>OZ010798.1:229791566-231041566 GCA_963932465.1 Maratus speciosus | reverse complement strand
AGACAGTGTTTTTGTTAACAGTCAGTCAGAATTATGTTCTAACCACATTGTGAGGTATGTCAGCCCCGCACTTGTTCCAGCAAAAATCCTTAATTTCCTCCTGGATGAACATAGGAGCAGAATATCCAGAAATATCTAAATCAGCTTTGGGTTCAGCACGACGTACCATAATTCCGCCCTTCCCGATCAAACGCCTCTCCCCCCCCCCCCCCCCCTCCCCCCGTCCTTTTATAAAGAAATTTCAAAAAATCCCGAGAAAGTGTCCCCTATAGATCGCAGAAAAAACGAAACACACGTCAAAAGATCGCTAAAAAACGCAAATTACGTCAAAGAATTGAGGGGTGAAAAAAAGAAAATTTCATCAAAGGATCATGGAAAAACGCAGATTTTCTCAAAGGATGGAGGAAAAAAACACCAATTTCGTCAAAGGATCATGAAAAAAGCACATTTAGTCAAAAAATTGTAGGAAAAAAGCACAATTTATGTCGGATCTTAAAAAAACGCGAATTACATCAAAGAATCACTGAAAAAATGCAAATTACGTCAAAGGATCGTGGAAAAAACACAAATTTCAGCGAAAGATTGTAGGAAAAAATGTGAATATGTCGGATCTAAAAAGATTCTGTCAAAGGATTGTTAAAAAAAATGTGAATTACGTCAAAGAATCACTGAAAAAACGTGAATTTTGTCAAAGAGTCGCAAAAAAAACACAAATTTGGTCAAAGAGTTGCAAATAAAACGCAAATTTCGTCAAAAGACTAGGAAAAAACGCGAATATGTCGGATCTAAAAAAATGCTGTGAAAGGATCGCTAAAAAAAACACGAATTACATCAAAGAATCACTGAAAAAAATTCAGATTTCTTCAAAGAGTCGCAAAATGTTATCAAAGGATCGTGGTAAAAATGGAAAATAAGTCAAAGGATCGTGAAAAAACGCGAATTACATCAAAAGATGCAGAAAAAGCGCAAATTTCGACAAAAGATAGCAGAAAAAAACGCGAATTTTGTCAAAAGATCACAGAAGAAACATGAATTCCGTTAAAGGATCGCGAAAACAATGCACATTTCATCAAAGGATTAAGAAAAAAACGCACATTTCGACAAAGGATCGCAATAAAAATGTGAATTTGATCTAAGGATTGCGGGAAAAATGTGATTTTTGACAAGGAATCATGCATTTCTTCAAAGGATCGCGGGAAAAACATGATTTTCGTCAAAGAATTGAAAAAAAAAAAAAAAAATTTGTCAAATATTGCGAAAACCCCTGCAAATTTCGTCAAATATACTAAAAAAAAAACCCACAGATTTTGTGAAAAGATCGCGGAAAAATCCCATGTAAGCGCCCCCTCTGATTGGTTGGGAACCACTGGCTTAGACTAGTACAAATTTAAGTACAGTAAGTTTGTAAAAAGCAAGTTTTTATCTATCATAAAAAGCATTTCATTTTAAAATTATATTTAAATCTAATATAATTTGTAATGTCATAATTTCCTTTAATTAATTCATTCGTTTATATAAAATAAGCACAACAAATATATTAAATTTCGGCAAGTAAAATAAGTAGCCAGTATGTTATTTTCTTATTCTACTTTTGCAATAATAAATTTAGCAAACAGAAGCTAAAGAAGAATGAAAGAATGGCATCTGCTCAAAAATTATTATAAAAGAATGTATAAGAGAAAAAGAACTAATTAGTATAAAAATGTTACTAAGCTCAGAAAGCGCTTCTTCAGTAGAGGTTGAATAAACGCTTTTATTCTTTTTTTTTTTTTACTTTTGAACTTATTTACAAATAAAGGAATTAGTTACGGATTGAAAAGGTAACAAACTTTCTTTTCTTTCATTTAAAGCACTGAATGCTAATAATTCCTATTGAGTGGTAATAATGCTGCCATTTTTTATTTTGAGGATTTTAGATGTGTAACTGGCTATTCTTATATTTACTCTGTATGTATGAATGGGTGTAACTCATTTTCATAATTATTTTGGTTACCATACAGATACATGTGTCTAAGTTTAGATTTAGGCAATTAACAGTAATTTTTCTAAATGCAAAATGAGCTGCAAATGATATTTGCGCTTACTAACTACTGAAATTATACTCATTTGCAGTTTTTATTAATGCTGTAATTACTTACTCACTGTTCCTTCTAGGCCATTTTTAAGGTCACAGCACCCTGTTTTTTTTTTTTATTATTATTATTGGCAAAATGCAACCTGATTTAAAAAAAAAAAAAATAGTGAAAATACTTTAATTGCACACAGTTTCTTGTAAGAAACTTCTCCATACTCCAATATTTAATTTCTAAATCTGTGTGTCCAAGACCTTACAAAAATTATAGAACTTTATTTCTTTAGAAAAAACGGTATACAGTAGACTCTCTCAAATCCGTACAGCTTGGGACCAGAAGTTATGTGGATTTCTGGTCATTGCTTTGTTTACGTTTTTTAAACAGTAATTTGAATATAATAATGCAATCAAAATTATAATGAATGCTTCCATGCAATATAGTAAAATATTTAAAATAATTAAGTAAAGTAATAAACTTAAATGATAAAAAGTAAGATAATTTTAAAAATGATTAAATTATTAAAAGTAAATATCAAGTAAATAATTAATAATGTATAATTAAAATTAAATAAGCATAATAAAAATAAGAAACATTTTCCTTGAATTATTCAATGAAACTTTCCTGATAATGGTGTACCCTATTAATTCACATGAAAATCATAAAGTAAGGAAATTTTATTTCAGTTTCAGCCAGTCTTAATAACCAAAAAAGCTTGATTAATACATAAATACATTTGGTAAAAAAATTGTGATTACCTGCGATGTCAGCAATATCTTGATTTTTTTTTTTCAAAAATAAATTTATACTTCCTTTAGGAAAAACCATGAGTTGAATCATATTATCAAGAATTACATATTAAAATACATATGGAATGATAAAAAACTAAAAAATCTAATTTTGCCCCCAAATTCTGAACTGAAAGTTTCATTATTTACATCTGCGAGGATGTGCAGATTTTAGGGAGTCTACTGTATTATAAAATCGTGTCATTGTTTAATTGTATTTTTCAATTTGTAATTCATAAAATCCTTAAAAATTAATGTCACTTTATTTATCATATTAACAAATTATATACTTTTTTTCCTTATATCATTACTAATATATTTATTTACTCATGAAGTAATGCTCTTTTTATAATTGAACTAGTGCCTTTTTTGGAACTAACACCTTATGCCTTTTTCTTTCTAGAATGAATATACTAAATTATTAACTATAATGTTAGTAATTAAAGCATAAAAATGTATATTATTTTCCTAATTAGACAGTTAATTGTTCAACAATTATTAATTTTAAGCAGTGTTAACATTAACAATTTAATATTAAATGCAGTTATTAATAATTTTAATAACTGCAAATATCAGTAGTATTTAATAGTTTTAGGTAATTATTACAAAATATTAATATATCATATAAAGTTATTGTATACTACTAATGAAATTAATGCAGCTTTTATAGTTACTAACTAATAATTATATTTAATTAAAACTTAAAAACATAGATTATTAAAATTAGAAGTTCAATTGTTTTCGAAACCAAAAATTATTTGTAGCTATTCTGTATTTTAACACAGGGGGGGGGGGGGGGATCATAAAATTCAGATTTAAATATAAGAAAATCTGATTTTTAAACCTTCTAAATTTTAAAAAATCGGATATTTTTTTATTAAAAAAAATTTCTTTTACACTTTAATATTTACTTTCTCAACAACCTTTCTTATAACTGATTTTGGACTTAGACCTATTTGTAGTTTATTCAATCTCAATCTTTAAAAAATATTTTGGTCTGATTTTATCAGATATTAATATTTTACTTAGCTGTTTCTTTTTTGGTAGATTTTGCAAGGAACACTTCCTATTACTTTCTCTCCTATGTTGGAATTTCTGAAAATGCTTTGGCAGATCTACGCCGATCATGACCCCTAGAACCCAAAACCATCCCCACTTCTAAACCTTATATATATATCTATATATACAGGGTGTTTCAGTTAAACGTTTCAGAACTTCTAAGAGGGGTAGGGTACATCCTGATGAACCAAAATCATATGCCAATGGGCAGTCAGAAATGCTTTCCTGACGCGGTAGATGGCATTGTGCAAAAGTTCCAAGCTTTCGTGCAGGGAATCTTCATTTCGCACAAGAATGCCAAGTTAGTAGGATGGATGATTACACAAATGCAAAATTAGCCGATATGCATTTGGTGTAATGGGCCAGCCGCACAGCGTTTGTACGCGGAACAATATCCGACGAGGTGTATTGCCAGTCATAATTTATTTGAAAGACTGCACCAGAGGTTAGCTGAGACAGGTTCATTTGAAAGAGCTGACAGGGTCAGGGTAAAAACAGCACGGACTCTAGCCGTCGAACAGAATGTGCTGCAGCATGTACAGAGGAATCCAAGAACGAGTACACGAAGTCTAGCAAACGTAGTCAGGGTTTCCCCTTGCAGTGTCTGGAGGATTCACCGAGAACAAGGCATGCATCCGTTTTTCGTGCAGCATATCCAGGCACAGCAACTGGAGGATTATGCACCTTGTATTGCTTTCGCACAGTGGTACCTTGGAAAATGTGCTACAAATCCCACTTTTTCTGCTGAAGTGTTTTCCGATGAGGCATCCTTCACAAGGGAAGAAATTTTCAACTCGCATAATGACCATATCTGGGTGGTCGAGAACCCGCATGCAATACGACGTTGTGCAGCACAGATTCGATTTTCGGTCAATGTATGGGAGATCACCTCATCAGACCTTACCTGTTATTGTGTCGTCTAACCGGAGATAACTACTTGCTCTTTCTGCAGCAAGTATTGCCACAACTTTTGAGAGATGAACAGATTTCTGCATTGACGAAACAGACAATGTGGTTCTAACACGATGGAGCCCCTGCCCATTATAGCGGAGCTGTTCGTAACTACCTGGATGTCACATTTGGTTAACAGTGGATCGGACGTGGTGGTCCCGTGCATTGGCCTGCTCGGTTAACCGACCTATCATGTCTTGATTTTTATTTCTGGGGTCATATGAAATCGCTAGTTTATGACACCCCAGTTGACAATGCTGAGGAGCTGGTTGCAAGAATCACAGTAGCTGCTGGAGAAATTCGAAATTCGCCTGGAGTATTCCAGAATGTTCTTATGTCAATGCGTCGGAGATGTGAGGCGTACATTGTAGCCCGTGGAAGCAACTTCGAACGCCTACTTTAATCCCTGTACCTTTTGCTTCTTTTCATGTATTATTAAAATGATTTCTCACTTACAGTCTCTTTTCTTTATGGTTCTTCTGTGTACAACACCACTTCAGGAAAGCATTTCCGACCCCACATTGCTATATGATTTCGAGTTGTTAGGATGTACCCTACCCCTCTTAGAAGTTCTGAAACGTTTAACTGAAACACCCTGTATATATAACTTTTTTATCGACATGATAACTTCCATAATTCTGCACAAATCTCTTCCAAACTGATACATGAAATCAAGGTGCAGAATATCTCGGTCAAGTTTGTTAATGGGCAAAATCAGACCAAGGGAGTGGAAGTGGGGAGGGTTTTTGTGAAAACAGAAAAAAAACCTTCTTAATTATGATACATATTGAATCAATTTAAAGTTATTATTACTTCTATGTAAAGGGCCAAAAATTTATGTATAACAGATTTTTGATGATATTAAAAATGGCCTCAAAAGGCGAAAAAAAAAAAAATAGTTTTAAGAAGAAAATTCATAACTTCATCAATCATATCAAATCCACTTAAATTTATTATAAATCTTCATTTTATTTACAACTTTTATACTGATAAGTTTTTGATAGGACCAACTCTTACAGAAAAAAAAGGGAGGGGATGGAGAAGAAAAAAAAATCACATCTTTTAATCCACCACTAATGTGATAGAAAAGTATCATTGGCCTGATGGAAAATTTTTGACAACCCTCAGAGATGCTGTATATAGGGTTGCATTATTAAATGAGTACATGTCTCAATAAAAAGAACGCCAGAATTTAAAATATAATGTGTGGTTCATTTATTGAAACAATCACGATATGGTTCAAATTTATGATATAAATCTTCTTAATATTATCTATATCTTTTTTAGTAACAAGTTTTTGATAAGATGAACTCTACTAATGGATGATATTACTAAAAATATTCTCAAGGGATGAGAAAAATAGGGATTGAAGAAACAAATTAAAATATTAACATGATTCTGATAAAAACAGCTCTTGCAGAAAAATTAAAAACTGGTCGAAAGCGATCGGATAAAATTATTAAACTGTGTTTATCTCATCTTGATTTAGTTTTTGTTGGTGAAATTAGTACTTAACTTCGAAATCTGCCTTTGCCTGTAGGCTGAGCCAGCAAGGATTGTTTAGTTTTGTTATTATTCCTTTATCAAAAGGTATGGCATTGATATGGTTTTTTTTTTCTGTTTTTAAACAGTGTTTATTTATTTATTTTCTGTAGATATTTTATTTATTGTTCTTGTAAGCACCCTGCTATGCATTTTTTATATTTCTTCATCCAAATAGTGTGCAATTTGAACAGATATCTATATCTCCAATTACATGTCTTATAGATGCAACATTTGTAATTCGTTAATGTTTTATATTTCATTTATTGCTTCCTCTTTTTTTTGTCGATTGTTGTTTCGACATGGCTATCTTTTCTTATTTCATTGTCTAAGTAATTCAATTCATTTTGTTAATTTCAGGTTTACCTGTAAATTCTATATTTTAGTCTGGTGTATTAATAGTAGCGCCAACATATGGGCCCGTAAGGCCACCCAATAATTTGATCTCTCCATCCACCTAATTTCCATTCATTTATTTCGTTATTTATTTAATCACTGAAATAAAATTTGGTTTTATTGACGTTCTCAAAATAAGTACATCAATTAGACTTGGAGCACTCAAAGCTCCTTCAGCAGATGTACAATTAAATTTTTCTCAAAAACAAATTTCCTGTATACTTTGACATCTGTTTTAATGTCTTGAATCGATAAAATCGACAATTTTGAATCAATAAAACAAATGGTGACTAAAATGTATGTTTTTCTTGACAGTTTTTTTTGCACCTTCAATAGTTAGAAATGTTTATGCTATTTTATAATAAATGTTAATGTATTTATAAGGAAGAACTTGTGAGAATATAATTTTTCTCAGAAAAAAGAATAATTTGACTTTGAATTATCTTAATCATTTGCTCCTCCCCCGTCCTCTGTCGAGATAGACACACTAAGTAGGGAAAAAAATGTATATATTATCTTACTCAAAACTTTTTGAGCCTACCCAATATTTTTCAAAAGTTGGCACTACTGTGTATTAAGGTTTTCAAAAGGTCTGGTTTAATTTAAATATAAGAAATGTACTATTAATAATACAGCAGTACCAGTGTCAATTTTATGCTCCTCTATAATAGTGTTCATCGATAATCTCATTTTTTCAATCCACCATCTCCAAAATCGAGAGTTCACATGATATTGGAAATTTTTTTAAATAGATGGAAATTGTCATTTTGATGGAATCAAGTAAAATAATATTTCAACATCATGTATGAAAATGCAATTTGCTTTTAAATGTATTGGTTACATTAGCTTAAGCATTTCATATCAGTTATTTAAAGGATGGTATACTTTCTGTTTCACTTATGAAAATCATACTGAAAACATACATTTTTATTAACCCTTAACCGGAAACGTGAAAATCCCGTGCACAAACAGAACACTTCATAATTTACCAAATAGTGAACTTAAACATTTAATCTTTAATAGTAATGCATTAAACAGGACCAATTTTTCAATGTAACAGCATAAAAATAAGTTTGGAATGTCGTAGAGAGAAAATATTAAGGGCAGATATGTAGACGCAAACATCTCACAGACGTACATTTCCGGTTAATGGTTAAGAAAACTATTTTATTAAAATTTCATCAAAATCATATTTTTCATTTAATCTACAAATTTTCTGTAAATTTGTTATTTTTTTACTTAGAATCACCTTTGCTCTGTGCACTATTCAGGAAACATCACACACAGACAAAAATCTATGTTTATTATTATGATGATACATATAGTTTTTAATCTAAATGAATATGAACTAACTTTTGAAAAATCAGGTTAACCCAAAGCCAACCTGCAGGAATCTAAACTTGGTCTGAACCAAAAGCAATCAAAGTTAATCTGATTTTCAACGTAAAAAACTGCAACCACCCAAACTCTAGATTAATTTGAATTTTAGGTACTACTATTTCTCATTTTCAAAGGTTGGCAGGTCTGAGGAGATAGCACACAATTCGTGGAGAGAGTAAGGTTTTTATAAAAAAACAATCCCAAATTTCACCAAGTGTTTTGCTTATAATTTGCAGAGTTCTTAATATAAAAGAAAGTTCTTTTCAGGAACGATGACAAATGACACTGTTCACAATACTCTGCAATTAGAATTAAAAAATAGTAAATATTGGATGAAAAATGAGCAGTTTCACTAAATATTGGTTCATTGTGCATAACAATGTAATCATAATATAATGTGCATAATGTATAGAACAACTTCAGTGAAAGTCTCAAAAACATAGCTTGAAAATTCTAAAAGTGTTGATAAAATTTAGTTCAAAATCCATTGTTCCAAAAAGGAAGCAAAAAGAGAAGAGATTGTATCCAAATGTCTATTAATTAGTGCCAATATAGCATACACAATATTGCACGTACTACTATATTTTGATATAGCTCCTCATATTTTTGCTGCCTTTTGGGAACAATGGATTTTCAGCTTATTCTATCACATTTTTCAGAATTTTAGAGCTATGCATTTGAGACTTTCACAAAAGTTGCTCCATACATTTAGCTAATACGTTATGCATATTATATTTTGATTGCATTTGCGCATGCACCGTGAAACATCATTTAGTGAAACTGCTCATTTTTCATCCAATATTATTTTTAATTCTGATTGCAGGGTATTGTGTACAATGTTGATTGCCATTGTTCCTAAAAAGAATATTCTATCTTTTATATTAAGATCTCTGCAAATTGCAAAAAACTAGATGAAATTTGGGATTCTTTTATAAAAGCTTAATTTCTTCATGAGTATACGTGCTATCCTCATAAAAATGAACAGTTTAACAAGAAGCCTCTTAACCATGTGCTACAGTTTCAATGCTTTTGTGACATTAGTTTTTACAGGGTTATACAAATGGTATTTGTTTTTCTTTAATTTGTCGATGGTCCCCTATGGGGTTTTGGGAATAAATCTTCACAGAAATATATGACGTCTACCATGCTGTTTACATGCATAAAGTTTCAGGGTAATTCCTCATGTATTTTTCTAGATTTTTAACGAAATGTCTAAAATCACAAGTGACCGGTCATCATTGGCCATATATAGTGTACATATATATACAGTAGAACCTCAATTATCCGAAGTAATTGGGACCGGCCCTCTTTCGGAAAATCGAGAATGCTTCAATTTTACGATTAAGGATAAATAAATGCAATATTTCTTATTATGGTAACAAGTGCTTAATTAAAATAAAGCAATAAAAAAAATAGAAACAAGAATAAATTACCTGAATTTTAATTTTGAAATTAAGTACAGTTTACATATATCACAAGGGTTTGAAAAAATGTTTTGTTTATCGCAGTTTCGATTGACTTTGTTTTGAAGCTCTGTCACAGAGTTATTTTAGTTTACAAGTGTCACAGTCTTTCTGCTGCTGCAGCCATGCCAACCTTTTGCAAAACATTCAAAAGCTTCAGAATTGCTAATTTGTTTGTTTTCTTCATTCCATTCCGCAGCTTACGGGATCTCAAGTTAAATTCGAAGAAATTCCAAGAAAGAGGATCGAAAATATTTATATATACTCTTAATTCCACTTGCACACAAAGATTATGATAGTAAAAAAAAAAAAAATCTTTCAAAATGGATTTTGTACACAAGGACTGTGAAAATAAAAAAAGCTTTAAAAATGTATTTCGGTTAAAAGAGTTTTGGATAAAAGAGGTTCTACTGTATATATATTCAGTACTTAACCATTTATCCAGAAAAAAATACCACAGTTCCATTTGATAAATGCATTGCTTGATACATTACCACATGCATTGTATAACTTGATGTCAAGATCTAGGATTTGCAATGGAAGCATATAAAGTTAGATATGAGCGATTTGATTTTTATGCAGAATTGTTTTCAAGATAATCCCATAAATTGCCTTCTTTTGTGCTCTGATTAAACTTTGAACTTGATTGGATCCCATTTTTAATATGAGTAATTTTATCATTTGAGATCAGAAACAAGTCCACACAGACATATTCTACAAATCTGATGAAATGAATGTTGTTTTAATGTCCAAACCAGTTATTCAGGAAATCTAACTAACCATTCTGGATAAATGGCTTTTATATAGTATAATCAAAGACAATTTAAACATCTTTATTCTCATGATTTACAGGTGTTCGTAACATAAGCTGACTTTCAATTTGAGTTGGTAAAATGTCTTAGGAATTAAATTTTCCATACACTGCCATTTTTTTCTTCCTCCAATATTTTTTTTATAGTTTTGCATCAATTCAGAAAATGTCCAAAACTGTTTTCAAAAAGGGAGAAATTCCATCTTTTGGAGGAACTCTTTCATGCCTATAAAAGTATACCAGTATCTAAACAATGAGCCAAATCAAATAATTATCTTAAGGCTCTTTTTCAGTTAATCTCCGAATTGCCCTTGCTAATATTAAGCCTATGGGTGTAGAATGCATTCTTATATTTAAAATATTTCCCTGGGAAATTAATATTTTTAACTCCTTTTTTCTTCATACTCTTTAAAATGTTTGATTTTTTTCTTTAGTTCCCAAAATATTTCTTTCTAAAATATATGCTAATTTAATATTTTGTGTGTTAAAAGTTGACAAATTGTGATTAAGATTTTAAACACTTCACATAAAATTAAGTATATATTTTACAAACATTTTGACAGCTAAGAAAAAAAAATAAGAAAGAAAACATCCTTTAAGAAGAGTACACAGAAAAATAAGTTTAAAATATTGATTTCCTGAGGTGATATTTTAAATATACATATGTATCACATGCCTCATAGACTTAACATTAGCAAGGGGAATTCAGAAGTTGACCAACAGCCTTAAGTAAAAATCATTTTTACCAATTTAAAGTTGTGTTGAACAAGAAATTTTTTTAACCAAGGGCACTTTTATGTTTGTTTTGATATTTGCGTTTGGAGTGTTATTTATTAGATTAGCTTATTAAACTTTAAAGCACTACAATCAATTAGGGATCTTCGCCTACAGGACCAGAGTTTTCGTGACCACGGGCCATGAGGTGCTATAGAGTATATGTATGAGTCAGGCAGTAAACCTAAGGCAGATCACACACTGAAGAAACAAGCAGACAAAACCGTGCAACACGAGACAAATTGTAGCGTTCAAACCGGTTTCTTCTTTGTTATCAGGGTGAAATGTCTCTTTGATTTACGCTTTTCCATCGCTTGTCTGGTTAGTACCTTAACACAGGTATTTAGTTTCGAAGCAAGCTTCTTACTTATTTTAACAACTGTGAGAGCTGAGTGAATCTTGTCCACAGTTGAACTCTGAAGCAGGGCAGCACGACGAGATTACCTTACTAAGATAATTAAACCTTTGCACTTGAGGTCTTTTTGTTATGAAAATACTAGCAACAAGTTTTTTTTTTTTTTTTTTTTTTTTTTTTTTTTAAGCAAACACAGAAATTTATTTCAAGAATATGTTTATATTTATTACATGAATATATGATTATGTAATAACTAATATATGATTATGTAATAACTATGGCACCTTTATGTTGACAATAAAAAAGAACACATGTAATGAAGATGCTCAGTAACTTCGAGTTGCCACAATACACTGAGTAAGGGGTGCGAGTTACCACTTGAGTGCAAAGGGTTAAACTACTTGTGAACTAATAGTATTGATAACATTTTCATTTTAAAGATTTCTGAAAAAGAAAATATTAAAAGCCAACTTTCATGGTCTGACAGTCATGGGTACTGTACTTATTTCTGTGTCTACAGTCTCATCAGCTTAAATATTGCCTATTTGGCGATAGGATGTCAACGATTTTTATCAGATGATTTAAATCAGCGATTAAATCGTGGTTTTAATCAACTGATTAAAAAAAAAAAAAAAAAAAAAAGATTAAAATCAAATTTCTAAATGTTTAAAATTACAAAAAAAAGTATTAAAATCCAAGAATAACATAATTTGGAAAGTTTCCACAGGTATTTTGGCTTATAAATAAACAAAAAAGCTTTAAATAATTGTTTCTAAGCTTAATTCCTGAATATTGTAAAATTTAAGTACAATAAGATTGTAAAATTTAAGTACAACAAGTTTGTAAAAAGGATACTTTTTTTTATGACATAAAAAGCATTTCATTTAAAAATGATATTTAAATTTAATAGAATTTGCAATGTCATGATTTCCTTTAAGTAATCAAATTATTCATTATTTTTTATTAAATAAGCATAGCAAGTACAATACATTTCTGCAAGTAAAATAATAAAATAACCAAAATCTTAATTTTCTCATTTTACTTTTATAATAAATTTATAGCAAATATTGGAGGTAAACAAGAATGAAATCTGCTCAACAGTTATTTTAGAAGAATGTATAAGAGAAAATGAACTAATTTGTATAAAAATGTTAAGCACAGCAATAGCTTCTTCAGTATACATTGAATATATATGTTTTTAACTTTGTAACTCATATGCACCAAATAAAAAAAAAATAAGGAATTGAAAAGGCAGCAAAACTTTTCTTTAAAAAAAAATTTTGAACCATTGAAAACTAATAATCCCCACTGAGAAGTAATAATGCTGTTTAATATTTTGAGGATTTCAGATATAACTGGCTATTCTTATATTTACTTTGTATGCGTGTATGTATGGATTTAACTCATTTTCATAACTTTTTTGGTTAGCATAAATTATTATATATTTATGTGTATGCAAGTTAGGTAATTAACAATAATTTTTCTAAGTACAAATGGAAAGCAAGCTGCCAATAATATTTGTTAGTTTTGTTACTTGTGCTACTAATTAAATTACTTATGTGCAGTTTTTTTTAATTTTGTAATTACTCTGTTTCCTCGAGGCCATTTTTTAAGAGCCCCTTTTGAAATTGGCAAAATGCACTTTGCTTTAAGAAATAGTGAAATTCATCTGTAGTTGTAGCCAGAGATTTTTTGTAAAAAATTTCCCATTTCCAGAGTATTTCTAAATCCACGTGCCCAGTTCCTTACAAAAATGATAGAACTTTATTTCTCTACAAAAAACAGGCTATTATTAAAGCATGCTATTATTTAATTTTATTTTTCAATTTGTAATTCATAAAATTATAAAAAAATTAATGACTATCATACGAAAAAAGTAATTTTTTTTCTATATCATTAAACACATTACTAATATATTTCCTCGTGAAATAGGGCCCCTATTCGGAATTAGCATTCTGCCCCTTTTTCTTTCTAAAATCAATACTAAATTATAATAATTTAGTAAATGGTAATTAATCATTTTAGTATTTAAAACATAAAAATGTATATTATGTTCTTTATTAGAGAGTTAATTGTTTAATCATTATTAATTTTAAGTAATGTTAACAATTAAAGATTAAATGCAGTTAATAATAATTTTACATAATTATTACAAAATATTAAATGTTATTGTATGCTACTAACTAATGAAACTTAATTTCCAGTTTTTTTTTTTTTTAATTTCTGTAATTACTAAATAATAATGTTATTAATTAAAGTGTAAAAACATAGTAATTAGAGGGTTAATTGTTTTAGGAAACAAACTCTTGGTAAATATTCAGTATTTGAACGCTGGGGGGGGGGGGGGGGGATCAAAAATCTGATTTTAATAAAAAAAATCTGATTTTTTGATTAAAAAAATAAATCATGATTGAATATTAAGATGCTGGGTTCATTTGCGTCTCATGTTACGCCACTTGATTGTGTGCTCATGAAGACTTTTCCATCTAGTGCTGCGGTAGCAGCCTTACCGACTTATATAAGTGAGAGATGCCCAGCTGGGCATCGTTCTTGTGGTTTAGTGGTAGAGCACTGGAGATTATTCCAGGCTTGCACATTTTTCACTAAGTTGGTTTACGCCTTGTTAGCAATGTTATAATTCATGACTTTAATATTCAATAATTTCAAGCGTAATTTCACTGCTGAAAAGTAGTTGAAAAATTAAAAATTTTAAATCATGACTTTTTTACACCATATTTGGCAATGAATTAATCTTGTCGCAAAACAAAACTAAATGCTTTATGAACCTTATGCTTAGCTTTAAAAGGCAGTATTAGAGCTGCTCTAAAAGACAATTTCATATAAATTTGAGATTTTTCCAAGTTTAGATCAAAATTAGGATTTACCCTACCTTTTTCTTATTTCCTTTGCCATTTCTGGGCTCTCCAGCAGGTTTTCTAAACACATTAAATCTGTTAGACTGAAGGGTAAAACTGCATACCTTATTGCTTTTTGAAGCCAGAATTTAATGCAACTTTGCATACATACTCTGCATTTATCCTTCTACCATACTTTAAATGCAAGTTCATCACATTTTTATCAATAAATGATTTATAAAAAGTGAAACTATTTGATCTTTCTTCGATCAAAAGAAAAACCTGCATGGATATGTTAATCTTATAGGTAATGAAATAGTTTAAACATTCTTTTAAAAAAGGAACATTAAACAGTAAAATTTCTGAATAACGGACATCTCGGGACCAAGGAATTTGTCCGTTATTTGGAGGTAAAATATCACAATATAGGTATTGGCGATTGAAAGAGCATCTGCTAAATAAAGGTATCCATTATAGAGCTTTTATTGTATTTTATTTTACAACTTTAACAAAAGAACTGAACTGGCTTCAATTATAAATCTAATGATTTAATATAAAGATTATCTTCATTACAATTTCAGAAAAGAATTTCACACCTTTATAAGCTAAAAGTCAATCGTTTTGGTCCTTGCAGTTTTGACTGCCCTTTTTTCAATTATGTATGGGTTCCTCAATTATTGTTTTCTAATATTCTTTTGCTGTAAAAATATCCTTTTAAATGCTAGCAACAGTTTAATTTTGGGAAATACTAATTCGGTCCAGGCGTATTTCGACCATGTTTATAAAGTAAATTTAACAATGTGTAAAATAATTATATTATGCACAAAATTTATAACCTGCACAACTGCTAGTCCCAAGGGATGCAATATAAAGATACTCTACTGTATTTTCATATGTTTCAGACATATTTGATCATGTTTACAAGGCAAGTTTAATGATGTGTAAAATGGATTTATGTAACACAAAATTATATATAATGCACAACTTCGCGTTTTTAGGTTTGCATCATAAAGATCTACTGTATATTTACTTTATTTCAAAGCAGTTCATAAGTTAGTTAAAGACACTCAATTGACATTCATTAAAGAAATCCTAACATGTGAAACAGATGTATCCAAATGTTGTATGATATAAATAACAAGATCAAACACAAGAAAAGGAAATAGAAATTGTTTATGAAAAGAAATGTAAAAATGTACAAATGGGAAATCATTAAAGTAAAATATAAAATAGATCTACACTTATTTACAAATTGTTATCTTGCAATAACTAAGAACAGCAAAACTTCACACATGTAATAGTCAGGTACCTGGAAATAAAATGAAGAAATACAAGTTTCATATGAAATGCAATTTATAACTTTTTTGTAACTATTAAAAATATATATTTAAAAAGATAATCTACATTACAATTCCCAATTTATGCCCCCCCCCCCTCCACCACCACCGCACACACAAAGGACTTTGCAGCTAATTGGGTACAATAAAATTAGAAACCATAGATATCCGAAACATTTATATGCTATGTTCAGTGATTAATTTGTTCTATTGCTCAGCTCTGGTACTTCTTTGTTTTTAGTCAATATTTAAATAATGATCGGAATTCACCAGAGCTCTTAAGAAAAACCGAAGCCTAAATTTTCCTTTTATCTCCAATTTCTAATTCTTTGTGTGTTTTACTACCAAAGTGCTTATGTATGTGACATAGCATGTTGTTCACGTTGGAGCACATTAAAGCGTGGATCCAGGAGGGTCATGACCCCTTATAAAAGAAGAAAGATACAAAATACAGTAGCTTCCCTCTTAACCGGCCGATTTTTTTTTTCCAACATGAGGCAAAATTCAGAGAGGACGGCCTCGGGAACTCGGCTTTTGCTTTCGAGTTAAATTGCAATTTAGAGGGGAAGGAAGCAAAATTCAGAAAGGAGAATGTCAGTTCTAAATGAATAAGTTGGTGTTGAATTCAGGGTGTGCCCCGGGGGGTTGGGGTGAAAAAACGCGAAATTCGTTAAATTGTCACAGAAAAATGCATATTAGTTAGTGTCGAGGGGGTGGGGTCCCCCTCTGCTGTAACCTTGCTGAAAATTTCCTGTGAATTTATTTCATTGCAATTAATAGTAAAAATAAAATTTCAGTTGAGTGTAATCATATCGAATGGTAAGCAATATATATAAATTACAATGTTGATAGTTAGAAAAAACACAATTTTGTATGGAGCATACATAACTTTTTTACTGGCCAGTGAAAAAAATCAGTGTACTGGCCAGGGGCCAGTGGGTAAAAATGTTAATTTTGACCTATAGTCAGGGAAAATCAGAATTTAAGCCAGTTTCTTTACCAAATCATGTATCATAGTTATTTTGTTGAATTTTCACTTGAATGTTTTCAGGAAGAGTTCTTTATTCGGAAAAGTTTCTTTTGAAAATAACATACAATGGTAACTTGTTCCAATCGGCAGTGATGGAAAGCAGGACCATCATTTGGACTGCACTACAGTTATCAATAACATTTGCTTCTTGCAATACTTATTACTACAATACAGTTTGATGACATATGAAAACAGAATTGTGTTTGGTTGGCATTTCCTGTATGGCTTTAATGTTTTCTAGCAAATATGGCAAACTTTGGAAAACAGTATAACTAGCAAAAGCCATGCTATGTTCGGATTCGCGAAGCATTATTTAATAATATAAATATTTGAAAGTAACAATATTTTTTTATATTATTTTTGCATCTTTATTAAGCAAAAACGTTATCTTATGTTTTGGCGCATTTTAATTTTAGAAATGTAAATTCAGCCAAATAACTAAGAATTTCCTCGGAATTTTTTATTTATGATATAACAAATTTAACAATTTTATTTCTTTACAATTTTTTAGTTGCCTCTTTACACACACAAAAAAAAAAAAAAAAAAAAAAAAAATCATAATATAATTCTTTTAAAATGTGTAAGTATTGTCTGTGTAAATGATTTCACATAGGAATAAATTGTGTATTTGAATTCTTAATACTGAAAAATACTTTTATAACTGAATGTAAATAATTGAGATTTCACAAATTTTAATTCATTAAAAATATGCTATAATTTTCATAAAAAAGATATTTTAAAAATTTCATAAAAGAAATCGTGAAACTAATTAATCATGATTCCATCTATAATTACAAAGCCCATGATTTATTTTTTTCTTCTGAAAATATACTTATTTCATTTTTTATTTGCAAAAAATGCGTCAGTAATGGAAAAACATGTAAAATAAATTAATATAGTAAATTTTTTAAAGGTTACTCTGTAAAAAAAAATACTATTGTGCAAATCTACAGATCATAATTAATTTTTACGTTTAATTTCAAGTCAAAATACTGAATAGTTTTTTTCTAAAGTGTATGACAAAATGTAATTTGAGTAGCCTAGTAGAGGATTCGCTTCGCTCATCCTAACTATTCTTCAAAACCAAATGGCTTTATATAAAATATTGAAGTATGACACTATAGAGAAAAAATTCTTTTATTTTCATAAAAAATTGTCCATATCTAAAATAATGCAGGATAAATAAAATTCCACTATATTATCCCCTCCTCCCCCCCACACACACATGGGATTTTATTGTATTAAGAGCTATGTTCGTACCCATTTGCAAATAGTGTTCAAAATTAGCAGTCGTTAGTCGTCAAATGCAACTAAATTATTGCATTTGACGATTACAAAATTATTCTGGGTCGTCAAATTTGATGTCTAACTTTTTCTTTTCTTTTTTTTATATTTATTATATTTTATGGTTAACACACATTAAAAAAAATTTGTGCACCTTTTGATTTCTTGTTTTGACATTCAAATGTACAAGCATTATATATATCAGAGTTGGCACGGTTTAAACCAATTTGCTTTAACCATGGTTTAAACCACGGTTTAAACCAACTGGTTTTTTTAGAAGAAATCTAATGACATTCTCTTTTTTTCTTTATAATTTAAATGTTTCAAATTATTGGATATATAAAATTTCTACTTTTAACACTTTATTTCAGTGTAGATATAGTGGGTCTAGGTCATGTTTACATGTATAGGATGAAAATTAGAGTGTGTTGACAAACATATCTATTAAAAAAACATCATGACAAACATATTTTAAAAAAATTGAGATTATTTAAAGCAATCTGTTATAACACGCATAGTGATTTTGAATATGGAGCCACATAACTGCACATAGCACAATGATCTTTAAGATTTTGGTAAAGCTGTAAAAGAAATTTCTCTTGATTGGGGAAATTATCTCTAAGAATTAAAATCAAAATATGAAGTGGAATAAGAGTATTAAAAAATTGGGTACTAGTTATACCATTTTAATAATACCAATCTATTGTATAGTGAAACCTCTCTGTAAGGGCCACCTGCCGTTCCATTGAAAATTGGCCCTTAAGAGGGGTGGCCCTTGAATAGTGGTGAACAAATTTTTCATTTCTCGTTCTTTTTGTCCCACGATTTTTAAAATCTGCATATTCTGTTATTAAATTCTCTTTGTTTTTAACAATATTGTTTGTTTCTTGCTGCAATTAAGCTCTGAAGCCAATTTTCTTGCAGATATTCCTTGTTCATGACAATTAAGAACTTTGATTTTGTCATTCAAATCCAAACGTACTCTTTGGCTTGATTTAGGTGCTATAATTTTAAATTTTACATAAGCCTGAGCATAAAATTTGTAGTGTAAAAATTGTGCTTCAATATGCATTCACAGTTTTAGTAAATGTGGAATCAGTTTTTCTAGATAACATGTTACCTTTTGTGTGTCCACAACAAAGAGTCAGGTTTCCCATCCAACCCAACCCCTACAGGTTGAAAGGTTAAAAAAGTGTGAGAAACACCTGCTTATCTCCCTTGTGGAAAAGTTTGTGATCCTTCATTGTGTTACTAAATCCTCTCCATCTCCCCTTGCCTTCTTTGTATGCTGAAATCTTGTCTTTTGGTTCAAGAATTCAATACACCTGTTTAGGATTTAAGGCACATGTGAAAAAAATGGCCTTTATGAGGGGTAGGTGTGGGCCCTAATAGGAGTAAATTTAACATTATGTCTATGGGATAAATTCTCGTTCCTAAAAATATTGGCCCTTAATAGAGGTGGCCTTTAAAAGAAGTTTCACTGTATATATATATATATATATATATATATTTTTTTTTTTTTTTTTTTTTTTTTTTTTTTGTTATCTGCTGAATCTTATGATCAAGAACGTTGACTCCGAATTGTCACTCAAATTGTCAACCCCAAGAAGTATTTTTGAAATTTATTTTTTGAATAACTGGGAAAAAGAATATTATATTCAACAAACTACATCAAATGTTTATTACTAGTAATCGAAAGATTGTTTATAAAGATTATCAGGCCTTCAAAGATTATCAATGTTTCATTGTGTACAGCAGTTTGTTCTTTGAACCTAACTGTTTACTGACACTGTTTAAATTAAAATAGGATTTTTTTTTTCAATTTTCTACATAAATTGACTGTAATTATTTAATTTAAATTATTCCCAAATGAAGTTATACTACTTATTATCGAACCAATGTCTATTTTTATCAATAAATATACATATATATGTAATAAGAATAGATTTTTTAAAAAAAACCCGGTTTAAACCAAATAAACCGGGGTTTTTTTTTCGAAAAAACCTGGTTTTCTGCCAACCCTGATATATATATATATATATATATTTTTACTAAATTCAATTGTAATTATCAACACTGGATAATATTTTGTTTAAGAAATTGATCAGCTTTAATTTTGTTTTACATGATTAAGTGCATTTTTCTATTAATTTCTAAATTTAGCAATAATTAAAAAGGCTTTACATCAGTTTTACAGTTGCTTCAATTATTATAATCTTTGAGATTAAGAACTTCAATAACTTTAAATAAAAACAAGTATGTGCTTTTTTTAAAAGTAGAATACAATATTACAGTAATGTTCAAAATTAGTTTTAAAACTTGCAACTAAAATTATTAAATGCATATCCATTCAGTCATGAAACTAACACTACCAAAAATTTTCCCAATTTACTAGTAATCGAAAGATTGTTTATAAAGATTATCAGGCCTTCAAAGATTATCAATGTTTCATTGTGTACAGCAGTTTGTTCTTTGAACCTAACTGTTTACTGACACTGTTTAAATTAAAATAGGATTTTTTTTTTCAATTTTCTACATAAATTGACTGTAATTATTTAATTTAAATTATTCCCAAATGAAGTTATACTACTTATTATCGAACCAATGTCTATTTTTATCAATAAATATACATATATATGTAATAAGAATAGATTTTTTAAAAAAAACCCGGTTTAAACAAAATAAACCGGGTTTTTTTTTTTTCCGAAAAAACCTGGTTTTCTGCCAACCCTGATATATATATATATATATATATTTTTACTAAATTCAATTGTAATTATCAACACTGGATAATATTTTGTTTAAGAAATTGATCAGCTTTAATTTTGTTTTACATGATTAAGTGCATTTTTCTATTAATTTCTAAATTTAGCAATAATTAAAAAGGCTTTACATCAGTTTTACAGTTGCTTCAATTATTATAATCTTTGAGATTAAGAACTTCAATAACTTTAAATAAAAACAAGTATTTGTGATTTTTTTAAAAGTAGAATACAATATTACAGTAATGTTCAAAATTAGTTTTAAAACTTGCAACTAAAATTATTAAATGCATATCCATTCAGTCATGAAACTAACACTACCAAAAATTTTCCCAATCCCCCCCCCCCCCCTCCACACACACACAAAGAAAAATTAGCTCAAAACAAATAATTCTTAATTTGAAATTATAAAAAGTATTTAATTTAAAATGATTTTTTTTTCTTTTGATAACAAGCTCTTCTGCATTAAAAAATAAATATAATTACAAAACATTTTTTCCCATTAAAATTAGAGACACTAAGATTATGCAAATAAATATTCCCAAGTAAAATAACAATGTTGCTATAACAGAAAAATTGAATAAAATACATGACTATTGCACCATAGCATATAGCCTTTATTAAATTGACTACAGCAGGCTCTCAAAATGAACATAATGCAAGAACCAAGAAGAATTGGATTCTTCTTTTTTTTGGTTCTAATATATTAACATATTTATTTGGGCTATTCAGTTTTAGATTAATACTTATAGAAACTTTACAGTTTAGTATTTTTAAATAAAAAAGTGGCCACTTAAAAAACTAGTCCTACCGGCCTTGAAGTTGGGCCTAAGAAGTTGTTCATAATGCATTTAAAATAATTACCACTCAGTTTTTTTTTTTTTTTTTTTTTTTAAAGGATGAAAAAGATTACTTTGCATTATTCCACATTAGTTTTATTTGAACCATTCGTGATGCACAATATTATTTCTTCACTTTTTATATAAAATAATACACTAAACTTAATAATTAGGCCTTAGATATACTTAAAATGATTTTTCTTTATTATTTAACATCATTTCCTCTCAAGAGGTGGTCGAGGTATCCTAATCTTTAGGGAATCCGTGTCAAACATGTCCCACCTAAGCATGTTAGAAAGAGAAAGCTATTCCTACATTCATGTTTAAAATATCAAAAGCTGTTGAATCCATAATTTTGCATGCAAAGTTATAGATTTGGTAATTTAAGATTTCAAAGAGAAAAGTTCTTAAAAATAAAACTTTGTCCTCATGGTAACGATGATGCCCATTAAAGGACATCAGAATGTAAAACTAATGATAAATGGTGCAGGACTTGAAAATGCTGTGTTGGACAGGGATGATACACCATTACCAGGCAGCGGTAGAATTGATAAAAAATAGTCACTGGTCCCAAGGGCCAGTAAACATCAGAATTTACTGGTCCGCAGACATCGTCACTGGCCCGCTACATAAAATTCTATTAAGTACCTTTAACCCTTTGAGTAACACCCCCCCCCCCCCCCTTCTAGAATATAAACCAAACTTCCTTTCAGTTACCCAAAATTTTCGGCATAATAAAATGTAAAATTATAATTTGCTAAAAATTAAATTAACAGTACATAAACAAAAACTATAACATTATTATGTATTTTATTTCCGATTATTTTTTTCAACTGACTAAGTTTAATGCAACTATTTATTTATTTTAAATAAATTAAAATTCTGTGGTTTGTATTTGGTTGCGGTTTTCTCAGGGACGGGAAAATTTACATTTACCTGTCAGAGAGGGAAAAAAGTTACTGGTCCTGCGGACCACTAAATATTTTAAATTAGTGGTCCGATTGAATTTTTAGTGGTCTCGGACCAGCGGACCACCAAAGATTTCGAACGCTGCCAGGTATAGGTCAAAACTGGGAAATTTCATTAGCGGCCACTGGCCGGTAGGACTAGTTTAAGTGGCCACTTTCTTTAAACTAGTCGCCACTTTTTTATTTAAAAATACTAGACTGTAAAGTTTTTATAAGTATTAATCTAAAATATGAATAGCCCAAATAAACATGCTAATATAAATATATTAGAACCAAAAAAAAGAATCCTTGATGAAATGCAAGAAAATTTTATTCTCCCTTTTGTAAACAAGTGGCCGGAAGGTGGCCGCTGATAGACAATTTTGCACTAGCCACTTTTTCTCATTTACTGGCCCTGTGGCCAGTGGCAAGTGCTAATTTTGACCTTTATTACCAGGGGTGAGGAAATTTCAAAAAACCTTACCAGCCAAGGATTTATTTTACCAGCCAGCAAGATGCAACGTACTTCTGAAAATTGTTATGACAAAATGTATGCGACTGCAAAAATAGTTAATTACTATTACTACAGTGCATTTTCATATTTTTTCCCAATAAATAAAATACAGTCGAACCTCATTATCCCGACACTCTAATGACCACAAAAAAGTGTCGTGGTAACCGGAGTTGGACAAAAATATATTTATAATTATGCTGTATTTTTAATTTAAGACAATTTTAAATTCATAACTGTTCTTGCAGTTTTAAGCAATAAAACATTATTATTAAACAAAATAAACACAAAAACAAAATTGAAAAGAATAAAAATAAGATTTATGATGACTTGTTTTTATTATTGTTACATGAAATATTGATGAATTAAGGTTTGCTTATCCCTAGATGTGCTTCTTACAATTACTTTTTCAATATTATGCAATAAATGTTCGTTGTTTCAGAAATGGATGTTAGATAATTTCTGATCTGTTTCAATACAATGCAATGCTTTGGTTTTAGTCGGATAAAAACCGCCATGTAACCCCAAGAAAGCGCCACCTGACCAGAACAAAAAGACCTCGAGCAGACTGATACGTCTATCTGGAGCTAAAGTGGGTCATTTATAATGTGTAGGTTTATTTATTCAGATAAAGGATTGAAGTAAATTTCCCATTTATCTCAATACGAAAAATAGACAATTTTCCTAAACCATCGGGATATCCGGAGTTGAAAATTATTCAACGACGTAAAATCCAGAGATGATTTACATT
Source organism: Maratus speciosus (assembly GCA_963932465.1). Classification (NCBI taxonomy): domain Eukaryota; kingdom Metazoa; phylum Arthropoda; class Arachnida; order Araneae; family Salticidae; genus Maratus; species Maratus speciosus. The sequence goes on along the minus strand of OZ010798.1, from coordinate 231,017,662 downwards.
AAAATCATATACAGAAAATTGGGACTTTGAAAAACTGTCACGATAAGCGGAGTGACGTGAAAACCGGGTGTCAGGATAACGAGGTTCGACTGTATATACAACAGAGAAAAGTTGAGTATAGGATAGAATTTGGTACCATTTTACATTACAGAAAGTTGCAAAATATAGCTAACTAGTAAAAAAAAAAGTTGTGGCCTGCATATCTATAGCCTGCAGTTTTTCAAAGACTACCTAAAAATTCACTCGCCCTGTCAGAAAATCCACTCGCCAGTGGTGAATAAAATGATGTATTTCCCCACCCTGACCATTACAATCCTACCATAGGAGTCTAGCCAAAATAATGTGCAATCCACCAACCCCAAATTGCTATATGAATGAATGTGAGTGTCCTAAGGTCATGCAACTGAAAGAAGCTCCGACAAAAAAAAAAAATATATGAAATAACTTATAAGCAATGGGTTACAGTTAACAGGTGTACAATGAAAACAATGATTAAAAGCAGTGAAGATTTCATTGGAGATTTTATGGAAACTCTCCTAAAACTTAAAAATCACCCCTTTATATCAAATCAACAGGAGTACTATATTAATTCTAAAGAAAATTCAACTGAAGGCCAAATAGTTAATTGTGATTTTTCAGAAACTATTCATTTATGCTTCAGGATGAAGTTCAGTCATACCACTGGACAAGTCGCCAAGCCACTCTGTACCCTTTTATTGTATATTACAAATGGGATGGAAAAATCAAGCATTTAAAATATATTTTCATATCAGATTGTTTGGAGCACAATATAATTGCCTTTTATGTTTTCTAGAGAAAATTGATTTCAATCTTAACAGAAGCTTTACCTTTTAATATTGAAAAAATCATTTACTTTTCTGATGGCAGTTCAGCACAATATAAAAATAGAAAAAATTTTCCACAATTTATGTCTCCACAAAACAGATTTTGCAATTGATGCAGAGTGGCAATTCTTTGCCACTTCACATAGAAAAAGTGCTTGTGATGGACTTGGTAGTACTGTTAAAAGACTTGCTTGTAAAGCAAGCTTACAAAGGCCAATGCAAACCAAATTTTGAGCCCGAAAGAATTGTACAATTTTGCCATTGACCACATTCCAGGCATAGACTGAGTACTGCACCACTGTTGATTATGAAGTTAAAAGAACATTGCTGCCTCGATTCATTGAATTAAAAACCATTGTGGATACTCAAAAACTTCATTATTTTTGCCCGATTTCTGAAAAACAGCTTCTTGTGAAGCATTATCACTACAGTGAGCACCAATTCACTAAATGTGTGACAGCACTAGACTATATTACACCAACTGATTTAATAAAAATTAAATCTGGATTTGTCACTGTAGTGCATGATTGTTGGTGGCTTGCATGTATTCTTGCAAAAAATAATATTACAAGTGAATATAAAATAAGCTTCCTACATCTAAAGGAACCAGCAGCTTCATTTTTTTTTATCCACAACTGAATGATATACTAAACATATCAGGGGATACCTTTTTGTAAAATGTTCAGCCTGTTACTGCAACTGGGAGAGTTTATACTCTGAGTCACAAAGAAATGAAATTGTCTTCACTTCATTTGGAAAAGTTCCTATCTTAAAAGTCCTTGAGAATTAGAGATTTTTTTTTACATATTTATATTACAAACAAATTCTTATTTTTAATAACATAAAATATGAAATATTAATTGTGCAGCAAATATTTTAAATTAGCAAAGTTATATGTGCAATGAATGATTCATGAACTAAACACAATTGGATTCCAGGTGTTAATTTCCCCCTCGATAACTACACCTGAAGATTCAAATTCCATGGAAGCCAATACAACATTTATATAATATGTCAAGCAATTTTAATGGCTTGTGACTAATACTTAGTTTCGACTTAGGATAACTTGAAATTGATTATGGAGAGTTAATTTTATACGGAGCCTGTAAGTTATTTTTCTTTTGCATATCTTTATGGGTTAATTTTACAGTAAACCATGTATTAATATGCTTACTCTATTGTCATTAAATAAACAAGCATTTTTCAAATTATTACCTGATATTAAATTTAATAGATTAAACTTTCATATTTATTTGTATTATAAAAACTACTTTATGGATTAATAGTAGTATTGAAACATTCACCAATGAATTTACAGTTACGCTTTTAACGTGAGAAAACAAGAAATAACAAATTTAACATACATTATGATGCAAAAATAATTTCCATAGGAACCCATGGTCATCCCATTATGAAAGTTGGCATACACATAGTCACTTGACGTCTTTAAAAAAAAAAATTTTTTCCTCACAAAAACTAAAAAGTAGTGTTTTTAAAAATTAAATTTTTTATAAAAAAAATTAAAATTTGAAATTAATTATGTTGTATATTAATTTAAAGGTAATGAAAAACAGAAGAGAATGGTACCAATTTGAGTTTTCTAAGGGTTTTTTTTTTTTTTTTTTCCCTCCTACAGCTGTTTAAAGGTGTCAAAGGAGTCAAAATTCAACAATTTTTCAATTTTTGAAATTCAATAACTCAAAAACTAACAGCCCAAAAAAATCAGAAATTTTTGTTTTTTTTGTTAACTTGACTGATACAACCACTGCACCAAAAATTATAAATTTCTAACATGTCAAGGTTCAGACCATTGGTAGATTTGACATGGAATGAATGACCCAGGGTTAAGATAAGAAATGTATAAATACAACCACTGCACCAAAAATTAAGAATTTCTGACGTGTCAAGGTTCAGACCATTGGTTGATTTGTCATGGAATGACCCAGGGTTAAGATAAGAAATGTATAAATATTAAATGTCAGATTGTATAAAATGTATAAACATTACATTTTATTTAATCTGAGTTTTCAAAATAAGAATTGCATTATTTCTCAGGATGAGAAAACAAAGACTTACATAAATTAATTCTTACAGCCTTCTGCATTTGCTGTTTCAGGAGTGGTCATCTGAAAATAAATAATTGTATTAAACACTAACAGTGAATTCATTTTTTGCATTGATACAAACATATACATTAAAAAATGTACAGTCTACCCATAACTTGGGCAATGACCTTGAAAGAGTGACAGAAAAATAAAATTGCTAAAATACAAATTGTGCAGGAAATATATTATTTAACAAAAAATTCATCTACACATTTCTTTTATTCATTACCCAAATTATCAGAGTACTATAAATAAAAGATTTGAAAGAAACATCTGTCAAATTTTTATTATACTAAAATAATGTTTCACTTTTAAATATTTTTCTTCAACAAAAATAATAGAAATTTGTTCAGTAAAATAATCATAATATAGTAAAATCTGCTAAAATGGAATCTAAAAAGACCAGATAAAAATTCCACTTAAAGAATGTTTTTGGTCTTAACAGTAAAAAACTCTGAACCTTTTAAAATTGAAGGTACATTTTCAAAACCACTCTGAAAGTAGTCATTAGAAAAATATGATGAATTTCTTGAAAGAAGCTTAAAATTGTACAAATCTTATTTATGTACCCAATATTGAAATTAGAGATGTAACAATTATTGGGCTTCAGCCAAATATTCAGCCTATCTGCCAAATATCCGGCTTCAGACAAATATCAAGTTCATTATTCCGTCTTGGCCAAATGATACTGTAAAAAAACTTATATTTATACAGCAAAACTTTAACTCATATTGGACCGCTGTCCTATAAATAGGACAGCTAATAAAATATTTTTAAAATAAAATTGATAAAGATTTTCTGGATGCATTTTGTTATGACGTCTTTAAAATACATAAAAGTATAACAAACAAAAAAACAAGTAACCAATTAAAGTTTAATTGAAGAAAATCTATTTAAAAAATCCTTTAAAAATTGTGATCTTATAATCTAGAATTTTACCGTTATCTTTTTATTCAAGAAATCATAGAGTATTTTTGTACAACATAAAAAGTATTTTTAAAGTAAAATAAAATATTTGCTCATAAAATTAGTTTATGTATGCATTTTATATGTCCTTACTATGTGTCCTACTAATATGTCCTGTTTATAGGACAGCTAGTTACTTAAAAAATTAAAAACTTTTTTTCAAAATTTTGCTAGTATCTACTTAATTACACCATATTAATGATATAATCAAAGTTTTAAAAATATTTAATCAGTGTGGTCCAATATGGGTTAATTTGACAATTTATATTCATCATGTATTATGAAAATTTTATTTGAAATTCACTAATGAAAAATTTATTTGAAATTAACACTTTCTTTTCCTTAAACTTCATACTTTTCATACCCTGAATGGGTCTTATCTACCCATTTTTTTTTCTCTTTTATAAGAGGGTAATAGAGGAATCATGTTAAAACTTTTATGATGTATCAATAGGTGCAAAAAATATCTGTAATAAGCTAACTTAGTCTGTTAAATTTAAAATTATTCTATTCAAAATTATCCTAATAGAGCCATACAAACAAATTCTAACTTTTTCAAGCATAATGGGAAGTTTAATATTTATCTCTTGTTACATAAAAAAATATTTTTCTCAAGGATATTCTTAATTAGACCTATAAAGAACATATATATATTATATATGATAGATTAGATATAGAAGTAATGTTTTTAAAACAAATATTTAAGTCTTATATGCTGCAATACTTCGGAGGGGGGGGGGGGGGGGGAGTAAAATGTTTTTTAAATAATTTAAGTGTGGTACTATTCCTTATAAAATAATGAAAGAAATGTAAGTACTGAATTCTTTTAATTATGCATGTATTGTTTTACATCGCTAATTTACATTTTCTGTCAACTGAAACTTGTGTTATCTAGTACTTTTAAAATTTTGTCATTATTTTAAAATGTAACAACATACATAATATCTATTAAAATGTAACTAGACAGTACCTGATGAACTTTTGCCTAGGAAATTTTTTTTGGCCGAATTATATTATTGAGGCATTTTTTAGGCTGAACATAGTTGGATATTTTTCAAAATAAAATAATGCTTTAAAAAATTAAAAATTTGTATATATATATATATATATTTTTTTTTAAAGAAAATACATTTTAACTGTGAAATACACAAGCATTGTGCATACTACATTTTGTTTTCAGACAAAATGAGTTCATTATTCGGTGGCCGAATATTCAGTATTCGGTTATTCAGTCAAACCACTTCATTGCATTTTCAGACTTGCCAACCTTTGAAAATGAGAAATCGTAGCACACAAAATTTAAATTAATCTGGAGGTTGGTTGGTTGTTTTTACATGTTACACAGTCATCTTTTAACATTCGTAAAAGGAATAAGGTGTCAGTCTTTCAATTCAATATAGTAAATTTTTAGAGTTTCTTTTCTTTTTGCAGCCTTTTTTTTTTTTTTACATTTGTAAAAGGAGCCTGGTTCCAAATTTTTAGCCCAGTGCAGTAAATTTTGACGAAATTCAGGATTTTTTTCCTTCGATCATTTCACGATATTCACAATTTTTCCGCAATCGAATTCACATTTTTCTATCACGAGTCTTTGTAGAAATCTGCTTTTTTTCCGTGATCCTTTTGACGAAATTAGTGTTTTCTTTCCGCGATCTTTCGGTGAAAATTTGCGTTTTCTTACTGATCTTTCGGTGAAAATTTGCGTTTTCTTACTGATCTTTCGGTGAAAATTTGCGTTTTCTTACTGATCTTTCGGTGAAAATTTGCGTTTTCTTACTGATCTTTCGGTGAAAATTTGCGTTTTCTTACTGATCTTTCGGTGAAAATTTGCGTTTTCTTACTGATCTTTCGGTGAAAATTTGCGTTTTCTTACTGATCTTTCGGTGAAAATTTGCGTTTTCTTACTGATCTTTCGGTGAAAATTTGCGTTTTCTTACTGATCTTTCGGTGAAAATTTGCGTTTTCTTACTGATCTTTCGGTGAAAATTTGCGTTTTCTTACTGATCTTTCGGTGAAAATTTGCGTTTTCTTACTGATCTTTCGGTGAAAATTTGCGTTTTCTTACTGATCTTTCGGTGAAAATTTGCGTTTTCTTACTGATCTTTCGGTGAAAATTTGCGTTTTCTTACTGATCTTTCGGTGAAAATTTGCGTTTTCTTACTGATCTTTCGGTGAAAATTTGCGTTTTCTTACTGATCTTTCGGTGAAAATTTGCGTTTTCTTACTGATCTTTCGGTGAAAATTTGCGTTTTCTTACTGATCTTTCGGTGAAAATTTGCGTTTTCTTACTGATCTTTCGGTGAAAATTTGCGTTTTCTTACTGATCTTTCGGTGAAAATTTGCGTTTTCTTACTGATCTTTCGGTGAAAATTTGCGTTTTCTTACTGATCTTTCGGTGAAAATTTGCGTTTTCTTACTGATCTTTCGGTGAAAATTTGCGTTTTCTTACTGATCTTTCGGTGAAAATTTGCGTTTTCTTACTGATCTTTCGGTGAAAATTTGCGTTTTCTTACTGATCTTTCGGTGAAAATTTGCGTTTTCTTACTGATCTTTCGGTGAAAATTTGCGTTTTCTTACTGATCTTTCGGTGAAAATTTGCGTTTTCTTACTGATCTTTCGGTGAAAATTTGCGTTTTCTTACTGATCTTTCGACGAAATTTGCATTTTCTTACTGATCGATCTTACTAAATTTGCGCTTTCTTTCTGCGATATTTTGACAAAATTCACATCATTTAAAACACAAAATCTCAAGTCTTTCGACGGGTGGCATCCCCCCCCCCTTTAATGTCCGAATTTTCGGACTCTCTCTAATGGCTAATTTTTTAAACCTTTCGGAAATAAATACTTTGAAATTTTGCAACAGGATCACTCCTGAAAAATATGCTGTGCAGGATAAAAATTGCAACTAGAAACAAAAAATGCGTTTGCGTTTTTTGCAAAAAATCTTAGTTTAAGACAGATTTTCGTAGCATCGTAGTTTATAGGTCCAAATCGTAGCAACTATGATTTTTTCGTAGCAGTTGGCAGGTCTGCATTTTGCATCACTAGTTGAAATGTAAGAAAAAAGTATTGAAATAACTATTAACTAACATGTCTTTTTATCGATATTTAATCATTAAAATAAATAAACATTAAGCATAAAATTTTATCATAAATAAATTAAAAAAATAAGAAAAAAAAAAAATCTCACTTTTGAATCACCATTTAAGACACTGGTCAATTTAATTCTTTTTGTATTATCTTCAGAGGTTCCCTCATCAGGTTTCTGTAAAGAAAGAAAACACATGCATAAATATATCATACATATGCAAATACACATAAATATGCCTGATAGACCATTTAATACCTTTCTTTTTAAAAGATGTGTAATATTTGTGACAGGTTTACTAATGGCACTCGTTTCATCTTTTTCCTTAAGAGGAGACGAGACCTAAAATGGAAAAGAAACAAAATCAGGAAGTCTACAAAGAGTGCAATAATCAATTTAGATTATCAAATGATCAAGTATTACTTTTAATGATAACACATGTAACAAAGAAATTCAATACAAGATTTAAGTTGTTCTAAACTAAGAAAATGGTTAAAATTGTATAAATCAAGAAAATTTAGCTACTGAACCTCCTCTGAATTTTTAAAATGCATATATTTCTAGTTAACGATCTTAGCAAATTTAGTTTTTAATGACTTAACTTTTCTATTTAATTTTACAGTGCCTGGTAGACCAAGCACCGCTTGATGTTTTTTTCAGCATTTGTTTATTTTTAAAATTGTATTTAAAGTTATGTACAATGGTGTATTTCCTATGACCATACAACATAACATTTTTACAACTTCATTATAAACCAATACATTACTTTAAAGGCATTTTTCAATTTGGCGGCCACAGGTTAGAAATCTCCAAATATTCTCTAACTCTTGCAATTGTACGGGAGTTGCAAAAAACAATGGATTTAATTATGCACCAATAAATGCTCACCAAAATATTCCAAAGAACTGTGAAAATGTAACAGTGAAACATGTTAAAGACTTAAAAATAGAAAAAAAATTCTAAATAAAAAAGAGTAATATTAAAAATACTCTTTTACCAAATCAATAAATTTATGGTTATAGGATGAGGAATCTGTTAAAATTATATATTTTTTAAAATAAATTCACTTGCTTGAGCTTTCTAGCAAGTGTAAAAAAAGTATTGAATTTTTTTTTTTTTTTATAAATCGAGGTTGAGGCCCAAATTAATGACATGTGGAAATGGGTGGTTGGTTGATTTTTGACGGCCGATTATCTACTCTAGGGATATAGGCCCGAGGGGGAAGTGCCCTTCGTGGGGGGTCTTTCTAGGGGAACCTAACCCATATTTACACATGGAAATCCACGGTTCGAAGAAAACCACAAAAACTCTGAACAATTAGGCCGACGGGCGCGATTGGGTTGGAACCCAGCACCTCCCATCTACCAGCTCCGAGAGCAGAACCTCTTGGACACTGGTGGGGACCATATGGAAATGGACATATGGAAATTATAATGGATATGTTTTAGAAAAAATATGAATTGCACTCAAAAAATTCTGCAGTATTTGCAAGATGGCCATTGATTGCTTATAAAAAAGCATTTTATTTTTTATTTATGTATTTTGTACATCTTCATTATTCTGTTGACCACTTTCCATAAAATAAACTATGGCCAAACTATTCACCAGACTCTAATGACCAATAAAAAAAATTCGAAAAAGCTCCATTTACTAAAGTGTCAACTATTAATAGCATTAAAAAATAAATTTTGCTCTATATTAATAAAATAGAAAAAAATAATCTTGGATATTTATTTATTTACATTATTTTTCTTAATTATCCCTCTCGGCTGGTGAATGTTTATGACATCAGTTGAAACTTATCTATTGTATGTTTCAAAGTTTTTTCCTCTTTTAAAATCATGTTGTCGCCGTTTAAGGATGTGTTGTTATTTTAATTAATGAAATACAAACAAACCAGTAAAACCTTATCAAAAATACAGATAAACATTGAATGGAAAATCACTTGATGCAACAAACACATGTATCGCATCTGACGTCAAGTGAATGTGAAGCTACGATCTTGCAATTTTGGCATAAATCGTACAGTTTGGAGACAGGTTTTTTTGAAAGCTGGTCAATGTGATAGTGGAGAAGCGCCATATTTTTACTTTTATTCTTGAAAATACATAGAAAAGTGAAAGTTACTATACGCAAATTATTTTAATAATTTTGGATAATGCCCCTTGTCACATAGCATATCCAATGAGCAATATTCGCATTGAATTTTTACCTCCTGACTGTACTGGAATTTTAGAACCTTTGGATCTGGGTATAATAAACTCATTCAAAGCTCATTATCAACAGTATCATTGCTGCCATATAATTGAAAAAAATCAGTAAAGATGATTTTTCTCCAATCCTTTTACATGATGCGATTCGCATGATAAAAAAGCATGGGATGAAATTTCATCAGAAACTATTGTTAACTTCTGGAAACATACTGAATTGATTAAATCTGAAGGATCTACTAAAAAACATAACAGTACAGCACTTCAAGAACTACAAGATGAAATACGAAAATTTACAGATATCAAGTGTCCTCTACAGGCAATTGAGTACATTAATATAGACAAAAGTGTTTCTACATTTGAAGATTTGACAATCGAAGTTGTTACCAATCAAAATCAAATTCATCTGACAGCGAATCTGAAGAAGCTGAAACGCCACATATTACACCTGATGAAGTTAAAAATTGCATTGGGAAAATAAGAATTTTTAGAAAAACATGCAACAGGCAAAAAAGTAATGAACGATCTTTTAGTTGTAGAAAAAGATATTGAAAAAAATCAATATTGAAAAGAAAACAATCTAGAATTTTAAAATATTTCCCTGTAAAAGATAATTAAAGTAAAATAAATTCAATGTGAGATTTAATGCATGCGTGTGTGTGTTATGTGCATAATTATCCAATTTATCTAAAATTAATTACATAAAGAGATAAGTGCATGCTAATTTCAGACATTACAGTACAGAACCATTTATCCGGAATGCTTGGGGTCAGGCGTATTCCGGATAAATGGTTTTTCCGGTTAACTGGTTGTGCATTAAAGCAGCATCCATTTGATAAGTTTTGTGGAATATGTGTGGTTGTGGCATTATTTCTCATTTTAAATTATTAGATTACTTGGATTAAAAATCAATGCAAGAAAGATAAAAAGTTAGCCAGAGTTTAAAAGAAGGTAATTTATGGGAATCTCTTAGGAACAAAAATTCTTCTGTGTCCTCTGCATAAAAATTAAAACATCTAAAATTCAACTAAATGCAATGACAAAAAATACTAGATGTCATCAAATTATACAATTGTTTCAAGCAAAGCCTATGTCAAACTGGCAATGTATGATACCTTTTTCTGCAAAGATTCTGAAATCAGTCTATCAGAAATATCATTCCAGATAACTGGTTTCCGGATAAATGGTTCCATACTGTAATTGGATAATTTTGAATCATGCAGTATTAATTACATTATGCATATTAATTATATATACTATATATTATTGGATAATATAATAAAAAGGCATTATGATATTTATAATAATAATATTAGTATAATAGTATCAAAATTAATTTTTATTGTATTCTAATTCGATATACCGCCAAACTCGTTATAGCGCCGAAAATTTATCGACCGGGTAATGGCGGTATAACGAGGTTTGACTGTACTTTTCCCAATACGACGATACAAAAATTGACAGTGTGCGATGCTTAGAAGTTAAAAAAATTGCAATAAAGATTATCCATATGTAACAGTATAATTAAACATCTGCTTTATTTTACGGCTGGTTTCTGTAACAGAATGTATTCTTTTAAAGACGACACTTTAATTGCTGGTCAAAAGAAATAGCATATCAGGGGCTACTAAATGTTTTTTATATTAATGATGCGATCATCTCAGACATATACTGAGTCCCTTCTCCATGTTTTATAAAAATTGAAAGGATTATTCTTCAACAAATGTTGTCCAAGTCCATAATTGGTGGCAAAAATAAACCATTTCAGAGGTATGTGATAGATAGGTTTGGCAGAAAAATATTCTTGCTTTTAAAATTGCAGCTGATTTTGTGCCAGTGTGTATTTAGTGATACTTGTAAAAATATGGTAGTGATTTTAGGTATAACAAAAGTATAAGCACAGTAATCTATCAGGAAATATTAGTGTATTTATAAAATTTGTTTATGAAAATATTTAAGTTCAAGAAATCAACAATTGGTAAAACCAATTACTTTTTCTTTTAGCCCGTTGAAACTAATTTTGCCGTATTTTTGACCTACATGGGCCATTATCTAGCGCCTGATTTAATAGAGAATGCAATATCATTAGTGCCATTCAAGATAATTTTTTATTATGTTTACGATAAATGACTGTTAGCATTGCCGAGAATTCCGATTATGAAACATTATTTTTTAAAAAACGCTTAAACCTACAATTTTTTTTTTTCTGAAGCCTAGATTTAGTTGGATAATTTTCTAATCATCGAATAAAGCATATTTCATATAAATCGTCATAATTGTTTTTGATTGATACCTCCATTTTAAACAATGACAGTGTTTTAAATATAGAAAACAAGTTTTCCCGAATTAGTGACCTAGCTAGATAGATTTCTCGTGCTCTAATTAGTATAAGCATCAAGTTTTGTGAAAATTGTTAGAGCCGTTTGAGATATAGCAGCATTTTCAGTGCTGAGTTTGTTTTAATTGGTCAAAATGAACTTTTGCGAGATTGAAACCTAGCTAGATGGATTTCCGTGCTCTAATTAGTATAAGCATCAAGTTTTGTGAAAATCGTTAAAGCCGTTTGAGAGATATTTTCAGTGCTGAGTTTGTTTTAATCAGTCAAAAAGAACTTTTGCAAATTCGAAACCCAGCTAGATGGATTTCCCATGCTCGAAATACTATAGAAAACACATTTCGTGTAAATCGCTTCAGCATTTTTCCATTTATACCAAGAAGCATTTTCAGCGCTGAGTTTGTTTTACCCTGTAAAATTGAATTTTCTTGTATTCGGGACCTAGCTAGATCTTTTCTCGTGCTCGATTTAGTACATAAGGCAAGTTTCATAAAAATCTTCCCAGTCGTTTACGGTATCATTCATAATTGGGAAAATCGCTTGCTAGTTTAATTATATATGATTATTACAAATGCCATTATATGTCCATATTAGAAATTGTCTTTCTCTCCTTATTAACCCTCGGACTACCAAAAAGCATACAAAATTACGATAATGCAACCAACTGTAGTTAAAATTCATTAGTTTTAATTTAATAGTCTTTTTAACTGTTTCTAAGTTTTCATAAATTTAAATCTAAAAATATGAATTTATAAAACATTTTCTTAATTATATCACATTCAGCTATATTTTACTGTATTTGAACTAATACCGTTTTTCCTGTCATGTCTATTGGACCTGTGTGGTAGGCGGAGGGTTAAGCAATAAGTTATTTTTCTTACGAAGATTTTCTTAATTCTCTTTTCTTACAAAGTTTAGATACTAGTCATTCTAATTTATGGGAAATGGCTTTTCTTGGTACACTAAAAAAAAATAAGAAGCATTAGGAAACAAGGAGGAAAATATTACAAATTTGCTTTGCAGAAGAAAAAGAGGGCTGAAAATTGCTTTTTTTAATTACTCTGACTTCTTATCTTTGTGAATAGATTTTCTCCTCCCTCTCAACTTCACCAGCGACAGGTATAGGGAAACCGTGCTTTTTCTCCCAACTTATCTCGGGACAAACATTGAAGTGGTTAAGTCATCCTTTTGACTGCCTAGATACTATAAAAATATGCTAACTTTTTAATAAAATAACCCAAAAATAACTTGTCCTGGAAGGGTAAAGCAAACAGGAAGGAAAAGAAAGTAAAGGGATAATATTACTAAATAAAGGCAAGGAAAAAAAAAATGTAAAACAAGACATACAACCACTTTAACAATAGAATGAAAGGAAATTCTAAAGTTTACTACTAAAAGGACTACGTAACGCTTTGAGATGAATTTTTTCAACAGAGTGAAAAAAATATCCATGCCAGGAGTCTATCCTAGGGCATATGACTTAATATGCCAATGCTTTACTGACTGAGCTATCCTGGATAATTCTGCTTGACACAGCTCTCTTAACTTTTCTGGCATTAACATCTGATCTGCAATGTTAGACAACATATCCCCCCCCCCCCCCTCAGTTGGAAAACTAAGTCACACGACTTCTATTTTAATCAGTATGATTGAGATAACATAATAAAGTATGTGATGCTTTAGCTTATAAACAAAGCTATAAAATTTTTCTTGAGGAGCATAGAACTGTCTGTATGTAATAATTCCTATTATTTATAGGGATAAATAAAAATATTATTCCTAAAAACAATACAAAATTTCTAAAGATTAGCAATCTAATTTTCTTTCTTATGCTAATTTTAATGTAATTTTTTATATTCAAAAAAAGATAAATTTTTTCTACATTAACCATTAACATAAGAGTCCAATACTCACTTCTTTCCCTCTCATTCTTGGAATAATATTCAATCACAATACAATCGGATATAAAGCAGCTAGATATACAATTTCTTTCTGATGCTGCTTAATGCAAGTTTATGTCTAACAGATCAGTATTCAAAAGTCAATTTTTCTATGCAAAATTTAAATACAAGAGCACCGCCTCTCCCCTATTTTCACTCATTCTTAAAAATACATTAAACTCAATGTAGATTTTATTTTCATGCTATACTACTTACAGAAGTGTTTTTCTACACATTTGGATCACACATTTTGAATTTTACAAAAATTCTGAGACACACCACAACTTTTAAACTTAAAATTATCACAATACAAATGTTTATTAATTACAGAAGAAATATGAAAAATTAAAAAAGTTGAATTAGAGGTAGAGGTCTGCATGGGCCCAGATTGGACTGTTTTGTTTTTTAGACAGAATCGGGCCAATCGATCTGTATTTCATTCTTTTTCCTCCCAAAACCATATTCTGCTAGCATTTTATTTATTTACTTCTGTAAAAATTATTAGTGGTCATGTACATTTGGTTCAATAAATTTTTTTCTTTTTGTAGAACTTTTTATTCACCATCTTTTTCTTTCATTCTAAACTATATTCAAATTTTCTACTGAATTGTCATTTGCATGCAATTGTCCAAATAAATTTTTTTAATTAATGTTTATGCACATTAGTGCCTAAGTGGTCATTAATACCAATCACTTCGTATTCCATGACTTGCTTAATGACATATAATCTGAAGATAAATTTCTTCAAAAAGCACACTTCTTTTTGCTTAGATTTTAATTGCAGTCTAGTATTTCTTACGAAATAAAAAAGAAATTGTTGAATTGTAGAAGAATTGTAAATTTATCGAAATTGGTCCAGCCAGGATACAGTTTTTAAATTTCATAATGGGCCAGACTGGGTTAAGGCTAAATTTTTAACTTTTATATAAGGCCAGCCAGGCCAATAAAGTTTTTGTACAGCCTGGGTCAAACTTTTTGTTTTTATAACATGGCGGGTTGGGCCAATAAAGTTTTTGCATGGGCTGGAGCCGGGTAAAATTTCTAGATTCATAACAGACCAAACTGATTTTTTAGTTTTCATACAGGGCTGGGTTGGGTCAATAAAGCTTTTGCATGAGCCGCACCCTAGCCTGGAAATTTCGCCTGTGCAGACTTCTATGTTGAATACCAAAAATATTTTTCTAGTTAACAAAGAATACTTTTAACTAATCTGGTATTTATATTTATTCCTGTTAAATTACTTTGTTCATGGACAAATAATCAACACATCTTACTCTTATTGCACAAAAATAAATTCTAATGTTTTTGTTCTTAATTTTGTTCATTAATAAATTTTTATCTTGCTACTGAGACAAATGAAGTAAAAACAAATTATGATGCATCAAAAAGAAAAAAGAAATTATATATATTATATAAATGAGAACATGTGAAATTTGCATTCATAAAGTTAATTCTGAATTTTTAAAGTGTACATGCTACAAAATGTAAAATTTAAAAAATCATGTCAATACACACAAACTATTAGTTTTTACCTTGGGCAATTTTAATGTTTAGCCTAAATTACTTTCTTTTCCTTCCCATCTCCAAGCTTTTGCATTCTTTTTTATAAAAACTTATATGTGACATAATGTGTCGCACATGTAGGAGATGAAGATAAAACTGACTCAATTTTTATTAGTTTTTGGGCTTGTATACTAGGGCTCAATCTGTCTTACATTCAAAATTTTATTTATTTGCATATAGGAAAAAAACTTTTCCTCCTTCAAAATTACGTATTATGTTCTATTTCAATTTCAAATCATTTGAATGTTATTTTGATCAAAATGAAGGGAAAACAAAAATCATTTATGTCTGGCATTGATGGTGGCGGCGTGCTGATATGGCGCCACTCAATAGACTGAACAGCGAATTTGCTTTCAGTTCGAATTCTTTTTTTCCCCACTTTAGGATAATATTTAATTGACTTTGTTTTTTTTTTATTAATATTTAGATATCCAACCTGAAAATAATATTTTCTGTTTTTAGCCAACGAGCATCAGCTTCATGTTTTGTTTAAGTTTTTTTTTTTTTTTTTTGTCTTCTATTGCGTATCAGTATAAAAATCACATCAGTGATTTTTCTAATTATTTTGTATCATAAATGCTGCTTATGCTAAGGCTGTGCTCAGCACATTTACAAAGCCACCTTCATTTGTAAGTAAATATAACTGCAATGTACTGTTATTCTGATAGAAAGCAATCGAGCAGTGTTTTGCCTTTTTTTTTAATAAAAGCATCGAATCTTCCCGATAACGAAGTCAAATTTTTAATTTAATCCGATTTTCGAGGACTCATCACAAAAGATTGTTGTGCAGAAGGAATCTATTAAAGCTTAAGATATGCACTTTTTATAAGAAACTGAAACACTTCCATTCTTCAGCATAAAGGAAAAAAAAAAAATCTAAGTCTCATGCATTTTTTTTATAAAAATGCATAGCTGCAAAACTATTCTTTTTTTGTGTTAACACATTTCTGAATCATACTCCTTACCATATTTCATTGCAGAATTCTGCAATTAACATTAAAATTAGGCAAAGTTTACTATTCAAAAGGAGTGATAATTAAAAAGTGGAATAGTTGACAGCTAAGTAGATGCTGATGGATATTTGAAATTTTTATTTTGCTAAAGAAAAAATACTTTAAATTTTTTTGCAAATAATGTACAAAATATGAATATGCAGATTGAAGTGACAGATTGGGGGGGGGGGGGGAGGGGCACAGTTGTTAGTACCGGTACCACAGAATATTAAAGCTTCGTTGAGTTTTTTGTTAGAAATTAAGCCAGACAGAAATAAAGAAGCATTATTGTTATAAGATACAGAGTAGATATTCTATAAGTAGATATATTTCTCTTAATATAAAAAATTATGCATTTTCTTGCGTGTGCATTAAAAGCATTTAATCTAAAAACTGGCATGAATTTGACTCAAAATTATTAATGGCTTTTTAACGACCTATTTTGTGCTGTAAAAATTGCAAAATTACATACTGCAATAAAAATAAGACCCTTCAAAAGAAAAATAAAGATTAACAAATGATGAATTTAACAAGAAAACTACAAATCAGAAGTTATGAAAGAATCGTGGAAATTATTGAACTACATTTTATACTTTAGTCCAAGTTTTGAAAACAAATTATGCAAATAATGAACACCCTTAACACAAATCCGAGCTTCATAAAAACTAATATCTTATGTCACAACCACAATATGCAACATTAAAATGCAAAACAAGATCAACATGTTTTTTTATACAAAGTCGCTGTTTTCAATAATGCTCAATATACCAGGGGCAAGTATGGCAACTATTATTTATAACCAATTCCAAATAAAAAGCTTTGTGTTATATTTCTAAAATATGTGCAAAAAAAGTAAAGAAATATACCTAGAAAATTATAGTTTGAAAATTTTCACTCTAATGAAATCTAAAAATAGCCAGTTTCACCTCTGATATTAAAAAGTATTGTGCATTACAGGCAAGTACAACTCTGTTTATAGAAGAATGAACAAGTGGTTAGCTTTAATAAATCTATTGAAGTTTGTATTTGAAATTTAATAACTGATACTCAGGAGCATTTGCAGTTATTTAAAAATGTCTTACATTATATGAACAGAAAAAATAAGGTTGGTGGCACAATTAAATATATTTCATTACAATCAATTAAATAAACTAAAAATTTTGGATGTGTTTAAGATGTTAAATTAGTTTAAATTAGTACATATATTTCATAAGCTAATATACAATAAATTTCTTACAGCAGTGATTGAAAAATACATTTAAAATATTCCTGAAATCAGCAAATATTCAATATTCCTCTATTACATTACAAAATATTAATGTTTTTAAGACATTCAAATTCGGCAGTAAAAAACCACTATAAAATGAAAACTGCTGTGATTGTGCCCTAACGTCCTAGGGAAGTGATGCTGTAGGGGGGGGGGGGGGGGGGGAGAGGGAGAAATGCAAAAACGACCTTTTTTGAAATTTGTTTTTCAAATTATTAACAACGGAGTTTTTTAAAATTGATTGCAACATTTAAAACACGAAAGTATGTTTCTTCAGAATAGGTTTTTCGTTTTTAACTATAGTATATTTTGGTTGGTTGAGGTTAAAAAAAGAATAACCCACCCCAAATTGCAGCATTCAGTTCATTTTCGTCCATCTGTGTAAATCTGATTATGGACATGCAAGAGCGCTTTTGCCAGCTTAGAATGAGAGATTTTTTTTTTTTTTTTTTTTAAATGAGAGTGCATTGTGATTTTTAATAACTCAGCTAAAAATTTAAAATTTTGAGTCTCAGGTGCAATCTAACCTGCCTTGAACTATCCTCATACAAATTTTCAGCCTTGTACGTGCTGTAGATTTACCTAGCCACTGCCAGACCTGCCAACCTTTGAAAATGAGAAATCGTAGTACACAAAATTTATATTAATCTGGAGGTTGGTTGGTTTTTCGTGTTACACAGCCATCTTTTGACATTCGTAAAAGAAATAAGGTTTCAGTCTTTCAACTCAATATAATAAATTTTTTCCTTTGAAAATTTTTATACGGCTTTTAGAGTTTCTGTTCGTTTCACAGCTTTCATGACATTCACAATTTTTCCGCAATCGTAATTCACATTTTTCTATCACGATTCTTTGTAAAATCCACACTTTTTACCATGAACTTTTGACGAAATTCGCATTTTTTTACCACGATCCTTTGTCGAATTTTGCATTTTTTTCCGTGATCCTTTTGACGAAGTTAGTGTTTTCTTTCCGAGATCTTTCGGTGAAAATTTGCATTTTCTTACCGATCTTTCGATGAAATTTGCATTTTCTTACTGATCTTTTGACGAAATTCACACCATTGAAAACACAAAATCTCAAATCTTCCGGGGTGGGGGTGGGGAGCATTCCCCCACCGGGCCACCCCCCTGAAATCAACACTGCAATTTTTACCACGATTCTTTGACGAAATTTATTTTCTTCTGCGACCAATTGACGAAATTGATTTTTTTTTTATATGGGCATTTGTCGAAATTCACGGTAGTTTATCACAAATCGTGCGGTTTTGCACACTATTTTAAACTTTGACCCTCAAAGAACCCCTTTCCAGAAATCCCCTTCTCCGCTTTTTTCCTGAAATTCTTAAAATGACACCTTGTTTCTAAGGAAGCGAATTCCTGTATAAATATTTACAGAAACACGATTCACTCGAGGTTAATATACATGGAGAGTTTTTATGTTAATAAGTTTGTTTCGCAGCCCAGATTTTTTTTTTTTTTTTTTTCCTATGAGCATTTTTTAATGTCCGAATTTCGGACTCTCTCTAATGGCCAATTTTTTAAAACTTTTCGAAATGAATACTTTGAAATTTTGGAAATTTCGCAACAGAATCACTCCTGAAAAATATGCTGTGCGGGATAAAAATCGCATGTGTCTTTTGCAAAAAATCGTAGTTTAAGCCCGATTTTCGTAGCATCGTAGTTTATAGGCCCAAATCGTAGCAACTACGATTTTTTCATAGCAGTTGGCAGGTCTGCACTGCTCACAGAGCAAAATTCTCTTTTACTAGTATAAAGCAACTGAAAGAAATTAAAAAGCTAAATGATAATTTTTTAAAGATACTATGAAAAAGATTCTAAAAATCTTCATTTCTATATAATTTATGTTTAAAAAAAATTAAGACATAAGAATTTTCCTCTTATGTGTTGCTTTCACTTATGCATTGGCCTTGTTTTAAATATATATCTTCAATCGTGTGTAACCACCATATTAAAAATATAAACATTAATAGGTTAAATATCCCAAGCACTTAAATGTAAAAATTAAAAACATTTTAAAATTACTACTGATGCAATAATTTAAATGGAAAATAGCTATCCCTACCACCTCCATCCCAGACACTTCTAAGAATGGATCTTCTAGTACATTCTTAAATATTTCTTTTTCGACCAAAGGAAAAGCTAAATGTTAAGCACTTGAAGTCCTTTGTGCAAATGCTCTATTGCATGAATAGTTATACAAGTAATGAATAAATGACTCAAATGTTTGGTAAAATAAAAATTTATTAAATATTTTTTACTTTTATTGAAAACAAGCATATGTACAATGCATAAGTAAAACTGTTTCTGTAGATAAGAATGTATATTTGTGAATACTTTTGTATGTAGCTATTAAGTTTAAAATTTCGATTGGGGAAAGTTTCATTTTTGTTAGAAACTCAAGCAAGAGTCAAAATTCAGTTTGTTTTCGGCCTGAAAAATGTGTCGATCTCTAACTAATACTATTTTAAGAAAAATAGCTAAATTTTGACGTAATGCTTTTCTATTAAAAGAGAAATATTATACAAATAGTCAAAGTGCATGAACTTAAGTTTACAAACAGTTAAAAATAAATGCAAACTCCGGCAAGAGAGACATGATGAAGATACATTATTTAAATCAAACTAAGCTTAGCTTTCCTTTGATAAACATACAGATTAAGATAATTTTGTAAAACAACTTACATACCAGCTAAAAGCTAAACATTGTTGAATAATAGTACAGGTGAACAAATTTAACTAAGATTCTTAATGATTAATAAATTGAAATCAAAATTACCCCGGGTTCTGCAACTAATTCTTCTAATTCCTTCTTTTTATTACAGATCAATTCTTCTGTATCATCTATTTTTTCTTTTATATCTAAAAGTACATTTTCTAAATCTGATATTTCATTAGCTATATCAGCTGATGCAAACGTCCCATCTGCATCATCTACCTCCTTTAGATGATTTTTTAAATTCTCCACACGCAACTCAAGAATTTTCTTTGTAGTATCGAAATTTTTTAAGGCATCAGGATATATCTTATCAAGCATCAATGCTAAACCCATTTGATAATAACTGAAGAGGAGTTAAGGTTTACTAATGGGGAATAAACAGCATTTTAGTAAAACTAAAAACACTTTTTAACAATACCAGAATTTCGTTATGAAACTTCATTTTTTTATCATATGATGAAGAAGGACATTTAAATAAACAAGTTAGAAAATGCATAACACAATTTGAATCTCTTTTCAGCAATTACAACTATAGATTGTATTTTTAACAACTCTCTAAATCTGTAGATTTTTATACAAACCGCATACATAGTATACTAAATTTCATTCAGCTGGAAAATATATAACAACTAAAAATACTTCTCCAGCAACATCATTCTTGTGCAGCCCTGCATATGAATTTATATTATGCTCACGCTCACACCATTTAATATAGTAAAATTTAATTCAGCTACAAATGCTTATTATAGTTGAAGTCATTTTCAGCATTATCTGCTTTTTGGTGGTGATTTGATTTCTTTTAGATATCCCTGTATATGATCTATAGAAATTATATACAAAAATTTAGAAATCTTGAAAATGCATGACTCAACTTCTTGTAATTATTGCTGATAGACAAGAATAGTTAAAAGGTAATGCTTTATGCAATATAATAAATTACTATAAAATCAGAATTTTTTTGTGAAGGCTAATTTCCTACAGTGAAAATATTACCATGCACCTCAAGAAAATATATCAGTAGCTTTACGTTAAAAGTTAGAAATAACAATCCAATGTTAAAGTACACTTCAAACAACCACAGCCTAAATAGACAGTAATCTTTTTTTGTGTCCCTGTAAATTAACAATAAATGCTACACACATAATTTTTTAGAAGAAATGTCTGAATGTTTAGAAGAAATGTTATATGAACACTGTATGTCACATTTATAATGTTTTAAATAGTGTAACATCATTAAAATATAATAATTCAATTTTTTTTTGCTACTACAGTTGTACCTCGTTATCTCGACACCCGGTTTTCGTGCCACTCCGCTTATCACGTCAGTTTTTCAAAGTCCCGATTTTCTGTATATGATTTTAATGTAATTAAACTCTGGATTTTACGTTGTTGAATAATTTTCAACTTTGGATATGCCGACGGTTTAGGAAAATTGTCCATTTTTGATAATCCATCTTACAAGTGTGGAAATTAAGCGGTAAGAAATGTTTTAACCAAACTTTTCACAAAAGTGTCTAAAATACCTATTGAGATAAATGAAAAATTTTACTTCAATCCTTTATATGAATAAATAAACCCACACTATGAATTACCCACTTAATCTCCTGATAGACGTATCAGTCCACTCAAGGTCTTTTTGTTCTGGTCAGGCGGCGCTTTCTTGTGGTTACATGGCGTTTTTCACCCGACTAAAACCAAAGCATTGCATTGCATTGAACTGATCAGAAATTATCTAACATCCATTTCTGAAACAATGAATATTGATTACAATTCATTGTATAATATTAAAAAAAGAATTGTAGGAAGCACATCTAATCATCAGGTTTCATCAATATTTCATGTAACAATAAAAAGCAAGCCATCATAAATCTAATTTTTATACTTTTCAATTTTGTTTTTGTGTTTATTTTGTTTAATAATAATGTTTCATTGCTTACAACTGCAAGAACAGTTATGAATTTAAAATTGTCTTAAATTAATTAAAAATACTTAAATAAAAATTAAATTTTTATAAACATTTTTCTCCAACTCCGGTTACCGCGACACTCCGCTTATGATGACACTTTTTTCTGGTCATTAGAGTGTCAGGATAACGAGGTTCGACTGTATTAATACAAACAGCTATCACCCATAGATCATAATGGGCAGATTTTTTTAGTGTCCCTGTGAATGCTACCTACCTCATATTTAATAGAGAACATGGTATTGCAAACCTCAATGACAGTAACATATCTAAATTTGGAGGTAATCAGATCAAAGTATTTCTATAAAAGTTGGACAGCAGGCACAGTCAGAAGCAAAGTTTTAATTATGTTGGAAAACAGAAAATCATTTAATTTAAATTCATATGATTTATGCATACCAGATAACGAAGAATAATGATTAAATCTATAACTAAAAATTATGCATGAAAAGGATACGTTTCAGCTAAAATTCTATCATCTGGCTTTAGATGCTTCTCTTGAATTTCCAAACTTTCTTTTAAGTCACAAATAGCAGCGGCATTATTATCAGATTCCATACTAATTTCAGCTAACAATTGCAAAATTTCTGCAACTTTTAACTGGGATTCGACAGTGTCTCTCCTGCAAAGAATATAGAAATTGCAATTAATATGACAGGATAAATAATTTATCTAGTCAAAAAGGAACAAAAACGGGACCATATGATATTATCAATATGGAATTTAATGTATCTGGTGGACAGTAAATTTTAATATATACACAAAATTTAAATAAATCTACCAAAAAATTTGTTTATGGTATGACAGACTAATAATTAGATCACAATAATGCACTCACCCATATCTTTTTTCAACACTACTTAGTTATCCCATCGACCAATTTCGCCAAATTTTACAAATTGACATAATCTTTATTTTAAATAACAAAAGAACAAATAAATCAGTATAACATGAATAAAAATACCAATAAAACGTCGGAATAAAAATAACTTGACGTAAACACATGTAACTTGTTTAAAGTCAAGTGAATGTGACATTTACAATCAACCATTATTGGCATTTAATCTTATAGTTTAGCGAAAGATTTTTGGTCGACATGAAAACCAAGTAGTACCCTTTTTTCATACAAGAGAATATTGTTTGAAAAAGAAAGTTGTCTTTCACACTTCTGACTTGCCCAGTCTTTCTGCATGTGAAGAAACAAAGTATTTTTGCACTCTTATTTAACTCAACTGTTCCCAGAATATACCCGGAAATCACGCAGCCCCACTTTTAAAATTTTATATTTAATAAATAAAATTTATCAGAGGGCTCCATCAAAAAACATCATTTAATGATATTTATTGTAGAAATCGCTACAATTTAAAAAAATTACCCCCTCACCACTCCCTCCCCTGCGCCCCTCCCGGAATTCAACTCCGGGAGGAGAAAGGTTCATAATATGAAAGAGTGGTCAAAGGACTTTCCGATGATATGTCACAGGAGAGGTTTGGTAAAAGTTTGAAAACTAACCCCAGCCCCTCGGTCCACTCTCGCGCCCCCCGGAATTCACTCACCTTCCTAACTTTTTATATTTCATAAATAAAATTTATCCGAGAGCTCCAGGTATGGGGGAGCTTGGCAGAGCTAAAATAAGAGAAACATCGAAAATTCGGGGCAAAATGACATTAAATTCAACAGTAAAGTTTGAAACTAGGACAATACAGAACTGAATACATAAACCACTATGCCTCATAACTTACATCGGTTATTAGCAATAAAAAGATAAGTGCCAGTTAAACTGGTGGCATTGAGCTCACAGGTTATTCACACTAATTGTATATTATACATTTCAATGAATAATGCCCCACAAAAAATAAATGAAGGAAATATCCCCCGTCCCCCTTATACTTAACCAATACCCTCCAAATCTAATCAGGGAAGTTCCTTAACGTAATAAACCAGTATACCAAATTTGAAGCAAATCAGATAATTCTGCATGAAAAAAAAAAACATATCGCTAAATTAAGGGGGGGGGTGTCTAGCCCCCTTTAAACTTAACTAATGAACCTCCAAATCTAATCAGGAAAGCTCCTTATCAGAATGAACATAGAAGCACCATATCGGAATAAACTGGTATATTAAATTCAGCATTCGAAATCCTTGGTGGTTCGCTGGTCCGAGACCACTAAAAATTCAATCGGACCACTAATTTAAAAAATTTAGTGGTCCGAAGGACCAGTAACTAACAGTAACTTTTTCCCCCCTCTCTGACAGGTAAACATAAATTTTCCCATCTCTGAGAAAACTGCAACCAAACATTACAATAAGCATAAAATTTGCATAAAAACTTAATCAGTTAAAATAAATAGACGGAAATAAAAATCATAATAATTTCAGTTTTTGTTTATGTACTATTTATTTAATTTTTAGCAAATTATAATTTTACATTTTATTATGCCGAAAATTTTGGGTAACTGAAAGGAAGTTTGGTTTATATTCTCGGAGGAAGAGAGGGGGGGTGGTGTCACTCAAAGGGTTAAGGTACTTATATAATTTTATGTAGCAGTCCAGTGACGATGTCTGCAGACCAGTAAACTCTGATGTTTACTGGTCTTTGGGATCAGTGATTATTTTTTTTTTTTAATCAATTCTACCGCTGAAAATAGTCAGGGTTGCAAAATCGCTAAAAAAATGTCGTTCATAACAAAAAAGATGACAGACGATCAAGGGAGAATATGCAAGGGATATACAAAAACTCATTCAATTTCATTATAAAAATTAACATAAGGTTAACAGATGATAAGATTAAAAATTCAAAACAATATTCTTGTATTTAATAACATTTGTTATAATACTTGTCCCCAAGCAGCATTAGCGATAAATACGAAATATTATTTTGTCTTCAAAAGCATCGGTAAATTAGAAAAATTTTGGTTAAAAAAAAAAAAAAAAAAATTATTCAATCTATCTTTTAACATGCTTTTACAAACAAAATACCAAAGTTATCCAAATGTTATTTATGAAAAAAGAGAGAGATGGGGGGAGGGGGGGGGAAGAGAAATTTGTAAAAAGCAAATAGTATAAAATTTTGTAATGATAATGATTCTGAGATTCATATAAATATTAAAATTGATCTAAGCCCAATAAAAAACAATGATGTTTTCAAAACAAAATTCCAAAATTTTCCAAACGTTATTTCTAAAAAAAGAGAGGGGAAAGGGAATTTGTAAAAAGCAAATAGTAAAAAAATGAACAAAAAATTTTGTGCATGCATGTGGCAGTAAGTAAAAAATACTGCATGTATGAGCACTGCATGCCCATAAAGCAAAAATTCAAAACAATATTCTTGTATTTAATAACATTTGTTAATGCTTGTCCCCAAGCAGCATTAGAGATAAATACAAAATATTATTTTGTCTTCAAAAACATTGGTAAATTAGAAAAATTTTGGTTTAAAAAAAAAATCTATTCAATATGTCTTAACATTTCGATGAAGCAAGTAACTTTTTTCCCTTTCTCACAGGTAAACTTAAATTTTCCCATCCCTGACAAAAACCGCAACCAAACATTACAATAAGCATAAAAACTTAGTTAAAATAAATAAACGGAAATAAAATACACAATTAATAATTTCAGTTTTTGTTAATGTACTACTTATTTAATTTTTAGCATATGCCGAAAATTTTGGGTAACTGAAAGGAAGTTTGGTTTATATTCTCGGAGGAGGAGAGGGGGGGGGGTCACACAAAGGGTTAAAGGTACTTAATATAATTTTATGTAGAGGGCCAGTGACGATGTCTGGGGACCAGTAAACTCCGATGTTTACTGGTCCTTGGGAAGTGACTTTTTTTTTAATCATTTCTACCGCTGAAATTTGAAGCAAATCTAATAATTCTGCATGAAAAACCCTTTTATCTAAATTAAGAGGGAGACTAGCCCCTCCCCTCTAAACCTAATCCATAAACCTCCAAATCTAATCAAGGCAGCTTCTTAACATAATAAACCGGTTTGCCAAATTTGGAGCAAATCTAATAATTCTGCATGAAAAACCCATTTATCTAAATTACGGAGGGGTCTACCCCCTTTCCCCCCTTTATACTTAACTAATGAACCTCTAAATTTAATCAGGGAAGCTCCTTAACATAATAAACCAGTATACCAAATTTGGAGCAAATCCAATAATTCTGCATGAAAAACCCATTTATCTAAATTAAGGGGAGGGGGGTGACCAGCCCCCTTTTCCCTCTTTATCCTTAACCAATGAACCCCCAAAACTAATCAGGAAATGCCTTATCAGAATGAACATAGAAAAAAAATTGAAGCAAATCGGACATTTCTATCAAGAGTTATCGTGTTACATACATACATACGTACATACATGCATGATGCATACATACATACAGAAAAGGAGAGTACATTAAGCTCTTAGGCTTAGATAGCCTGTGAGCTAAAAAGAAATTGGATAAGCAGATGGACTCCTTTGAGAAATTATGACTTAAACCAGAAATGCGGTAAGTTTGACTCTGAAAGCTTCATTTCTATCACGCAAATCTCATCGATTATTTTTGTGGCATATTGATGCTTCCCGATGAGAAGGTGCTCGATGGTTGGTTTCTATCGCGCTTTTCAACCTTCTTCAATGGGAAGCCTCTTGATGGTTTCTCTCGCCCTTATCAACCTTGCCCGATGGGAAGCCTCTCGATGGTTTCTCTCGCAGTTTTCGAAATTTCCCTATGAGAAGCTTCTCGAGGATTTCTCTTGCGCTTTTCAACATTTCCTTATGAGAAGCTTCGAGGATTTCTCTTGTGCTTTTCAACATTTCCCTATGAGAAGCTTCTCGAGGATTTCTCTCGCGCTTTTCAACATTTCCCTATGAGAAGCTTCTCGAGGATTTCTCTCGCGCTTTTCAACATTTCCCTATGAGAAGCTTCTTGAGGATTTCTATCGTCCTCGGCAGAGAAGAGATGTGAGAAGATTTATCGAGAAATACCAAGGGACAAGACAGAGAAAGAGACATGACAATGAGATGTGAAATGAAGCCATAATTTTGTAAGTTTCTCTTATTTTAGCCCTACCAAGGTGTCACATACCTGGAGCCCTCCGATAAAAATTATTTAATAAATATAAAAATTTCAAAGAGGAAGGTGGGTCGGGTGAATTCGAGGGGGGGGGGGGGGGAGGGGTGAGAGTGGACTCATGTGGGGTGCAATTTTAAAAATTTTACGGAACCCTTCCTGTGGCATATAATTGAAAAAAGCCCTTTGAGCATTCTTTCATATTATGAACCTTTCTTTGCCCGAAGGGGGATGGGGCGAACAAATTTAAAACCGTAGCTGATTCCTATAATAAATTTAAATATCATTTTAGATGTGGGTTTTTTATGCAGTCTTCCGGTAAATGTTCTTTATTGAAAATAAAAATTTTAAAGTGGCGGCTGTGGAATTCCGGGGCGAAAGAGTGGGCCCACTGGAGGGGGAGCAATTTTCAAACTTTTTTTGGACCCGTCATGTGATATGTCATCTGAAAGCTCTCGGATGACTCTTTCATATTATGAAACTTTCTTCCTCTCCTCCCCAATTTGGCCCCCACTATGGTGGGTAATTTTTCCGTTTTTATCATTTTAGATCGGATTTTTTTTTTTATGGAGCCCTCCGATAAATATTATTTATAATATATGAAATTTCACAACACTTTTCTGAATTTAGCCAAAACCCCTCATGTGACATATCGTTGGAAAGGTTAGTGACTACTTATTGATGTTATGCACCTCCGGTGACAGTTCCCCCACTTTGCCCTCCCGGGGGATACTTTTCCAAATTTCGCCAAGACCCCTCATGTGAGATATTATTAGAAAGGTCTGTGACTATTTATTGATATTATGCACCTCCGGTGACAATCCTCCCCCCCCCCCCCCCCCCCGGGGACATTTCCAAATTTAGCCAAGACCCTTCATGTGAGATATCGTTGGAAAGGTCTGTGACTACTTATTGATGTTATGCACTTACGGTGCCCCCCCCCCCCCCACTTTGTCTCCCAGGTGGCACTTTTCCAAATTTAGCCAAGACCCCTCATGTGAGATATCGTTGGCAAGGTCTGTGACTACTTATTGATGTTATGCACCTCCGGTGACAGTCCCCCCACTTTGCCCCCGGGGGACATTTTTTCAAATTTAGCCAAGAACCCTCATGTGAGATACCGTTGGCAAGGTCTGTGACTACTTATTGACGTTATGCTCCTCCGGTGTCAGTCTCCTTGCTTTGCTCCCCCGGGGGACACTTTCCAAATTTAGCTAAGACCCCACATGTAAGATATCGTTGGAAGGTCTGCGACTACTTATTGATGTTATGTACCTCCCGTGACCGCCCCCCACCCCCACTTTCCCCCACGGGGGTGTTTTTCTAAATTTAGCCGAGACCCCTCATGTGACATATTGTTGGAACGGCCTATGACCACCTACTCATGTTATCCACCTCCCGCACCCCTCCCCCCCCCTTTGCCCCCACGGGGAGGGAATTTTTATAAATTCAGATCCAAACCCCTCATGTGACATATGGTTGGAAAGGCCTAAAGACCTGTGATGACTTATTCATATTATGCAGCTGCTGTGCCCCTCCGCTCACTTTGACCCCTCCCCCAAGAGATCTGGTCCGAAGTCCATCGTTTCGAGATTATATTTTTTTTTTTACAAGATTTTGTAGTGCATGCACACCACGGTGCCGTATATATCGTGTAACCAGTTCGTGATTTCATATTACAAGGTTACATATAAATTAGAGGCCCTGCTTAAAGGAGGGGTCCACTAGCAGGCGAAATCACATAGTCTTTATTAACAATAAGGGGGGGGGGGGGGTTAGGATTTATTTTTAAGTCAGAAATTCAAAGAAATGAGTTTCATATCCTGAACTTTTAAGGACTTTTTTGTAGATTTCGCATGAGAATAAGTACTCTATTTGAGAAATGTAAGCACTTTTAAGGACTTGCAAGTCAGGCGGAATTTATAGCTTGTCAGTTGGCAACAACTACAGCGACGATTCTCACCAGTTAATTTATAGTCATATGACCCAACCCATTCAGCAAATCAAAATTCAGAGAGAATCTCTTTAAATGCAAGCGTTCTTCTACCAGCAATTAAGTGGTGGCATGAGTCAACCCGAATTGTCTTTCAGACACAGCAGAAAATGTTTTGTTTGCACTTCGTTAGCATCATGTTTTTCAAAGAGTTTTAAATGAATTTAAGCCGAGCTGTGCAATATAGTGGGTGATCGCTTAACAAACTTAATCTGTTTCAAAACAATGTTTGCTAAATGAATTGTTCGTTAACCGATCATAGGTTTAGTATATTTGTATGGGAATTTAATTTGTTCTTAAAAGTTAAATACTATGTAAGAAATAATATAAATCTTCCCTTTATAATAGGATTAATATCAGGGTTTGTTGATATATATCGATGGATATATATCATGATATATATCTTGATATATATCCGATATTTATTTTTAAAATATCAAGATTTTCGATATTTTTGATATTTTCAAATTCTTGATATTTATTTTAAAAATATCAAGATGTTTGATATTTTGTATATTTTATATTTATTTTCAAAATATCACTGAGCAAGATATTTATTATATTTTCTACATTCAAAGAAAGTGTAAATGAAATTTCTACAGGGTTCCTACACAATTCTGGTACAAAAATTCCCTGACATTATTCGAAAATTTCCCTGACCTTTCTCAGTAAAAATTCGGTTATACATTGTTGTAAAACCCTCCACAATGGACTTCAATTTAGATAAAAGCTAGAAAAAAGTATGTGCTGTATGAATTTACGATTTTTTTAAATTATTTTTGATATTGTTATATAGTTTACATAAATTTTATATAAAAATTTTAGATTGGATGAATAATTAATTTAAATTTCTTCATTTAAGACGATAATAGAACTGTTGATGAAAGTAGTACAGCAAAAATTCCCTGACTTTTCCCTGACCTTTTCAAATATTTAAAAAATCCCCTGACATTTCCCTGACTTTTGCTTAAATTTCCGAATTCCCTGACTTTTCCCTGTTTTCCCTGACCCGTAGGAACCCTGTTCTAC
This sequence comes from Maratus speciosus, assembly GCA_963932465.1. Taxonomy (NCBI): domain Eukaryota; kingdom Metazoa; phylum Arthropoda; class Arachnida; order Araneae; family Salticidae; genus Maratus; species Maratus speciosus. The sequence goes on along the minus strand of OZ010798.1, from coordinate 230,987,574 downwards.
CTGTTATTGACTGTGTCATTCTGTAGGTGTAGATAATGAACTTTTGCCTCTGGCAATGACTTTTTTAGGAAAAGAAATCTTTTCCAAACTTTATGTTTGAAACTTTTATTTTTAAATGTAGAACTAATAATTATGTGAGACAGTTTATTCAGAACAGCCATTGAAGGATAAAATGTAATTTAAATAATCGTTTATATACAGCCAGGGTTCGTTGATATATATCAGAGGATATATATTATGATATTTAACAAATATTTATTTTCAAAATATCAAGATTTTTTATATTTATTTTCAAAATATGAATGTGTGCAAGATATTTTTGGTATCTTCAGTCGTAGTTTGTAATATTTCAGTGTAAATTAAATAAATTTTCAAATGTTGTTGACTGTGTGAATCTGATAAAGAACTTTTGTCTCTTTTGGATGCGACTTTTTTAGCCAAAAAAGAAAAATATATTTTTCACGCTTTGGATTTGAAGCTTTTATTTTTAAATGTTGAACTAATAGTTATGTGGGACATAATTGAGAACCACCATCGAAAGATAAACTGACTAATTTAAATAAGCAGTTATATACAGCTTCATTAGAAAATAATCTTTTCTCAAGTTTTGGTTCAGTTGAGTTTAAACTACAACATGTTAGGAAATATGAAATAGGACATTTTATACTTACATTTATGTTAAAATTTTTTAATTAAAGAAACTTTTTGTATCTGTTTTAAAAATATGACTTTTTTATACTTGATCTTGATACTAAATCATATACTTAATTTTTTTATAAGTGTATAAAGTGAATTGTTATTGTTTTCAATTAGTTCATCTTCAATTTTGTTCTAAGTAAACAGGAAGAAAAGAAAAAAAAAAGAGCATTTTTAGAATATTGTTTGATTAAGTTTTCATGTTAAGTGCAATATATTTTAGTTTCTAATCTATATTATGCTCGAAAACATTTATTAACAGCGGTAAGTTGGCTGCTTCGAAAATATCGGATATATATCAAAAATATCTGATAGATATCGAAAATATCTGATATATATCAAAATATCAGATATTTTTGAAAATATCATGATATTTACGAACCCTGGTTAATATGCATTAGGGTATCCCAGGAGAGGCCAAAAAAAGCCAAGTCTCACCCTTTAAAGATGTTATTTCTGCCATAATATGATATTACAAAAAAATTCTAGTCATCTCACAAATGTTTAGGGGTCCCCCCAGCTAATAGAAAATGGGGAATTTTATGAAAATCTGAATTTCTAATTAATATGCAGGATTGAAGAATTCTACCACACAACTCTTGCAATTTTTTTTTTATCCTAAAATTTGTTTACGAACAATTTACCACGTTTAATACCTTAATCGTCACGGTTTTCATTTTACGTGCAATTTGCCTATTAATGTATCAATGCAAAAATCCTTGACGGGTTAAAAGTTTCTGACGCAGCACTTTATCTTATGCTCAAAGAATTTTAAATATGGAACTTAAAAATACTGATATCAAATTTTGAGTAACGTTATGCTATTTCTTATAAAATATATTTGTATTTATTTCATCATTTTATTTTTGTTTTATTTATAATCGCATGTGCAAAAGTTATGTTCAACATGAAAAGCTGCATAAAATTTTATTCGCTGTTGCTTTATCATTTACATCTCTCATAAATTCAAAATATGAGTTTTAAAAGATATGATATAAAATTTAAGTGACGCCTTGATGTGACTTTAAAAAGGTTTGTTTTAAAATTCAATTTAAATTATTTTTGACTTGGTTAAAATATTTTTTTACATCTACACAATACTTTTAAATTTTCCAATTCACTGTTAAATATATCACTTTCATTGAATCTATACTATGGCATTGAAATGTATTTATTTCAATAAATTGATTTATCTTTTGTGTCACGCTATTCAAAATTGTGAGTAAGATTTATGTAAATGGTTTCTTTGCGTCATTGTGTCCAAACTACATGAAATGTATGAAAAAGGATAGTTTGACGCAAATAAACCATTTACATAAATCTTACTCACAATTTTGAATAGCGTGACACAAAAGATAAATCAATTTATTGAAATAAATACATTTCAATGCATAGTATAGATTCAATGAAAGTGATATATTTAACAGTGAATTGGAAAATTAAAAGTATTGTGTAGATGTAAAAAAATATTTTAACCAAGTCAAAAAAATTTAAATTGAATTTTAAAACAAACCTTTTAAAGTCACATCAAGGCGTCACTTAAATTTTATATCATATCTTTTAAAACTCATATTTTGAATTTATGAGAGATGTAAATGATAAAGCAACAGCGAATAAAATTTTATGCAGCTTTTCATGTTGAACAACTTTTGCACATGCGATTATAAATAAAACAAAAATAAAATGATGAAATAAATACAAATATATTTTTTAAGAAATAGCATAACGTTACTCAAAATTTGATATCAGTCTTTTTAAGTTCCATATTTAAAATTCTTTGAGCATAAGATAAAGTGCTGCGTCAGAAACTTTTAACCCGTCAAGGATTTTTGCATTGATATCATTACTTTTTTGAGGTTAGTGATAAAATGATTAAAAAAAAGATACTTATGGAATTTAATGCAGATTTAATTTTTACTATTTTATTACAATTTTCCTTATAGCAGTTTGTATATAAAAACAAGTGGGTAAGTATAATCGCAGATCGCACAGAGGGTTTCATTTGATATTCCTTTAAAAACACTTTATCCTTAAATTAATAAATCCAAAATGTTAATTTATAATTATTAAATCCTTACATAGATGGTGCACCAATAGTTCCAATTTTCATGGGGCAGGGAACGCACTCTTTTAAACAAACCACCTTCCAATTGAAGTAATCAAAAACCAAGTTGAATAAGCCAGACCCCGTTGTGTTGTTTGACAAACAGCAGTCTTATGTCCCCTCCTTCCCCCCTTTTTCAAAATTTTTCAGACCAGTACGTAAGAATGGAACAGAAATAATTTTTTCTCTTCAGAAATTACGATAAAAAAATAGTATGCAGTACTCATAAATTTACTTTAATGCTAAATAGGGTGATTATTAAGTTAATTATAACGTTTGGAATCTGTTGCATTGATGTCCGAAAGGTAGTTTCTGAGTTATGGAAGCTCGACCCATAAGGCGCCATAGAGGGGCGAAGCCCGCTAGTGTCTATCATAATTATATCTGCCATGTGGACTAATTGCGATATTTAATCAAAATAATCCCCCCCCTCCTCATCCCCGGAAATATAACAAATACAAAATGTGTTTTTATAAACCTATCGTCAAATATGTTTTTATTTCTTTTTCCCTAAAAAAAAAAAAAAAACATGATTTTTATATCCGTAACGTAAATAGCGGGCGAAGCCCGCTAGTTCCTATCATAATATATATTTTTAATAATTTTATATAGTCTATAATAAAAATCAGACTACTTAAAATAGTCTAGTTCCATGAGTACTTGTAGTGTCAGTTACATGCTACGATTTTTGGATACCAGTATTTTAGAACGGGAAAATGTGACTTATTTTATCGGAGATATCTCATTAATTGAATAAGGTGAAGCAAACTTTTTGAAAAAATGGTGGCCAACAAGCATGGCAGTTATCAGCTATGTGACTTTGTGCTAAAGTCCATTAATTTGATCTGCTTTAAAAAGATTACGGAAGATTGAATTATAGTAGAACCTGGATTAACCGAGCTTCGATTAATCGAGGTTTCTGTTAACCGAGCCGATAACAAAGTGATTTTTTTTTTCCTTTTGAATGAGCCTTAAAAATAACCACTGTCTTTAGCTCACTGTCAGTGCTATACAGGCCCTTCTGCCCCCAAAAGCACTCAACTCCAAAGAAACATTGGACCCTGAGAAGTCAATAGCGAACAATGCTTTGTTTCCAGTGGCAGTGTGAACTTTCGTAAATTTTTCAATTTGCATTTTAAAATTTACTACTGGTAGTTGATTTTCTTTTTAAATTTGTTAAGCTGTGAAACAGAACTTTACATATATTTATTTTTATTATTTAAAAAACGTTCTATATATTTTTTTAAAAGAGATGTTAAATTCGCAAGCACGGCGAGTTTTTACACACAGTTTCTATTAACCGAGATTTCCGATTCCGATTTACTAACAGTCCCAATTAGCTCGGATAATCGAGGCTGCTCTGTATAATTAAAAAATCAATGGCGATCTTACTGTAAACGGGTTTCCCTTTTACTGAGGGATTTCAAGACCGAATCAGCTGATGTTAGTTGCTGTTTCCGTGCTTGATTAAATAAGATTAGTTAAACATTTGAAAATTACCAAATATAAAAGGAACTAAGTTAACAGAGTCTTTGCTTTATGGTATTTTTTAACAACGCTATAAGAAAATGATTTTAAATAAGGGATTTTAAATGTAACGTTTTAAATCTGACATAATTTTCACCAAACTTTCCTTTCTCTTTGTAACATTCAACTGAAAATATTTTTATTATTAGAAAGATAATATTATTTGCTTTCTAAATTATTATATTATTATTATTTGCCAATTTTCTTAAAATTGGCAACTCTAGTTAAAAATATCATCTCGAAATTTGAAATAAATCTCTCATATAAATATATTTTTTAATTTAAACTGTTTTGCAATATGTTTTGCAAACTGTTTTGGCCACTTTGGCCAATATGACGTAATTTCCTCCATTTACGACTTTTAACACATATCAATGAATTTATTATTTAAAAATTTTCTTTTTCTTTTAATATTCATGTGTAAATATAATTTTTATGACGTAATTTTCAATGTTTTCCTGCTTTTAATGCGTAATCATTTAATTCTAATTTGAAAATAATTGATTATTTTATAATTTTCTTTCATTTTAAGTAAGCACGTGTAAAATTTTTTTTAATGACGTAATGTTTAATATTTTCCTGCTTTTAACACGTTACCATTTAATTCTAATTTAGAAGGATTTTTTTCTGTTTATAATAGTCACGTGTGAATAAATTTTTAATTTAAAGGATATATTATTCTTTGCGCTGTTTTAACAATTGGCAACAATTTAAAATAACCTTTTCTAAAATATGTAAAAAATATCTCTGGAAATTCTGAAAATTTTAATTTAAAATTGAAATAAACCGTCAAAAAATTAGGCAAGTTAAAAATAATAAATGCACTCTGCAAACTTCGAGTTTCTATTGAATGATTAAATTGAATGAAAATGATTAAATTCCCATGTATATTTTTTTTTCCTATGAGACTTTTTTAATGAGACAATTTTATCCAGATTTAACATTAAATATCTCTTAAAATAATTCTTCGATTTAAAAACTGTCTACTTCAACGTTTTTATCAAACATTTCTCTATAATACTATACTACCCATTTTAATATTTTTGTATGCAGTAATTTTCTTAATATTTGCGAAATAGACCTCTAGTCACAAGAGATTCTTTCAAAGCGGCGAAGAGCATTAGTTTTTTTTTTTTTTTTTTCCGAATAAGAGACAAAATGTAGTACGCAATTGCGTCAAAAGATGGCGACACCAGAATTCTGATATGCTTATTATGTAAACTGTAAATATTGCAAAGCTAAATAAAAACAATTGTCTCGGGGTTATCAAACTTCATTGATATTTATAAATAAAACATTTCAACTAAATTATTTATTAAAAAAGAATTATTACATCACAATAGTTTTTATGCAAGGAAAATAATAATTATAATAATAATAATGTTATGGATGTCAGTGATTATATATTGATTGACCGTCATAATAATAAAAAATGATATTATAAAAAGAAGAGCTGAAATGAATTATTTTTTTACGTTTCTGATCGTGTGATTTACATTCAAATAATAATTATTAATGTATATTTTTTGTAAAGTGATTGAAATTAAATATATTTATAAAATTTATGGTAATATTTTTATTGTTGAAAAATTGCCAAGAAATAATCATCATCAAATTGGCGTCATTATAATTGTAATTTTATTTAACTTAATAGCAATTAAAAAAATTACAAAGGAACTGAGAATAATGGTCAACTAGCAAACTTAAAAAAAAAAAAAACACATTCACATGTGAAAACACGTACCAGCTGGTATCGAACTGCCTACCTTAAGATCAGTAAACGACGGCCCTTAGCCACTCAGCCAGTGGGAAGACAAAATTTTTCTCCCCAAAAGTGGTTAAAAAGAAAGCATGTGTATGAATACAGTGTCATGCATTTTCGGTGAAATTTCCATAGAATGGCGAAGAAATATAGTCCGATTTTTCATGCGCATTATAAAACGAACAAGAGTCTTGCTGGAAACAAGTAAATTGTTATTTGGTTCATCTGAAACATATTTATTTGATTTTTAAAAAAATCGCCCGTGTCATTTTCGAGAGAAAAAAAAAATCTAATTATTTAACGAACCTGAGTTTTCCCAGAAAAAAGAAAAGTGTTATTCACCTCGCCTTAATCACATTTATATTATGTATCAATTTAAAAATAATCGTTAGAACCGTTTGAGATTTTCAAATTAGGAACTTCCCCGATATCATACCAACGTTTTCACTTTAAAAATGGCTATTTAGATCTCAAAATATACTGCACGTAGAAATGTAAAAATTTCAGTATACGATTAGACTGCAGATATAAGACTGTTCTAGAAAATTCAGAACAATAAGACATATATCTGCTGAGTTATTAAAAGGCGGCTTTTCGCGTTTTCTTTGATGTCGAGTTAGCTGTATATATGAGTTCCGCCATCTACGAATTCTATGATACGATACGATACGATTTTAACGATACGATACGATTTTAGGCTTAAGGCTGCGTCACTCGGAATACTACCGTCTTCCATGATTGGGCACGACGATTAAGGTGTTAACAGTGATTTCATCTAAAGTTATGTTTTTATTACCTTTTTCATAAAAATTATACAAATCGATGTAAATACCATATTTCTTTTTTTGATCATTACTCTTCTAATGCTCTTCAATCTTTATTAATTTGTGTGATTTCATTAAATTAATATCATGTACTACAATGTTTCTAATATTAATTGTTTTATTTATTATGGTTTTGGATATTGATGAAAAGAATAAATCTTCTGAAGAAAGCTCCAATGAAGAATTTGTAGTAAAAATACATTCAGATGATAATACAAAACCCCAAAGGTAATAAATTAAGCTATCCAGTCACAGATCCTTTATTACTGCAAGAGGGGCTGCTATTTTAGATTGAACACACACCAGCATTAGAAGGTTCACAATGGTAACAGCATCTGTAATAAACGAAGGCTGCTCTTCCTATACCATAACGTCTGACATGCTTGTAAAATCCATAGTGCTTTCAAAAAGTACTGTTCTTTGAGAAAGCCAACATGATCACCAAGAAACCACTGAATAATTCAAAACACAGTTTGAAGCATCAAAGTATACCTAAGAAAGACCTAAGTTGTCAATGGTGATTATACTAGAGAGGAGTGTAAGTCCACGACAATAAATAGTTCTGTACTGAATATGAAAGAAATGGCATATTAAATCTCTTTTTTTTTTCTTCATTTTCACAGGAAAAATAATTGACTCATTAATCGAAATCGATTGAGCTTAGCATATATTCATTTTTATGATAAATATCTAATAATAATCAAGGTAATGTATTTATTCGCAAGGAAGGTTTTTGGCGAGTACTTGGCGTGGTGCTCGCAAATAACTAGCAACCTTAGACCCCCAACAGAGCTGTGCGGGGTGATGGTCAATAGATATTGCCTCTTCTTATTATCAGAAATTGTAGATTTTTGATGTCCAATCAAAAGTTTCTTTTTTTACGCTATTACATATGGAGAAAAATTTACGGTGGATTCGAATTTTTCGGAAAATTTCACCCCAAGTACATACCCAACATATGGATGAAACATTTAAAATAACAAAGAAAATTTTCTTTTGCAAATTAAAACGAATAAAAGAAGCTCTTTATTGTAAGGCTGTTCTCAAAAAAATTATCTTTCCCCGCTCAAGAACTGGAAACTTTATATTTTAAAGCTCTTTTTAGGGTTTCGTTCATCTGACGAAACCCTATTCATCTCACTCCTTTGTCTGTCTGTCTGTCACAGAGCCCGTTCTCAGAAACTATACATGTTAGAGACTTGAAATTTTGGGTACTTATAGCGGAACACCTCACATCAAACCATAAAATTTTGAAAAGTTGGTAATTAACCTAATTATGGGCTAATTAAATTCTAAAATTAACCAATCAACCTTTTGAATGCAGGTGCAAATGCACGTTATCGAAATCCTCCCCAGATTCTCCTAAGGGTTGTTAGGAATAACAAACCCTCTATATTTTATCACCGTACTACTTTAGCTCTACAACTTATTTACATTTTTAGCTGAAAACAGCCATTCTTTATTTACAATATAAATATAGATACTTCTTACCTCATATCCTTGTTTTTCATAGTTATATATCCTTAGAATCCTTTATTTGATTTGCCTTCATCTTTAGTTGCAGTTTGCCTTTAATCACATCTCCTATTGCCGGTCACCTGTCTTTCAAAACATCGCGGTTTTCGGAAATCATTTTCCACGTATGATAGTCGAGCAGTACTCCCGATCGCCACGAGATGGCGTTAGTTGTCTGGTAGAGTGCGTCGTAAGTCTCCGATCATTCTGGAAGCCGTCTGTTTTGCATATACCAGTATCTGGTACGCATGTCCGGATCATATAAATATGTTTCGACCAACGTGTGTCTTCGCCAGTTGGGAGTTACCTTTTCAACATGTGAGCAGGTGGTTTTAAGTATGGTAAAGTTGTTATCGGCATGGAAGATTGTTTAAATTGGAGAATACACAGTGAATGATGGTTTTTCTCTTCCTGGATTTTTCGTATTAATATCAGCTGATCTTTGTCTCGTTTAAAGTCGTCTGATGGAATAATGAAGGCTGGATTACGTGACCTCTATCTTCAAGAACCCTTTTTGGTGTTAATTCGAAAGGAGACGTTTTGGTATTAAAATGCAAGCTAAGCTGTTTCCGAATTACTCGACTTTTTCTATCGGTTTCCTGGTGGGAATGACTTTTTTGTTTTTGTGCTACAGTGTGATATCCCCGGAGGTACTGGAATTGGTTTAAGATGAAGTATGGCTTTTTAATAAATTATTTTTTTGAGCTCTGGAGCATTGAAGTGAAAGATGTTTTACCGTTTCATATTTTTCTGAAATAAAGTGTCGTGGAGTGTTAATCCCAGTACAACTTGTTTTATAAGTAAATGCATAACTAATGTTATCTAGAGTTAAAACTGATTGAGGTATGTTTTATGTACTTGATTCTTTTAGTTAATTTATTTGTTTCTCTGTGACTAAATTTAAATAAATGTTTGTTTCTTTTAAATTTGTCTTTCGTTATTTAGATCACATAATAGTTTGACTTCTTATTTTATATTTTAGCAAGCTAATTCCATTAAACTGTTTAGACATTTTAATTCCATTTAAACTATTAACGTATTTTTCATCCGAGGTTGGGACATAAAGCAATTACGTTTCCATTTGCTTAATTCACTCTGCTAATTTAATTTACTGAGATATTACTTATTGGTAATTATCTCAACATGTGGGTTATGGGCCTGTCCCTGCCCCGTTTAAACTTATTTACAATAGCTAAAAGTTAAAAATTTATTCTGTTTATTAAACTTTTGATACTTAGATTATATGTAGTAAATTTTAAAAAGATAAGTCTATAAATTGTAAGTTTAATAAAGTTTTAAAATGATTTAGTTTAAATAGTTATATTTTCAAGTCTTCAACCTCAATTTTTTTTGCCAGTTTGACCGTAGTTGGTCTGGCGTTTAACTTTAAATATCGGCCGACCCTCACGGATGTTATTTGATATTTTTGAGGGGGGGGCCGACGATAAAAAAATTTTTTTTTTTTGAATATTATACGTATTTTTTTTTAGTTTAATAATTAAAGAATGTTTAAATTTATTAGTAAAGTTTAAGTAATGTTTAAATTTGATTCGGTATATTAAAATTAAAGGTATATGCTTGCATAAATTTAAGACTTAAAGTAATAGATTTTTCCAGTATAGTTAAAAAATTTTTTATTGAAAGTAATGTACTGAGTGCTCCATGACAAGGATTACTTTAATTAAATATGCTGGGAAACTCCATGGCACAATGTGAATGTGTTCGTCAGAAGAAATATATAAAGGAAAATTTTCTAGTAAGGAAGTGAATTAAAAAGCCTAAGAAGATAAAGTTTCAGTACTTTAGGGTGTGTTTTTATGGTGTCAACGAGATAGTGTCGTCATTAAAGCTGGTGTTTTCTCAGTGAATTAGTGCCGATGATGCTTTCTAGTATAGATTGTGCAACTTCAAAAGTTTTTTTGATAAATGAGCGCAGTGGTCGCCATGCTGGTGCCCGTTGCATAAGTTTTTCAGTAAAGGGACATTGGCTGTTTTATTGACTGATCACTGTGTGGTTTTTCAAGTTTCTTTGTGAACTGATCCAGTGTTGACTTGAACAGTAAATTAAATTTAAATGAACTGTGTTTAACTCTTGGACATGCGAAAACGACGATGCTCACATGAGTTCTCCTGGCTGAGGTGTAAAATGCAAATTTTATTATGCTACAAAGTGGGAGAAGATGATGTAAAAATGTGATTCTCAGAGTTTTTTTTTTACATTTTTTTGGGGGATCTGCTAAATCTGTCTATCTTGTCTGTACTTTTAAAGAAATTATAGTTGTGCTATATTAAAATGTTTGTTTTATTAATGTTTTTAGAATTTTTTATGAATTTTTAGATTATGGGGCTTTCATCTGAGATCTTTCTGTTAGAATTTAAGATAAATCAGTTGAAAATGTTTAAGTTATCGAATTTTTAATGTTTTAAGATCAACTGTTTTTTTAGATAATCTATTTAAATTTTTAGAAGTAAAGCTTTTTAAGAAGTAGTTAAGGTTTTAGACAGCCTGTTTCCTTTCCAATAAGTTAAATAAGTACTGGATATCGGGACTTGGGCAAGTACGATATTGTTTTTATACAGTATTGAAGTTTGATGTTAAGAGATGAGAATACTTGGGGTTAAAAAGTTAAATACTATTTCTTTGAAAAATTGTTGAATATGAATGTTAATTAACTGAACAGTTTAGAAATATAATATATTGAGTGACAGTTTCAAAGCTTTTAGTGAACCTCGCGTTCTTATATTAAAGATTGTATTGTATATTAAAGAAAATAAGTTACTTTTATTAGTTAAAGCATATTAAAAGATTAATTATTAAAATGTTATTTTTTTTATATAATAGAATTTTTTTATTGGTTATAAGTTATAAAGTTAAAGGCTTTATTTACAGGCTAATGAGCGACTTGTACTTTGCATTGGGGGTTTTCTTTTTACATTTAAGTTTAAGAGTTAAGAAACCTGCCTGGAGTGCTGTGGTGCAAGCTTGCTTTTATAAAGTTAAATTATAGGTCCATATTTCTTGATTTTTTTTATATATATATTTTTAATTTGGATAAAATGATTAATTGAATGTAAAGATTGTTTAAAGTTATACTAAATTATAGTTTAAAAGTGTATTTTTACTAAATTTTTTTTTGAGTTGTTTTATAGTAAAAAGATAATTATAGAGTTTAAAGATTTTTAGGAATGTGAGGGCCACTGAGCGTTGTTAATATTAGTGATTCTGCATTAAAAGATTACAGTATTTGAATTATATTGAGATAATTCAGCATGATTTTAAAAGAGATTATTGCTTAATGGATTGGTGGTGTTGATAGACTTTTAAAGCAGTATTTGACTGGTTTTTAATAGGCCTTGGTTAAACCAAGCTTTAAAACATGAGTTAATTGATAATTCATTTTTGTTGAATGCTGTGTGTGGTTTAAATGCCGCCGGTTCATTGATGCTTTAATCAATCTTTAATGTACTTTTAAATTTCATGTGTTTGAAATATGCTCTGTAAATGTTCTTTTCAGACTTGTTCATGTCTCTGATCATCCCAGTTTGTTTGTAATTTAATAAAGATTCTTGTATTTAAATTTGATGTTTAAGAAGATTGAGGGATCTTATGAAGAGGTTTTTAGACCATTTCTGGTGGATGGACTGTAGCCATTAAGATATGATTTTATTTATGAAAATACAATTTTAAGTTTGTATTAGATTAATTTACAATTTTTTTTTAGATATCTTTAAAGTTTTATAATAGATATAACTTATAAATTTTTAACTTTTATGGATTGCCTGTGTTTAAGATGGTCTGGATAAGGGTTTCCATTGAGTATGACAGCATCTTTTTGGCAAATTCTCGGTGTTAAGACTCAATGAGGAGGATCTTCAATATAAGACATCAGTTGAGTAATTCAGTGAAGTTGTTTTTCTGTTTATGATTTTATTTTTAAAAGCTGTGTTTTGCCTACTCTTCAGTATAGCCAGGAAGAGGGACAATGATCTTGTAAATGTCCTGTTGTTAATATTGCTTTAGTTTGATTTTTTTCTGATCATGAGTAAGATAGTGTGAATTCTGATAGTACTCAATGGGGAGTTGGATCGAACGAGGCACGCTGGATATTGTTGAATGGGTTTATAGATTGGTTTTGCTTCAGTTATTTATATTTTTGAATTAAAAATATTTTTCCTTTGAATGCTGATTTTCTTTGCAGTTGGCTTGATGGTGCAGTTTGTCTATATGTGATGTTTGGAATTTAAAATCTTGAGGTTTTGAATAAGGTATGGTTAATCATAAGGAAAGGAGGCTGATTTTTGAGAAAGGGGGTTTTCTGGATGTGACTCCATATCTATACTAATTTGAGATTTGCAATGGTTTAATTTTTAATGGCTGAAGTTTGGTTGGAGGTTTTTTTAGAGATGTTTTAGAATAATTAAGCTTTGAGATTGATTAAATTTTTAGAAAAGTTAGATTTTTAGTGTCCGGGTAAAGTTGTGCGGAATTGGTTGTCTTGATGGTTTTGCCATGTTTTTGAGAATTGTTATCGATTTGTAAAGTTCAATAAATTTGAAAAGTTGTTGGATATAAAGTTTTAAAAGTAGATTGGCAAAAATTAGGACTGAAAATTGACTGTGAAGATGTAATTTTTGTTGAAAACTGTGGGTTTTGCTTAATCTGAAAGATTTTCGTATTGGTTGGTCAATTTGTAAGACTGATTTTTCTTAGGACACTGTTTGTCAGAAGGGGGTGTAAAAAGTATTTCCTAGGTTACCCATTCTGATAATGGATGTGTCAAGTTTTGTGGAGATGGTTTGCTATGTAACTGAAAAATGGACATTCTGCCAACGTGTAAGATATATATATCTATTTTGATTTCCTGGATATATTAGAATTAAATTATAATTCTGTTTTTGGTAATCCTGGGGTGGAAATTTTTAGGTGATATTCAACTTCTGGAGTGGAGAAGAGATGGATTGGTTATGACTGGAGCTGGCCTTTAGTTATAAATTTTTAGGTGTTAAGTTTATATGACTTGGCTGTTTTTAAAGTGGATTGTTGGTTTCTTGACATAAGATACTACCTTCTTTGTAACAATGCGATTTTCCTCTGAATGGTCACGTGATGTCGATATGCAATCTCGATTTCCTTGTGGCATTTTTGATGTCGAACCTCCTCGGCCGGAAATGATGCTTAGATTTTCATGGAATTAATTTTTCAGGTTTTTACAGGTTAAATTTTTCAGCGTCTCTTCTTCGGGCTTTACATATCTACGTATTTATGTTGTATAAGTGGTATGGAGTCTTTTGGCCAAAAGCAATGGATTTATTATTTTGGATTTTTGGTATATGTGCATGCTTAGGCATTAGTGCTGATAGGATATGCTGGTATCCCCGGGTTGACAATGGCCACTTGACCTTCGGATCTCAGCATGTTGAAAGGTTTGTATGTTTGGGTGTACCATTTCAATATATGTCTATTTTTCGTTGTCCTAATTTGTTAGGACAATATAATTAGTTTTGTGTTGTCCCGATTGTCAGGGCTCTTGGATATGTTGTATATGGTCAGACGGAGAGTTCTTTGCTGACGATTAATGATTACATACTTTTAGTTTGCCGTGAAATTTTTGGAGAGGAGGATATTTGATGTTAACAGATGGTATAGCTTTAAGTAAAGTTGTACAAAGTTGGACAAGGTAATATAAGTTGTGTTGCAGAGGATATCTTGTGAATGACCTTGAGGGAGTATTAGTTGTTGGAAATCAAGAAGGGCTGAAGGAATAGATAATCTAATGAAATAAAGGATTTTTAGAATTATCACCAATTGTTTTATCCCGGGTTTGCTGATCTATAGATATAAAGTGGTTGTGATATTGAATTTTTAAAGTTAAGAATATTTAAGAGTTAAATTAAGATTTTTAAATTAAAAGTTTTTTTTGGAAAAATTGATGTTTTTCATTAAGGATTTAAAATGGAAACAAAATATTTTTACTTAAATAGTTTAAAAGTTAAACAATGTATACTTTTGATTGAGAGGTCCAGAATTCGAATAATTTTTTTTTTCATAATACTAATTGAATAAGTGATTTACATAAGTGGTTTTTTTTTTTGAGGCATCGCTTTGATAGTGAGGTAATGATCATGAATTGTGATGTAGGTTTAAAATGTAAGAATGGACTTTCCAATAAAGTTTTTTTTGTTATATAAGTGCAGACAGATGGCAGAAAGTTTTTAAGATGTAAAAATTGAAAGTGGAAGATTTTTGAGTACATCAAGTTTTAGCGCCTGGGATGATCATACTAAGTTGATGATTGTTTTGCATAATATTGAATCATATGCTGTAGACAGCAATTTTTAGCTGAAAAAAAAGTGTTATGTGTATTAATATTTTTATGTGTAATATAATTTCTATTTTTGTATAAGATATTTTTAATGTTCCGGAGCTTGATTTTTAATGAGTTTTCCTTGGCTTGCTGTTTGTCTTATCTGGGCGATTTAAATTGGAGTTGAGGTTTGTATCCAAGTTTTTGCTGTTTTAAAATTTTGTTTAAGATAGAGCTGTTGGGTTGTTAAAGTTTTTAAGCCTGGAAGTTTACCTGTGTAACGTGGTCTGTGGGATCGTGTTTGGTGCTTCTTTAGGCATTTGCCTTTGGTGTGGTACGTGTGATAAGAGGGGGGGCACTTGTTAGGAATAACAAGCCCTCTATATCTTATCACCGTACTACTTTAGCTCTACAACTTATTTACATTTTTAGCTGAAAACAGCCATTCTTTATTTACAATATAAATATAGATACTTCTTACCTCATATCCTTGTTTTTCATAGTTATATATCCTTAGAATCCTTTATTTGATTTGCCTTCATCTTTAGTTGCAGTTTGCCTTTAATCACATCTCCTATTGCCGGTCACCTGTCTTTCAAAACATCGCGGTTTTCGGAAATCATTTTCCACGTATGATAGTCGAGCAGTACTCCCGATCGCCACGAGATGGCGTTAGTTGTCTGGTAGAGTGCGTCGTAAGTCTCCGATCATTCTGGAAGCCGTCTGTTTTGCATATACCAGTATCTGGTACGCATGTCCGGATCATATAAATATGTTTCGACCAACGTGTGTCTTCGCCAGTTGGGAGTTACCTTTTCAACATGTGAGCAGGTGGTTTTAAGTATGGTAAAGTTGTTATCGGCATGGAGGATTGTTTAAATTGGAGAATACACAGTGAATGATGGTTTTTCTCTTCCTGGATTTTTCGTATTAATATCAGCTGATCTTTGTCTCGTTTAAAGTCGTCTGATGGAATAATGAAGGCTGGATTACGTGACCTCTATCTTCAAGAACCCTTTTTGGTGTTAATTCGAAAGGAGACGTTTTGGTATTAAAATGCAAGCTAAGCTGTTTCCGTATTACTCGACTTTTTCTATCGGTTTCCTGGTGGGAATGACTCTTTTGTTTTTGTGCTACAGTGTGATATCCCCGGAGGTACTGGAATTGGTTTAAGATGAAGTATGGCTTTTTAATAAATTATTTTTTTGAGCTCTGGAGCATTGAAGTGAAAGATGTTTTACCGTTTCATATTTTTCTGAAATACAGTGTCGTGGAGTGTTAATCCCAGTACAACTTGTTTTATAAGTAAATGCATAACTAATGTTATCTAGAGTTAAAACTGATTGAGGTATGTTTTATGTACTTGATTCTTTTAGTTAATTTATTTGTTTCTCTGTGACAAAATTTAAATAAATGTTTGTTTCTTTTAAATTTGTCTTTCGTTATTTAGATCACATAATAGTTTGACTTCTTATTTTATATTTTAGCAAGCTAATTCCATTAAACTGTTTAGACATTTTAATTCCATTTAAACTATTAACGTATTTTTCATCCGAGGTTGGGACATAAAGCAATTACGTTTCCATTTGCTTAATTCACTCTGCTAATTTAATTTACTGAGATATTACTTATTGGTAATTATCTCAACAAGGGTTGCCAGTAAATTCGGCGGATGCTCCGTCAAGTCAGCCGGTGCAGGGTTACCACGGAGTAATTTAAGCAATAAATGAAGTGGACCTTTAAAAAGCAAAATCGGATCTGCCGAAATATCGGTCGTACAAATTCGTGTAGAAATACGCGTAAAAAATTCTACTTTATTTTGGTATAAATTTCAAATTTCTGCGTAGGATAGAGCGCAAAAAATCCACTAAAAATCGATCGATAAAAATTTAATTAATGTGTTTTTAAAGACAATGAAAACAGATTTCCATTCACCGGAAGGCAGCTGTCGTCGTCTTTCGACATATCGGCGTGGGAGAAATTTAAGGGGAGGAAAGTCTAATACAAAATTTAAACTTTTTAAATATTAAATTTTTCGATTAAATTATTTGACATCCGGGCTGGAAATTTCTCGCAGATTTCATACATACCCGGTTCAAAGAGATTGCTTCTTTACGAGCTGAGATATTAATTATTATTTTATCAATTCCTTTTATTTCCATCAAATGCCAGATTAAGATGGAGGCACGTGCTTTTTTAACGGAGATTTCATTTAAATTAGGAAATCTAACAATTTGCGTGGGGTGTTTCGACGGCGCGCTATGAGATAAATATTAATTATTCAATATGAAAAAATTTATAGGTTTATAAGTGTTCATCCCACTATTTCCGAATAGCAATTTCAGGAAATATCTTAAATTATTGTTTAAGACCGCCACTCGATGTGTTCGAAACTTTAAGATACTTCATAACACATAAGAAAAAGTGTAAAAAAGAATGGAGTGTGATATTTCGAGGAGTGGAGGGGGCGGGACTAGATTTATTTATTAAATCTTAGCGTTTGTTATCGCAGAAAATGTTTTAAATTGTTGGTTAAGACTGCACCGCCACCCTCCCGACCATGTATCTACGGAGAGATTGCGCAAAGGAGTTTCGTTCAGATATGCTTTTGTTAAGAATAAAGTGCGCTCCCTGGTGGTGGAATGCAGAACTAACGTAACGCGATTTTGCTAAAATTAGGAAATATAACAAGGCGATCCGTTTGCAACTTTAAGATACTTCATGACACATAATAAAAAGCTTATAAAATAATGGTGCATGCAATTTCCTGTGAAGGGAGGGCGGGAGAGGGGCGCTGGATTTCTTTTTTAAGCACTATGATATACTCAGGCACGTGCTGCTTATGAAATATAAAAATGTCAAAATTTTAGTTACCACTATTTCCGAATATTACTTTCAGCAAATTTCTTAATTTCTCGCTTAAGGCCGCCACCAACTCGAGTAACACATCCACTGATAGGTTGTTTAACAGAGTTTCGATCTGACACTTTTGTTATGAATAGTGTGCGCTCCCTGGTGGTGGAATTTGCAACTAACATAACGCAATTTTGTTAAAATTATGAAATCTAACAAGTCGATCTGCTGGAAACTTTGACATAGTTCATAACACATAATAAAAAGCTTATAAAAGAATGTTCCGTGCAATTTCCTGGGACGCCTACCTATCTCGGGTGCTATAGACCCGATCCCCTCGACTAATATACCTATGGATAGGTTGTAAAACGGAGTTTCCTTTGGATAGAGGTTTGTGTAGAATAGAGTGCGCCCCCTGGTTGCGAAATGTGGAACTAACATATTTCACAAAAGGATAAAGTGTTTTAAAGGAATATTAAATGAAACCTTCTGAGCGATCTGTGATCACACTTACCCACTTGTTTAAATGTAAAAACAGGATACTTGCAGGCATGATATTTGAAGGGACTTGAAATCGAACAGTTTTTCTTAGTTTCCGGTAAATTAATTACAAGCAATTGTTGTCTAAGAATGGATTTTTATTTATTTATCTAATTTACTGGACAATCGCGTTGGATAGAAAATTTTGATGGATTAGACAATTTCACCTCAAATAAATATGAAGCATATGGAAAGAATATATAAAATAACAAGAATTTTCCTTTTGTGTGAATTACAAACACCCCCCCCCCCCCCCCCCCCGTTTTTTTTTTTTTAATGCGGCTTTTCTTAAGTACATTCACGATATAATTTCTATCCTCCGCATACAAAAGTTTAAACTATTCTTATTTTACTTAGAAAGAATTGATCAGAAGTTAAATTAATTTGTCTTTTAAACAATGATATAAATTCAATATTTTAACAGTATTTTAGACACAAAAACAAGAAAAAATTCACTAGTTATCCATAATGCATACTATATTTTTATACATAAATGTAAGTTAATTTGATTCGATAAGTTAAATTATAATTTAATTTGACATAAATCAAATAACTGGAAACGAAATTGCAAAATATCTAAATATATTGGATTAGTTTAAAACAATTTCTTCAATGCTACTAAAAATGTGCATTTGTTTGTAAACATTGTGAGAAAAAAATTGTGAGTAAAGTGTCGTACGAACATTGCGAGAGGGTGTGTATGTGTGTTTCCTTCTATTTTAATAGATAAGTTTGAAAAAAGTGATATTATAATAATTTTTAGGATGAAATTTATATTGAATATGAAATTGGAATAAAATTTGTAAGGATATAATTAGATTATTTTCAAATTTTTCTTTTGTTTTAAACATAAAAATTGAATGCTAAATAATAAGAATTTTATCTTTATTTAAAATGTTAACATTTTAATCAATAACATTTTTATTCGGCTTCATAATAAAACACTGCACAGCTTTTGAATTTTAGCATTCATTATTATAGTAATGAAAGCTTTCAAATCTGGGACTAAATAATAATTGATTTAGAAAAGAAAAGCTAAAAATATTAATTCCTGTTTTCTTTTATGATTTTCCGAAGATGATTTCTATTACAAACAAATCAGCGAAGACCATTTATTTTTATTATAAAAATAAGGAGGAAAGCAATTTATTTTATACACGTTTCATGTGATTTACAATAAATTCTATATTGAATGTATTAAAAAAAAACTGTTTAATATGATATAGCTTCTTGCTAATTTTATATGATATGATTTTTGTTCGCGCACTTTTAAAATAAAATTTCGTGTCCTTTATTTTTCTGGTTGGGTGGGAGGGTGTCTGAACTAAAACAATTTTTCTCTTATAAATTAGTTCTTTCTGAATATTTTTGTACATTAAATCGTTAATTTTATATCTTCACGAAAAAACGCTGAAAATAGCAATATAAATGACCAAAACTTCAAAAATTGCAGGATAAAAAAATTTCTATATTGGAAAAAAAATAGGATTCCAAGGGTCGATGCAGGTTTTTATTCTTGGGGCCCATTTTGTGAAAAGTAAAAGTTATTTTTGTGAATTTTATAATATTTTTGTGAAAAATACCATTTTGTAATGAAAGTTGAAATCCAGTTACTCAAATTCAAACCAAAAATTTATTACCAAAAACTTCTTTAAATCCCCTTGCTAAAGTTTTTGCTTTTCGTGACCTGGTTTTATTTACAAATTACATATTAAACGGTTTTTATGAAAAAGATTGTTACGAAAGGGGCCTGGCCTATTTTATTAAAAGGAATTTTGTGAAGGGGCCTGTTTTATTAAATTCATTTTTGTGAAGAGGCCCGTTTTATTAAATTCATTTTTGTGAAGAGGCCCTTTTATTAAACTCATTTTTGTGAAGAGGCCCATTTTATTAAACTCATTTTTGTGAAGAGGCCCATTTTATTAAACTCATTTTTGTGAAGAGGCCCATTTTATTAAACTCATTTTTGTGAAGAGGCCCATTTTATTAAACTCATTTTTGTGAAGAGGCCCATTTTATTAAACTCATTTTTGTGAAGAGGCCCATTTTATTAAACTCATTTTTGTGAAGGGGCCCACTTTATTAAATTCATTTTTGTGAAGGGGCCCCACTTTATTAAATTCATTTTTGTGAAGGGGCCCACTTTATTAAATTCATTTTTGTGAAGGGGCCCACTTTATTAAATTCATTTTTGTGAAGGGGCCCACTTTATTAAATTCATTTTTGTGAAGGGGCCCACTTTATTAAATTCATTTTTGTGAAGGGGCCCACTTTATTAAATTCATTTTTGTGAAGGGGCCCACTTTATTAAATTCATTTTTGTGAAGGGGCCCACTTTATTAAATTCATTTTTGTGAAGGGGCCCACTTTATTAAATTCATTTTTGTGAAGGGGCCCACTTTATTAAATTCATTTTTGTGAAGGGGCCCACTTTATTAAATTCATTTTTGTGAAGGGGCCCACTTTATTAAATTCATTTTTGTGAAGGGGCCCACTTTATTAAATTCATTTTTGTGAAGGGGCCCACTTTATTAAATTCATTTTTGTGAAGGGGCCCACTTTATTAAATTCATTTTTGTGAAGGGGCCCACTTTATTAAATTCATTTTTGTGAAGGGGCCCACTTTATTAAATTCATTTTTGTGAAGGGGCCCACTTTATTAAATTCATTTTTGTGAAGGGGCCCACTTTATTAAATTCATTTTTGTGAAGGGGCCCACTTTATTAAATTCATTTTTGTGAAGGGGCCCACTTTATTAAATTCATTTTTGTGAAGGGGCCCACTTTATTAAATTCATTTTTGTGAAGGGGCCCACTTTATTAAATTCATTTTTGTGAAGGGGCCCACTTTATTAAATTCATTTTTGTGAAGGGGCCCACTTTATTAAATTCATTTTTGTGAAGGGGCCCACTTTATTAAATTCATTTTTGTGAAGGGGCCCACTTTATTAAATTCATTTTTGTGAAGGGGCCCACTTTATTAAATTCATTTTTGTGAAGGGGCCCACTTTATTAAATTCATTTTTGTGAAGGGGCCCACTTTATTAAATTCATTTTTGTGAAGGGGTCCATTTTATTAAATTCATTTTTGTGAAGGGGCCCATTTTATTAAATTTATTTTTGTGAAGGGGCCCATTTTATTAAATAGATTTTTGTGAAAGGACCCATTTTATTAAATAGATTTTTGTGAAAGGGCCTAAATTGGCCCCAAATTTTGCCTGGATCGACCCCTAAATTCAATTTGCGAATGTTGAGAAATCGTCACGCAAACAACAACAAAAAAAAAAAACCCACAAAAATTGCTGTACGCGAATTCCAAATAAACTTCATTGAAAAAAGGATAAAATTTATTGTATTGGACTAAAAGTTAACAATTGGATGTATTTTTAATAATGTAGAAAATCGCCGTGAAAAACAAACAAAAAAGAAACATTAAATTGCATAAGAATCACTAAAAATTCAGAAATCACATATGACAAAATTTAGTACATTAGGCTAAAACAATGGAACCGAAATTCTTTTAGGAATACGGAACAATCTGCGTGGAACATGAAAAAACAAAAGAATTGGTAACATGAACTCGCTCAAATTTATTCCCCCAAACAACGATAAACAGCCAAATCCGGCGACCCTACAACGCCAAAGTTAGTAAAAAGGCTGGTGTAGCATAGTACCCATTGACTAGTTAAACGTGCCCCAACTATAGTTGTTCATTAGAGCGAAAAACTCAACTGATTTGTCATCAAAAAGCACAGGAAAGATGGATCGTTCAGCGGCATTAGTTTCTTCTTCACAAGATACCAGCCTCTTGGAGTTCCTAAATTGTCTGCAATATGTAATGCTGTATATGTAAGCAGTAGCTGATGCTGTTTTCAAGCTCTTAAAATCAAATGCTGTTTTCAAGCTCTTAAAAAAACTTCACAAAAGTTTACCAACATAATATAATAGCAGCATCAGAAAACAAGAGTCTAAACAAAATACAGTAGACTCCCTCAAATCCGCACACCAGAGGTTGTGTGGATTTTAGAATTTTGCGGATTTCTGGTCATTGATTTGTTTACAATTTTAATACATTAATTTGATTGGTAGTTAAGCAAGGGAAATTATAATGAATGCTTACAATAACGTGAAACATTAAAATAAGTAAAATATTAAAATAATTTATTAGTTTAAAAGTAAGTAATTATTAAAATAATTATATAGAATAAAAATTTAGAAAAATATTAAATTATTATGAATGAAATCGATTCAATTCGATTCCAAAAGTCCTATGCTGTCATCTAGCGATAGCAAGGAGAACAGTGTTAATGCTATTATCAGTATATATAGCTTACTGCGCTCACTGTAACTTTTTTCATTGTTATTCTTATACTGCTTTGTATGTTTAGAAATAAATTTGTCTATAATTTTTTTTTAAAAAATTGCGCGAAAAATAATTTTAAAATAGCGCTCCGGTTCGTGGATTTTTCCATTTCGAACCCTGGAATTTTTGATATAAATATGCTAATTTATATCAAAATCAAAAGTAATGTCAATTTATTTAGCAATAAATCAGCTGTAATAGCCAAAAGAGAATGATTAACAAATAAATTAGTCAAAAAAACATTGCGGTAGTCGCTGATTTTGGTGCCATCTTGAATTTTGTTCATGCAACTTAACTGTAAATTTCATTGTTTACATCCGAAAAAATACGCGGATTTTAGGGTCGTGGATTTAAGGGAGTCTACTGTAATGCAAGATTATTGCTACATTGGTTGAAAATTCACCATGAAATCTAAAACAATTAAAAAAAATAAAGTTAATTCTTAAATGACAGATTCGTTTAATTTTAAGTTAGAAAATATATTCATGCCTCATGTTTTTTTAATCACCTTTTAAAAATGGATTTGGCAGTTTCAAGAGTATTCCATGCAAGCTCCAAATCATCTTCCTATAAATTAAATGAAAAATATAAATAAGTCATACCTTACAATTAAAAAAAACCATGAAACTTTAATGCTGAAAATAAGAGTAATATTTAAAGTAAAGATTAAAACCTACAATAACATAAAAAAGTAACAGGAATTCAAATAATAAAAAGAAGGAGTACAACATGAAACATTTTATTTAGCAGATTTTCATACCAATATGATTTTAACACATTGACGGACAGTAGGAACAAGTGAAGTTCGAAAATTATATAGCTTTGACGGCTATAGACGCAAGTGTCCATCAACATGTTAAGAAAAGATTTCCTTGCAAAACTAAAATATCAACTTATATATATATATATAAAAAAAATAGGAATAACATGACCAAATTTCAGTTTTGTTATACAGTAGACTCCCTTAACCCCTTGGGGACGAGCGACACGTATACGTGCCGGAAATAGGCCTAAGGATACTCGTTTACCCTCACCAGTAAAATTTTATTGTAAAATTTGCCTTATTTAAACCGAGCATTTTCCCCGATTTGAATAGGCGCAAACTTCTGTTTTTTAAAACCGGTAGCAAAGTAATAAACATTTCGTAAAAGGCTCCCGTCGCGAAGGGGTTAAATCCGCGACCCTAAAATCCGCGTATTTTTTCAGATGTAAACAATGAAAATTATAGTTAAGTTGCAGGAACAAAATTAAAGATGGCGCCGAAATCAGCGACTACCGCAATGTTTTTTTTACTAAATTTTTTGTTAATCATTCTCTTTTGGCTATTACAGCTGATTTATTACTAAATAAATTTACATTACTTTTGATTTTGATATAAATTAGCATATCTATATCAAAAATTCCACGGTTGGAAATGGAAAAATCCATGAACCGGAAAGCTATTTAATTATTGTTCGCGGAATTAAAAAAAAAATTATAGACAAATTTATTTATAAACATACAAAGCAGTATAAGAAAAGCATTCAAGACTCTAAATAACAATGAAAAAGTTACAGTGAGCGCAATAAGCTATATATACTGATAATAGTATTAACACTGTTCTACTTGCTTTCACTAGATGGCAGCATAGGACTTTTGGAATCAAAATGAATCCATTTCATTCGTAATAATTTAATATTTTACATAATTATTTTAATAATTACTTACTTTTAAACTAATAAATTTTTTTAATATTTTACTTATTTTAATGTTTCACTTTATTGTAAGCATTCATTATAATTTCCCTTGCTTAACTACCAATCAAACTAATGTTTCAAAAATGTAAACAAATCAATGACCAGAAATCTGCAAAATTCTAAAATCCGCACAACCTCTGGTCCCAAGCTGTGAGGATTTGAGGGAGTCTACTGTACAAAGTTATCGAAAAAGTATTTCACAGTTCAGTTACATTTAAATGTTCTGTTAAATATTTTTTTTATTAAGATGGGTTCATTAATATAAATTAATGGATATATATCACGATATATATTTACAAAATATCAAGATGGTTGATATTTTCATATATTCGATACTGATTTTCAAAATATCACTGTGTAAGATATTTTTTATATTTTCAGTCGAAACAGGTCAATGAAAATTGCATTTATCTTTCTCTAAATAAACATCTTTTGTCTCTGGCAGTGTCTTTCTTACCAATATAAGAAAAATAGCTTTTGAGATACTTTATTTTCAGATGTAGAACTAACAATTATATGGGATATAACTAATTCAGAACAGCCATTGAAAAATAAACTGTCTAATTTAGATAATCAGTTATTTAAAGCTTCATTAAAAAAGTCTTCTGGTTTTGGTTTAGTTGAGTTTAAAACATGTTTGGGGAATTAAAAAAAAGACAAGCTTACATTTATGTTCAATTTTTTCAATTACAAAAACTTTTGTATTTAAAATTTTGTTTTATAAAGCAAATTGTTCTTGATAGTTGATACTGAATCCTATATTTGGTTTTCTTATGAGTGTATAAAGCAAATTGTTTCTGTTTTCAATTAGGTGGTCCTCAATTTTGTTCTAAGTGATAAAAAAGAAAAATACATTTTTAGAATATAATGCTTTAACAATTCTTGTTAGATGCAACATGTTTCAGTTTCTAATTCATATTATGCTCGGAAATGTGTATTATTAACAATAATTTTACTATTTTGAAAATATCGGATATATCAAAATATCAGATTTTTTTTTAATTTTGTTATATTTACAAACCCTGTGCATGGCAAGCATATCAATCAATAATGAGTCATTTAAAGGAGCTAAAGTCAATTAGCTAAGAAACTTTAGAGAATTCTAGCATTAAAATATTTTACAGTTAATCAAGACATCTACATTATATGGGACATTAAATCACTAACAACATATTCAGTCTTCTTCAAAAAAAATTTATTGTATATACTCGTGTATAAGTCGAGGAATTTCTGACAATTCTCGGTAAGCAAATTTTGGGGGTCGACTTACACGCGAGTCAGTTGCAAAAACAAACTTCGAATACTGCAAAATTATGGCTTTTTATGTGTATGAATAAAAAAAAAAAACAATATATAAAATATACAAATAACAGGCATGCAAGTGCAACAATGCTTCCAAAAAAGTGACAAAAAGACCAAAATAAGTGACAAAAAAGTGACTAAAGCATGTCAAAAAAGTGACTAAAGTGTGTCGAAAAAGTGATTAAAGCGTAACAAAAAAAAAGGGGGGGGGGCTAAAGCACCAAAAAAAAAAAAAAAAAAAAAAGTGACATGAATGGTACATGACAATGATTTTTTTCCCATTTATTTGTAAGTTAAATTATGTAAATAAAACACCTTTTTGCTTTTAAGATGACAATCCTCTATTAAAATGATGGATAAGGTAAAACCTCAATTTTATTTAATCATATAAAACAAAAAGTACAATGTTAGCCTAATAAACTTTTAAAATTTAATTATAAATAGTAAGGCTGTTTATCATAAAAAAAATGACAGGGGGTCCTACCTATCACCTTTTAATTACCACTATTTCTAAAGAACAATCTTCATCTTATTTCTACAACATTTGCATTAATCTATTGTTTGCAAATAGTGATATGATAATAGGTCACTGGTAGGATCCCTGCAATATTTTCTGCGACAAGTTCCAATTTTAACAGCAACTAACTATACAAAAAGAAACTAGATGTTTAAGAAAAAATGATGGAAATAAAGAAAAATTAAAATTCAATTGCTAAATTTACCCCGAGTAAATAATTAAAACTCTTAGCAAAAGCACAAATAAAACGTACCAAATTGTTTACAGTGCACACATCTATATCTATAAAAGAGTTTGTCCTGACTGACTCATAATCAACACACAGCCCTAACTACTGAACCTAGAAGCATGAAAATTGGGGACAAAATACTTCTTATAACATAAGCACACACTAAGAAAGGATTTTTGAAAATTCCCTCCTAAGGGGGTCAAAAGTTTTATAACTTCTGGCCATATCTCAGCAGCCGTTTTAGGTAGGAGTGTGAAAAGCCATAAAATAAATTTATTAAAAAAATAATTAAACACATATTTCAGCGATTTTATAAATTCCCCTCCTAAAGGGGTTAAAAGGGGGAGCAGAAAATTTTAGAGCATTTGGCATATCTCAGCAGCAGTTTTACGTAGGAGTGTGAAAAGCCAGAAAATAAATCTACTAAAAAATAATTAAACAAGTATTTCAGCAAATTTAGAAATTCAACCCCTAAAGGGGTTAAAAAAAAGAGGGGAGGTCGAAAATTTTAGTCTGGCCATATCTCGGCATCCGTTTTAGGTAGGGCCGTGAAATTCCAGAAAATAAATCTACTAAAAAATAATTAAACACATATTTCAGAAATTAATAGAAATTCCTCCCTAAGAGGGTAAAAGAAGGGTTGAAACTTTTAAAACATTTGACCATATCATAGCAGCCATATTAGGTAGAAGCATGAAAGCCAAGAAAATAAATCTACTGAAAAAGTAATTAAACACGTATTTCAGCGATTTTAGAAATCCTCCACTGCCCCCCCCACCCCCCCCCTCTATGCGGGGTAAGGGGATAATCGAAATTTTTAGGTCAGTTTGCCATATCTTAGCAACTGCTTTAAGTAGGGGCATGAAATTGCAGAAAATAACTGTATTCAAAATTAAACATGTACTTCAGTTATTTTTAGAAATTCCTCCCTAAGGTGGTTAAAGGGGGGGGGGGGGGTCAAAACTTTTAGAACATTTGACCATATCTCAGCAGCCGTTTTAGGTAGCAGTGTGAATGCCCAGAAAATAACTGTACTAAAAAATATTTAGACAAGTATTTCAGCGATTTTTGAAATGCCCCCAATGAGGATTAAAGAAGGGTAAAAAATTTTAGAACATTTAGCCATATCTTAGGAGCCGTTTTAGGTAGGAAGTTGAAATTCCAGAAAATAAATCTACTAAAAAAAATAATTAAGCACGCATTTCAGCAATTTTCCAAAATCCCCACCTAAGGCGGTTAAAAAAAGGTCCAAAATTTTATAGCATCTGGCATATCTCAGGAGCCATTTTAGGTAGGGGCGTAACATTCCAGAAAATAAATCTACTAAAAAAATTATGAAACACGTATTACAGCGATTTTAGAAAATTCTCCACCTAAGGGGTTAAAGGTGGGGGCAAGAATTTTAGAACATTTGGCAGAAATTATAATAAATAAACATGGAATTGTGACTGGAACTGAAATTCAATTAAGAGTGTGCACACTATGAAACTTAGTCATGTGACGAGATTCCTTTTTAATTCTACCCTACTTTTCGATGAAATTCAAATGCAACCGAAAGATGTTTTGCTCCTATTAGCCGTGATCCTACTTTTGTAATAAATTCATAATAAGCGAGAAAATCATAGTACAGTTTAAATGACAACTTTTCTTAATGTCCAAATTGCTTGTTTTAACCGTGCACTCAAATTAGCCGGTCTCGTGTTAACCGAGTTCGAATGCATTTACACATGGCTTTTTGTGCAAAAACATCAATTATTGATGTTGAGGATATCGACAAATCTGAAAGATAAAAATGTCAATTTTAGTTACCCCCCCCTTTTTTTTTTAAATGTGAGCGAACCAATTTCCGCACCTTGCTCACTTTTAGAGACTTCATCTCTTTTAGTAAAAAAAAAGTGACTAAAAGTGACAAGCTTAAAAAAAAGTGACTAAAAGTGAGAAAAGTGACTAACTTGCATCCCTGAAATAATAATAATTTATCATTTAAAAAAATTCAATAATTTGTTTTTGTTTACTTACTACCTTTTCGCATTGGCAAGTGAAATCTTTGGTTTGATTTTGTGCAAAATTGAAGTAAAAAGTTAGGGGGTCGACTTATATGCGGGTTTGATTTTTTACAGAATTTGCATTCGAAAGTTAGGTGGTCGACTTATACACGAGTATATACGGTAACTTATTTTATAGGTAGCTTTAACAGAAAGAAGGCGGCAATTTTACTTAAGGGAACTTGCTACCCTTTGAAATTTTATTATTATTACTTCAATGTTGTATATATTTTAGGCATTTTATTAAAAATTAAGAAAAATTAATACATTAAGGGGAAAAAAAGGGAGGGGGGGGGGGGTCAAACTTAAAACTATTCCTCCAATAATTTATTTTTCCACCCTTCGTGCTTTTCTTGCAAATGTGTTCTATAATATTACGTATTAAATTATCAAAAAGTTAGTTTAAACAAAAATACAATGCCATGACATAGGGTAGGTGGGGGTAAAGACACACTTTCCATAAATTTTGATTGAACACACTCAGTATCACCGTCAACCTAAATTCTATCAAATTATAATTTCACAAGAAATTACAATTTTTTAAAAACATTGCTCTGTGTGTCTTTGCCCCATTGATTGGGGGTAGAAACCTGCAGTGAAAGGACAAAGCCCCATTTTGTTTAACTGACTAACTGAAAGTTTACAGAAATGCAATTGAGGTAAAGTACACTGCACTTAAAAGCTAAAGGAGTTTCCATTCTTCACTGACTTTTTGGATTTGTAAATATTTGCAGTATTATCTCAACAATCATAATTTTCTTAAATATTACATCAAAACTGAAAATTTGAAACTTATCTAAGTTTCTCAGCATGGAATAAAACTTTTTTCATGTGTTATTAACACACAACAGGTACAATTGAAGTCTAACTGTTGACTACTGTTTAGCATTGAAAAAACACCGAGTTTATATTAAATCAACCAGTGTTTTTTTTTCTCCACATCACATAGCATGTCTTTGCCCACACCTACCATATATAAATACGAGGGTTGCTATTTATGTTTCTGGCCTTCGCAATACGAAGTGTTACTAGGCACCACAGACAATTTCGACTAAAAGCTTGATATTTTTAACCATAAATTCTTCAGAACTATTTGCTGTTTTAGCTTGATTTGTGTTATTTACAGTAAATTGAAAAATTCATTTTGTGCAAAAAATGGAACTGACTCGTGAACATTTTCGTGCGATTATTTTTCATAACGTTTGAAGTGGATTGTCAAGACAAGTGCTTCCATGAACTTACTGTATTTTATAGAAGAAACGCCGCACTCCTCAAATTGGCCTGAATAAGCTTAAAAATATCGTAATCGCCGCATCCATCGGAACGATACTTTTGCCAGCAGCATCACATTGACCTAACTTTAATCAAAGTTTTCTGAGAAGTATAGGATGCCTCGTTTTTAATATCTTAAGATGTCTGAAGTTTTATTTAAAACATTTAAATCAGATATTAAAAATTTTTATGAATTTTTAAATTAAGGAAACTCAGTTGATATTTTTAAAAAATCGTAAACGCTGCACTTGATTCGCTCCAGGACTCATTCCGTGAAGGTCATCCAAAATCGGTTGTGCCAGAAAATATCGTGTGACATGATATGAGATTGAGGGATCTTTGGATATTAGTATATTAACCATCAATAAGATATTAAAAGTTAAAATTATAATGTTATAAATATAAAGTTAAAATTAAAAAATATGGGATACCTTACAAAGCACAGAAAATTCTAGACATTCAATTTGAAAATAATTTTGATAAAAGAAATGTAAGCATATTAATTATATATCCAGTTAAAATAGGATTATTTTACCTCAACTTCGGTATTTTCATCCATACCCTCTCCTGTTTTACTTTCCTCAGCAGTCTCAGACGCTTTTTGTTCATCTGCAGTACTTTCTTTTGTTTCTTTTTCAGCAGCTTCAGTAGATTTTGGAACTTCTGTTGTGGTTTCAGAATTACCTTCAACTTTAGCTTCAGAACTTGCTTCATCTACCGTTGCAGGTGGAGAATCTGTAGATTCAGATGGCTCTTTCTCCTCTTTATCTTGATCATTTCCTTCTCCTTCAGCTTCATTCTCTTCTTCATTTTCTTCACCTTCATCACCTTAAAATAAATTGTAAAAAATAAATAAATAAATAAAGCTCAAATCAAAAACTTTATAAAAAAGCATATATTAAACAATGTGAAGATAGATTAAAATTGCTATGATTAACTTTTATTATAAATAAAATGTATACATTCTTATACTAAAAATATAATTAAATAACTAAAATTGCTTTCAAAATTCTTTTTTTGTCATTCTATCTCAAATCCAGACCTTGTAACCTGACTGACAGGAGGCATCATTGTCTTCTCATTACTACAGTCACCTCTCACTTATGTGCCTCTCTCAGTTATATGCGAATTTCGCAAGGTCCCACCCCGAGAAATAGGAAAATAATGCTACAGATCTCTGTAAAAAACATAGATTACAATAGCAATTAGATGTTTTAATTCTTTTGGAAACCTAAAACTCTTGGTAGCTATTCAGAATTTGAACTTTGGGGGAAAAAATCATAAAAATCAATTTTTTTTTTTATTAAAAAAAAAAAAAAGTTTTTTTTTTTTACATTCTAGTTCCTCGAAAGAAATCTTTATCCTCCATAGTTATGACAACCTGTTTGAAGGAAAATCAAACTGACAACTGATAAAAACACCTGTCCTAGGTGTTCAAATATGTGAAATGTCTTCATGTATCTACGTGTAAATTTATGTTTTGTGCGTGTGTGATGTCTACAATAAATGCGATTTGCAATTATGAAAAAGTAAATCCTTACTGTGTTCAAATACGTATATTACAACTATATATTATGATTGTTATTTTCTTTTCACAACTTAGAAAGTAGTAAAAACAAATTTAAATTAATAATAAATGTATAAGTTCATTGAATCAAAAAAGAAAATTGAACAGAGTTTGATGAAGGTGTAAAACCAAATATAATGGATGAACTTGTGTGAAGTACAGTTTTTCAAGACAAAATTTTATTCTGGATGATTTGGTTGTTTAGATTTTCCCCTTCTTTCAAGAGAAAAAAAAAAAAAAAAAAAAAAAAAATCTCCATGCGAATGTGCACATCAAAGTATTGTATAAATAGGACAAAATATTTTTTTCCAAAAAGAACATTACAAAAAATTTTTCCCTTTTAAAGTCTAAAAAATGTCTGGAAAGACACTTTAAAGAACTTTGAAACGTTCAAAATTGCTTTAAAAAAAAGGTTGGAATTCTTCCTTTAAGAGGAACCCTTTCATCCTTGTTTTAGAAATTTATTATTAAATTCATTAACGTAAATTAAAAATAGTCTTAAAATGAATATACATATTTCCATGAGATTTAATAATGTCTTTGAATGTTTAAAAAATTGTAATTTTCATTGGGAAAAAAAAAAAAAAAAACAAATTTTCATAGATAAAGAAAAAAACAGAAAAAATGTTTTTTCACTGACAGCTGCAAAATCCATCAAATGGTAAATATTACAGGGCTTGAAATTCAATTTTTCCATAGGAGGGGAGTATCCTTCCAACATTTATAAATGGAGGGGAGTTGAGCTGTTTGGGAGGGAGGAAAAAAATCTTTAAAACCCACTGTTATTTTACGTTCTATTTAAAGAATTACATTATACATACAAGCAAAAATACCATTGAAGCATTTTAAATCAACAACTCAAAATAATTATGTAAAATGCTTTTTAATTTAAATAAGGAAGAAGGTCAAGCTTTTATACAGTTTATTTTTCAATTTTCAACCATATTTAAGGGTCCTTCCTTAGACTAAACTCGTGTTTTTCCAAGATCCTATGGTGAAAATTGCGTTTTTTCCCGCGATCCTATGACGAAAATCGCGTTTTTCCCCCCCGCTATATTTGGTGAAATTCGCGTTTTTTCGTGGTTCTTTGATGAAATGCACGTTTTTCAGAGGCCCTTCTAATTTTGCATTTTTCTGTGATCCTTTGACGAAATTTGAGTTTTATTCACGATCGTTTGGAGAAATTTGCATTTTATTCGCAATCCTTTGGTGAAATTTGCATTTTATTCGCGATCCTTTGGTGAAATTTGCATTTTATTCGCGATCCTTTGGTGAAATTTGCATTTTATTCGCGATCCTTTGGTGAAATTTGCATTTTATTCGCGATCCTTTGGTGAAATTTGCATTTTATTCGCGATCCTTTGGTGAAATTTGCATTTTATTCGCGATCCTTTGGTGAAATTTGCATTTTATTCGCGATCCTTTGGTGAAATTTGCATTTTATTCGCGATCCTTTGGTGAAATTTGCATTTTATTCGCGATCCTTTGGTGAAATTTGCATTTTATTCGCGATCCTTTGGTGAAATTTGCATTTTATTCGCGATCCTTTGGTGAAATTTGCATTTTATTCGCGATCCTTTGGTGAAATTTGCATTTTATTCGCGATCCTTTGGTGAAATTTGCATTTTATTCGCGATCCTTTGGTGAAATTTGCATTTTATTCGCGATCCTTTGGTGAAATTTGCATTTTATTCGCGATCCTTTGGTGAAATTTGCATTTTATTCGCGATCCTTTGGTGAAATTTGCATTTTATTCGCGATCCTTTGGTGAAATTTGCATTTTATTCGCGATCCTTTGGTGAAATTTGCATTTTATTCGCGATCCTTTGGTGAAATTTGCATTTTATTCGCGATCCTTTGGTGAAATTTGCATTTTATTGGCAATCCTTTGGTGAAATTTGCATTATATTCGCAATCCTTTGGTGAAATTTGCATTTTATTCGCGATCCTTTGGTGAAATTCTCATTTTCTCGCGAACTTTTGACGAAACTTGCGTTATTTCGCGGTCCTTTAATGAAATTCGGGTTTTTTCCTCCTGTGATCTTTTGATGAAACTCTCGTTTCTTCGTGATCTTTTGATAAAACTCTCGTTTCTTCGAGATCTTTTGACTAAACTCTCATTTTTTCGCGACCCTTTGATGAAATTCGGTTTTTTTGCAATCCTTTGACGAAACTCTAGTTTTTTCCCGCTATATTTTGACGAAACTCACGTTCTTTCGCGATTGTTTGATGAAATTCGGGTATTTTTTACGATCCTTCGACGAAACTAGCTACTCGCTTTTCCCCCCTCTATCCTTTAACGAAAGTTGCATTTTCACGATCCTTTGACGAAATTTGCATTTTTGCGATCTTTTGACGAAATTTGTGTTTTTTCCCGCGATCCTTTGACAAAATTTGCGTTTTGTTCGCGATCCTTTGACAAAATTTGCGTTTTGTTCGCGATCCTTTGACAAAATTTGCGTTTTGTTCGCGATCCTTTGACGAAATAAGTATTTTTTTCCGCGATCCTTTACGAATAAATAGATTTTTCCGGCGACCATTTGTCGAAATACGCGATATTTTTCCATTATATTTTTTAATGTCCGAATTTTCAGACTGATGGCCAATTTTTCGTAATTTTCCGAACCGAATGCCGTAAGTTTTCTGAAAATTTGCAACCGAATCACACCTGAATTTGCCAATCGGCCGCGGAAAATAACCCGAAACTTGTCAATCGATCTCAGGTAAAAAATCTTAACATTTTTCTATCGGTCGCAGGAAAAAATCGCAAATTTCAACGATCATTCGCGGTAAAAACTCGCAAATTATGTCAATCGGTCGCGCGAAAAATATCACGAAATCCGTTCGCAGGAGTTGATCGTAGTTTCAAAATGCAAAATATTTTCAGAAAATGGTGAAATTAATTGGGCGGGAGCGCCCCGCCCACGATATTCTTTTGGGTGGGATTTAAAAATTTTGGGCGCGAATCCCGCCATCCCGCCTTGAAATTCAAGCCCTGTACTAGCCAATCCTGCTTCAAAAGGATGCAAGATCAGTAAGCTTTCTAAAATTAAAATTTCTTTGAATAAGTTGATATGGTGGGTGGTTATCTTTAACATGTAAATGCTCATTAAGGAGTGGTTCTAAAAACTAAAATGAAAATGTTTCAAAAAATCTTAAATTGTAATTTTTTTCAGAATTGTTACGAATAAAAAAAATATTAAATTTAGCATTGTACTTACTTTTAGAATGTACAAGTTTGCACAGAACAGTTTCTAAAATTTAAAAAGTGAAATGAGCAGAAGATTCTAAAAGCTGCTTTATTGGAACTACTACTGAACCCATTTCAAATCTTCTCAGTTTAATGACAGCCATACTTAAAAATAGACTATATTACATCTCTTTACAAATTACTCTCAAGGAGGAAGTGAAATTATGTTCTTTGTTTTTGTTTGTTTTTTTTCTGGTGAGGCTAAAAACATGAAATTTTATATAATGGTCACATTCATAAACACTTCAAGAACGTTTGACAAAATATTAGAGATTTAAAAGAATGATATGATTAGAAAATGTTTTATAATGACTACTCCAAAACTATTGAGTGCTTAATTTTAAATTTAACATGCAGTTTCCCACTGGGATGAGATTCTTTCTCTAAAGTTAAAAAAAACACTTGAATTTCAAATAGGTGGAATCTGACAAAACTTTCTACAGTTAAATTTTCACTATTTCTCTGAAGCTGTTACCCTAGAGTAAATTGATGCCCCCTCATTTGCCTTTCACATATTCAATCATATTTCAAACTCTAGAACTAGAAATTAATGGTTCCAAAATATTTTTATAGTAAATAAAAGCTAAAAAAAAAAAAAAACATTCAAAACTTCTTTTCTAACAATGATAAATTTATAGTATAATATGCTATATAAAACTGCCAAATGAACCACATAAAAGTTAACGAAAATATAAACTATTTTTTTAAGTTATATTACAGAGTTCACACTATTTGAATAACAAAATTCCATGACTTTTCCAGGTTTTTCAGACTATTTCCTACAATTCCCTCACGACATTTTTATAAATACTAATTGCAATTCTAGATTACACAGCAAAATAAATACACTGATGCATTAATAAGAATAAAGGGTATTTTTCGGTTAGCCGGTCATATATACATATGTATGTATTAGGGATGCACCGAATATTCAGTATTCAGTCATGTTACCGAATATTCGGTTTGGCCGAATATTCGGTTTGGCCAAATATCCAAATATTCGGCCAAACCGAATACTTAAAAAAAAACTTTTTAAACATATTACCATATATAACTTCTACGTTTAACTGCCAACTTATATTTAAATAAAAGAAAAGGTTTTTACATTATTTGCTATTTGTTATGTATTAAGAAAATTAACCAATCACGAGGATTTTCATAGGAATTAATTATGTACAAATGCAAGTTCCTGAACACTGTCCAGTAAATAATCTATTTCTTGCTAAGATTTTAAAAACAACGTAATCTCTGAAAATGATTGCCTACTCCAGACAACAATCTAGGATGCATTTAAAAACTTCCTAGCTTAATCAAAGGGGGTAGAACAGTTATTCTTGCTAAGTTGCCACCTTATATAATTTGAATAGACTGTATTATTTATTTACTTTTATTTTAGTCACTTCTTGACAAACAAATAATGGTACTTTTCGGCTAGCCGGATGCCAGTGTTATATATACATATATTTATGTGTGTATATATAGAATATATTTATATATATGCATATTTATATATATGTATGTATATAAATATGTATATATAACACTGGCGCCCAGCTAACCGAAAAGTACCCAAATAATATATGATCCTGTACAATTTTTCTTCCAACTTTTTCACAATTTCTCTTTGATTTTAAAATCTTTCTTTTAGAATTTAAGAAATTTTTATTCATTTGTTTTAATTCTCAGAAGCCATGAAATTGAAAATTTTATTAATTAAAAAAGTTTTTATAACTATCCTCTTCTTAAATAACCCAAAACAGATTTTTTTTCAGCATAAAGTTTACTTGAAAAGAAGCTCTTGTTTATTAGAATAAAAGTTTTAAATATTATGTAAAATTGTTTTAAAATTTAACATTTTAATGCCTTTAAACTTTGAAATATAAAAGTATTCGACAAGCCGAATATTCAGTATTCGGCCGAACAGTTACTATTCGGCCTAGCAATTACTATTCGGCTAGCCGAATATTCGGTATTCAGTTCGCCTGTAGGCCGAATATTCGGTATTCGGCCAAAATCACTATTCGGTGCATCCCTAATATGTATGTATATATAACACTGACACCCAGCTAACCCAAAAGTACCGAATGGTACTTGCCTCTGAAAATGAAAATAACCTATAAAATTGAAATTAAAAATCTATATCATTCGATATTTAAAATATAAAAAAATGATAAATTAAACAAACTAAGATACAACTCGGATGGATTCAAAGTAACTTTTTATTGATATAAATGAATTTACGCATATTAAACATTCAATTTTTTTAGACAGTTCCGCTATCATATCATTTATTTGTATTGTTTCAAAAGCAGTTTGTTCTAGAGATCTGCACGGGCCGATTTTTATTCACGGCACTCGGGCCGGGCCTAACTTAATTTTTCTGTACAGAGCCGGGCCTGGTTTCATTTCTAGTCTTCACGGCCCAAAATTTTCAGTCCTAGTTTTGAGCCAGCCCGTATGAAAATCATTGTCTCAGCGTGGCCTGGTCCTTTTAAAGGTCAGTTAAATTAAGCCTGGCCCAAAAGTTTTTGCAAAAAATGCATACATTTTTGAATCGCCATTATTCTACACTTAAACATTAAAATTTATTATTTTTTAAAGAATAGTAGATTTCTATGCATATTAAAATACAACTAAATTAAAATACAGTAAAATGTGTGAAAAGGAACCTGCCTATGACGGAACCCTGTTTTAAACTGAAAAACGTGTTGATCCATGCAAAATTAATGTACTAATAAGTAAGAAAAGAATATATAATACATTTACACTTGCTAGAAAGGAAACTTGTCTATAACGCATTTTTTTTTTCTTTTCTATGCAATTTCATCTTAGAAGATTTTACTGTATAGCATTTTTCAGATTTTTAACACTTCTATACATGGAATATGGATTAATAATATTAATGATAATTGAAACATTTACATACAAGAAATAGAGATTCATTAAAAAATAAATATTGCAGCTATAAAAATAAAGATTATAAACATGAAAAAAAATTAAGATAAATATTTTTGGTCAGAACTCCTCGTACGAGACAAATTTTTAACCAATTCGACATAAAAATCAAGGTTTTGCAGAAGTTCACTCGGGCCGGGCTGAGATTTCAACTTTTTTCCGGGCCGGGTCGGGCCGAACTTTAAATTTTTTTATTCGGGCCGGGCTAATATTTTTTCTACGGGCCGGGCCGAACTTTTAATTTTTGTATCGGGCCGGGCCTGGGCCTGGAAATGTCGGCCCGTGCAGACCTCTAGTTTGTTCTGTAAATTTCAATTTTTTGTCTTAACATTTTAATTTCAGCTACAGCTTTTCTTTCTTTTTTTTTTATTAAAATAGTCATGATATCTCAACTTTACATCTTGACGAATTTGTATGGCTAAAACATCTATGTTAAAATGGGAATTTAGCAAAAATTTTATTTGAAAGTGAAAAATCACAACTTTTTGCAGACGGACGTCGGAAAAACCTTGACACACATGGATAGCGCATTGAAAAAAGAAAAAAAAATTTCCTTGACTTTTCCAGGTTTTAGAAAAAAATTGTAATTTTCCCCGACTTTTTAAGCACTTGTCATTTTCCCTGACAATTACCTGTTTTCCCAGTCGCGTAAGAACCCTGTACTA
This sequence comes from Maratus speciosus, assembly GCA_963932465.1. Lineage (NCBI taxonomy): Eukaryota > Metazoa > Arthropoda > Arachnida > Araneae > Salticidae > Maratus > Maratus speciosus. Next base: position 230,949,548 of record OZ010798.1, on the reverse strand, counting down.
ACCCTACAGGAAATTTCAATACAATAGTTTTAAAAAACAACTTTTCATGTTTATTTTAAAATATGATCACCAATATTTTTAACAATACTATATGACAAATTAAAAAAAAAATTATAAAAAAAAAAACCACTTGAGTGTCCATACATAAAAAACATCAACAAGACTGGCACAGAATGATTTCATATTTATACAGTTATTTCTTCATAGGACAAGGGGGGGGGGGGGGGGAATAGCATACCTGAATTTTTATCACTTTCTTCATTTTCTTTACTTTCACTTTCTATTAAAAGAAAAGATAATTTTTAACAATAATATTGTAGACATCAATACACCTTATTGTAAATAAAAAAATTTAAAAATAAAACATACCAGAAGAGTTTTCTTCATTTGAACCTAAATAAAAAATAAAATTAAGTTACATAGCAATTCATTGTTTTTATGTAGAACAGAAAACAAAAATATGAACTGCATTAAAATCTTAAAAATCTCATATTTAAGATAAAATTCAACCATTGAAAAAACATTTTCTAATTGTATAATACATTCTTTAATTTTCAAACCATTAATTACTAACTAAACCATACATGATTTTTTTATTTTTTTTTTTCCTAACTAAGGGAGTTAAAAATCCTTACAGTAGAATTTTTTTTTTCAATAAAGTTTTTCTCTGAAAAATCCTACTTATAATATAATATATATATATACAACAGGGGTGTAAAATTTTTTTGAAAATCTAAGAGCCAGTTGAAAAATCTAAGAGCCCGTTACTATCGATAACAAATTTGTAAAATGTATTTACAGTATAAGTTAATAATAGCACATACAAATTACTCATTTTAATTAAATATATTGACACATGACATAAATTTTTCTTGTATAAAAAATAATGTTACATAAAATTATATATATTGATGTAAAAAAATTGGAAGTGCTGATGTAAAATACAAATAATAATCATTAAAAACTTCTTTAAACACCTCAAAAGTATAAATATGTAATGCACTTCAAGGACTATAATTTATGCTATAAATGAATACTGTTAACTTATTGTTTGTCCTCATTTGCTTTTAAATTTTATGATGTTTATGACTGCTCATGCGTCTTGTTGTTTTTGATGTAAAGTACCAGCGTTCAACTGCTTTTGTAGGATCAAATGCTTTTACAGAAGGTCCATTTAAATTTATTAATAATAAATCATTTAAATTTTGTGATGTCAAAGTAGAGCGAAACTTGTCCTTGATTCTTTTTTTTTTCCTTTGCGCATGGAAAAAAAAAATCCATAAATAATCAAGGTTATAAATACGAATTATTTTTCATTTCCTAAGACATATCTAGGAGCCAGTGTCGAAAATTTAGTTGCCCGGTATTTTTACACCCCTGTATATATATATATATATATATATATATATATATAAAAATACTCAACCAAGGATGGATAACAAATACAATCTTTATAAAACAGCATTACAAGGAGGAGTCATCAACAACACACCCACTTGTGTATTTGTACCCTGTGAGTGACTAATCTTGCAACTCTAAGCATGCCCTTCCCTGCTCCCCTACTGGACAGTAATCTTCACGTTGCTTATTTAATTGGAAAAAAATTACTAGAAAATACAACAAAAATTACTATTAACCCCGTAAGTATCCCAGGCATACATATATGTTGAATACTGTCTATGCATTAACTGCCCCTGATGTAACTATATACTTTCAAAAATTATTTTTCATGATAGTTTTCGTTCTGTTAGATCCGCCATCTGCTTCGAAATAGCTGAGGAAGTGAAATCAAGGATTTTACCTTGAAAAGAATTTGACCAGATCATTTAATTTTTTAGAAAAGGGTAATTCAGCAAGAGTGTGAAATCAGTAGTGCTGCATGAATTAGATAGCGCATTGTCAGGTTCTGAGAAACATCTGCTATTAGAGCTAGGGTTCTATATTATTTTTGTCTTAATATATTATATATTGTATGGCCTGTGTACTGGAATTTCAAAGTAACATTCTTTCCTTATCTGAAACTGGATTGAGCCGGTAAAAATGTACAGATGGAATGAAGGGGAAAAAAGATGGTTGGAGAGGGGTGTGCACGACCTTTTGAGATGTCTGTTGAAGATGGGGAGACAAAGGCATTCCACGAACGAGGAAAAGAGCTTGGAATGCGAGTCTGGTAGAAACCCTGGGGAGTTACGTTGAGTAAAAGCAGAGGGTGCGGAAAGCAGTCATTTTTGGCATGGAGCATAGCAGTTGGAGCCGAGAGCGCAGGGTGGACAGTAGTTCCTGCGTAGAGCTCTTAGAGCATAGGGTTGAGTTGGAGCCTACAGCGCGAAGTGCAAGGTGAGTTCCTGTGGATAGCTCTTAGACAGAGCGTAGGATTGAGTGAGGCTCGCAGAGCTTAGGCTTAGAGCCCATGTGTTGGGAGATTGAGATTGATCTCCGGAAAAGCTAATTTAACGCGTATAGAGTGAGAGTGATATAACGCAGTTTTAACAGTACACAGCCAGCTTTACTGCATTTAATTTAATGTTGAACCAGATCACCTACATCCGAGTTTTAAGTGTAAACAGTGTTTTGCACTGTGTAAATAGTGTGTAAATAAACTGTTAATTTAGTTAATTGAAAGCGTTAGTTTTCAATTAAACAATCCTCTCAGTGCGTGACCAATATCACGTAATATCGGTGGTGGCAGCATATAAATAGCACGGAATTTCTTCAAAGTTGTGCAGACTAAGAGTTGGTTGATTTTGATGGCTGATTATCTACACTAGGGATATAGGCCCGATGGGAGAGTGCCCTTCGTGGGGGGTCTTTCTAAGGGAACTTAACCCGTATTTACACATGGAAATCCATGGCCGAAGAAAACCACGAAAACTCCGAATGATTAGGCCGACGGCCGAGATTGGGATCGAACCCAGCACTTCCCGTCTACCAGCTTCGAGAGCAGAACCTCTCAGCCACTCGCGGACTAAGAGGAAATAGTCGTTGAGCCAGAGGCTCGTCTCGTTTCATGTCAGCGGACTTGGCAAACTATATATTTTTGGATTCACCACAACACCAGCACCTCATTTATCTATGATACTTTTGAAACCGGGGTAGCTTATGGGCGCCATATTGGGAAATGGCCGCCGTCGTTGAGTTAGGGGTTCGAGTGATTTCATGTCAGCGGATTTGCTCAACCATACATTTTTTAATTCACCACAACAACAGCATGTTATTTATCCATGATACATTCAAAACCAGGGTAGCTTATGGGCACCATATTGGAAAATGGCCGTCGTCGTTGAGCCAGGAGGTCGTGTGGTTTCATGTCAGGGGAATTGATAAACCACACATTTTTGGATTCACCACAACATCAGAATGCCATTTATTTCTGATACAATCCATGACACATTCAAAAACACAGTAGCTAATGGGCGCCATATTGGAAAATGGCCGCCAATAAACAGGGTGATTGAAAGATTTTCTTGGTTTTGCATGCTATTAAATTAATTGGACGATTGAAGAGACAATAAGTAAAGACATGTAGGAGTCAAAAGGTACAACGAAGTTTTGTCAAAGACCTACCACAGTCGAGAAACATTTTCTTATATCAGGGCAGCATTTCTTCACATGATTCGTGAAAGAACAAAATTAGTTCTCCATCCAGATCTGTCTTTGAGCAGGATCAAGAAAGACGAACGTGATATCTCATATTTACAGAACACTATTACCAATGAATGGATAAATCTAGACATGGTAATAGAATCAACTGGAGCAATGACAAATCTAGAAATTGTCGAAGGCGTGGTCAAAGCTCATGCGATGGGTGGAGAAGCTTACCAAACTTTCAAGTGAGAATATCTGTCTGAAGACTCAAAACCAGACGGATTTTTCAAACCTCCAAAGACAAAGAAGCTAAAGACATTTTCTGACTTTAAGAAGAAACAGAGTGTAAAATTTAATAAATCAGAGTTTGTTGCCTAGGCAGCAAGAAATCTATTTGCTCAGATGACAATCATTGCAGAGCGGGGAAATTTCGATATGAGAACTGTCTTTTCCTACCACCTAAGGCCTCTTCCATAGGCCTTAGCAACATTTGATGGTTTAATGCGAAAAACTGAAAAACAAAACTGATGGATGTTATGCCAAAATTTTGACTGCTGAAAGAATGCAAATGATGGTGGTGTTAATATGATTGTCAGAATGTGCTTTGTTCATAGCTGCCACAGGAGCCACAAGCATTTGGACAACTAGCAAAGAATCTGTTTTCTAAAATAATACAAGATTCTACATCCTCTCAAAGAATAGATATTGTATTTGATACATACAGGCAGGTGTCAATAAAAAAAAATATGAACGAAAAATATGAACTGTTGGTAATGCTATAAAAGTTACATACTCATGGATATCCAGTACGAAAATGGAAGCAGTTTCTATCTGATGAGGAGAACAAGAAAGAAGTTATACATTGCATTTCTCACGCTTTAGCGTCTGGATTTAGAAATATTATTATCTCTATAATAGATACTGATGTGGCAGTTATCACACTGTCTTCTTTAGAAAACGATTTGAAAAACTAGAGATGGTTAATATTTGTAAAATGGAGATCCATTGACAGGTAAAGTAAAGTACTACAACTTGAGTGAGATGCATGGACTTCTAAGGTAAAGTGGTATGTACTGCATTGCCTGAAATCCATTCACTGTCAGGTGCAATACAGTATGTACTTTTGTACGCAACGGAAAATGATGATTCAGAATGCGCTTAAGGTGCTTGATACTGAAGCTGATATATGAGAGGAAACAAAGAAACAGCTTGAGTCGTAAGTTTGCCATCTCTATTATGGAAAGCACAATTACTCAGACATCAATGAATTGCGCTATATTCTATATTTTTTTCTGTAAAAAGGGATCTGTGGAGTCGCATCGCCTTTTACTATGTAGTAATACACTCTACCTATAGGTAATGTGAGCTAATTACCATGGCCTTGTTTGGATGAAGTGCCTACAGGCTGATCCTGATCTTCCATCCCCAGATAAATATGGTTGGATTTTTGGAACAGATAGTGTAGGAAAAGGCTATCTAGAGGTCCAGTGGAATGGCAGTCCTACTGGACCTGAAACTATTTTGGAACTGATGTCATGTTCTTGTTCAAGAACATGTGTCTCACCATCACATGCGTGCCTTTTTAATAACCTCAGATATGCAAGCACATGCAGAATATAGAACTGTTGTATGACGATGGAAGTTATTTGGACATAGGAATGTCAACCGATGAAGATGATAGCAGTGAAGAAGATTTCTGTTATTTATTAGCACTAGTACGGCTGGAAATTTTACACAAGTTTCATAAAAATAGTTGACACCAGAATTTCTATTTAAAATTATTTGACTGATTTATTTAACGTAAATATGCGTGTTTTAAATTTAACTTATTTTATGAAAGAATTTCTGATTCTAGTTGACATTTAATCATATGATCGGAGTCGGATCGACTACTTCCGGGTGTTAACCCATTCGGGAGCAGCATCTTTTAGATGAATTTTATTCGGTTGACACCACTTTTTGTCAAACAATTAAATTTAGCTTAGAAATCAAGAAAATATCAGGAAAATTTTACTTTTCTTTTTTAGTGGTATCAAAAACAAGCGATGGAAACATGTTTCCGAAGATGCATATATGCACCCGTGGTCCTAAAGGGGTTAATTCTTAACAAAGTGCTATAGTTTCACTATTATTAATTTTTTTTTCTTGAATTGCTGTGTCTTACCACATGGAAATAATATGCATTAAAATGCAAAACATGATTTTGGTTTTCTTTCATCGCAAATGTCTTTTGAACTGTTTATCGCATTGAAAATGTTAATAAACATAAAGTTAAATGTAAATATAAGCATCATATTAAAATAAAATCTGAATAAATATATAATTTGTATAACGTTTTATGTTTAACAATATTTGTTCTTTCCATTTTTTCACAGAAATCTTTAATTATGTGATGCGTTATGAAAAAAAATCATATGTATTTATGTGCGATAGATGGCGCTCATCTTTTCAATATGGCGTCTATAAGCTACCACAAATTTCATAGTATCATCATAAAATGAACTCCTTGGATCATTGTCAATTCAAAAAGGTATATATCATCAAGTCCTCAGAGATGAAACCAAAATCACTAATTTTGGCTTCTGGCTCAACGACTAAAACTCCGACACGCATATTTGCACTTTGTTTCGTTTCTTCTGAGCAAAGAGATTGAAGCTCAATTGAAGAATCTGCTGACACTCATCCAGGTAAATCTGATCACGCGATACTGTTCCAGAATGTTTTGAATTTTGTCAGTGTGAACATAAACAAAGGCATATATTTGAATTACAAGAGCCATTGTTTTAGGAAGATAAGGCGGCATAGTCAATGGCTTTGCCTGTTCTGAACAATAAAAATAAAAAATAAATTACACTCTGATTCCTTGCTATTACAAGACCTACTACATAAGCATAATTTTCTTATGACCGGGCGACCCAATTGATATATCGAGAACACAACTACACAACCTGCAATAAAATTAATTTCTTTGATTTGTATTTACCAACAAATGTCAATGGAAAAATCTATGACGACATACAATGCATTGCTAATGCTGCAACTAAGTTGCTGACATTCGCAAATTGTTGCTGGCCAAAACATTTTCAGAAAAGAAACCAGTGCACATGACTATATGAGTGACGCTTCCAGACCTGCCAACCTTTGAAAAGGAAAAATCGTAGCATACAAAATTTAAATTAATCTGGAGGTTGGTTGGTTTTTCTTGTTACACAGCCATCTTTTGACATTTGTAAAAGAAATGAGGCTTCAGTCTTTCAACTCAATATAGTAAATTTTTTGCTTTGAAAATTTTTATACGATTTTTTAGAGTTTCTTTTCGTTTCGCAGCGTTTGTTTTTTTTCCTTACATTTGTAAAAGGAGCCTGGTTCCAATTTTTTTAGCCTAGTGCAGTAAATTTTGACGAAATTCAGGATTTTTTTTCAGGATATTCACAATTTTTTCCGCAATTGTAATCCACACTTTTTACCCTGATCTTTCGGTGGAAGTTTGCATTTTCTTCCTGATCTTTCGGTGGAAATTTGCATTTTCTTACTGATCTTTCGGTGGAAATTTGCATTTTCTTACTGATCTTTCGGTGGAAATTTGCATTTTCTTACTGATCTTTCGGTGGAAATTTGCATTTTCTTACTGATCTTTCGGTGGAAATTTGCATTTTCTTACTGATCTTTCGGTGGAAATTTGCATTTTCTTACTGATCTTTCGGTGGAAATTTGCATTTTCTTACTGATCTTTCGGTGGAAATTTGCATTTTCTTACTGATCTTTCGGTGGAAATTTGCATTTTCTTACTGATCTTTCGGTGGAAATTTGCATTTTCTTACTGATCTTTCGGTGGAAATTTGCATTTTCTTACTGATCTTTCGGTGGAAATTTGCATTTTCTTACTGATCTTTCGGTGGAAATTTGCATTTTCTTACTGATCTTTCGGTGGAAATTTGCATTTTCTTACTGATCTTTCGGTGGAAATTTGCATTTTCTTACTGATCTTTCGGTGGAAATTTGCATTTTCTTACTGATCTTTCGGTGGAAATTTGCATTTTCTTACTGATCTTTCGGTGGAAATTTGCATTTTCTTACTGATCTTTCGGTGGAAATTTGCATTTTCTTACTGATCTTTCGGTGGAAATTTGCATTTTCTTACTGATCTTTCGGTGGAAATTTGCATTTTCTTACTGATCTTTCGGTGGAAATTTGCATTTTCTTACTGATCTTTCGATGAAATTTGCATTTTCTTTCTGTGATATTGTGACAAAATTCACATAATTGAAAACACAAAATCTCAAATCTTCCGCGCGGGGGGGGGGGGGGGGGGGGGGGGGGGGGGAGAAGAACCGCCTGAAATCAACACTGCGTTTTTTACCACGATCCTTTGACGAAATTTATTTTCTTCTGCACCCAATTGACGAAATTGATTTTTTTTTATACGGTCATTCGCGGTAGTTTATCGCAAATCAAACGATTTTGCACACTATTTCAAACCTTGCCCCTCAAAGAACCCCACCCCCCTTCTTTCCAGAAATTCTTAAAATGGTACCTTGTTTCTAAGGAAATGAATTCCTGTATAAATATTTACAGAAACACGATTCACTCGTGGTTAATATACATAAAGAGAGTGTTTTATGTTAAGAGGTTTGTTTTGCAGCCCAGATTTTTTTCTCCATGAGCATTTTTTAATGTCCAAATTTTCGGACTAATGGCCAATTTTTTAAAACTTTCGGAAATGAATACTTTAAAATTTTGGAAATTTCGCAACAGAATCACTCCTGGAAATATGCTGTGCGGGATAAAAATAGCAACTAGAAACAAAAAATGCGTTTGTGTTTTTTACAAAAAATCTTAGTTTAAGACCGATTTTCGTAGCATCGTAGTTTATAGGTCCAAATCATAGCAACTAAGATTTTTTCGTAGCAGTTGGCTGGTCTGCGCTTCCCTCCCCCTCCTAAAAACAGCATTACAAGTAGTAGTGTTTGTAGTGTTCACTACAAACTAATAATTTTTTGTATTGTGTAACTCACTACATTACATTTCTCAAAATGTAACAATACTCTACAAACTACTGGAAAAGCAGAGACCACTGTAGTTTCGCTACTTCTGACCACTGAGTCAGGTTATACATAACCTGAAACTGACCCTAAACGAAAAGAAAAATTTAGTGGAATTATGGAAAATAGTCTAATTATCTCTAATAGCAATTTTATCTTTTATGTAGAAAAAACATTTACTCATTCATTAAAATTCATAGTATTTCTTCTGAAACAATATTCTGGACTTTCTTTAGAAAAATTGGTTAAAAGTATGGTTTTTGAAAAAACACAAATGTATAAAGAGAAAAAAAAGACAGTGAAGGTCTATGCAATCATTACTGGTTTCAATCATTATTTTTACATCACTAAGGGGCTCGGCCCCCTACGAGCTACGCTCGCCAACCCCTGTCCAGACACCGCAGACTAAATGCACGGTAATTTGATCGGCTTTAAAAAGATTTCAAAAGATTGAATTATAATTTTAAAAGCAGTGGCGATCTCCCTATAAACGGATTTCTATTCATTTCTCTTTGATTGGGGAATTTTAACGCCAAAACCGCTGTGGTACTACTTGATTATCCAGTCGACCAATTTCACCAAACCACGACAAATTGACATAATTTTTATTTTAAATAACGAAACAAATTAGTAGAACTAATAAAAATACAAATAAAACGTCTAAATAAAAATAACTTGATGACGTAGACACATGTAACAACATTTCAAAATAAGCTAATATAAAAGGAATTAAGAAAATAGTCTTTGTCTCCTGGTATTTTTTAACAAAGCGAAAAGAAAGTTCTTTTAAATGAGACATTTTAAATTAATCGTTTTTAATCTGACATAATTTTGACCAAGCTATTCTTTCTCTTTTAAATATTCACGTGAAAATACTTTTGTTAGAAATGAAATATTATTTGTGCTTTCCTAACAAAAATAGTTGAAAAGATCCTCTCAAAATATCAAATAAATGTCTAGCGCAATTTCTAAATTTAAACTGTTTTGCAATATTATTTTATGTAATAACTGTAATGTGACATAATTTCTTTTATTTAAGACTTCTAATGCATGTTAATGAATTTATTATTTTACAATATCTTTTTGTCTTTTAAAATTCACGTATATACTTTTTATGACGTAATTTTTAATAAGTTCCTGCTTTTTGTACATAATTATTTAATTCTAATTCCAAATGATTTTTTCTGTTTATAAGAGTCACGTGCAGGGTTGGCACGGTTTAAACCAAGTGGTTTTAACCATGGTTTGAACCAATTGGTTTTTTGTCAAAAAAGCCATTTGGTTTTTTTTTTAGAAAAAATCCAATGTAATATTTTCTCTTTTTTGTAATTTAATTGTTTTAAATTATAGATAGAAGTAATTTCTACTTTTAACACTTCATCTCAACTGTCAACATGAGGCATAATGAGCCTAGGTCATGTTTCTATGCATGTAGAATGAAAATTAGCATGTGCTGATGAACATATCTGGTACCCTAAAGATTTTTCTTAAAACATGTGAAATTAGAAAAGATAAAATAGATGAATAATATTCAATACTTAGCATAAAATATTTTCATTTAAAAAATGCAGATTATTTACAGCAGTTAATAACAAAATACAATGATCTTTAAGATTTTGGTTAAATTGTAAAAGAAAATTTTCTGGATTGGGATTGGGGAAGATTATCCTTAAAGAATTTAAAAGAGTAACTTAAGATATCAAATTGAATAACACAGCTTGCAAAAATTGAGTGCTAGTTATAGTATTTCAATAGTATCAAACAATCTTTTCTGTTAGTTGCTGAATCTAATGGCCAAAAATGTTGACTTGGACACTTGGAGTAATCATTCAGAAAACAAAATAACCAGAGGTATTTGGATATTAAAAAATAATAACAACCACAGAATAATGTATTATATTCATGAAACTGCATCAAATGTTTATTGATTGATTATTATATTAATAATCATAGGATTCTTCATACGATTTTCAAGGTACCACTGTTTCACTGTGTAGAGCAGTTTACTTTGAGCATAAGACATAGCTATTACTAATAATGTTTAAATTGGAAATTATTTCAATTTTCTATATAACTGACTGTAATTATTTAATTTAAATATTTTCAAAAGTTATATTACTTATATAATATCCAAAAATGTTTATTTTATCAACAGATATGCATCCGTATCCAATAGGAAATTATATTTAAAAAAAAAAAACCCGGTTAAAACCAAATAAACCTTTTTTTTTTTTGGTTTTTTACAAAAAAAACCCGGTTTTTTTCCAACCCTGGTCACGTGTAAATAAATTTTTAATTTGAAGCAAACATTGTTTGCGCTGTTTATACATTTGGCAACAGTATAAATTAATACAATTTTCTAAAATAATGTAAAAAATATCTCTAGAAATGCTGAAAATTTGAATTTAAAATGGAAATAAAACCTCAAAAAATGAGTCAAATTAAAAAAAGAAATACAGTCTGCACACCGGGAACTTCAAACGTATAAAATGATTAAATTCCCATGAATAGTTTTTGCTCCTATAAAACTTTTTTAGTGGAACGATTTTGTCCAACTTTAGCATTAAATATCTCTTAAAATAATTCTTCGTTTTAAAAACTGTCTGCATCAGCGTGTTTATCAAACATTTCTGTATAAAACCACCGATTTCCATATTTTTGTATGCATTTTTTTTCTTAATATTAATGAAGAAAGACCTCCGGTCACAAAAAATTCAAAACCGGTGGCGGTGACAGCGATAGTTACTTTTTTTAGAATAGAGAGATACACATACTTGTTTTAGTAAGTATGATTGTAAAGCATTTCTTACATCAGAACCAAAATTCTCTTTAACCATAATTCAAACGAGAGATTTTCATTTTACTACACTTACTTCTAGACATAAATTCTCAATTTTATTTTAAATGTTTGTGAGGACAAATATTAAAAAATAGGAATTTAATTTGAGGTTCTTATCTTAAATTTTCATTAAAATATTTCGATGTTGCTAATATATAAGTTAGATATTCTGGTTTTGAGTTATAAAAATAATAATAATAAAAAGTAAAGCAATGCTTACCATCATTTAATGCACCTCCTAAAACTCCAGCTTGCTGCTGAGACAAACGGAAAAGAGCTTTACCATATAAAAAATATACTTCGGCACATTCAATGGCCAGTTCACCAAAGTGATTGACGTACATTTCACAAGCTTTTGCTAGACTGACAACAGCATTTTGAAAATCCTGTACAAGCATATGCCGTTTACCTTGTAAAAAATTGTTAAAAGCTTCAACAGGTAAAGACCTACAAAAGAAAATAATTATGCATATTTATAATGAAATTATAATTAAAAAGCTACTTATTATTTTCTTTCAGATATTGTTAATAAAATTTAATAAATTTACATTTTCTAGGTCATTCTAAATAAAATAAGTAATATAGCTTCTTTACCCTATATATACATATATATATATATATATATATATTTAATTTTGCCCTGTGCCAAAAAAAAATCTTATTTTTTTATAATCAAAACTTTCTGAACAATGATATTTTGAATTTTATGAATTTCAGGCATTTGAAAAGACATGTTAAGTGAAGGTTTGATATTAAATGTTGAAATCATAATTTCATTAAATTCAGTAATGATTTTAAACAAAATTTGGCATATACTTTGCATATGAATTTTAACATAAAAAGTTGGCAATGCTTGTTTAAAAACACAACCAGTAGCAGAATTTTCTGTATCAATCTGCAGCTGACCAAAATTTATCTGTGACACAACAATGACAGATGAAACCTACTATCACAAGAAATAAAAGTAACCACATAAAATTTTGAAAACTTGGATTTACAAAGAAAATACTATCAGAACAATAATGTACAGAAAAAAAAGTAGTTCAGTAATTTTTTGAAGTCTTATTTATTTTTAAACTGTTAAAATTAATGTACAAGGTCTAAAATAACCAGCGGTACTCGCTATCATGTCATGTTGCACTGTTTCTTCTACTGGAAACACACAATAAGGAGCAAGTGTTAGCAGATTTTCTAATTTAATGTACTGAAATATAAATAGACAATATTACTAAATATTCAATAAATTACATTTAAAAGCATATTTTGAAAAATATTTTTAGATTATTTTGTTAAAAGTTAATATTTATCTGAATACTATTTACAGCATTGTTATATTTAACACCTGTATCCTGTACCTGAACCAGGGTTGCACAAAAGCCAGCTAAAATTTAAACAAGTTGGAAATTGCTCGTCAAACGTGGCAAATGAGGTGCGTTCGTACTATAACTAGTTTTATAAATATTTTTTGACCGCATATTATACTGAAAGTATATTTTAGTGCTCTTCAATAAGTGCATATTTATTTCATTCTGTTCAAAAGGCTGTAACATCATTAGCTTGTGCTTGAAATATTTTTTTCCCCATTGGCCGTCATGTAACAAAACTTTTGATTGTCCCTGTAATTAACCTAATACGAAGATCTCCTACAGAATCATTATTTTTCTTTTAATTTGGTAACTTCGACTTTATCCTGCAGCGATGGAATATTGAGTTTAGATTTTGAAGCCACTTTTACGATGTACTTACTAATATCCTTAGACAAGATAAAACGACGAAGAACAAATAAACCATACAGTGATAGAGTTTTTTGAACACGCGATTTATTGGAATGAAGCATACGTCAATCGAATAACGTTTTATGTTTTTTATAAAAAGGTTGGATCTTGAGTTGTAATAAACTGCTCGCTGATGACGATCTTTCATTGATTGTCCTCACTCGAAAATCGGTTGAAAACTGAAATTCTGAAAGTCTTTACAGATAAATGAGAAATGCTATTTAATTTCTTAGTACTGCTGTAATACCTGCAAATTTGAAGTTTACACTCAAACACACACAGACAAAATAACTTCGGAAATGAGACAGTAAGCTATCACTTTGAATTTGAGTAAAACCTTAAAGCATAAATATATTGTACTTTGGAAAATATTTATTTTTATAAATGGGCATCCTTCTAATAATAATTTTTACATGCAAATTTATATAGGAAAAATGATTATTTCATAACTTAATTAAAATTTTCAGCATTGAGCATATGACGTATGTATTTCAGTTTTAAAGTTTCATAAATGGAATGCTTTTCATGTTTAAAATATCATTTTTTCCACCTTATGCAAAATTTTGGTTTTGGTGGGACCTTAAAAACATTTCCGTTTCCATGTTAGACAGATTCCGGCTTATGCAACAAGAATTAATGTTATTTTCTATGGGTTCGCCGGGACTTGAAAAATTTTCCTCGGTAGACAGATTTCCGGCTTGCACAGAGTCCACCTTAGACAGAATTTACTGCAATGAAGTAACTTGTTCCAAATATGTAGTCAAAGAAATATAGAATTGGGGTAAACAAGACTTTTATTTATGTATTTATATTACCAATCATATGCAACTTCACATCAGAATATTTGTAAGTTATTTTACTTGCAACTATTTCAACTTTCTAAGAATATTCTAATTTCTATACTCATAAATTTAGTTACTGATATATATTTTAAAGCACCCACTGATTATTATTATTTATTATTTTAAATGTGGTATGTGTAAAATCAAAATCTGTTTTCGTTGTATTTACTTGCTGAAAATTTAAAATATTGAAGTAATTTGTAGGGATTGACCGAAGCAGCAATTTTGCCGAATACCGAAGCTTCGGTCAAAGTGTACACCGAATATTCGGTATTCGGCAACCGAATACTTAAAAATTTTTAATATGCATTTTTTCATATATTAGCTTTTTAATAAACTTTAATTAAAATTAAATTCTTAGTAATTTAATTCAGTTACATTTTTATTCTTAAATCTAATTACACCAAAATAATTTAATGACTACTTTCCACTCACAATTTCATTAACCCATCACTTATTTTTTATTATTTTATCACTAGCCAATACCCAAAATAACCTATGAAAGTATTAAACTATACAGGCTATTATTAAGGGTAAGAATTGTTAGAAAAACTAAAGTTCATTCAAATAAAAAGAAACAATGTTGGCATTAAGCTGATTTACTGATTGTCTAATTATAAACGTATTGAATAGGAATGTTCCCAAATACAAAAGGTATATCAATTTATACATTTAACAATTATCTGTCAAATTATTGATACATATTTATATTTTGATTAATAATTTAACATTGTGGTGATGAAGATAACAAATTTGAGCAATTTTAATGGTTATAAAAGCTATAGGATAGGCATAGGGGTATACTTATTATAACAAATTTGAGCAATTTTAATGGTTATAAAAGCTATAGGATAAGATAGGCATAGGGGTATACTTATTTGATGCGTTTTCTTTAATATACACCTTAGATATGCAGAGATGAAATCTTATTTGAGGTGTATGTAAAGAAAATACACATTAAATAAATTTAAATTAAGAAAACTAAAGTAGAAATAATTAAAATTAAATTATAAGAGAAAGATGCCCACCTTCCTTACTTTTTTTTTTTCTCATGTAGATGTTGTCAAATGGTTGATAGTTGTTTTGATTTCATCCCTATGTAGGCTGTTTTAGGAAAGAAATAGTTTTTTTTTTTTTATATTAAAAATGTCCTTTGACTTGTTTTTTGTAGTGCAATTGAACTCTGAACTCATGCACATAACATTGAAACTCATCGTTTAGCCTATTCTACTTCTAATTAAAAAAGAATTCTTCTACTTCTAAGAAAATACTTATGGGCAATTATTCGGCCGAAGCCGAATCACCGAATCGACTATTCGGTATTCGGTCAATCCCTAGTAATTTGTTCCAAATATGTAGTCAAGAAAATAGAGAATTGGAGTAAACAAGACTTATGTATTTATTTTACTAAAAACAGTAAGTTTTGTTAGCTATGCAAACAAGAATTTAAGAAATGTGTTTTAATAAAGCTGTTTAGCTAATTTAATATAATATTTTCTTTGACTGTTTATAACATTATTCCAACTGCAATGCTTTAAAGAAATTTTTCTTTTTTTTCCTAAAAAATTATTACAGCAACCACTGATTTTTTTTCTTTATTGGAAAGAACATGGTATATGGAGCATTAAAAAATATATTAGGTTCAGGTTAGAAGATGTACTTTTATAGAATTGATTTTTGAAAATTTTCATACAAAATATAGTAACGGTCAATAAAAATATTTTTTTAATTATATACAAAAGATCGAGCATTAAAACAGTATTTTTTTCTGAATTCTACATGGTAAGAACTATAAGTGGCAAAATTTTCAGCTTTCTATCTTAACCACTTCACCGGCGACAGGTATGGGGAAACAGTGCTTTTAGCCCCGAGTTATCTCGGGGCAGACGGTGAAGTGGTTAAGTAGCAGCCGAGAAATAAAATTCAGCAGCTCAAAGCACACCCATGACTACCACTACAAGGCGACGCATTTTTTTGCTGTACACCCACATTCAAGGTCACGTTTAAAAAAATGTATAAGTCACATCAATTTAAAATTTCATGTGCTTTTCTAACTTTATTAGTATAGTGTTTTCTGAAAATTTTAGACAAATCGGAGATGGTGGGTTACATGGCTGGGGTAATTTGGCATGGAATGACCCGAATACAAAATAAATATGAATTTAACATTTTAATGTGAAAATTAAGTTATTTTGTCCATTGGTTTGTCATAAGTGATTGAAAATATTTTTAATTTACCTTTCTTTGTTTGTTTTCAGCTTGTTTATATTTTTCTGGGTTTTATTTCAGTCTTTCCAAATAGTAGCACCTTTGCATTTCTGCCGCTGCTAAAGCCATTCTTGATGCAAAAAACCTTTATAAACGATAGTTTGCAAACAATGTCAAGTCTGTTACCGTGAGTCAATTCCGTTACCAGTCGCATGGTAACAGACTTGACAGGTAACGGATTTGACATTCAAATCAAACCATTAGAAATGGAGCTAAGCTCTATAATTTCTAACTTAGATAACAATACACATGCCTTCTAAAATTATTTAGTGATCAATATTTAAATACAAAAGTGTAAAAAGTTTTATTTTAGTATTAAAAATTATGGTAACAGACTTGACCATGAAAAAAAATACCAACTTTGAAGAAAGCCGGTTCTTCCCACTATTGCAATGTTTTTCAATTGATGAATAAAAATTGGCAAGTAGCAGTTGCTTGAATAGTTTAACAATGCCACTGAATATGAACTGCCAACTTTTGGCAGAATTAGAAACCTATTTTGATTAAAATAATTATAAGGTAACGGACTTGACGTAAAGTGAGGGACAAAATATTTCTGTTGATTTGTTAAAGAAAACAACTTTGGTAATTAATTTTTTTCACTAATATAGCACACTAATAGTTCATATTTAAAATAATTAAAGCATTTTATTTAAAAAAATCTAAATTAGATTAAAAAAATAAAAGTTAATTACATAGAACTTGGAATGGGACAAGCATTTTTGCTTAGAATCGCAATTTTAAAGATTTATACCTCAAAAATTTTTATTGATTTTTTTTTTTTAATGCTAGAAATATTTAATATAGTCTTCTTTATACAATGCATAGCTCAATTTAAACTTTAAATGTTAAATTTATATTTGAACTTTCTTCTTTTTTGTCTTGGACAGCATATGTAAGCGAATTTTGAAAATGGCCCATTAGTTCTTTGCTTTTTATCACATTACATTGATTTTGCGTTTATATCACAATTTTGTGCAGCGGTAAGCTCAAAGTAGGCGACACTACCGGTATGTATAGACTTATGTGTATAATAGTTTGAATAAATAATAAACAGAATAATTTTTGAAAATAACCTTCTCTTGAAGTTCTATTTAACTGTGTAACCTAAATATATACTGATTATTTACTTTTAAAATGGTTATTTTGAAAGAAAATCTGATAATTAACAGACATTTAAATGCCTATCAAACACTGGATACAGCATATCAAACACTGGGTATATTGATGTGACATTTTAAATTTACAAAAACATTTGTATATTTTTTAACAAGTACTGTTTTGAAAAGAAAACGATCTAAGGTAGGGATTGACCGAATCAGCAATTTTGCCGAATACCGAATACCGAAGCTTCGGTCAAAGTGTACACCGAATATTCGGTATTCGGCAACCGAATACTTAAAAATTTTTAATACACATTTTTGCATATATTAGCTTTTTTAATAAACTTTAATTAAAATTAAATTCTTAATAATTTAATTCAGTTACATTTTTATTCTTAAATCTAATTACACAAAAAAATTTAATGACTTCTTTCAACTCACAAATTCATTAACCCATCACTTATTTTTTTATTATTTTATCACTAGTCAATATCCAAATTAACCCAATGAAAGTATTAAACTATACAGGCTATTATTAAGGATAAGGATTCTCAGAAAAACAAAAGTTCAATCAAATAAAAAGATACAATGTTGTCATTAAGCTGATTTACTGATTGTCTAATTATATACATATTGAATTGGAATGTTCTCAAATACAAAAGGTATCATATCAATTTGTACATTTAACTATTTTCTGAGAAATTATTGATACATATTTATATTTTGATTAATATTTATCACTGTGGTGATGAAGATAAATTTGAGCGATTTTAATTTTAATGGTTATAAAAGCTATAGGATAGGCATAGGAGTATACTTATTTGATGCATGTATTTTCTTTAATATAAACCTTAGATATACAGAGATGAACTCTGATATACTTATTTGAGGTGTATATTCACCGCCCCCTGAATACTAGGCCTGAGCGCTCAAACAAAAATGACACAAAAATGGCGGCTGCCGGAGGCGGATTTTTTTTAGCGTAGGTACGGTCCCTTAAATGTAGACACCAGTATTTTATAAAAGATTTCTCTACCTTGTTCATTCTCAGAAAAATGAAGTGGAAAAAACTTCAAAAAATTATTGGTAGGAATATTTGAGGGACCGTACACACGCTGAAAAATATCCGCCTTCGGCAGCCGCCATTTTTGGTCCAGCGCTCAGGCCTAGTATTCAGGGGGCGGTGTGTATATTAAAGAGAATACACATTAAATAAATTTAAATTGAAATAACTAATGTAGAAATAATTAAAATTAAATGGTAATGGAAAGATGCCCATATTCCTTACTTTTTTTCCCTATATCGTAGACAGTTGTTCTGATTTCACCCCTATATAGACTATTTTAGGAAAGAAAAAAAAAGTTTTTTTGTAATTAAAAATGGCCTTTGACTTGTTTTTGGTAGTGCAGCTGAACTTTGAACTCATGCACATAATATTGAAACTCACCATTTAGCCTATTCTACTTCTAAGTAAAAGAGAATTCTTCTACTTCTAAGAAAATACTTATCTGCAATTATTCGGCCGAATACTTCAAAGTATTCGGCCGAAGCCGAATATTCGGTTTACATGCCGAATCACCGAATACCGAATCGACTATTCGGTATTCGGTCAATCCCTAATCTAAGGGATATATTCCAGCAATCCTTATTTTCCTAAGTTGAAGGGCAAAGTTACCATTAAATGTTGCAGTGCAAATCCAGTTTAGATTATCATACACTGGGTACTTTCCCCCTATTCTGAAAATAAATATCAAATAAATGAAAATATCGAAAATATCAAATATCTTGAAAATAAATATCGGATATATTTAAGTACTGCGCGGCAGCGCAATACTTATTTATTTCTAGTGTCACTTCTCAATGTTAATTTAACATAGAAAAGCCTATGGAGATGGTAACTTTTTCATTTTTTCTTCCCACCTTTTTGTCCCTGATGCCACTCATTTTTAATTCCTTGCTAATTCTAATATTATAAATTCAAAGTGTAAAAACGTTTGCCAGACGTCAGAGTCAAAACGGATCATAAAATGCCTTTGCATATAGATGGTTTATAATCTAGAGAGTAACATGGGCTAATTTTTATATACATTATTCAAATATTTTTCTTAATTCCAAATTTCGCTTTTTTCATTGAGATTCAACGGGCATTTTGTAATAAAATAAAAATTTATTTCATTGTTGTAAATAATTCAAAAGCCGTAATAATAATTTGCCTATTTTTCGTTGAATGAATTTCACGTGAAACATGAAACTGAAAAGTTTTTTAAGAATTAAAAAGAATATGAATATGACGTCATAGTGGAAATAAAAATGACATTTTCAAGCAGACTTTTTTATGTTCAGATTGGAATTTTTCGTGCAAACTACAGCAATATTCATTACTGCACTGGTGAAAATTTTTGAATCATACACAGGTAAATTACATCAAATTGTGATGCGATATCGCACAAATCAAAGCCTGATGATGATACCCTCCATTAATTTTGAAATGTGTTCGTTTGAATGCAGTAGTTATTAAAAAACTTGACATATTAAACAAAAACCTAATTTGCAGATCAAATTAAAAAAACAATTTATTTCCTAAATTGTTTAAGCCCGAGAAGAGGGAGATATTAAGATATTTCATTCAATTCGTTCTACATTTAATGTTAAATTTTTGTAACCAATAAGTTAAACCAATTGAACATTAAAAAATAAAAATGAAATTCATACAATATAATACTTAAAACACCTATATACTTAGATTCCGTTCAAATGAAATCGAAATAAATCTTAGAATTTTTCCATTTTTAAGTTGTAAATATTTGTACTGCAAATTTTGCATTATGTTTATGACGATTGTACATAATATGATAAGATACATGCAAAATACAAAACTTAAAAAAAATTCTAAGATTTATTGATGTTTAGTTTTGTGTCACTATTTTTAACAATCTTCCAGAGATTACTTGATATATCATTTATAATAATTAATATTACAAATATGAAAGAAATGATATTGTGAGTTGAATATTTTAAATACTAAATAAAATAATTTCAAAATAAAACTGTAGAACTGATATTTGAGGCCCCTGATCTGCAGATTTACTAGTTTCATGAAAATTACCTATAACTTTCATTAATAGTAGTATTACTTTTTTTTTTTTTTTTTTTAATAAGGAAACATTTAAGACAGAAAATGGATTTTTAATAGCTTCTGTAACATTGTTTTTATTTAAACGGAGAGAGATTAAGCCCTATGAGCCCTTCTTTGACTGTGCTCTTAAACAGTATTTTCTGCTTCCCGACTGGTTTGATTGCCAGATTATAAAATATGTGAGGTATATATATGTACTACATAAAAAAAATAATAATAAATAAAATATCGAAATTTTATTAATCACATAAAATAACTTAAAAGCAGCTATTTATAAAAGTTTTGGTGTTATTACATTTTGGTAAGTATAATTAAAAAATTAAATTTGATTATTTAGGTTTGCAGTTAAGCCAAAGTATTATATGCACTATAAACATTACTAAAATTGAATTTTTAGCAATATCTACATGGGGTGTCCATTACTGGAAAATGACTAATTAACCATCCCAGTAATGGACACCCCCTCTTAAAACCTTAAAAAGAAATGAAATTTTGTAAATAGCCATTAGTATATATAATTCAAAGTTTTCTATTGCTACTCAAACAAAAACATTCAAATTTTGCGAGAAAATAAATAATATATAAATTAATTAAACGAAGCCAGCTCTTAACCTCTTCATTAAGATTTCTACAGAAAAACAGCAAAACTTTGAAACATTTTCTGCTTCCTGATTGGTTTGATTAAAAGTGTCAACAATAACATAGTTTTATAAAACATACAAGGGGGAATTATAAAAAAAAAAATAATTAAAGCTAAATATCTATTAGTTATTTTTTTTATAAACCAAAAACATCGAGGGGTGTCTATTACTGGCACATCTACCCTATATCCATTGATATATATCAAGGAACCCTTATACATCAAATAAATCACTTCAAAATGTGTATTTATATAACAGTCTCTGTATTACAGTAAATAAGTTGTGCATATGAAGCCAGATGTACATGAAATTACAAAAAATTAAAGGACCACTTAATAAATAATGTTAAGCGTTAATGTTTGTTTTGCATAATACCTCGCATTTTACAAAAAATGCCAAATAAACACGAACATAAAATTACGTAATCATTTTAGACATAGAAGAGCAATTTAGCATCAAAATGTGGCCACTAAAAACTGTAAAAGCGCACACTAGAATTAAGCAAGAAAAAGCGCAAAATCGCCAATCCGTGAAAACATCTTTTTCGTTCATTTTACTACACAATTTCGGCATTAAAATTTATTGATATGTTTTTCTTTTTCTTTGGAAAATTCCGCCTCGGAAAGGAAGGGGCCGAGCACTTAAAATTTCTGTAAGTTTTTAACTAAAAGTTTATAACTTTACATAACTAAATCACACTCACTTGCTAAGATCTTTAGACCCCGAACCGCCTGAACTACCTAATACATCCGTCTTGCTTTCATTTGAAGTTTCTTGAACGTCAGCCATTTTCTTTTAAATTAAATAAATATTAAGTAAAATATCAATTTTAAAAGAGCAGACGGTAACTATAAAATACAACGCTTGACAGAAGAGATCTCGCGGTCCCGCTCTTCTTCAACAAAAGTTTTAATTTTAAAGACAACCGCTACAGTTACGGTCACTGCTTTAAGCTAAATTTTAACTTTTTTATGAAATTGCTTTCTGGGCTA
The DNA here is from genome assembly GCA_963932465.1 of Maratus speciosus. Classification (NCBI taxonomy): domain Eukaryota; kingdom Metazoa; phylum Arthropoda; class Arachnida; order Araneae; family Salticidae; genus Maratus; species Maratus speciosus. The sequence continues at coordinate 230,927,325 of OZ010798.1, read as the reverse complement.
GTTGTGAAATGTAAATATTAATAATAATTTAGAAACTCATCGATCAAAATTTAAGAAAATACGTTTCTGAAAAATGATGCGAAATATGAATCAGCGAACTGGAGCGAACCAGAAAGATTTTTTTTTTCCTCTGACGTACGTGAATCCAGAGAGTCATCAAACTCAAGTATTCATTCAATTCAATTCATTAAAAATCAAAACAAACAGCACAATAACCTCGTGCAATTTTTGTTTGTTGAATCTTAAGAAATAGTGCTCATATTAATCGGCAAATATGGATGAGTCGGTATCACCTAAATTTACATCGGACTCTTTTATTCCCTTTCCTTCGGTATCAAATAGTCTAACAAAAATTCAGTCAAATAATGAAAGACATTTAAATACTTCTGATAAAAAAGCGGCTTCAACTGGAATGAATAGCAGAACAGTTAATCTTAATTCACCTGTTTTCCCTTGGAAAAGTGTAGAATCATATTCTTGTGGAGTCATAGGGTGAGATTTTGCAGATTTAAAGTATTATCACTGCTTATTAATGTATGTGCAGGAGATGGGCGCCGATAGGGATCGAACCAGAGAACCCACGGTCAGTAAGCGAGATCTTACGTGCCGAGCAAAAGGCTAGCTCTATCGCTTACTGCGAGATACTCGTTTTACTGACCGCGCAAGATGGCGTCGCCACAGTACTCCACCCCCAGTGAGAAGAGCATCTCGTTGATGCTGTACGAGCGATGTGCACTCGTGTTGCGTTGGCGGTTGCCAGACTGATGCTGCCGTGTGCATGTGTGTGCCCCCGAAGATGCGCGGCGTGACAGGCTTCGTGCTATGAGAGTTGTCATAGGCTTTGCGTGCTGTGAGCGTTTCACAGGCTTTGCTTGTGTGCTATGATAGTTTCACAGGCTTTGCTGCTGGTTGCGTGCTGTGAGCGTTTCACAGGTTTTGCTGCTGGGGGTGTTTTCAGTGTTGCCATCTGTTGGTCTTGAAAGGAGATGATGATGTTTGTGAAGGTGCGTGTTCATTTGTCCAAGGTCACCAATGCAGGATGATGGGTGCCGATAAGGAGCGAACCGGAGAACCCACTGTCAGTAAGCGAGATCTTACGTGCCGAGCAAAAGGCTAGCTCTATCGCTTCCTGCAAGATGCTCGTTTTACTGACCGCGCAAGATGGCGTTACCACACATTGACTGGGGATTTTTAGTCCATAAAAATTCTTATGTCAAAGTTTATTTTAAGTAATCTTGGCTTAGATGTGTTATAATCCCGCATCCGCCATCTTGGACATTTATCTTGCTTGAAAACTCCTTTTTCGCCAAGTAGTAAATGTTGCCAATGGTTAAATATTGTTGATAGATTAATATAATATTGAAAAAACTGGAATATAATAATTATAACTATTAATTAGAAAACAATTTTTAATTCACGTCTAGAAAAAAAAATCCAAGATGGCGGATCCGGAATTATAATACATCTGTCCCTTTGTTGGCGATGTTGCCGATCTTTATCGATATGGCAACCCCGACGAGTGACGTGTGAAAATCCAAGATGGCGGCTACTGGAATATATGACATCTGTTCCAAAAATGGTGACTTACATACTGAAAGTTAGTGGCTACATCAAAAAAGGGCACAGATGTCATATTCGCCCCATATTGGCACGACTTTTTTCAGTTGCCAATTTGGCGAAAACATCAACAGCATAAACAACATAATCCGGGTTACCACATTAAGCAAAATAACGACACTTTGGCGCCAGTTAAGTACCCGTTGCGTATATGACATTGGCGTTAGAAAAAAAATCGCCCCAATATGGGGCGAATATGACATCTGTGCCCAAAAAAGTTAGTTGTCATGTGGCGACTGTGAATCTGCACCTATAATATTTATTGACTCTAATATAAAAAGCAGGGTTGGCAAAAAACCAGGTTTTTTTTGTAAAAAAACAAAAAAACCGGTTTATTTGGTTTAAACCGGGTTTTTTTAAATATAATTTCCTATTGCATACAGATGCATATCTGTTGATAAAATAAACATTGTTGGATATTGTAGGGGAGAGTGGGGATACTTGAGCCATCCCTATTTTCTCTACAATAGGTTAATTTTTCTTTCTAAAATTAGCAACATGATAATATATTTATAGTTCTGCACATGTAAAAAAAAAAATCACATATCTTGGAACCATTTTGAAAGTATAGTGATTAATAGTTGCTTTTTCCCTATCTCAAGTAAATATTTAGGTGAGTGTTTTTTATATTTTTTTGTAATCAAGGTTTTGTTTTGAGCTGCAACAATATAGATAGATTTAATAAGTAGAATTTCAGTTGTATTTTGAATCTAAAATAATTCAAATAGCTGCTTGCATTACTTAGTAAAAGTCTGATAAACAAAAATGGTAGTAGTGGGGATACATGAGCCATGCTCAACCATCCCTACTAGGAAATTAGACATATGGGTGAAACAAAAGAATACGTCTTTTTCATGTTCACAAATAGATTTTTTTTTTTTTTTTTTTTTTTTCTGGCTAAAATGGGGAGTTTTTTTTTTTTTCTGTGTAAAATGAGGAAGAACTCTTTTTATTTTATTTTTTCATTAAAAAATAATTTAATAAGGACTTAATTTGAAAACATATATTTAAAAATGTATATTTTGTTAATGAAAATATCCTGTTTTTTTCATTTTGAATAACAAAATAGTCTGTTTAGATAAATGTAGGCATAATTTTCATTTTAACTTTTTGACTAATACTAAAATCACTTTTTTAAACTGATTTTACTGGTCATAATCTCTAATATTTTAACTAGTTAGGCCCAAAATATTAAAGTATTTATTTTGTTAATGTAATATTTTAAGATTAAATATTGTACACTGAAATTGTAACCCCTGTTACTGTAACTTTTTTCTTTTACTTAGCCACCAACTGAGGATGTTGCTATCAGTGATGAAACACAAGTTGAAATGATCCTTCGACCACTAATTATCACTACAAAAAATGATTGTGTTACTAGTTTTGTTTGCACAACTGGTTTCAAAGGACTTAGTGTATCTTAATTTATCACTATACTTGATTCCACCTTAAGTTGGCAGCGTTGGTTATACTACAAATGCCGAATCGCAGCCGTTGCCGTAGCAACCAGGGTTTGCTTGAAGAGCAAAGGATCACTAGTAACCAAGGAAAAGCGCCATTTTGGCGAAAAAGTATAATGCGTGTGCAAAAATCTGTATGTTTTGAAGTTCCTATGAAATTAATTATATAATCTATTAAAATAACGAATTGCATTATTATTATTTTCTTATTTTTACATTTTTTAGACTGATTTTAGCACTATCTTATATTATATAAGCTGATCCGCCCGACGTCGCCCGGCCCGCAAAATGCGAAATTTTTTTTTAAATAGCGAAAACTTTAGAAAAGGGTGCACGAATTGTGGAAAAACTTTATTGAAAAAATGTCAAAATTTACTGTTTTAAACTAAAAATTTAAAGTCGAATTCCATGTACTGATGTTGAAAAAATCACATCGGAATGAAAAAAATCTCATCGAAAATTGTCTAAGAAATTTAAAATCGCGAAGGGCAAAATTTTCTATATTTAAGCTCAAAGTTTAAAACAGAATTCCTCTTACAAATGTCAAAAAATTGCCGCAAAAAGCAAAAGAAAATTAAAATCAGATTAAAAAAATCGAGAAAATTAAAAAAATCGCTGTACGAATTCCGAATGAAATTTACTGAAAACAAAACAGTATTATCTATATTGGGTTAAAAGATTAAAACCAAATTATTCGGAAATCTATTTAAAACAGAAAATTTCTTATTTATAACAAAACCTTTAGCAGAAATTCGGAAAAGGCTAGATTTCACACTGAGCCCGTCTTATTTTTAATGTACATTTTTAATTATAGATATTAGGGTGTAAAAAAGTCATGATTTTTTAAAATCAAAATAAGCTGATTTTTAAATAATTAAAAACTGCATTTAATATTAAATTGTTAACACTGCTGAAAATTAAGGGACTATTTCACTCACGCAAAAACACCCACTTGCTAATTCTAGTCCTATGGAGAAAAAAAAATTAATATCTCGTTTGCATTTCAGTATTTTTAAATTATTTTTTTTCATTTGCGTTGGTTAGCTGAGGTCGATCTTGATAAATAACCTTTTTTACCTTTTCGATTTTGTTTGCAAGATTTTTTTTTTTTTGGGGGGGGGGGAAGGGGGCTCTGAGTATGCCCTTCATTTACTCATGTTTCATCAAGATAATAAATAGAAGCATTTTTTTCTTATACTCTGTAATTTTTCTCAAATAGTTTCTGCGCCACAAAATAATATCTTGCCTCTCAAGAAGAGCTGCCTCTCTTTTTCGTTTTTCAAAAGAGAATCCCAAATCTTTTAATATTCTGTTCAATTTAGTCTGGCTAATATTTTTCAAAAAAAATTCTTTATCATCGTTTACAACTTGTAAAACTTTATCCAAAGTTGGTATGTCATTTCTGCAAAAAAAAACTATGGATTTTTCGTCGAATGCAAGATAACGTGAATTTGTCATATTTTCCCAGCCTTCTGCGTTTACCCACTGCACCAGGTCGTTTCTTTCCGGGTGTACTTAAAGGGCTAGATGCCTTTTTCTCTTTTTTCAAACGAAAAATTGTGCTTTTCAAAACACCTGTAAATTGGGAAACTTCCTCTACGATTTCATTAATTGAATGTTGGGGATTTTCTTGACGAAGTCTGGAATAAACATTTAATATATTTCTGCGAGCTGCACTTTTGATTAAATTTCCTCGCCTTGAAGGTGTGTAAAGCGTGGGTGGAGATTAGGACTGGGCGATGTAGAAATTTCTTAAATCGATTTATCTTCCATCTAACATCGCGATTTAGTGCTAAATCGCGATTTAACACCGATTTTACATTTTAGAAATTGGAAGCCTATTTTTCAATTTTTAGTAACAAAATACGGTTTTTATGTGCACCCCCCCCCCCCCTTCCTGTATTATTTAGTATACTTAGATTTTATTTTTTCAAATAATTTTGAAAACTAGTACATTTTACACATAAAAAAAACTTTGAATGTCCCAAAACACTAGTTTTTTTTTTTTTTTCATTTTAAAAATTAGTGACCTATTGTAATACATTTTATAAACTCATTCTATAAGTAGTAATATAAAAGAAAACGATTTTTTTTTTTTTTTTTTTTTTTTTTTTAATGCCTGTTACAATCTAAATTCCTTAAGAGGGGTGGGGACATCCCCTAGTCCACCCAAATAGCACTTCATTGCTAACAACTTACATATACTTTTTTTTTTTTTTTTTTTTTTTACAGACACAGATTAAAAAAGTTATTGAGGTAAAACAGAAGCATATTAAAAGAATTCAATGATGAATTTAACTATTCATTTACCATGATGAGAAAAGTAGTAAAAAAAAGAGGGGGGGGGAGGAAGATATGAGAAATAAGGTGCAATTTTATATCTTTTTAACTTTTAGATTATAATAAGATTTGTTTAACATAAATGCTGACATTTATATAGTGGATGGAGAAGGATTGAAAGTGTGAGCTTTGGAGCACATTACTGAAATTGCTGATTTTTTTCGCGGCCGTTGCCATCCATTAAGATTAGTAATAAAATATAATCTTAAAATATCTCTTTTTAATGATAACAAAATGTAAAAAAAAAAACAGAAAATCGCAGATCTGCAGAAAAATCTAATGAATGCCTCCTCCAGCCTTCCCTCATTCTGCTGTAAAAATAAAGTTACTTGACTCATTACAGAACTTTATTAAAGTATTTTTAATTAATTACAAAATAATAATAAATTAAAACTAAAATATTCCCATAATACCCTTACATATGAAAATTAATTTTTCATGAAAATAATGCAAAAAAATATAAACTAAAAATGGATGAATTTGGATATAAATAGTGAATCAATCTCAGCAAGATACTCAATCCATGTGACTGGCATTGGAATCGGATGTCAAACCTGATGCATGACTATTTTAAAATATTTTAATTAATTACAGAATAATAGAAAATAAAGAATATGTATTAAAATATTACCCAAACATGTGAAAAATGAATGTTTCATTAAAAGAATGCATAAAAATAAAAACTGAAATTCGATGAATTTGGATTTCAAATATGAAACTTTTTTCTTTTTGTCCAACCATAAATACTCAATCAATTTCAGGAAAAAAATATTATTAGTAAAAGAAAAATATTTCATGTGGATCACGGCCAAATAGTGATACACAAAACAATGCATGACTATACTTTAAAATAATTTCATTAATTACAAAATAATAGAAAATAAAAAATAAATGTTAAAATATTACTAAAACATGTAAAAAATGAATTTTTCATCATAAGAATGCATAAAAGTATAAACTGCAAGTCGATGAGTTTGGATTTTAAATATAAAACTTTATTATTATTATTTTTAATCATATAAATGCTGAATGAATTTCAGGTAAACAATCTTTTGAAACAATGAACAAACAAATGAACAACATTTGAAACAATTTGAAACAAACAAATTCTACTTTAAAACATTTTAATTAATTACAGAATATTGGAAAATAAAAAATACATATTGCAATATTATTCAAATATGTGAAAACTTAATTTATCATCAAAAGATTGCATTAGCATATAAATTGAAATTCGATGAATTTGGATTTTAAGATTTAAACATTACTTTTTCCTTTCAACTTTTCAGTATATAAGTTCTTAATTTCTGAAAAATACACATTTCAATCTCGTAAACTCTGAATCTTGTTTACAAAATAAATAAATAAATATCAATTCTTACTTAAATCATTGTTTTCTTAAATCGCTTTTTTCTTGAATCGGAGATGTTCTTTTAAATCGGATCCTGCTAAATCGATTTAACACCAGCTTGCCTTGTTTTCCTTAAATCGGAAAGCATGGAGGATTGCGATGTTTGCTTAAATCGGATCGTCCTAAATCGATTTAACACCAGCTTGCCTTGTTTTTCTTAAATCGGAAAGCATTGAGGCTTGCGATGTTTGCTTAAATCGGTTTCTCCTAAATCGATTTAACACCAGCTTGTCATGTAAGTAGTAGATACATCAAAGTAGATAAATCGTTTTTCCGATGTTAGCTCTGAATCAGTATTTTGTTTTAAATCGATTTAAAGCCAATGGCTAAATCGCGATTTAAGACAATGGCTAAATCGCGATTTAAGACAATGGCTAAATCGCGATTTAAGACATTGGCTAAATCGCGATTTCCGATTTTAGCTTAAATCGATTTAAGACCAATGGTTAAATCGGATTTCCGATGTAAGCTTTAAATCGATTTAAGAGTTAAATCGATTTAAGGCCCAGGCCTAGTGGAGATAATGCTTTATCAGACATGTTATAATTCAAATAAGTATGATTCAAATAAATATTTAACTATGTAACAAATTTTAGAAATACTCAGTTAATACACGAATAAATAATAACAATAATTAACAGTAAAAATAAAAAACTATGAACACGTTAAAAAGAAAAGTAAAAGCGAAAGTAAACAGCGAGTATTATTAAAACTATTCATAAGAACTGTTCATAAGAATGCGTGGAGTAGCAGAGCACTAAAGCGCGCCAGATATTTAACCTTGAAGATTTGTTCCTCGCCAAAGGAGAGTTTTTTACGCCAAGATTTTTACTTTATACGTTCGCTTTAAATTCAAAATACTTTTAAATTAAATACTTTTAACAGAGAAATTACATTAAATATATGCTTCAAAATACCGAAATTTGTAATTTATAAACATAATCATATAAATTTGTATGCATTTTCACCATTTAAGATTAAAAAATAACGGAGAACTACTTTTCAAGGCGGAATGTTACTGTTTCTACCTTTCACAGTGCTGCCAAGTTGAGTTGGAATAGAGTGTATGTAAAACATTTATAAAATAATAAAAAGAAAACTATTATTTTTGTAGGTATTTTTTAGTATTGGCTCAAGTATCCCTTTACCATGGCTCAAGTATCCCCCCTCATTAGGATACTTGAGCCACAATGCAAAAGAAAAAGTAAAAATTTATTAAACAAAGAAAAATAGTTCACAATTAACTGAAAATGGTTTTCAATTGAAGAAAAAATATCAAATTTTCAACTACATTATTTTATTTTGTTCTAAGAAAGTATAAAAAATTTTAAAAAGTGGCTCAAGTATCCCTATCTTCCCCTATAAGTAATGTAACTTAATTTAAAAATATTTAAATTAAATTGTTGCAGGCAATTATGTAGAAAATTTAAATCATTTCTAATTTTAGCATTATTAGTAACAGCTATATGTCTTATGTTCATAGAAAACTGCTCTATACAGTGAAACATTGATACCTTGAAAATCGTATGAAGAATCTTTTGATTAATAATATATAATAATCAATAAATATTTGATGTGCAATTTCATGAATATATTATTTGTATATACTGTGGTTTTTTTTTTTTTTTTTTTGATTGAAACTCTTTTGGTTATTTTGTTTTCTGAGTCATAACTCTAAGTATCCAAGTTACTATTTTTGTCCATTAGATTCAGCAACTAACAGAAAAGTTGGTATTATAGAAAAATTGGTATTATTGAAATGCTATAACTAGCACTCAATTTTTGCAATCGGTGTTATTCAATTTCATATCGTAAGTTACTCTTAAATTTTTTAAGTATAATGTTCCCCAATCTGAAAAATTTTCTTTTACAACTTGACCAAAATCTGAAAGATTTTTGTATTTTGTTTTTAACTGCTGCAAATAATCTGCATTTTTTAAATGATAATATTTTATGCTAAATTTTAGATATTATTTATCTATTTTATCTTTTCTAATTTCACATGTCTGGTACCCTGAAGATTTATCTTAAAACATGTTCATCAGCACATGCAATTTTCATTCTACATTACATGCATAGAAACATGACCTAGATTTATTGTCTCATGTTGATTGATAAGATGAAGTGTGAAAAGCAGAAATTACTTCTGTCAATAATTTAAAATGCTTAAATTACAAAAAAGAAAAAAATATTTGATTAGATTTGTCTTAAAAAAACAAAATGGTTTTTTTGAGAAAAAAACCATTGTTAAAACCACTTGGTGAAACCATGGTTAAAATCACTTGGTTTAAACCGTGCCAACCCTGATAAAAAGTAATAAATTAAACTTAATTGCTCTATTGCAACAACATCCTGTTAAATTAATGAAAATGTGTTATATGCATTTTATGCTTACTTGTATCCTAGACTCTCAGTGTGAGAGGTGCATTTATATTATGCTGTTCATGTATTTTAACACAGAATTAAAATCAGTACTTTTCGGTTAGCCGGGCGCCAGTGTTATATAGGGTAGATGTGCCAGTAATGGACACCCCTTGATGTTTTTGGTTCATAAAAAAATAACTAATAAATATTTAGCTTTAATTTTTTTTTTAATAATTCCCCTTTGCATGTTTTATAAAACTGTGTTATTGTTGACAATTTTAATTAAGCCAATCAAGAAGCAGAAAATAATGTTTCAAAATTTCGCTGTTTTTCTGTGAAAATCTTAATGAAGAGGCTAAGAGCTGGCTTCGTTTAAGTAATTTATTTATTATTTATTTTCTTATAAAATTTGAATGTTTTTGTTTGAGTAGCAATAGAAAACTTAGAATTTTATATACTAATGGCCATTTACAAAATTTCATGTATTTTTAAGGTTTTAACCCTTTGAGCTCTGCCGGGTGAATTTTCACCCACATAAATTCAAGATCTTTTAATTTCCTTCAAAACAACACAATCTGAAAAGCAAAAACTGAGTTTTTCAGATTTTATTTGTCTTCTTCAAATCTAGATGGCAGCACTACTCCCGGCAAATATCTAGTTGGTTTTTAATGCGATTTTAAAAACACTCCAATTTTGAAGGTTTAGAAATTTTGTATTTTTCAAGCATTATAAAGAAATATTTTTCAAAGGATGCAACTTTTTTTTCTCTTGGACACTTCAAAAATTTAATAATAATTACATGCAAATTACTAAACTGAAAATTTAAATAATTACAGGGGACAGAAATAAGTTATGGTAGAATTTTCTACCATCAGAGCTCTAAGGACTAGAAAAACGTGATTTGTCACTAGATGGCAGCACTACAAATTACATACTTGATAGTGTTTCAGAACCAAAATTTGGATGCTTATAATTTAATTCCTAGGAATCTAAATTTGTGTTTAATTCAACAAATTGACGAGTTTATTATGTTTTGAATATTTCTAAACAAAAATTAAATATTTTTAACATCTGATTCATCTATAAATTTGATATATTTTTGATTAGTTTGTATTTTTAAATTATGATTTTAAAATTTTGAATTTTCACATTTAATAATTTTTTTAAATATTTAATAGTCTTAGAATTTGTCTAAACAATGTAATTGCTTAAAATATGTTGAAATTTTAGCAATTATAGTAATTTTAGAATAACTTTGCTGTGTCATTTCTTGTATTTGCGTGTTGAAATGAATGCCCTAGAGCTCTGATGGTGGAAAAACTTCCCACGTCCCCCAGCCTAAAGGAATTTTTTTAATCACATAGTTCAATTTCAGACAGTCCCCTAATCATATTTTAAGTGTTTTTTTAGCATATTTTAAAAATTTTAATAACGCGGAGCTCAAAGGGTTAAGAGGGGGTGTCCATTACTGGGATAGTTAATTAGTCATTTTCCAATAATGGACACTCCATGTAGACATTGCTAAAAATACAATTTCAGTAATGTTTATAGTGCATAAAATATTTTGACTTAACTGCAAACCTAAATAATCAAATTTAATTTTTAAATTATACTTACCAAAATATAATAACACCAAATTTTTTTTAAATAGTTGCTTTTAAGTTATTTTATGTGATTAATAAAATTTCAATATTTTATTCTTTTTAAATGTATATATACCTTGCATATTTTAATAATCTGGCAATCAAACCAGCCAGGAAGCGGAAAATATTGTTTAAGAGCACAGTCAAAGAGGGGCTCATAGGGCTTAATCCCTCTCCATCTAAATAAAAACAATTAAGTTACAGAAGCTATTAAAAATCTATTTTCTTTCTTAAATGTTTCCTTATTCACCTCTGACCAAAAAAAAAAGGAACACTATTAATGAAAGTTATAAAGTAATATTCATGAAACTTGAAACTTGTAAATCTGCAGATCAGTGGCCTCAAACATCAGTTCTACAGTTTTATTTTGAAATTATTGTATTTAGTATTTAAAATATTCAACTCACAATATCATTTCTTTCATATTTGTGATATTAATTATTATAAATGACACATCAAGTAATCTCTGAAAGATTAGTTTTGTCTCACTATTTTTAATAATTAAACACTAATATTCCAGAACTTTTTTTAATTACCTTTTAACCCCCCCCCCCACACACACACACACACACACACACTGTTTCAATAATTTGATAGCTGTATTTGCCTGATATTTAGTATTTTAAACTATCCATCTAAAATAATTAAAACATTGATCTTCTGATAATTACAATAATTGATGCAAACAGTAAATGATTATCACAAATATTTTATTAATTACTGGTATCCTAATTGTTAAATTTATTTGAAAATAACTGTTTTGTTTCATTAGTATGTATTAATTAAATTCTGGTTCTAAATACCAGGGTTGGAAAAAAAACCGGGTTTTTTTGTAAAAACCAAAAAAAACGGTTTATTTGGTTTAAACCAGGTTTTTTTTTGTTTAAACCGGGTTTTTTTAAATATAATTTCCTATTGCGCACAGATGCATATCTGTTGATAAAATAAACATTTTTGGATATTATATAAGTAATATAACTTTTGAAAATATTTAAATTAAATAATTACAGTCAATTATTATAGAAAATTGAAATCATTTCTAATTTAAACATTATTGGTAACAGCTATGTCTTATGTTCAAAGTAAACTGCTGTACACAGTGAAACATTGATACCTTGAAATTCATATGAAGAATCCTTTGATTAATAATATAATTAATAATCAATCAATAAACATTTGATGCAGTTTCATGAATTTAACATATTATTCTGTGGTTGTTATTATTATTTTTTTTTTTTAAATATACAAATACTCCTGGTTATTTTGTTTTCTGAGTGATAACGCCAAGAGTCCAAGTCAACATTTTTGGCCATTAGATTAAGCAACTAACAGAAAAGATTGATTGGTATTATTGAAATGCTATAACTAGCACTCAATTTTTGCAAGCTGTGTTATTCAATTTGATATCTTAAGTTACTCTTTTAAATTCTTTAAGGAAAATCTTCCCCAATCCAGAAAATTTTCTTTTACAACTTAACCAAAATCTTAAAGATCATTGTATTTTGTTATTAACTGCTGTAAATAACCTGCATTTTTAAATGAAAATATTTTATGCTAAATATTGAATATTATTTATCTGTTTTATCTTTTCTAATTTCACATGTTTTAAGAAAAATCTTTAGAGTACCAGATATGTTCATCAGCACATGCTAATTGGGTCATTCCATGTAAAATGAGCAAAAATTTTTAAAAAGTCGTGGCCACATAGTAACAAATTTTAATAAAATTTGATATACAGGTTCAAATCATATTCAAATAGAGCTCTGCAAAATATCTTCACAAAAAATAAATTATTTTAGCAGTTATGGACATTTAAAAAACTTGTGATAAAGATTGGCATGTGTGCAATCGTCCAAAGTTGCAGGTTTGAAGTTCTGTATCTTGAAAACTATTTAACTGAAATGAATTTTTTTTTTAATAATGTAACCTCTGAAAAATTATCTTCTTATTTATTGAGCAATAATAATCTGGTAACACCATGATTATTCTTTAATTGGTTGTAAAAATTGAAAATTTGCAAATTTTGAGAAAATTAAAAACGTAATAAAAATTAAAGGAATTCAAAAACATCTGAGAAATTAATGCCTGATGTAGTTTTACATATTAAGATCGAATTACTAATGTTTTTAGGTTGCCATGTATTTCCTTCACCTTTAAAAAAATTTAGAAACTTTTAAAAAAATGACAAAATCGTAATTTTTCCTCTTATTGATAGGTAAAAAAAATAATGAAGGAAATGTCCCACATTACAGTTATTGCACAGACATAAAGATCAATAAGTCCATAATCTGCTAAAAAAATTTCAAGCATGCCTTTTTCATTCCTAACGTCACAAAATTGGGTTAAAAAAGGCAATATTAACTACATTCCATGAGCTATTTTTTTTTTTTTTTAATTTGCGCGCGTTTCTTAAAATATTGCACGATTTCAAGGTGAAAAAATTTAGTGCTGCCATCTATTTTCTGTATATGGGTTTAGGTATTAATATATAATTTTCTGTTCAATTGAGCTTTTTTTTCTACTTTAATTAAAAATCTTCTTGAGGAAAAAATAAACTGAAAGCAAGTATAAAAGTTTTTATATTTAAAATATACACTGTTATCTAAAATATCAAAAGAATTAAAAGTTTAAAAAAGCTTTCTTTCAGATCGAAACAAGTGATAGAAATATTGCATTTTATCCTCAACATTTTTTACTATTTATTTTTTTTTCTCATTAAGGAATAAAAAAGGCAAGAATGAAAGTTTAAATATTTAATATATATACTTTTAGCTATAACGTCAAGCAATTTTGATATTGTAGGAGGTGTCCTTTGTTAGTTAAAGCGTTCAAAAAGGATGTTATTTTAACAACCCAGCTTTCAGAATATAATGCGGACGCCAATTATGTATTTATGAACTTAAAATGTACATAAAGAAGTCAATTAACTTCTCAAAACAAAAATAATTTATTTACCGGTAAAGCCTTTTACCTTCTTCCATGAAAATATTCAAACAACAACAAACAATACAATTTCTGATTCACGTTACATCATATATAAAAGGTATCACGAGAATAAAGATGAGAGGATAATAGCAAATAAATAAACATGGACAATAGATTTAACATCCTCCCACCTTTTGATTATATATTATAATCAAAACTTCACATTAAATAAATACAACATTTACATAAACATCATAAATCGAGTCTTTCTGGAACCTTTATCATTCTACCAGATCTCGTCTTTTTAATTTTCGATTCGTCTTTTGCAGGCTCAACCTGATTTTCCTTCAAAGTTGGTTTAGGAAAACTGTTTTCAGTAAAAACCACTGATGACACTTCCAGAGGGTAAATTCTTTGAATAGGCCGAATCATCTGCGAATGAGACGTTTGTAACTTCAAAAGACGAACTTTTCCGTCTTTGCCCCGAATGAGCTCTGTAACCCGTCCTAAGGGCCAATTGATTCTTTTCTTGTTATCTGCTCCCACCAAGACTATATCTCCTACAGCAATTGAACGTTGCAATCTTCTCCCATTTGGTCGTTGGATAAGGAGACCCAAATATTCTAATCTAAATCGATTTCTGAGCTCTTTTTGCAGTTCTTGCCTATATTTAAGTCTTCTAGTGAGAGAACCTTCCTCAACCGCATCAACGTCTGGTAAACCACATTCATGAATATCTTTCAGAAACATGTCCGGTGATATGGCTTTGATGGACTCTTTCTCAGACATGTAAGTTAGTGGTCGCGAATTTATAATACTTTCGCAGTCAGCTAATACAGTTATCATCTCTTCATAGTTCAAACAGGCTTTTCCTAAGACTCTTTTTAATAGATCTTTCATCAATCTGATGAGCCTCTCCCACCATCCGCCCCACCAAGCAGCAGTCGGAGGGTTGAATTTCCATTTGAAAGAATTTATTGCTCCATACTTCTGTATGCGATTCCAGTTCAATCTTTTTAAGAAATTGGATGCACCAACAAAATTGGAACCGTTGTCGCAATATATAACAGAACATCTTCCTCTACGAGATACAAATCTTCGCAAAGCCATTAAAAATGACTCTGTAGAAGCTGAAGTCACAAGCTCCAAATGCACAGCTCTGTAGATGGCACATGTAAATAAGATAACCCAACTCTTCTGTTTATTTTTAAGAAACAAAGGGCCAGCCAGATCAATGCCGATAATTTGAAATACAGCTGCATCTTTCACTCGATTTTCTGGCAGAGAAACTGGAGAAGATTCTAAATTCTTCGAATTAAATCTTTTACAAATGGTACATTTTGATAGAACAGAGCTCACAGTTCTTCTTCCATTCAAAATCCAGTATTTTTCTCTAAGCAAATTCAGAAGAATCTGAGGACCTGCATGACAATTTTTGAGGTGGTAATGTAAAATTAATCGTTTGACAACTTCATGATTTGAAGGAACAACCATAGGTATGAGGAAATCCATATTGTCTTGTCTATACGTAATCTTAGTCTTTACACGTATTATGTCTTGTTCATCCTTAAACGTCTCCAGAGTTTTCAATCTCCCCTCACTTTCATGGGAAAAACATTCCTTTTGTATCATCCAAATTATCTTCGTTTCTGCTCTCTTAAATTCAAGATTCGTCAATTCTCCTTTGATCTGTTCCTTTGGATTAGAAGAATTATATCTGAAACGAAGTATCCAACCAACAAGACGTACGATTTTCTCATAACTGGAAAAATACTGGTAGTACCAGCTTTTCTCTGGACTTTCATCAACATTTACCAGTAATTTTGTAGACTTCAATTTTTCTTTTTCAATTTCTTCTTCGTTTATATCTTGGCACTTGAAATCCATATATTTATAATATTCTTTAGAATCTTTAAGCCAAGATGGACCCTCCCACCATTTGAGAGATACCAGATGTCTTGCTTTACATCCTCTAGATGGCAGATCTGCTGGATTCATTTCACCAGGTATATGTTTCCATAAAACAGGATCAGTCAATTTTTTTATTTCTTGAACTCTGTTTCTAACAAAAACAGACCAGTTTTCTTTCCTGGATATCCATGCAAGCACTGTTGTGGAATCGCTCCAAAAATATCTTTCTATATCTTCCCAGCTCATAGCGTCAGTTACTGATTTAGCCAATCTAGCACCAATCAAAGCAGCTAAAAGTTCCATTCTAGGTATAGTTCCACATTTTAAAGGACCTATGCGGGATTTCGCTGCAAGAAGGAATAACTCTACACGATCTTTAGTTGCTATCCTCAAAAATATAACAGCAGCTATAGGTGAAAACTGGGAAAATGAGTTAGTAGCCAGTGGCCGGTAGACTCAGTTTCATTAGTGGCCACTTTTTAAAGTTAGTGGCCACTATAATGTTTCAATTTTTCTTGACATCTACATAAACTATAATCGTTGTATATATAGATATTATTCTATAAGTCAATTTTATACCAGTCAACACTATTCATGATAAGAATAGGGAAGCAGCCAAAATTCAAGAAAATTACTTTAAAACCACATAATCTGTTATATTAATTTTTTTAGAATATATATATATATATGTTCATAAGCACTATTATCAATTAAATTACTATTACTTTCTTTATATAAAAAATAATTAAATCAAAATTCCAACAGTTAGGTGTAAACAATAAAAAAAAAAAAAAAACAAATAAAGCACAATAAAATGTTATTTGGATTCTATTTAATAAGCAAATGTGTTATTAACATACTACACACATTGCATACAGTTGAAATCTAAGCTGATGAGTGTATTCCGAAGAAAAATAATCTAACTAGTGAGCATGTGGCTGGAGTCGAAATACTGAAAGTATACTGCAATGCCCTTAAAATCCACTTGCATCCGGTGAAAAAAAAAAAGGAATAAATTATTTGAAATGCATGTGGAAATCAAAGCTGATGAATATATTTTGCAGAATAAAACTGTATTTCTTGAAAAAATAATCCAACAAAAGAGCAATGGCGAAAAGCTAAAATATTGAAAATACAGCTAAATTGTTGTAATCTGCTTGCATCCGGTAGGAAAAAGAATTAACCAGTTTGCTAATTAGATGTAATTAAAGTAGAGATGCATATTTCTATGAAAAAAGTTGTATTTCAGTTGCAATCGATAACAGATTTTTATCGCCACTTGGCGAGTGGCGACTAGGGTGGCGATCGATTACCGATTTTTTAATCGCCACTTTTACAACTTTAATCGCCACGTGGCGAGTGGCGACCGCTAATTTTCACCTATAACAGCAGCATACGCATACTGACTTGCATCACAAAATGTGTGAAGAGTACAACCTTTTAAATTATCTGGGGTGAACTGAATATATCTAGGAATCTGAATTTCTTGTAAACAATTTAATTCATGAAACCATTCAATAAATTCATTTTTTATATCACTAGTAACTTCTTCATCCCACGAGATTCCTTCTTTCCATGTTTTCTGTAACATCATCTTGGGACATATCATAACTGGAGCAGTAAAACCAATTGGATCAAAAACTTTATGTGCAACTGATAGCATGATTCTTTTTGTTATTTTTTCTATATTTATATCTTTCGTCCAGCTTACGTTAACTTTTAAAACGTCTAGAAGTCTGTTCCATTGTAATCCCAGTACAGCAGTTTCTTCGCTATTTTCGATATTGTTTCTTTCTTCTGTCTGTTCCCATCCTCTCAACTCAAATCCACCTTTAGCCATAAGAGATTTAGAATCAGTTATAAACCTTTCCAATTCTTCCTGTGTGTGGACACTAGCAACGACATTGTCAACATAAAAACTTCTCAGCAATTGCTGTTTAAGATTGGGGTCGTATTCTTCATCGTTTTTAATGTGATATTCTATGACGGAACCGAGAAGAAAAGGAGAGCTTTTGACTCCAAACACCACTCTAGTATGTCGAAACATTCTAATATTTCTTTCTTCTGGATTACTCCACCACAAGAAACGCAAATAGTCCCGATCTTCTTTACGAATAGCTATTTGTAAAAATGCTTTCTTGATATCAGCTATAACACCAAATTTATTTTTTCTAAATCGTAAGAGAATGTCAGGAATTAATTCAATAAGGTTTGGCCCACAATGCAAACATTGATTCAAAGATGGATGGTTCTGCATTCTAGCTGATGCGTCAAACACTGGACGAATGGGAGTTGTACTGCTCTCTTTTATTACTGGTCGATGAGGTAAATAATTTCCATAAAGGTTCATTTCAGCCTGTGGAATTTCCTCTATAATTTGATCATCAAGCCACCCTAAAAGTACTTTTTCATACCTTTGATAAATGTTATTGGAAAGCAACTTGTTTGTAATGTTACTCAATCTTTTCTTAGCTAAACTCAAATTATCAGGTAAAGGTGGTGTATCTTCTGACCATGGCAAAGAAACTTCATAACGATTATCTTCATTCATTTTTACTGTCTGTAAAAAATGCTCTTTAACCTGACGATCAATCTCCATTTTAGATTGTTTTTCAATCGGATCATTTATTCCAAGCAAATCCAATTTCCATAAATCAGCAATCTCTGCTTCCTTTACAAACATAGACATAACTGACAAAGCTAAATTTTCTTTAGACGCATTATTTTGAGGCACTTTTCCCATTAAGGTCCAACCTAAAAATGTTTCCAGTGCTACTAATCCCGACGAGAGTATTTCTCTACGACCTGTCAGTAATTTTCCCATTACATCGGCTCCAATCAATATTTGAATAGATTCTGGAGTTTCACCAACATCCGTCAAAGTGATGCCTTTTTCCGATAATTCTTTAAACCAGGATCCTTTTCCTACTGGCATAACATTTTCACATATAATGTTTTGATCCAAAACCTCAAAATTACATTTAAAATTTTCTTTCAAATCGCTTAATCTTACCTTGTAGTAATGATGATTATAATCCTTTGTTATGACTCCGCCAAAAAGGGAATGAGAAACTTTTTCTTCTCGAAGAGGTAAATACTTCATTTCTTCGGCTAAATGTTTTAAAATATACGATCTCTGAGAACCTGAGTCCAAAATTAGTCTAACATCTTTCTTTTTGTTTTCTGAAAATATTTTTGCCTTTATCGTCTGGAGGAACACTTTAGGATTTCTATTGAAATTGGCCATATTTACTTCTTTTCCAGGCGACTTTTCTGTGTCTTCCTCTTTCTTTTCATTCAGCTTATTCTTATCGAGCGTTTGACACATCACAGACGCATGTCTTTTATCACAAAAGAAACACTTCAAGATAGCTCTACATTGCTTGGTTGTGTGACCTGTTGCCAAACATAAAAAACAACATCTTTTGTCCTTCAATATATTCTGCTTTTCATTAAAACTCATCTTCCGTGCCGAAAAGCATTCTGAACTCAGATGTCTTCCTTTGCAAAAAACGCAATTTTTCCTTAAATCTGGTCTTGAAGAAGTTGTTAATAAAGTAGCAGCAGTTGGTAAATATTTAGTACCATCGTTGTGACTTTTGTTTTTTCTAAAGATCGCGTCATCTTTTCTCGCTAAACCAAAACCTGTCACTGCCAAATTAATTCTTTCATCTCCTTCAACTTCAGATTTGAGAAACGCCATTAAATTATCTAGGCGCTCTTTTGCATCAGAACTAACCGAATTCGTATGTGTTCGATTCCACGCTTTCAAAAATTCAGCAGTAAAACAAGATTCTACCATTGGATATAATATTGAAGCACATTTATCCGTTGTGACACCTAACGTCTCAAGAGCTCGTAAATACAACTCAAGTTTATCATACAATGATGTAATAGAAAATTTTCCTTTTGATTGCACAGATATAATTAATTTTAATAATTCTCGTACATACACTTCAACCAAAAGATCTTCCCTACCGAAACGAGCCTTAAGACTCTCTATAGCTTTGGCATAGTTAGCGCCAGTTGGCGGAAAACTATCAACAACTTCTCGCGCTCTAGATCCAGTGATAGTTGCTTGGATCAAATACTGGAATTTATTTTCTGGCGCAATATCTTGATCATTGTGAATCTGTTCAAACTGGCTCCAAAATGGCAACCATTCCTTTAAATCACCATCAAATTGGCGAAATTCCAACTTGGGCAACGTAAATTTCTTTTTAGAATGATTAGTTTCGTAATCATTTGAAATGTACTCACATTGCATTTGTCCCTGTGACTGAATCTTTGCTAATTCTAATTGATGATTTAATTCCAACTTTTTTAACTCTACTTCCGACTTCTCCTTTAATTCTAGCTTTTTTAATTCTTGATCCGACTTCTCCTTTAATTCTAGCTTTTTTAATTCTTGATCCGACTTCTCCTTTTCTAACTTCTTAGCCTCGTTTTCCTTTCTCTCAGCAACAGCATTAGATAAAATTTCTTGTACAAAAGCGGGATCCTGTTTATATTCATTACTATTCAAAATAATTTCCTTTAGTGTCCCAATCGTATAATCTTGCGGGATTGTTTCCCCAAGCTCTTCTACCACGAACTTTAAGTCGACCTTTTTAAAATTTTTAACGGCTTGAAACATTTTGCATCAAATAAATATTGTAAAATGTCCTGTCACGCCGGACGTCACAATTGTTAGTTAAAGCGTTCAAAAAGGATGTTATTTTAACAACCCAGCTTTCAGAATATAATGCGGACGCCAATTATGTATTTATGAACTTAAAATGTACATAAAGAAGTCAATTAACTTCTCAAAACAAAAATAATTTATTTACCGGTAAAGCCTTTTACCTTCTTCCATGAAAATATTCAAACAACAACAAACAATACAATTTCTGATTCACGTTACATCATATATAAAAGGTATCACGAGAATAAAGATGAGAGGATAATAGCAAATAAATAAACATGGACAATAGATTTAACATCCTTCATCTCAATAGAAACGTTGCATTTTTCCCTCAAACTTTTTCAAAAATAATTTTTTTCTCATTAAGGAATAAAAATACAGTTACTAACTTACGTCAATCTGTTACTTATTATTCATTCCTAATTATAAATAATTTTTAATATAGTCTTTGCATACTTAAGGCTAATAACCAAAATTGAAACTTCAAGCATGTAGCCAAAACCACGATTTTGCATCCACTTTTAATATAAATTTTAATACTTAAATAAACAATCCTAAAATCTATTATTTTACATTTACTCATAAATAGATATGATCTACTTACAAAATTATTTTCGTTAAAATCTGTGACATGTCTGCCACAGGTGATTTGCTCATTTTGTATGGAATGACCCAATTTTCATTCTACATGCATAGATAGAAACATGACCTCGAGGCTCATTATGTCTCATGTTGACTGCAGAGATGAAGTGTTAAAAGTAGAAATTACCTCTATCTATAATTTAAAACAATTAAATTACAAAAAAGAGAAAATATTATATTAGATTTTTTCTAAAAAACCAAATGGTTTTTTTGACAAAAAAAAACCAATTGGTTTAAACCGTGGTTTAAACCATGGTTAAAACCACTTAGTTTAAACCGTGCCAACCCTGCTAAATACAGTCATAAAAACAATTATATTTATTACTTTTTATGGGGTGTCCATTACTGGAACAGAGGGTGTCCATTACTGGGCTTTTGGGTGTTTTGGTATATTTTTGTTATTTAAAATTAAATTTCGATTCATATTGGGAAATGAGACTATAAGAATGGTTAAATATTGTTGATAAATTAATGTAATATTGAAAAAACTGGAATATAATAATTATAACTATTAATAAAAAAAATAATTTAAAAGAAATTCATTTAGGGTGTCCATTACTGGCACATCTACACTATACATATATTGTATATATACAAACACACATATAAAAATATGTATATATACATACATATATATAACACTGGCGCCCAGCTAACCAAAAAGTACCTTAAAATCTTTATTTTCCTTTTTCATATATGAGTGATACAATGTGTACAAAATGTATACACACTTTAAACCATGAAGCACATACCCACGTTTAATCTGTACGATAAATAACCAGAACACAGAACAGGTTTACAAAGGATACCTTGGAATAAAAAGGTCATTTATCATTACTTACCTTATATATTTTATTGATGATTGAACAAATAAATAAAATCAATCAACAAAATAAGAATAAAAAGCGAGGACTGATCATACTCACATAAATCTCTTGTTAGGTATAATTATTTTGTAACAAATTTTGATTATGAGGCTAGGCTGAAATATTGCCTTAGTAATTATTTAATTAACTTAAAGGAAGAAAGTAAAAATCCGTAAAAATTTTATGGCTTCCATAAAAGACAGCACAACCATAGAAAAATTGAACACTAACATTTATTCAAATTGCCAGTTCAAAGTTGAGATACTACAGATAATAAATAAGAGGTAATTGATGTCATTACTGACGAGATAATGCTCCGAAACCACAGACTAGACCAAAAAAGATAGAAAAGTGAGGGCTCTTATTAATCTCAGTATTGAAGATAGTTAAATAATACACGTAAAACACCTGAACACTGCACGGAATATTTTATTTTATGACTAAATCACTGTAAATATTCAGTTCTGCACATTATGTAAAAACTGTGTATGGTTTGTTTAGATATACATTATAGTGCTTCCTTATATGGAAATAAAAAAATAAAATCTAATTCTAGACAAAATACACTAGTAGCATGGTATTAAAGCACATCTCATACTGAGAGTCTAGGATACAAGTAAATACAGTAGAAGATCTATATAATGCAATTCTCCATATAACGCACAACTTCTCAGATGTAAACAATGATTTTTGCAGTTAAAAAGCACCTGCACTTTCACGTTGTAAAATATTGCTACTCTCTAGAGAACTAAATTTGATGCATTAGTTCAATTTTATCTTCTAATTTAAGATCTTTTTACTGGAAAAAATGCCAACCATTGCCAATGCCAATGAACATTTACCAACCAATGCCAATGAACATTTATGAAAATGTCTAATATAAGGGATGGTTGTAGTTGTATCAGTTATATTTGGATCATGTTTATAGAGTAAATGTAACAATGTCTGACCTATATTATGCAAAGATTTATAATTTGGATAACTCTTGGTAACAAGGAATGCAGTATAAAGATATTCTAATGTATTTTGATGTGTTTCAGACATATTTGGCCATGTTTACAAGGTGAATTTAATGATGTGATCCATATAATGCAAAATTCTATATAACGCACAACCTTGCGTTTTTAGGTTTGCGTTATAAAGATCTTCTACTGTATAAATATAGCACATTTTCATTCATTTAACAGGATGTCACATGTTTTGGTTGCAATAGTGCAATATAGTTCAAACAGTTTATCGAATGTTCAAATGCATTATTGGAAAAAAACTCTTGAAATCTGATGAACGATGTTTATATAAAATGTTTCCCTAAGAAGCTTTACTTCCTGATTTATTAGTCATGAGTTCTTTTTTAATTGATTTGTTATGCTGCATGTTGACAGATGAATAAAATTTATGAATGTGATTAATTTAGATCTCCATTCCGAGATTACATTTCGTAATATCTTGTAACAAAATAAAAGTCCAGTCTTAAAAAATCAATTGTTTTAGAGGAAGAAATCACAATAATTTTGTTTTCAGTTTTCTTTAGAAAGCTACAATCTCTAGAAACTTTAATTTTGCTAGTTGTTTTGGGAACAGATCAGGGTTGGCTTTTTACCGATAAAAACTGGTTTTTACCAGGACATGAGAAAAAGTGGTAGAAACCTAAGTGGAAAGAACCTGATACAATAAACTCTACTAGTCATTAAACTGTATTTAAATACTATTGATTGAAGTTGTATTTTCATGTAACTGATGCATATATATGTATATATAAAGAGATGGGAAATAAAGAACTCTCTAAAGCTGCTGATATAGTACTTTAATCATATAAATTTTACCATATTTTCTATTCCCCATCTATAAATAGAACAATGGATGTTCAGTATCGGTTTCGCAAAGCAGGGTTTCCATTTCATTTGTACTCTAACATGATTGTTTATGGATGTACAGCACATTGGATGAACTTACTGGCAGAAAATAAAGCTCCAATATCCATTACTAAGCATGTTGATATACAGAAGTATTTCCGAAATCATCATCTGATAAGTGAACCAGTTGCCAAGCGAAGTATGGTGGAATAACCATATAGAATGTATTTCTGCGTTTATAAGAATAGTCCTGCATTGCTTGACATTTGCAAAAATCATGAAAAAGATATTGATATTAGAATTCAAAGATTAGTGAATGACTAATTTATTTCAACAAGGGAAAGATCTATTTCAACAGCTACAAGTAGCCAAAGCCTTAAATATTCGTCAGAGTAGATGCTTGTTCTGAATGACTGAAATTAGTCCATTGTTCTGAATTAATTCCATATCAAGATCTTCTTCAAAAACAAATTGATTTGGCTTAGAGTCCTTTCACCTTTTAGTATGACAGATCCAATGCACAAAAATCAAGATCTTTTAAGTGAAACACAAAAGGAAATGGGAAGGGAATGGCTCATAGATTTCATGTCAAATTCTCTTAAACTCCTCTTGGCATATGAAGTTGAAGGACAACCATTTCCAAGAAGCTTCTTTAAAACAAAAGATGTAAAAGCCAAAGTTCAGTGGAAAGCACTAAATAACAAAGAAATGAATCCTGAATTCATACATTTAATGATGAATCTCCACTCCATACGTTATAGTTCTTCATCCATAGAGCTAATTTTTTCGAACTTTTCACATATCCACAGTAAATTAAGAAATAGACTAGGGTGTACAGAAAGCTACAAAGCTTTTTATAAAATGCTAAAAAGCTTCAAGGGTATAGACTGGTAAACTGTACTAACATTTGCACAAACTATATTATGTGATAATTAATATTGTAAGCAGGGTTCGTAAATATCATGATATTTTCGAAAATATCAAAAATATCCGATATTTTGATATATATCCGATATTTTCGATATATATCCGATATTTTCAAAGCAGCCAACTTACCGCTGATAATAAATGTTTTTGAGTACAATATAGATTAGAAACTAAAATATATTGCACTTAACATGAAAACTTAATCAAACAATATTCTAAAAATGTATTTATCTTTATATTTCTGTTTTTTGTTTTTTATTTTCATTTAGAACAAAATGGAAGATGAACTAATTGAAAACAGTAACAATTGGCTTTATACACTTACAAAAAAAAAAAACTAACTACAGGATTCAATATCAAGATCAAGTATAAAAAAATCAGATATTTTTAAAACAAAATTTTAAATACAAAAAAGTATTTTTAACTGAAAAAATTTAACAAAGTATAAAATGTCTTATTTCACATTTCCTAACCACGGGTCTGTCCAGACTTTTCTCACAGGGTCCTGTTTTTGTGAAATTGTGAAGTTTTCTTATTTTTGTGAAAATTCTAGTCATAATTTTGAGAGTTTTAAATTATCGATGTCTTCATATTCTATCCTTCATATATAAAAAGCTTAGTAATACGTTCTTTGATGAGTTCAATTGCTTACTTACAGGCCAGATTTTATTTTTAATTGACTAAATTTGTGAAAAGTTCAATTTGAAGGTGAAAAAATTCTGTGAAAGATCTATTTAAGAGACAAATAATTTTGTGAAGTGTCCTGTTTTGGGATAAAATGTTTTGTGAAGGGTCCTGTTTGTGGATAAAAATTTTTGTGAAGGGTCCTGTTTTAAGATAAATTATTTTGTGAAGAGTCCTTTAAAGGACCTAAAATTTTCCTACACATATCCCTGCTAACATGTTGTATAGTTTAAACTCAACTGAACCAAAACTTGAGAAAAGATTATTTTCTAATATAACTGCTTAAATTAGTCAGTTTATCTTTCAATGGTTGTTCTGAATTAATTATGTCCCACATAATTATTAGTTCAACATTTAAAAATAAAAGCTTCAAATCCAAAGCTTGAAAAATATATTCGTTTTCTTTTTTGGCTAAAAAAGTCACATCCAGAAGAGACAAAAGTTCTTTATCAGATTCACATAGTCAATAACAGTTGAAAATTCATTTCATTTACACTGAAATATTACAAATACAGCATACGACTGAAAATATCAAAATATCTAGCGCACATTCATATTTTGAAAATAAATATCAAATGCAGAAAATATGAAACATCTTGATATTAAAAATAAATATCAAGTATATGAAAATATCAAAAGTCTTGATATTTTGAAAATAAATATCGGTTATATATTATCCACTGATATATATCAACGAAAATAAATGGAGCACAAACACCCTACAGTGGTATCCCAGAGATGTAAAACGGCCAAGAAGATGACCTCAAGTAAGATGGAGTGATGAAATCAGAAAAGTAACCAGTGTAAATTGGATGACTAAAGCACTTGACAGGAAACATAGGAAAAATCTGGGAGAGATCTACATCCAGCAGTGGATTGAAAACGGTTGATGATGATGATATATCAACGATCCCTGGCTATATATAAATGATTATCTAAATTACATTTTATCTTTCAATGGCTGTTTTGAATTAACTGTCTCACATAATTATAAGTTCTACATTTAAAAATAATAGTTTCAAACATAAAGCTTGGAAAAGATTTCTTTTCTTCTTTTCCTAAAAAAGTAATTGCCAGAGGCAAATGTTCATTATCTACAGAATGACACAGTCAATAACAGGTAGAAATTTCATTGACACTTGCTTTGAATGTGAAAACATAAAAATTATCTTGCTCAGTGATATTTTGAAAATAAATATCAAATATACAAAATATCAAACATCTTGATATTTTGAAAATAAATATCAAATATACAAAATATCAAACATCTTGATATTTTGAAAATAAATATCAAGAATTTGAAAATATCGAAAATATCAAAAATCTTGATATTTTAAAAATAAATATCGGATATATATCATGATATATATCCATCGATATATATCAACGAACCCTGATTGTAAGCATTTGGTTTTTATTAAAAAGATTAAGGTATTTAAATATGATAAAAGTGTACTTATAATTTTCCATTTCCTTTCAGTAAAAGTTAGTAAACTAGTCTCCATTAAGATAAATGTAATAAATATTGTAATGTGCATTCTCATAATAATAGTTATAATAAGCATTAGGTTTTAATAATGATAAATGTGCAATAATATCTTTAAAATTTTGAATTCTTGTAGCTGGTAAACATGGATGAATGTCTTCCGGGCTTTTTATATTCCTTAAAAACCGCTATTTTCATATAACATTCTTTTAATTACCTAATCAGAAATTAAATTAGGTGAATATTGCTGAATGGAAATAGTGGTATAAAATACCGGGAAAACTTTCAACCCTGGGAAAATGAAAAATTGAAAGATAAATTTTCATAAAAGTGACAAAAAACAGTCAAACTCATAAGTTTTTAAAGGTGGTAAAAACCATGGTAAAAACATGTTTTTCCAAAGACGGTAAAAACCATCAGACGGTAAATACAGTCCAACCCTGGAACAGATGTCATAAATTCCCAGAGCCACCATCTTGAAATTTTTCTTGGCGTGAACACCCCTGTTCCGCCAAGTAGTAAATGTCGCCAAGCACTGATTTATACGCATGTTAGGCTTAACGAAAATAAAATGTAAATAATAAACAAAACTCGTTAAAGTGGCAATCGCTAAACGTCATATGAGCACTACGGACTGATTAACCAAAAAAAACATCACTGGATTCAGCTAACTCCTGCCGCGATCACAAAAATGCACGAAACTCGTTAAAGTGGCGAACAGTAATCATCGTATGAGCGCTACGCGCTCATTAACCGAAAAAAAAACATCGCTGGATTCAGCTAACCACTTCTGCAGCAATCACAAAAAAGCACAAAACTCATTAAAGCAGCAGTTAGTAAATGCACGTATGTTGCTGTGCACCAATCTCTGAAGTGCATTAGAAATATAGAATAAACGACTAATAGAAAACATTACTATAAAATAAAACAACAAAATATACATAAAATTATCAACATACCTTAACAGACATCTTTCTTGAAAGCTCAAGCACGAAATACTTCCTAGCATCATCTTCATTTCCCAAAATAGGCTTATGACTACGCATTGTAAACAAGCCTCCTTTATCATTCAAAATTTTCTCATATTTCTTAATTACATCAGCAAGAGAGTTTAAACAGACTACAGAACCCATAGTCAATCAAATACATCCAATAAATTTAACATAAAAATAAAAAGACAGAACGAGACAACGCGATATCAAAGCACATGCACAAAATCCCTAACGAAATCCTTCTCAAGCACAATCTCGCTGAAAAACGCGGTTGCCAGAACATGTCATGGCAGAACACACACGTCACACGGGTTCCATATCGATAAAGATCACCAACATAAAATCGCCACGAAATCTCAAAACATCCAAGAGGGCGGCCAAGGGGATATACGGCATCTAAGCCGTTGAGTTTTTTGTTTAGTTTTTTTCCTCATATAAATGACATTGTTTTTATGTGTTTGTTTCACAATGTGGCCGCTGGATTTTTTGAGCTTAGGAGCCGCTGGCTCCTTCCAGATTTTGGGAATCTGCACCTATAATAAATATGGTTCTTTACAGTTTATCAAATGTTTATGCGCATTATTGGAAAAAACACTTGGAATTTGATGAACGATGTTTATACAGTAGACTTCCTTAAATCCGCAAATGCCTAAAATCCGCGTATTTTTTCAGATGTAAACAATGAAATTTACAGTTAAGTTACGGGAACAAAATTCAAGATGGTGCCGAAATCAGCGACTACCGCAATGCTTTTTTTACTAAATTTTTTGTTAATCATTCTCTTTTGGTTATTACAGCTGATTTATTACTAAATAAATTTACATTACTTTTAATTTTGATATAAATTAGTATATCTATATAAAAAATTCCAGGATTCGAAATGGAAAAATTCACGAACCTGAACGTTATTTTAAAATTATTGTTCGCGGATTTTTTTTTTAAATTATAGACAAATTTATTTCTAAACATACAAAGCAGTATAAGAAAAGCATTCAAGACTGTAAATAACAATGAAAAAAGTTACAGAGAGCGTTAATAAGCTATATATACTAATCATGTATGGATCTTATGATCGCTTTACCACTAAATGGCAGCATAGGACTTTTGGAATCGAATTGAATCGATTTCATCGGTAATAATTTAATATTTTTCTAAATTTTATTTTACATAATTATTTTAATAATTACTTACGTTTAAACTAATAAATTATTTTAATGTTTCACTTTATTGTAAGCATTCATTATAATTTCCCTTGCTTAACTACCAACGAAATTAATGTTTCAAAAATGTAAACAATCAATGACCAGAAATCTGCAAAATTCTAAAATCCGCACAACCTCTGGTCCCAAGCTGTGTGGATTTGAGGGAGTCTACTGTATTACCATAAAGTAACAAAAATAAGCCCCACTTTAGCAGACAAGAAATTCTAATGATTTTATGGGAGGCTTATAATTGGAACTTTTGTGAAAAGGATAGAAAATTCGGAGGGTAGGGTATATTTGGAGTTTATGAAATTTCACGGAATTTTTACAATTTGCAAACTAAAATCAGATTAAACTAATATTTTTGGTTTTAAAATTCCCTTCCATAGAAGAACTCAATAAAAAATATAATATCTATTAAATCATGGGAAACATTAATATACAGTAGATTCCCTCAAATCCGCAAATGCCTGAAATCCACACATCATCGCAGATGTAAACAATGAAACTTTCAATTCAAATGCAGGGGCAAAATTACAGAATTTTTTAGTTTTATATCATTCCACATATTTTTCAATATGTAATTCTCGATAATATGACTGAACTCATTGTTTTTCATGAAGGAAGTATAAATTTATTTCTGAAAAAAATCAAGATATCACTGATATCACTGGTAATCACAATCTTTTTACCAAATATAGTTATGTATTAATCAAGCTCTTCTGGCTATTAAGACTGGTTAAACCTGAAATAAAACCTCCTTATTTTATGATTTTGATGTGAATAGGGTGCCTTTAAGAGGAAAGTTTCATTGAATAATTCAAGGAAAATGCATCTCATTTTTATTATGCATATTTAATTATACATTATTAATTATTTACTTGACGTTTACTTTTAATAATTTAATTGTTTTTAAATTATTTTACTTTTCATCATTTCCTTTTATTACTTTACTTAATTAGATAATATTTTACTATATTTCAAGCATTCATTATAATTTTGATTATATTATTACATTCAAATTACTGTTTAAAAAAATGTAAACAAAGCAATGACCAGAAATCTGCAAAATTCTAAAATCCACACAACCTCTGGTCCCAAGGTGTGCGGATTTGAGGGAGTTTACTGTAGTATCCTCCGAAAGGAACTTTCCTTTCAAAGGTCAGGTAGCGTGCATAGCGAAGTATACTATTCTGATACAATGATATGTAAAGAGATTGGACAAAAATAAACTGCATAAGATATATTCATTTAGGAGGTATGGAAACAATAAACTTAAGAATTTTCCTGAAAAAAACAGGGTGATTGAAAACGTCAGAAAGTAAAACTTGAAGGGGGGGGGGGCTTATAATTGGCACTAAGGAAAAATTCACATATATGAGGAGGAGGGGGTGGCTTACTTTAAGTACTTTATAGTAAGCAGAGGTGTCGCGATGGGGGGGGGGGGTCCTCCCCCCTCCAATGTATGTGGACCTGGGAAATTTGAGCTTAGATTTGGGAAATTCTAGATTTTTGAAACACTTTTTCTTTTTTTTTTTTTTAATAATAGTAAAAAAAAAAAAAATTATTGTTTTGCTGACTACTTTTCTGAGTTCTGTATCAGTAAACTAGTTAAATTATCAAAAGAAATACAAAAAGCAGCCAGACTCAATTTGTCATTGTGTTTCTTTGTGCTACGAAAATATTGTACATCTACCAGTCCTGAATTTCCCTACTGTTGTCCATCAACAATGTCGGTAATCCATTTCCTCCAAAACTTTGTTCCTTTCTCAAAATATCATGAGGCTATTTCCATATGAAATACGATTATGACTCCTACACAATAGAAGACAAACACTTTCATTAAATGAACCAATAATTATAATTTTTATGTTTTTAGTTTCAGTATTTTTCTTTGGAAAGATTTTTTGTTTTAAGTATAAGTATCATTATCATTAAACACACATTGCACATATCATTTTAGTTGGAAAATAGAGCAATTTGTTTCAAGTTGGGAAATTTTTGATTTATAAGATGGGAATACTTTTAATTATCTGTGTGAATTAAATATGTGAAAACTTAATTTATCATCAAAAGATTGCATTAGCATATAAATTAAAATTCGATGAATTTGGATTTTAAGATTTAAACATTACTTTTTCCTTTCAACTTTCCACTATATAAGTTCTTAATTTCTGAAAAATACACATTCCAATCTCGTAAACTCTGAATCTTTTTTACAAAATAAATATCAATTCTTACTTAAATCACCGTTTTCTTAAATCGCCTTTTTCTTAAATTGGATCCTGCTAAATCGATTTAACACCAGCTTGCCTTGTTTTCATTAAATCGTCTTTTTCTTAAATCGGAAAGCATGGAGGCTTGCGATGTTTGCTTAAATCGGATCGTCTTAAATCGATTTAACACCAGCTTGCCTTGTTTGTCTTAAATCGGAAAGCATTGAGGCTTGCGATGTTTGCTTAAATCGGATCCTCCTAAATCGATTTAACACCAGCTTGGCATGTAAGTGGTAGAT
This sequence comes from Maratus speciosus, assembly GCA_963932465.1. Classification (NCBI taxonomy): domain Eukaryota; kingdom Metazoa; phylum Arthropoda; class Arachnida; order Araneae; family Salticidae; genus Maratus; species Maratus speciosus. Next base: position 230,895,803 of record OZ010798.1, on the reverse strand, counting down.
ACATCAAAGTAGATAAATCGGTTTTCCGATGTTAGCTCTGAATCAGTATCTTGTTTTAAATCGATTTAAAGCGAATGGCTAAATCGCGATTTAAGACAATGGCTAAATCGCGATTTAAGATAATGGATAAATCGCGATTTAAGATAATGGCTAAATCGCGATTTAAGACATTAGCTAAATCGCGATTTCCGATTTTAGCTTAAATCGATTTAAGACCAATGGTTAAATCGGATTTCCGATGTAAGCTTTAAATCGATTTAAGAGTTACATCGATTTAAGGCCCAGCCTAGTTACGACCTTCTGAATGGTCTGAAATTTTAAATATATAATTTTTGCAAAATTTTGTCGAGTCATTTCAAATTTTATGAAAATCGGATGTATAGTAGTTCAATTACAGGGACAGTCAAAAGTTTTCTGTTACATGACGGCCAATGGAAAAAAGTTATTTAAAATGCATTTTAATGATGTTACAGCTTTTCGAACAAAATGAAATTGATATGCACTTATGAAGTGCACTAAAATATATATTCAGTGCAATATGCAGTGCAAAAAAATTTATAAAACTAGTTATAGTACAAACACACCTCATTTGCCACCTTTGACGAGCAATTTCCAACTTGTTTGTTTTAAAAAATTTGTTTGCATAGTTAAAACTTCCTCGTTGTTGTCTTGAAGAGAGTCCCCTGAATTTTAGTATAAAAAGTGGCTTTAAAAATCTATAAAAATATAAAAAGTACACTTTAGAATCCAAAAAGTGCCTTTCGGAATAAAAAAGCACCCTTAAGAATAAAAAAATGCTCCTTTTTCCACCAGCAGTACCTTGTCCCTTTTTAAACCTGGGGGACACTCTGTTTGTTTGTGCTTGGTAATATTAAGGTTTGTATCACTAAAAAATAATTGGATTTTTTTTTTCAGACTCCATGAAGAAATAAATGATTTTTACGAGAAAATGCGCCCTACTGAACAAGAGGAAGAAATAAGATTAAGAGTAGTTGAACATATCACTAGAACTGTTCATTCATTATGGCCATTAGCAAAGGTATGCATAAACTTTCTCATACTTCTGTTTGTTTTTTTTTTTATATTCTTTTATTAATTTCTTTTATTTTGTTGCTCCGTTGATGGGAATATGACAAAAACTACTTAATATTTTCATATTTTTTTCTTCTGTTTGTTTCATCATAAATTGTATTTCCAGTTCCAGAAACATTGCAGCAATGCATGGACGCTGCAGATTATTTTAGACTTTGGAGGTTTATCTAACAACTTAAAAAATGTGGGTTTGAAAAATTTGCTGTAATAAACTTAAAACCTCTAGATTTATTGTATCTTTTGCATTATATTTCCTTTGTAAATGCTTTCTTTGTGTGCTTATTGTATGGGTATATCCTATTATTCCTTGTGCTTGATATATTGTTGGGTACCAGTTAAATTTTGGTTTGCTGCAAATCAACACACAAAATTCTTCTTTGTTCTTGGAGTTTTATCTATTATTTCTAATGTTTTACCTACTATTGCTCAGTTTTATCTAACGTTATTAGAGTTTGTCCAGCCTTTCTAAAGATTTGCCTGACTTGAACAACGATCTTATGGCTTTGACCATTTTTTTCCAATATCCTATAGTTTTGTCCTCCATCCCAGCAGTTTCGCGTATTGTTTTTAAAGTTTTGCCCAACTTTGTTCATGATCCTATGACATTGTCCTGTCTTGCCCAATGTTCTATAGTATAAAATTTGGCTATAACCATGGAAAAATTCCACAGACACTGGATGAAACTAGGCATTGCCTCTAAGCTATTGAAACTAGGCTAGGGAATGCCTGGCAAAATGTTTGAAAGCATGTGAAAACTGTCCCAGTGTTTCACTGGGGAAAAAACCACACAATTCTATAGAAATCTCGGGCAAAGCCAACACAATCTTTAGGAATGCTGGACAAACTCTAGACACGTTAGCAACGGTGAACAAAATTTCAGAAACACTGGGCAAATTCAGGCAATAATCTAGAAACATGGACAAAGCAAACAAAACTTATGGGCAAACTGAAAAAAAAAAAAAAAAAAAAAAAAAAAAAACCCTTAGAAAGCCTGGACATATACTTAGAAATGTTGAGCAAAGCTAGGCAAAAATGAAAGGATAGTAAAAAAAGCTCAGGCAATGCTACAAGAACATTGGACAAAACTGCACAAATAGGAATTGATGCTGCAGAAAACTCTAGAAATATTTGATAACACAGGCAAACTTTTATGTACTTTGTATAGTTTAATTCATATTTGGGGAAAATCTGATGAAAAAGACAGGTTGATGCACTACATTTCACATTCATGTCCCTTCGGACTGCTAGAATTACATGATGTACGTTTCGTGTTGCATCACGAAAAGAACATCGTGTGACTCATGTGTAATGTGGTGTGACAACCTGTCTTTTTTGTCAGCCTCATATTTGGAGGTACCAACATCACATGTGGTCATATTTTTTTATTATTTATTTATTTATTTACAGCGTTAAAAAAAGTGGGCAAATTAAATAATTGATAGTCAAAACTTCTATGTAATTTGTATTGGTGTTTGCCATCTTTATACTCAGTCAAAAATGATATTTTGCAGGTGCCAACTTCACACATGATCAAAAAGGTATTTTTGTTTTACAGCATAAATAGGTGGGTGAAACTTCTATGTAATTTGTATAGCTTAATTTGTATTGGTGGGTGCCAATTTCACATGCGGTCAAAAAAAAACGTTTTTGATTTCTAGCATTATAAAGGTGGCCAAAATTTAAATAATGGGTGGTTGAAACTTCTATATAATTTGCATAGCATAATATTTACTGAGCAGTTCTAAATTCATGTTTTGTCAAAAAAAAAATTTTTGATTTATCGCATTATTAAAGGTGGGCCAAACTTCTATGTAATTTGTATAGCTTAATTCGTATTTGGTGGTGCTAACTTCGCACGTGAACAAACAAGCTATTTTTTCTTTCAGCATTAAAAAGGGTAGACAAAATTAAATAATGAGTCTGCAAAACTCGATGAACTTTGAGCAAAACTGGGTAATGCTAAAGAAAATGGGTAAAGTTGGGAAAAACGTTTCAAATTCTGGTCTAAACTTCAGGAACGCTGGTCAGAACTCTGGCAATACTAGACAAAATTCTAGGAAATTTGTGAAAATCTATGCAAAGTTCTGGGAACACTAAGCAATGCTATAAGAACACTTGAAAGAACTGGACAGAGTTATAAAAAAACAGACAGATGCTGGAAAAACTTTAAAAATGCTCGACAAGGCTGGGGACAGTGTGGTTAGAACATTAGGCAAAGCACAGGAAATCTCGACAAACTATAAGGACATTGTGCAATACCTGTCAAAGATATAACATCACAATCAAACTTTTAGAAATGCTAAAAAAAAAATTCTAGGGGTGTTGGACAGAATTCTAGGAATACTTGGCAAAACTTGTACTATTAAACAGGGGTGCAGAATATGTCTGATCCGGCGATGTACGATGGGGGGAAATTTTTGCCAACTGGGGAAATTCTGCAGAAAAAATATGCAATTGATTTCGATTTTAACAATGAATTACATAATTCTCTGAGATAGAAAAATTTTCTCTACAAATAAAAAGATCCGTATGGTGACCTTCACAAAATCGAACTCAGGATAATATGTACCGTATATACTCGCACGTAAGTTGAGACAGTTTTGAAAAATGAAAAACAAATTCTATACCTACGGTAATACAGAATTTATGTAAACCTATAACATATCGTAAAATTTTGGGGAAATTTTCATGTGGATTCGGGGAAATGTTCGGAGTGAAAACATTTTCTGCACCCCTGCTATTAAAACATTGGGCAAATCTATCTTTAGGAATGTTAGGCAAAACTATAGGAACGCTACTTAAAAAGGCAGACAAAACTTTAGGAATGCTGAGCAATATTCTATAAACTTTGTTCGTTTCCCAAATTTCTGGGAATGTTATTTCTTATTGTAAAACTATATTTTTAAATTTATAAATATAGGTTATTTCATAGAGAGTTTTTGGAGGTACTATAACAAAAATTAGGTTAAACAACACCTTTTTTATCATAGTGGTATAAAACTTAGGCAAAACTTTTATGTAATTTGTATAACCTAATTCATATCTGGGGATGCCAACTTTTCCTGCGATCCAAAAAGATATTTTTGAGTTGCAGCATTAGTATAATAAGTCGGCAAAACTAAATTATGGCTAGGCAAAATGTCTATGTAATTTGTATAACACATTTCATAATGACGGATCCCAATTTCACACTCGGTTAAAAAAGATATTTTTGATTTACAGCATTATGAAAGGTGATCAAAATTACATAATCGGTGGTCGAAACTTCTTTGTAATTTGTATAGCTTAATTTGTAATTGAGGTTGCCAACTTCACATATGGACAAAAAATAAATAAAAAATCAGCATTATAAAGGGTAGGCAAAATTAAATAATGTGTGGGCATAACTCTAGCAGGTATGCAAAATTCAATGGACACTGGGAAAAACCAGACAATGAGGAAAGGAAAATGGGTAAAGCTAGGAAAAACATTTCAAATGCTGGATTATTTTCTAAGAATGCTAGTCAAAATTTTGAGAATGCTAGAGAAAATTCTACGAAAATTGGACAAATCTGGGCACTATAGAAACATTTTGAAAAACCAGGCAATATTATAGGGAAACAAAGGTTGGAAAAACATTAAGAATGCCCAGCAAGAATAGTAATACTGCAGAAAATGCTGTAAGAATATTAGGCAAAGCCAAGAAAATCTTTGGGAAATCTGGGCAAACTCTAAGAAGTCTTGACTGCATTATCTCTCCTGAAAGTTGGATTTTAGGAACAGTCTGTATGTTTACAATCTCTTAAGATGATCGCCCACTCCAGGCACCGCTCCAAGAAACATTAAAAAGCTTCCTTGTTAAATCAAAAGGAGCAGGAAAGTTATTTTTGCTGAGTTTTCACCATTTGAATATATTGTATTATTTATTTTTTACTGTAGTCCTCTCCTGACAAATAAACAGTATATGACAGTAAAATTTTCCTTCTCATCAACTCAAAGCTTTTTTTTTTTTTTTTTTTTTTTTATGTAAAACTTATTTGTAAAAACATCTTGTTCTTCAAAAAGGAAACATTTATGTTAAATATTATGTAAAATTGTTTTAAAAATTAACTTTTAAATACCTTTAAACCCTGGAATATAGGAGTATTTGGGAAGCCGAATACTTGGTTTTGAGTTGAATATTCAGTTTATCTTTGAGCCAAATATTCAGTATTCAGCTAAAATCACAATTCAGTGCACCTCTAATTAAGAGCACATATTCTCCCAGTTTAAGGATCAGATTTCTGAGTCAAAGTTTTTCTACTGTCAAGTTTTAAAGCTTAGTGCACATGATCTGAGATAAACTGATTCTTTAGGCCCTATGCCAACATAATCATGTGATTTCTGTTTAATGTTGTTGAATAATCTAATTTTATAAAAATTTCCTATATTTATACTTGTAGGTAGAAGTATTTGGTAGCTTTAGAACAGGACTTTATTTGCCTTCCAGGTAAGATTATCAGTAATTTGTGTTTAATATTAATTTTAAATAGCTAATACAATCATGACTAATAAATTTTATAATAATCGAGCAAAATCTATAGAATATTGTAATGTCTGGTCTGGATTCTTTGGTAGTTTCTTCTCTTGACTCTAAATGTTTGATTAAAAAATTTCCTAAAATGTAGTATTTTAAATCACTTTACATTACTATTTTAATATGTGTATTATTTAAAATGTAAATCTTTTCAATGAAGTATCTTCTAGAAAGACTGATATTGTAATGAAGCAACATTTTATCTTTATTTTTTTTTTTTTTCATTTTGGTACTTGTAAGTCCTGTAAACAGAACACAAGAAAGATTTTTTTGTTTTTGTTTAAATCAACTTTCAAAACGTTATTTAAAATTAGGTATGTACTACTAATATTTTTTATATACTTTCAAATCTGCAGGTATGCTATCATTTTTAGTTTAATAATTGTGTAAAATTTAAAAAGCAAGAAATTTTTTTCTAAAAAAAAAAAAAACCTGAGTCATAAGGCCTATTCTTTAGATTTTCCTTAGATCATTCTTTTGTTTTTGCTGCTGCAATTTGTTACTCTACAAAGGTAACGTGAAATCATTTACTTCACCAAGGTCAATATGCTTAATAAATATTGGTTTATTAAACTGGACTAATGTCTAGTCATTGGCGAATGAAAAAAATTAAATGCTAAAAAAAAATGTCAGTCTTTTTTTTTATGTGTGTGTGTGTTTAATCTTTTCAACAAGTCTTAACTTCCTTTGTTTCATATCTTTATGCAAAACTTATGGAACAGTTTTTTTTATGCAATAGCCCCCGCCCCCCCCCCCCCCCTCCAAAAAAAAAAAATTTTGACTCAAAAATCAAATTACGGCCATAGTTTTCTTATTGAAATTGGTACAAGTATGTTACACATTGTTTCTACCTTTTATCTATAACATTTAAATCTTATGTACATGTTTTCGAATCTATTTAAGATGAGCCTATGGCACTCGTGGCAAGTGAAAGAATAATTTCGGTACAGTGTTGCTTTTGGCTCTAAATCAATATACAGTGATATTGCACAAAATACACAAACTTTAGATGATCAGATCTTGTTTAAATTTGATTAATTGGAAATTGAAGAATTGTAATTGCATCTTTTTAAAATATTGTAAATTACCACATTAATAAAAGTACCAATGATAAAACTATATAAATTATACTATATATACTATACTATATATACTATAAATTATATGAACATAGTTAAAAAAAAGATGAAGACATTACAGTACTCAGATATTCACCACGTATTATAGTTAGTATCCTAACTTCCACTCTCGTTTTGTCATTCTCATGAATGTTGCCACTGCTGAATGAAGAAGTAATGAGAAATAACAAGTAATGCATGGTCTAATTATATTACTTTATCTGTGATCTCGCTGCAAGCTCAAATTTTGCACCGGGATTCGCGCAGTGTTCACTATATCATTCATTCGTTCTGTGTCAGTAAAATGAGTACCAAGCTTGCTTAGGAACTAAGCGCTAAGGCAGGGTTGGCGAACCTTTTTATAGCTGCATGCCAATTTTTCCAAAAATATTTTACATGACCTTGATGTGCCAACAGATCTAGTGGATTGAAAAATCATGAATAAAAATCACTTATTAAGATTTTTTTTTTAATGAGTAACATACAGGTGAGGTTTTACACTATAATATCCATAAAATAATAAAATTTTAGAAATTATTAAAAATTAGGAATTATTTTAAAAAATTATGTGATTGATTGTGTTGTTGCATCTTGGAAGAAAAATAATTAATATCAGGTTCATACTCAGTTAATTTCAACAGAATGCAAACTGAACTGGATTTATCTGACAACTGCTTTTTATTAGATTTTTTGTATTGTTCATTTAAGAAAATAATGACCTTGCAGGCATAGATAGATGTAAAAATTATTAAAAGGGCAAACACCAGTTTCTTTAAATAGCTCTGTAATTAAATTTAAAGTTGGCATAGTTTTATCATTGGTACTTTTATTAATGTGGTAATTTACGATATTTTTAAAAGATGCAATTACAATTCTTCAATTTCCAATTAATCAAATTTAAACAAGATCTGATCATCTAAAGTTTGTGTATTTTGTGCAATATCACTGTATATTGATTTAGAGGCAAAAGCAGCACTGTACCGAAATTATTCTTTCACTTGCCATGAGTGCCATAGGTTCGCCATCCCTACACTAGGATCTCTGTGTTAGGTTGACCACCTGACCTGGGCACTTGTTGTATAGTATTCCAGGGATGATAGTAAAAAAAGAATTAAGTTGGGCATTGTTGGCCATAATCCTAATTGGATTAGTATATGCATTATCCAAATTTAAATATTTTGAAGCATCTCTAATCTGCTGCTTTTATTTTTTATTTATTATATTATTACTACTTTCAGTGATATTGACATGGTTGTAGCAGGAGAATGGAGGAACATTCCTCTTAGCACACTAAGCCAAGCACTGCAACAAAATGGTATTGCTAAAAGTGATATCACAATTATAGCTAATGCTACCGTAAGTAAACAGTTTTTTTTCTTCAAAAAGCAAACTTTTCCTAGAATTGCTGATTGTAAAATATAGAAATTTGCCACTCTTTTTTTTTTCTAGTGCTAACTCTGACTGTGTAATCTCTTTTTATAATGTTTTAATGTTTATACCATTTCATTTAGTGTTTTATATTACGCATATATCAATTTAAATTTTGACTGCTTTTGAATAATTTTAAAGATTTCACAGGCTTTGATGATGTGAAGATTAGATGTATGTTTTAATTAACATGTTTTACACATATTATGGACATTGGCATTTTATACTGTGCTCAGAGTCTATTCTGATGGTGGCATTATAGTTTATATGGTTTTTATACAATTTTTATAAGACTAGGAGAGGTAGTATAAACTCTCTTATTTCAGCCTGTGGTGTATGATGCACTTATTATTATTTGTTTTGACAGTGTCCATATACCTCAGGGAGAACCTGCAAACCAGAAAAAAAAATATTTTTTGTCTTAAAATCTCAAAAAATGTCCATAATTTTTATGCAAAATCTAGAAAAACTTATAACTGATAGCTGCAATCGCATCAACATCCATTCGCCAGAATTCAATTTATAAAAAACCTTGTAAAATAATTCGTTTCTGAAAATTATTTAATTAACAGTGCAAGTCCCATCAAAATCCATTCACCAGAACTTTTTTAAATGGCTAATCTTTCATTATCTGGTTCACCTGATTATAGAACTTTTCACGAGTGGATAAATCGCATCCGTCCGCTTTTCCAGAAGTTCGGTTTTCTCAAGCAGTGCGTTTTGCGCATGCGTTCGAAATCGTGATTTATTTTATTGTGTTTGTTTGTTTACGTTCTGATCGTGCTTATGTTCATGTCGTGCTTATATTGCTATGTCTGATATGTCGTGGACGTGTGAAAATTGTAACATAAATTTCACTTCTCGGGCTACTTTTTATAGACATCGTAGGTTGTGTGTGAAAAACATACACAAGGATGTTTTTAAAAAATGTATTTGCGGAAAGCCCTTTTTTAGCAAGGCAAGTTTCTTCGCGCATAAAAAACAGTGTGAAGATGACAGAAGCAAAAAGAATTTTTTTCACATTTGCGTTTATTGTACTAGTAACATTTCTTTGATGTACATTTCCGTTACTTTTAAGAAAAACGGGGAATGAAATTGTTTTTTTTTCAATCGAACTTATACCTTTGGAATGGATCATTTTCTTCTGATGGACCGATGGCTTCCATTATTAAAAAAAAACTACTGCCATTTTTTTTTCTCATTCACACGAGAAAATCAGAGTTCTAACTTTTTACGACTGCTCTTTCATATTTACCTAACACTTCATTTATAATGGCTGTTTCATAATAATGGAAGCCATTAGTCCATCAGAAGAAAATAACTCTGTTAAAGCGGAAACTCGATTAAGCGGGGCTCGGATAATCTGGATTTTACTGTACTTAAAAAAGAAAAGAAAAATAGTCGCCAATAATTTTGAAATAGCGTTCCGGTTCGTAGATTTTTCCATTCCAAGCCCTGATTCTAATTATATATTTTTTTCACTTATGTAGCAAAATTGAAGATCAACTAACTGAAAACAGATACAATTTGATTTTTACATTAACAAAAAACAGAGATTAATTATCAAGTTTCCGGAAAATTTTGTGTTTTATACAACAAAATTATATACAATATACTTGATTTTTATTGAAAATTTTGAATATAAATGTAGGCTTGTGTCCTTTTTTATTCTCTAACCTGTTGTGTAGTTTAAACTGAAGGAAACCAAAACCAAAAAAGATTCTATGAAGCAGTAAATAACTTCTCAAAATTAGACAGTTTATCTTTCAATAGCTGTTTTAAGTACCACATAATTATTGGTTCTGCATTTTAAAATTCAGCTTCAAATGTAAAGCAGGATTTTTTTTTTTGGAGGGGGGGGGGGGGGGGAGTGAGCCAAAAGGGTCTGTCAAAGCAAAAGTTCTTATCTACAGAATGACAAAATCAATAACAGTTAAAAAATTCCTTTACACTTGTTTTAACTGAAAGTATTAAAAAATATATGCAATATTTTGAAAATAAGTGTCAAATTTATGAAAATATCAAACCCTATGATATTTTTAAAATAAATATCGGATATATATAATGATATATATCACCGAACCCTGGAATATAGTATTTTGTAATTGATTTTTAACCCACCTCCTGATAAGTTATAATTATAAAAATTATGTACAAAGATGCATTTACAATGACAATACCACATTTTTATATTTTTACAACTTAATTCTTAATTTATTGATTTTTGGGAGTACTACATGGAGAATTGAGAAAAGAACGGATTTAATAATATGCCAATAAATTCGCCAAAATATGCCAAAACACTTTTAAACTGCAACAATGAAACATTTTAAATAGAAAATAAATTATAAATAAAAAATGAAGAGTGTAACTAAAAAAAAAAAAAAAAAACTTTTATCAAATAATAATTAAATATTAATTAATTTACAATTCTATATTGAGAAATAATTTAAAAATCCTAAGAAGATACCATTAATAATGCTTTACTTTTGCTTTCATGTTTACTTTCTTTAAAAAAAAAAAAAGAGCAAAAACTATGTATTTTTTAATAAAATTTGCTTGCTTAAACTTTCTATCAAGTGTACCAAAAACAATGAAATGTTTCTAATCAAGTTCATTGTCCACACCAAAATAATGTATTATTATTGGGAATTTGTAGGGGAAAACATGAATCACACTAAAAAAACTAAGGGATATTTTCAAGAGGAACATTGGATGCTTATTACAGATGATTTTTAAAAAAATGTTGTACTTTTATTTACAAATAAGGATATTTATTTACTTATTGCATTGACTTATTAATAAGAAGAAAGCTAAAGGACTTTTTGTTGATCAACAGTAATAATAATAATAATAATAATAAAAATTGCAATCGAAAATTGAGATGCCACAGCAAAGAACGAGATTTAGGTATTTAAACACTCCTTCCAGATCAATTGAAAACATATAAAGTAAGAACAAGAACGCTTAAATTATGATAAATAAATCATGTGTAAAAAATAACTAAAAGAAAACATAGCAAAAAAATAACATTAAATTGCTTCAAGGCTTCATGAAAAAGAGCAATTTAAAGAGAAAGAGAGAAAAAGAATAAGAAATAGCAACAGCCCATTGTAATTTGATAACACTTTTTATTTTGTTCTAAAAGAAGGAATCTCTTATATGAAGTCTTGAAATAGCTTTCAGTCCATTGTCTGAGTGATGGGTTTTTTTCTGTGCTTTTAAGAAACTATACCATTCTAAAATTAAAATATCTGTTTCTTAATTTTAAGACAAGAGTAGTATTTACACAACAATAATAAAATCTATATGTATTTTTGTAAAAAAAAAAAGAAAAATAGTCTTAAAAGTGATACTAATTAAATATAAAATCTACATTACTGCAAATTAACCAGATTTTAGTTTAAAAAAAAATCTCATTATAAATATTTTATTAAGAATTAGAGCTATTACCAAGAAAAGCAAGTAAGCACATTTAATTATCTATAATGATTAACAGATTACAAATTCTGAGTCGATCCCTGCAAAAAATAAAATTTGATATGCATTTTTATAAACGATAATTTGTTCAAAGAAAGAAAAAAAATGTTAGGAATGGGCTTATAAAAAAAGCTAACATTAATAAATTCATAAGTTTCATTCTATCATTTTATCTTTTACAAAATAAAAAGAATTTATATCAATCACTGCATATAAAGTATGAAAAAAAAATTGCATCAATCACTGCATATAAAGTATGTCTTTTTTTTTTTGTTTTCCCTTCACCCCTCCAAGTAAAAAATGCTAATTCTTCAAATATTTCATGTTATGTGTGCTAGATGGCGCCACCAAATTTTTTTAAAACTGGGATGCAGTTTAAAAAGGGAGGAGCGCTTGGCACGCATGCGCAGAAAGCTCCATTTGAGAAAACTGAACTTCTGGAAAAGCGGACGGATGTGATTTATCCACTTGTAACTTTTCTCCATAATTCTATAACTAAGCAACGTAGAACGATATGCAAAATACTAAAACCATCCCTACAAAATTATCTAACAGTTCAAGCCTCATCAAAAGCTGGCCAGTAAAACGTTTTAAAAAGTGTAATCTTTCATAATCAAGTTTACCTGATTATAGAACGTTCCCCAAATTGTATAACTAAGCAACGTAGAATGATATGCAACATTATAAAACCTTACTTGAAAAATTATATAACTAATAATGCAAATCCTATCAAAATCCATTCACCAGAAATCATGTTATAAACAGGCGAAACAAAATTCTCATTTGCATTTTATATATATAGTAGATAAATATGTCCAGTATTATCTTAGTTAATGAAGACAATTAATTTTGGAATCATATTTGTAAGCTGAAATCTTCATGAACTGAAACTTGATTTTTCATCCATTAAAATGCAACGTGTCTGTTTATGTTAGAATGTGCAGTGGTACATTTATTTGCCAAATCCACATTTGTTAACCGAGTCCAAAAGAAAGTGAACAAAAAATTCTTCATTAGCTTAAATATTTTTAAGTTGAAGCACTCATTAGCTGATATATTTATGTGCATTAATTTTTAGATCACTTCTTTTTCAATTTGTATATGCTTATAATAAAAATGTAATAAATTATATTATGCATTTTAGGTGCCTATTATCAAAATGGTTCACACTCCTTCCAAAATCAGAGTGGATATAAGTTTCAACTTGACTAATGGTGTACAAGGTGCAAAATTAATTAAAGTAAATTTAGTTTTTGTTTCTGTGTTTATAACATATTGAATAGTTTATTTAATGAAATGCTGTAAGAGGTCAACAACAATTGCAAAATCCTATGGAAAACAGTTGATATTGATGTATTGTTTGTTGGAAACTACTGAAATAGTTTGTCTTTTTTTTTTTTTTTTTTTTTTTTTTTTGCTATTTTTGTATTGTAATTAGCTATAATTCAATTGTTTGTTTGTTTTTTTCCTAGAAAATCAATTCATTCATAATAGCATTCATTTATTTAAAACAAAAAAAAAACTATTATTATTTTTTTTAAAACTAAGCTAAGCTAATAAATTCTAAAAGTGATAAAAAAAATACATTTAAAAGGTATATAAATACCTTTATTCAGATTGACATATGTTTCATCGCTCAGATGGCGACATTCTCAAGATCTTTGTTGATACAAATATTTTCACAAAGTTTTTTTATAAACAAGAAATTGGTAAATAACATAACGAGACTATGTGTGTAATGAATCATATATAATGCTCTGCAGAATAAGAAACAATAGTAGAAATTAATTCACATTCACAAATATCCATTTTTATTTTATTTTATGTTTCAACTTGTTTTTCATTATACACGTGGTATGATGATTTTATTTACCAATTTCTCGTTTTTAAAATCTTATTTTTCAAATTTTACTCACTTGGTGAAGTGATTGAAAATTACTTCACCAAGTGAGTGATATTTGAAAAATAAGATGTTAGTAACATCAGTTTTTGTATTTTGACCCTGAGGACTTGACTATGCTTATAGTGATAGGAATTAATCTAATTTAACATCTTTCGAGTAATAAAGCACGTTATGTGTTATTTTAATTTTAACTGTTTAAAGATGAATTTTAGCCATTCTATTTATTTATTTGCTTAGATTTTTTTTTTTTTTTTTTTTACAAAATTGTGTAAATATTGCATATTTTATTTTTATTTCTTGCAGTATTAATTATCTCAATTTAAGTATTAAAAGCACTTTAGTAGTTCCTGAGAAAAAAAATGCTTCCATATTAACTGTTTTCCACTTACTTCACAATTGTTGTTGTCCCTTAAATTTTTTATGCTTTAACACTTTAATGCAGGATTTTTTATTTTGTTCGGAAAACATTATATTTGATTCTATTTTTGTTAATTATCCACTGGAAAAATAGTGAAAAAATTTATTTAATTTTCTGTTTGACATGATGTCACTCCTGAGTTACATAACAAAAATTGCTCAGAAAAATGATAATTTTAAATTATATAGTTACTTTAAAGTGTTTACACTACACAATAACAACTATTCAACGATATAATAATTTTAAAAATACTTTTAACAGTTTGCAGAATTAATAAATGCAACCTTATAAAGATAGAGAAAAAATACCAGTTGAGTTGAGCACATTGCAAGCAGTATCAACAAAAGATGTTATAACCTCTCCGTGATAACAAATAAGAACAAAAACAAACTTCATGACCTTTACCCTGGATTACCTCCCTTACGTCAATTTGACGTGTAATTTTTGTAAGTTTTCAATATCGCAACCACGGTAAGAGATATTTTTTTTCCTTTTTAGTTAAGGTGAACTCCTTTGAATATTCCCATAAAAATATCAACGTTTTAGGAATATATGTCGATTTGATGTGTTTGTGGTAATAAGCGATGGGATCCCAAGGGTGGGAATACAGGGTTAAATGCGTGTTATCACATAATAGTTAACCAAAAGACCAATAGAAAGTGCCAAATGGCAAAAAAAAGGTCATGTAACTCCTGAGTTAAACTATGCATTTAAGGGTTAAACTTTGGACACTGTAATGTTTCTAAATAAATCAGGGATTCTAATTAAATCATTCTAATTTAAAATAAAATGTTTCTCATCATTGTATAATTTTATTGTGTTTGTGTTATCAAAAGCAGTGAATAACAGTTCATTTACCTGTTAAATCTTCTTTGCCTATATTTATTTCTAAGTTATTAACAAGTTTATTAATCTTTATTCATTTTACAGAAATTAATGAAACAATATCCTGCACTGCCTAAGTTGGTAGTAGTTTTAAAACAATTTCTAATTCAAAGAGGCCTTAATGAAGTCTATAATGGAGGAATGGGTTCCTATTGCCTCACTTTATTAATAGTGTCTTTATTGCAAGTAAGTAAAACCTTACAATTGCGACTTTTATTAAATTTATATTCGCCTCTGGAAGTATGCTTGTATGTATGCTTTTTTCTTTCTTTTTCATTGCTATTGCCATGTATTATTGTAACATAATTCTCACCAATGTTGATAAGACATTGGATTAAGGCTACTTTGTACTATTTTATATAATGCAGTTTTCCAACTTTTTATGTTTTAAACAATATACTTGAAGTCATAATTAAACTTACCTGAAACACTTAAATGGTGATAATTATTTATATATATAATATGTATATGAAATGATAATTTTATTATTATTATTATTATTATTCAAAATCAAAATACAAAGTAAAATTAAAAAATAAAAATTCCTTGTTTTGTTTTCCTAACTTTTAAATCTTATACTCAAAACCTTTTAGCCTGTGTTATGTTTGTTTCTCAGTATGACATTTATTCCTTAAATTTGAAGTAACTTTAAGATAGAAATTGCTGTGTTAAGTGCAAGTCTCACTTTTCTGCAAACAGTTTTGCTAGAGATAATCCCGGGTGCTTCTGCAGCAGGCTGACTCATATATCAATCAAAAGCTTATTATTGAATTAAAGTTAAGTTCCTCCCAAGCTGACACTTTCGTTCCCTACTGCGAAAAAAACCTGAAATACAAGTATAAAAGTGTCTTGCTTAATAAAATGCGAGCTTTTTTTGTTAAAAGGATTGTTAATCAACTTATTTCCACATTTCCAGTCTTCAGCACAGTTATGATGGAAGTTTGAAATTGACTCTCTTTTCAGAAGGGCCTGTTTTGAAAGGAGTACCATATAAATGAAAAAAGAATAAAGTCTTGGAGAACTTATTTCATCATGGCATTTAACAGGCCTCGCGATTGCAAGTACATTCTACACTCTCAGTTAAACCAAAATGATGGAGAAATTAAAGTAATAGCCACTGATATATCTTATATCTACCCTATATATATAAAGTTCTAATTCAGTGATGCCGCTGTACTTGAAAAAGCCTGGGTCCCCGGGACCCAGGATTTCCAAAAATCTGGGTCCCTTTTTTACAAAAGCGGGTCCCCATCAATAATAATTTATATTTTAAAGGAATAAATGAAACTTGTTCATTTTGAAAAGATAAATGAAATGCATTAATTATTGTTTTAACAATAATTAAATAATGAATTAAAACCAGTATTATTTGCACTCAAATAAGATATTTTTAAAAAATATTAAGAGTAATTTTCTTTACTTTTTTAAAAGTAAAAATGCAAGATACAATTTTAATTGTAAAATAATGTTTATTTGAGAGTAGAAGATACCAAGTTCCACTAACAAGTATCACTAATGTTCGCATTCTTTTAAAAAGGGGCAAGACGGGTTTATTGAAAAAAGATATTTTTGCTGAAAAAAAGAATACTTATGTTAAGTAAAGATGTACTTTTTGTTGAATGAATGGGTATTTTCATTATACTTCCCATTGAATTATTTGTCAGCATAGATCTGTGTTGGAATCAGACATTTTCCTTGGAAGGGAAATTTACATCTAAATCACTAATAAGCATCAAATCTTAAATGTTCTGAAGGTGGGAGACATTTCAACGCAGTAAGAAGGAAAGGGGGGGGGGGGGATTTTTCACTATGTCACCTACTGAATACATTATCAAAGTACACTGAAATCATGCTGTATTTTTAAGAATCTCATAAAAAAGAAATTAAATCCCATTTTATGAATTTTCTACCTATAAGTTTAGTTTGCACATCTTTTTTGGTGCTTTGACTAAATTCACGTTTTTTCCGCGTTACTTTAACAAAATTCGCGTTTTTCGCGATCCTTTTGTTGAAATTCGCTATTTTTTCGCGGGCCTGTCACGAAAATCGTGTTTTTTCCGCGATACTTTGACAAAATTCGGCTTTATTCCGCGATTTTTTGACGAAATTCCCTATTTTTTCGCGATCTTTTGACGAGATACACTATTTTGTTTCAGCCGTTTTACGGAAATAGTTTTTTTCCGCGATAATTTGATGAAATTTGTGCTTTTTTCGCGATCCTTTGACGAAAATCGGCTTTTTTACGCTATTTTTTGACGACATTCGCTATTTTTGGGGGATCCTTTGACGAAATACGCTATTTTTCGAGATCCTTTGACGAAAATCGCCTTTTTTTCCGCGATATTTTGATGAAATTTGAGCTTTTTTTGCGATCCTTTGACAAAATTCGGCTTTTTTAAGCTATTTTTTCGCGATCTTTTAACGAAATGTGCTAATTTGTCGCGGCCCTTTTACGAAAATCGCGTTTTTTCGCAATATTTTGATGAAATTTGCGCTTATTTCCGCGATATTTTGATGAAATTTGCGATTATTTCCGCGATTTTTTGACGAAATACTCTTTTTTTACGCGATCCTTTGACGAAATACGCTATTTTTTCGAGGCCCTTTTACAAAAATCGCTGTTTTTGCGCGATATTTTGATGAGATTTGCTCTTTTTTCGCGATTCTTTGACGAAAATCGGCTTTTTTATGCGATTTTTTGACGAAATTACGCGTCCCACGGGACACGTAAGAGCTATTTTTTTGCGTCCCGTCTTCGATTTTTCGCTTAATTTACGCGCTATAGCGCGTCCGCAGCATCCCTGTAATTAAATGACTGATTGTGTTTCACAGCTATTCATCCTAAAATATGGGATGTTTGGATGGGATGTATGTGAAATTAACACCGATTATCCATATTGATCTGCAAATATCAAAAGTAGTATTAGAATTTTAAAATTTGAATTAGTTTGTGAGATATCAATTTTTTTTTTTTTTTTTTTTTTTTTTTTTAATGACATTTCTGTAATGATGGCACCTGAATTACTTCATTTTTGTAGAAAAAAGGAAGAAAAGGGAAAACTATAGGGATTATTAGGTTTCTTTCTCTTTTGTTTCCGTCATTTTCAAATTGAAATTACCTTTTATTTCAAATAATACTGAAGACAATATTGTGATTAAATTATGTTTTTCAAGAATATTTGAAGAAATAAAACTTATGTTCGATTTTTAGGAATAAGTTTATTTTAGAAAACCAAAAATCGTCTGTCATTTTCATCATTGACATAAACTCCATTGACTTAAAAAATAATAATAATAATTCCATCATAGTTCTTTTCCATTTTTTCTGTTCACAAAGGCGCTTAAAGCCAAATAGTTTAGAGAGAAAAATACAATTTTCTAAGCATTTATTTTAATTCAAAAACTGGAACTATTTTGAATAAATTCTTCCAAATGACGTTATTTATGTAAACGCTTAAGAAAAGAAATTAATAGGGATTTTTATTTATTGATATTGTTTTGTCATTTTTTAAAAATCTTAATGAAACAAATTTATAAAAACACTAATTCAGATATATAAAAAAAAAATATATGACTTAATTGTTCAACTGAATGCAAGGAGGATAAAATTTCCTGCTTGGATTTCTATTCAATTTTAAAAAGAAAATGACATCAACAATGCAAAAATGACATCATTTACCTTTTTCTCTGTCTCTCATCTACAGCAATAAAAAAATTTTATTACCGCTACTTGAGAAGCGCCATTTAAATTTAAAACAAATTAATATTTTGGTAATATTACTTTTTCAATATTTTACATTTAGAAATTTTAAGAGTTATTATGAGACCTTTGGAACCATCAGATATCTGAAACAAATATGTGAAATAATAATTCCCCATCTGAATGCAAAGAGAATAAAGTTTCCCCACTAGTTTTCTTTTCAATTTTAATGTGAAAATGACATCAATAATGCAAAAATGGCATCATTTATTCTTTCCTCTCTTTTATTCGCAGCAAGAAATTTTTTTTATTTTTTTTGCCTATATTAGAGAAATAGTATTAAAATTAAAAAAACAACAAAACAACTAAACCTGTGGCTGTATGATCCATGAAGGATCAGGGCCTACAGTGCCTAACTCTGTTTACTTAACCCTGCACCCCAAGGTGCTATGCAGCATGTGCCCCGGTCAGGTGGTCAACTCAACACGAGACCCTCGGTGTTTAGCTCCCAAGCAAGCTTGGTACTCATTTTATCGACCCTGAAGGGATGAAAGGTTGAGTGAACCTTGCCCAGCCAGGAGCAGAACTCTTGACCTGTAGTGTGGCAGACAGACATGCTGACCACTATGCTACTGGACTTTGTTATTAACAGGGTTGTTTGGTTTAAACCAAATGGTTTTTTTAAAAAAACCATGCCGGTTTTTTTTCATATGGTTTTTTTCTCGTTTTCCCTAATGTTTTCCTTTGTTTTACACATTATTGAAAAATGCAAAATTCAAGTTATGCAGAAGCTACAAGCAAAGTTTAGAAAAATGATGAATTAATAAATATGTAAAGGTGACAAACATTTTTAATCAATCAAACTTTTCTTATAAGCTTTAATTCTACATAGCAGACTAACTAATTTTTCTAAAATTAGCTAGGAAGAAAAAAAACAAGTAGTAAGTTATTTTTCTTCTTTTTTTTTAAAGCCTGATTTGAGCTAAAAATACACCTTTACTACTTAGATTGCTTGATTAGTTAAGAATTGCATAGGCCTCAATGATGACATAATCATAAGTAATTCTCTCCATTGGTTACTTTTTGTTCTGTGTGCTAATGAATGATTGGCTGTGATTTTTCTTTGCTGTATCATGGCTATTGGGTTTAGTAAGCTTTTGTTTTTCTTGCATTCCTACATTGGGATTGGGGTTTTGCATTATGATTTTATTCTGTTACCAGCAGGATTAGCACGGTTTAATTCAATTGGTTAACCAACTGTTTTTTTAGGAAAGATCTAATATAATATTTTCTCATTTTTGTAATTTAAGTGTTTCAAATTATTGGATATAAATAATTTCTACTTTTAACAATCTTATACCAGCAGTCACCGTGAGACATAGTGAGTCTAGGTTATATTTGTATGCATGTAGAATGCAAATTGCATGTATTGATAAACATATCAGAGGCTCTAAAGATAAAATTTAAAACATGTGAATGTAACAAAGATAAAATAGATTTTAAATATTCAATATTTTGAATAAAGTATTTTCCTTTGAAAAAACGCAGATTATTTACAATTAATAACATAAAATTACTTTTAAGATTTCAGTCAAGCTGCAAAAGAAAATTTTCTTGATTGGGGAGATTATTTTTACTTTCGTATCTTTACAAGAAGAAAGTATTGGATTCGTGAAATTTTTCGACGGATTTACACATTTTAGGGGTCAGAGAACCCCAAAAACATGTTTTTACAAAATGTCTGTCTGTGAATCTGTTAATCTGTCTGTCTGTATGTATGTGACACAAATTTTGTGGGCGCTCTATCTCAAGAACTAATGCACGAAATTTAATAAAAATTTATATTCAGTTAGTCCCTGATATAAATTGGTGCTGATTAGTTTTTGGTGTAAATCTCTCAACAGGTGGCGCTGCTATGCAGCCTTTTTCACGATTTCCGCAATAGCTCAATCTCCAGAACTAATGCACGGATTTTCATCAAACTTCAGACTCAGTTAGTCCTTGACATGAATTGAAGTTTTAAACATTTTGGTGTAAATCGCTCAACAGGTGGCGCTGCTATACTGCATTTTTTACAATTTCCGCAATAGCTCTATCTGAACAACTAATGCTTGGAAAATCAACAAACTTCAGATTCAAGTATACTTTGATATAAATTAGTGCTGTTTGTGTTTTGGTGCAAATCGCTCAACAGGTGGCACTGCTATGCTGCACTTTTCAGAATTTCCATTATATCTGTATCTTAAGAACTAATGCAACAATTTTCACCAAACTTCAGAATCAGTTAATCCTTGATATGAATTGACATTTTGTACATTTTGGTGTAAATCGCTCAACAGGTGGCGCTGCTATACAGCATTTTTCCCAATTTCTGCAATAGCTCTATCTCAAGAACTAATGGACACATTTTCATCAAACTTCAGATTCAGTTACTCTTTGATATGAAATGATGCTGACTACGTGTTGGTGAATATCGTCCACTAGATGGCGCTGCTGTGCTGCATGTTGCACTATTTCCTCAATAGCTCTATCTCAAGAACTAATGCACGAATTTTCATCAAACTTCAGATTCAAGTACACCTTGATAAATGTTGATGCTGATTATGTGGTTGTGTAAATCACGCAACAGGTGGCGCTGTTATGCTGCATTTGTCATCATTTGCGCAGTAACTCTATCTCAAGAACTAATGCACGGATTTTCCCCAAACTTCATATTCAGTTAGACATTGACATAAGTTGATGATAATTAGGTTCTGGTGTAAATCACCCAATAGGTGGTGCTGCTATGCTGCATTTTGATGGATTTATACGATTTTAGGGACAGTAATATCTCAAGAACTAATGCACGGAATTTCATCTTTTTAGAATCCTCATGATGAGCATGGATACACTGCAATAATGAATTTTGAAGTATTGACAAGTATGAGATAGAAGAAAGTTTTTTGATGGCCACAACATACTAGTTTAAAGTTGTTCTCAAATGCTCTACTCAACAAGCGCAAAATCCTTTGACACATTTACAAATTCATTTTTTAACGGAAAGATATAAAATTAGAAGGCTTGACTGGAAGCGATTTGGAATCAAACTGTGTTTTCCATTTTTGATAAATTACCTTTTGAGTTATAAGCAATTTTGATCACGTGACAAACATGTTTTTAACCTTCCTTGAGTAGTTATTATTCTTTTACATGGAAATTCGGTTCAAAACGCCAACTTTGATACTATTTTCTGAAAGATCTATTGCGTTTGCAAAAAATTGAAACACAGTTCCATTACATAGTTTCTGAACAACAGCATCTGCTAGTTTCACGCATTTCCGAACAAAAATAAATTGAAACTTATGTCATAAAGTTGCCTTTTCAGATTTGAGCCTTAAGAGCAGCCTTAAGAATAAAAAAGAAACTCAAGATATGAAGTCAAATAAGAGGACATTGAAAAATTGGGTGCTAGTGAAGCATCTGTTTACTTTTAACTAAAATATGCAATAAGATATATTTAAATCGTCTATTGCATAATCGAATCCACTATTTAGATCTGACAAAAAAATGGGTAAATATCGAGATAAGGTTCGCGTGAGACATAACAGAAAAAAGTCTCATAAAAATGCCTAAAAATATATATTATTAATTTTTAGTTTAGATATTTAAAAGTAATACATATTATAAAATAGCTTAGAAAAAAATCCTGTGTATTAAGTCTGATGGCTGTTTAAATGTTTCAGTGGATGACAACTTTTATAAATCTACTTTCCATTTTAAGATCAATGTTTTCAATAGTCTAAAAAGCTGTAAATAGGTATTTCTGTTTATTTTACTGTGACTTTTTTTTTTTTTAAACGTGATAGTTTCTGAGGAGAAGTGTCAAATGACAATACACAATACTTCTTGAAATGTGTCGTGTAAAGACCCTACTGCTAAATTCAAATCATTCCAGGAATTCTTTATAAAAAGCTTTACTTTTAATAAAAGATAATAATTGTTCATGTAGTGCTCTAACAGAAAAATCGGTACTTGTTAGTTATCCCGTCGACCAATTCCGCCAAATTATACAAATTGACATAATTTTTATTTGAAATAACAAAAGAACAAATAAATTACTATAACATTAATAAAAATACAAATAAAGCGTCGAAATAAAAATCACTTGATGACGTAAACACTTGTTGTCAAGTGAATGTGACATGTACGATCAACCATCATTGGCATTTAATCTTACAATTTGGCGACAGTAATTTGGTTGACGGGATAACTAACAAGTACCGAAAAATCATATATCTCAAATTGCAAATATTTCAAAGAAATTATTTTGAATAGCCATGGAAAAGTATATTATATTTATGAAATTACACCATATATTTATTTATAGTACTAGTAATCAAAGATTGTTTATTATTAAGGTTTTCAAGGTATCAATGTTTCACTATGTAGAGCATTTTATTCATGGAACATAAGACAGCTTTTACTAAAAATGTTCAAATTTTAAATGATTTCAATTTTTTACATAATTGATTGTAATTATTTAATTTAAATTATTTTTAAATGAAGTTATATTACTTATGTATCCAACAATGTTTATTTTTATCAATAAATATGCATGTATATGTAATAGGAAAATATATTTAAAAAACCTGGTTTAAACCAAAAAACCCGGTTTTTTACCAACCCTGGTTATTAAAATTTAAAACAAATTAATATTTCAATAAGATTATTATTGGATTATACAGTAATCCCTTAACATTCACGAGGATTAGGTTCTCAGAAACCTCTGTGAATGTCAAAATCGCGAATGCTGAGACTATCTTTCGGTGCATAAAAGGGGGTTAGATTTTATGAGTGGAAAAAAGCAATTGCAACTTAGAAATATATTGATTAAGCATTAAAAAGTATATTCTGTACATAAATCTGAGTAATTATAAACATGTTATGCAAAGTTTGATTGCTAGTTGATGTCCGAAAAAAAAAAAAATTCATATACGATTGTTTGGAACAATAGATCTTATGTTTAGAAATTTCCGTACAAGGAAAAGTTGTAGTCTCTATTTCTTTTTTAAATTTAAGACTCCTTCTCAGTTACGAATCGCTTTCTATTGCTTTCTCAACAAGTTGTTGTTGTTGAAGCTTTAAAATTCCTTATATAATTTTTGCAAAAAAATCTTTACTTGCAATAAAAATTTTAAATTTTTAGAAAATTTAGGTTTTTTTTTTTTTTAATCATCAAGTCATGTTTCGGGTTTCTTGGAATTATGGATCTATATTTTGCCTCAATAAAAGGGTTGAAATTCTCGGAACTTAGGCTATACAGTACAATGAAGCTGTCCAGTGTCAAATAGTTTATGGAATTTGTGAAACAAAGCAAGTTCACTTTGTAAAAAAATATTCTTTATAAAACAAAATTCACGAATAACCAAGTTAAGTATTCACGAGTGTTGAAATGTTCCTGATTTTTTATTTTGCAAATAATCAAAACTCGCAAATGTTAAATCCGCAAATATTAAGGGATTACTGTATTATATATGTAAATCTCAAACAGGAAAAAAACCCTTTAAAATAATTAAATTGTTACACATGAAACAAATTTAAGGTGAAAATTACGTCATATATTAAGACTATACAGTAGTACATCGACTTACGCCAGTAATACGTTTCAAGACTAGCGATGTAAGTCGAGCTACATTTAGATAAGCAAAAAAAATAAGTAATGAAATTTCCTCAATCTAAATAATCTAATGAACATATTTCATTGTATTTAGCGGATTATGTTACATACATTTAACATTAGTAAAAAAAATGCGTTTGAAATACAAGAATGTAGAATAAATCAATAAGTTGTTAACTTACAATTTATTGTTCTTCTAGCTGCCCCGTTCCAGTCTTTGAGCACGTGAAAAAATCTTGCAATGAAGTTTGTACTGACAATTTTTTCTTGTTTCTCTTAGAAGCTCTTTGTAACAGCAGAGTGTGTTTCTTAAGCTTTTACTAGTCGTTGCTAGACTTTGCTCATCTGAATCAATATTTTCAAGAACCTTCATTCTAGTTTCAATAAGGTTTAGTCCTCCGGTTAATTTTGCAACTGTCATAATCTTCCCCTTCCCCCTAGGCTATTTTTTTCTACAGTACTTTGTTTCTTTAATTCGATAAATTTGTGGATGTTTAATTCCAGATCAACGGAATTTATGATTTCAACAACATCTTTAGCATCCAATATCTAAGTTGAGTTCTCTTCTATTTTTGACGATTTCATCAATTAAGAGAGATACAAAATCACAATTTTCAGATGATTTCTTAGTCTCTGCGAAGGAAAAGGGGCACAGTCTTTTCAAGCATAGCTCATTATATTTTTCTGAACTTCACCCCATAAATGCCCTATGATTGTGACTGCATCTGAGATCAGTGGTGTACTCGTACAAAAAAGCAGTTGTCATACGCTCTGAACAGAGGGTATACACTCAAGGCAGAGGATATACCCTACAGTGTATATACTATAGCTTTTTTGAGAAACAGAGGTATACGGTGCTCCTTAAAAAAATCCAGAAAGTATACAGTGTATACTACCATATACCCTCCACTACACCCCTCTCTGAGATGTTAAATTTCTTCCAATAATCTTCAAAAAAGTTCTAAGTGTGTTTTAAGCAAGGAAAAAAAAAATTCCAGCCTAGACAACGTAAATGCGGAGTGACATAAGTCGGGGTATTACTGTATATACATTTGGAACGATTTTCTTATGGACAATATTCATGTGACGTCACATTGGGAGTCACTTGGTGTTAAAGTAGAAAGGCTAACAAATTTGTTTAAATATTTCATCACTTAATGCAGCATAAATGCAGGTAAATGCCTGCACAAAATATTTTTGATTTATTTTGTACGAATTACTGTTAAATAAATCCTTATTAGAAAATTCGTATGTAATTTATTAAATAAAATAAACAGTTTACAGTTTAAAAATAAAATGAAAATATGTATGATGGTGCATTAAATAGTGTAAAGAAATAGAACCTGTTACTGAAATTATCTAAAAGTCGATCAAAACATAAAATATAAGCGTAAAATTTCAAAACACAGTGCATTTCCATGGTTCTGAATGTTATTCCTAAGCAAGACGAAGTTTTTTTTTAAATACTCGAACCCAAAGGAAGAATATTGTCCATAGTGTCATTATAAAAGTCTGACAAGCCAGCCATGACATTTTAAACCTAACTATTTTATACAAGCAGATTTTTAAATGTGTAACTGATTTTATTTATCCATTCTAAAAACAACCATCAGCTGTCGTGACAGCGGTGGATGAGTCTATCATAATCGAAAAGTGCCCCATTTAAACGGAAAAGCATGTCAACCCGATTACAGAAAATAGTCGTTGCTCGTGATAATGTCATTGAATCTTTCATAATTCTGAATAGGGGTCGGCAGAGGGAACTCACAAGAGCCAGAGCCCCCTAGTATAAATGTAATAACTTCCCAATGAACATAAAATAATTAAACACAAAGAAAAAAGGAACTAAATAAATATTTTTCAAAACATGTAAACATTCAAATGATTCATAGTTTGTTATTACTAAAATAAGAGTAAAAAAGGTTTTTTTAAATTTTTTTTTAGTAATAATAAACTATGAATCATTTGAATGTTTTCATGTTTTTAATTAACATTTTAAGGTGAATTTGGTGTTCCTTTACATATAGATTTTTCTATATATTTAAATATTTTTCATCTGGCAATTTTTATCTCTGTTTTTCTTTGTATGTTATATGTTTACAATTTTATTTAAATCAATAAAATATGTAAAAAAAAAAATTATAACAAATCATTAATTAAAAATGAATAAATTCAATTTTTTTAAATTATTGATATTTTTTCTTATTATTATTTTTTTTTTAAATTAAATGGCTAAAAAATCAATGGCTTAAAAAATTTTTTAAGTTAAATTAATATAAACTTTTTAAAGCAAATTATTTACTTTTATTGAATCTATAAAATTTCATGAGGTTAACTAAAAGTTTTTTTATTACTAATTGCAGAAATATTGAATTTTCTTGTTATTAGTTAGTATTAGATGTAAATTTACATCTAACATGATTTATTTACAAATTAGAATAATTGTGTTAAAATTAATCTAGTGTATTAGTTAGTACTTTTGAATAATACAATTCTGAAGTTAATTGCTTGAATTACAATCAAATTAAATGGCTGTTCTGTGAATTTATTTTTAAATAGTAGGGAAGAACAATAAAGTTTTTTTTTTCTTCTTCTTTTTATGAATCTTATTTAATATTAGTGAAGTCCCCCCTCCTCACTCTTTCATAACCAAACATAAATAAACTTTTGTTTTTATTATTTTAGGGTTTTCATAAACCAAAGACACAGCCTTCAAGCAATTTAGGTACTCTTTTGTTAGAATTTTTTGAGCATTATGGAATCAACTTCAACTACGAAAAAGTTTCTATACATTTTAATCCTTGTGATATGACTGCTGGAAAGTACCAGCCTAAAGACAGATTTGGTTCTCCACTTCTTAGTATAGAAGATCCACTTGTGAGAGGTAAGAAGAAGCTTTTTTAATAAAAAGAAATTTCCATATTGTTATTCTGTTTAATTTGATTTTTACCAGCTTTTATATTTCTTATTGTTAATAAACAAAGTATTTGCTTTACCCTGACAAAATATTTTATATATATTTTTAATAACATTATATTAATATTTTTATCATCGATTTTTTTTTTCCAGTTTATTTTATAAACTGTCAAATTATGTTGGTTGTAACTGTTAGAAACACTCTTTTCTTACCTGACTATTCTACCACAGTAAGTTGGCATGCGAATCATTCAACTTTGTACAAATCCATCGATTGATTAAAATAGAGCCAGAAATTAGTAGAACCTAGTTTCTTATTAAGCAGTATGATTGCTTCTTATCTTCAGACATGAAAGCGTTCCTCAATTCCACCTTTTTTAAAATAATTTTGGTCATTCTCTGGATTGATGCAAAATTGCAAAGAAAATATTGGAAACATAAAAGGGGGGGGGGGGGATCTTGAAAATTTAATAATCAGACATTTTGTCTAACTAAAATCCTTGGAAGTTTTTATTGCTGTGCAAAAGAGCTATCAAATCAATGGAAAGCTTATATTATAAGTCATATTATGAAAATCATGTAAATGAAGTTGGTTAAAGTATCTTTCCAGAGTGAAAGTTTTTTTTTAGACTTTAAAATAAAAAGGAAGTTTTTATAATGTTCTTTTTGGAATAGAATATTTTCTTCTATTTATACAACACTTCTGATTTAAAAGTTTAAATTTGCTTTTAATGCTTTCTAAGCTATGAAAAGAAAATAACAAGCAAACGTACATTTTAATTTAAATTTTATTCTATAACTAACTGCTAAAATATGTCTAAATTTAAAAAATTTGGCACCATTCTATAGATGGAAAAGATTTTCCACCTTTTTTCCTATTTCCCACTTTCGTGCTTGTATCTTTGTCATGGCAGCTACTACTTTCCCTAGAACATGATCAAAATCACATGTCTCTTTGTCATAGCCTGAGTATAATTTGAATACTCTAAATTTATCTATTCAGTTTTAAAGTTATCTGAATTATATAAAATTTCTTCATTGGTGTCTTTCAAAGCATTAATTAAGTGATAGATAAGATTTTTATTTTATCTTTTAAAATCTTGCATTTAAAAAATAAATAAATTTGAGGGATATTGGTATACAGATTTTTCCATAGTTTGCCTGTGTTATTACTCTGTCTTTTTGTTATTTTTTCTACATGAATTATTCAGCCATATGTCTCTTTATTTCAATTCTTCAGTGTGTAACTTTACCAGTGCAGTGTGTATTATTTTTATGAGTAGAGGAGAGTGGGGAGGAATGGAATACTTTTTACAAAAATAAGAAAATCAACTTTGTTTGACAGAAAAACAAAAATTTCAATTTATGGAATACAAAATGAAACACTTTCTAATATTCTTGAACAATATAAAAACATAATTTGCAGTAACAATTTTATAATTAATGAAAATCTAAGTTTCAAAATGTGTTCCATATCTCCCCATTAACAGGTAGGTATGGGACAGCCATAAAACAAAGTATGATCAGGCACAAATAGTCTAGTCTTGGCTACATGTACAGTCTAACAAAGATTGTCGGTTGATAAAGTTTGTCCCACTGTATCAAATTCCAGTATCTTCATCACTGGAAGAAAAATTCAGGATTGTCAGTCACGGATGACATTAAAATATCATCAGTTCAATTTATTTACATTTTGAGGCAAATGAATATATTATCAATGTTATAATTAATATACAGTAGAACCTCGATTATCCAAAGTAATTGGGACCAATCATCTTTCGGAAAATCGAAATTTTCGGATAATCGAGAATGCTCCAATTTTAAGATTAAGGAGAAATATATGCAATACTTCTTATTATAGTAACACGTGCTTAATAAAAATAAAGCAGTAACAAAATAGAAACAAGAATAAATTACGTGAATCTTAATTTTGAAATAAAGTACCTTTTACGTGTATCACAGTGGTTTGAAAAAATGTTTTGTTTCTCGCAGTTTCGATTGCCTTTGCTTTGAAGCTCTATCACGGAGTTTTTTAATATTATTACTTCAGCAATATCACAGTCTTTCTGTTGTTTCAGCCATGCCAAATCTTTTGTAAAACATACAAAAGCTTCAGAATTGCTAATTTGTTCGTTTCCTTCGTTGCACTCCGCAGCTTATGGGAGCTCAAGTCAAATTCAAAGGAACTCTAAGAAAGGAGATCGAAAATATTTATATGTACACGTAGTTCAGAAAAGACTGCTTGCACACAAGGAATATGATAGTTAAAAAAAAAAAAAAAAACTTTCAAAATGGATTTTGCACACAAGGAATGTGGTAGTAAAAAAAAACTTTTAAAAATAGATTTCGGTTAAACGAGAGTTTCGGTTAACAGAGTTTCGGATAAAAGAGGTTCTACTGTATTACCCTCTAAAAATATTTGTATATTAGCAATTTACATTCATCTTATTAAAAAGTGGGAATTGGACTTGTCCCATTCCTCCTCACTGCATTCTTTTATGTTAAACTTCTTGTATAAACAAAAATGCTGCTTTTAGGCTTAGTGTAAATTATGGATAATATACAGTAAAATGTTCCAATGTAAAGATTTAGCGGGACAAATAGTAAACAAGAGCAATTGAAGATTTGGCTCATTTAATAAAATTATTTTCTATTGTAACAATTGGATAGTATGTTTTAGATTCTAACAGTAAAATTACTTAATTAATGAATTATGTAACACAAAGTGAAATAATCCCCCCCCCTCCCCCCCCCCCCAAAAAAAAGCTTCAGTATTTATTCATTCACAAATGAAAATTATTTAATTGTTTGGATCTAGATTACAGGTTAGGGGGCGAAATTTTTTTTTTTTCAGGACGTGATGAAAATGGGCTATATTTAATCCTGAAAGGTCTAAGTTGTTAACAGTGCTCACACAATAGACTATGTGTGTTGGTGAAAGCAGGGCTGCCACCGGCAACTATTTTTATATTCGATTCTCACCAATATTTTGTAAATATAAATTATTTAGTATACAGTCGGGCCTTATTATCCCAACACCCGGTTTTCACGTCACTCCGCTTATCACATCAGTTTTTCAATGTCCCGATTTTCTGTATATGATTTCATAGAAAATAAACTTCAGATTTTACGTCATTGAATAATTTTCAACTCCGGATATCCCAACGGTTTAGGAAAATTGTCCATTTTTCATAATCCATCTTATAAGCATGGAAATTAAGCGGTAAGAAATGTCTTAGCCAAACTTTTCACAAAAGTCCCTAAAATACCAATTGAGATAAATGAGAAATTTTACTTCAATCCTTTATCTGAATAAATAAACCCACACACTATGAATGACCCACTTAAGCTCCAGATAGACGTATCAGTCTACTCGTGGTCTTTTTGGTCTGGTCAGGCGGCACTTTCTTGTGGTTACACAGCATTTTCCAACCAACTAAAAAAGAAGCATTGCATTGAAATGATCAGAAATTATCTAACATTCATTTCTGAAACAACGAATTTTGATTACAATTCATTGTATAATATTGAAAAAAGAATTGTAGGAAGCACATGTAGGGATAAGCAACGCTTAATTCATCAATATTTTATGTAACAAAAAAAAAAAAAAACCCAAGTCCTCATAAATCTGATTTTTATTCTTTTCAATTTTGTTTTTGTGTACATTTTGTTTAATACTGATGTTTTATTGCTTAAAACTGCAAGACCAGTTATGAACTTAAAATTGTTTTGAATTAATTAAAAATACAGCTTTTTATAAACATATTTTTCTCCAACTCCAGTTACCGCGACACTCCGCTTATGACGACACTTTTTTCTGGTCATTAGATTGTCTGGATAACGAGGTTTGACTGTATTTCTCTTTGAGATGTTTTGACAGTTTATGTGAAATGTTTTTGTTTTAAGAAAGTGGTGCGAGGTAGAATTAAAAAATGGTCACTAGTGGCAGCCCTGTAAAAATGAGTAATTATAATTATTTTCTATACCTTTGTATTTATTTACTTTCTACATATTTCAATAGGACATGACCTTGCCAAAGGAACATTTCTAATACATGCTTTGAAACAAGCTTTTGAAAATGCCTTTCTTATCCTACACAAAGCGGTAACAGATAGTGCTGCAGAAGAATGGTATGTGTTTCCTCTTTTTTTTTTTTTTTACTTTATATATTGTTTTTATAACCTGTATCAGTGTATATTACTATTGTTGTGCTTTATAAATTTGAAAATTTTTCATATATGAATTTCAACCCTTTATTGTACTCTAAAGTACCATTTAAAAAAATTGTTATAAAAATCATTTAATGCACTGATTGGCAGTAATACAATTTATGATAAGTTGTAGATATTTTATATTATTACCGATTTTTTTGTGTGTTATGTGCACTTTTTCTCCAAAATTTTAGGGCTAAAAAAGCGGGGTACACATTATAACACAGGATATTTTCAGAAACTGTATGAAACCATACATGCTCTCTGAATGATCATTTCTGGAAGAGGTCTTTTCCAGTTTATCTTTTTCTACCACAATTTTTTAAAAGGATTTTTCACCTTATTTAATTAATATATATATATGTAACGAATTCGTCGCTACTCCAGTTATGGATCTTCTGTCGTGTCGTCGGCCAAGGCCCGACCGCTGGGGGCAGGGGCGCGAACCGCGGACGCGTGCGTGCCGATTTCTGAGCGAATCCTCGGAACTTCTATCATCTTTAGGTAGTCGCAGGCCGCGAGTGGTATCCGGGAAATCAAAGTCAGATTCAGACAGTAGTTATTCCAATAAAGACACAGTTTTTCCGGGGACCTGATTTATTGTTCCTTTGTTACATCCTTTTGAGAAATCAGGCCCCTTTTGGCTTGAGAGTTGCTAATTTACTTTATGGACATCGGGCTTGGGAATTATGTGTACCGCTAAGCGATACTTAGAGAGCCGAGTGTCGTGGAGTTAGGGCATTCTTTTGATGGTCAAAAGCTCTGTCCGGGGACCTGTGCATCGGTATAAATATGCTGTATTTCGCATTATTCCTGCTAGCTGAATGATTGACTGCCCGGGATAAAGGCTGTGGTTTGAGTTTGGCCGATCGAATGCAGCAAGACTTACGAATTGCACTTATTCAGCAAAAATACTCTTATGAGATGTGCCAAAACGATCTTTAAAAGTTATAAGATGTGATGCAGAAAAGTTAATTTAACAGGGGCAACTTCATTCAATCAACTGAGACACAATTACAAAGGCATTTTAAAAGTTTTAATTTTAATTTCTAAATTTAAATTTTGAAAAGGGACAAAAAAGGGGGATTTTAAAAAGGGGCTTAGCTTTTATCATTTCATATATTATAAATTCTATGATTAAATGAGGTGGTTCTAAATTCTGCAATTTAAATATTAAATAACAAATTTCTTATCTGAAACATGGGATCTATATTCCTTGGAAATTTCAAGGAGTATTCCATTATATGTGACATACAATTTTTTTCCAATAAAAAACGTGTGTACACATTATACATGAGTAAATACAAAATGTTCCAAGAGCTTTACTTTCCATACAAAGAAAAAATATTTTTAAATGGATAATTTCTTTCCAGTTATAAGTATTCAGCTTTCTTGGTATATAAATTCGTTCCACATTGATTTTAAGCTGTTGTCACAGGCTTAGGTTACACCGGTCTTTGATTTAAAAATATAAAATCAAAATGTGGGGAACTGTAGGTTCATTTGGATAGATTTTCATTTAAAAATATAAAATCATATGAATTCTGTCGTGTACGCCAAAGGTAATGGGGCCTCCAGCAGTACGATTGTTTAGAAAGATTTTCATTTAAATATATAAAATCATTCAACACTGATTTTAGGTATTTTTAAGGTTATTATCATGAGCCTGGGCAACATCGAGTGGGTCAGCTAGTGTACTGTAATATTTTAGAACATTCAGATTATTATTTTTTTTTAATGTTTTAAAATTGCACAACTTCGTCTGATTATTTAAATAATAAAATATATTTATTGGAATCTCTCACAAAATTCTATTGCATCTTGCATGATATTTATAAAATAAATTATCGACTACAAAAACAAAAGTTTATCGAAACAGAATATTCTTATTCATTTTTATACAAATGCTTTAGTGTACCAGAAAGTTTTAAAATTACGAAAATTGATTGAATGGATTATGAAGACTGTCATTGATTTAAACTACTACTATTTTTCACATTTATTAATTTATGTTTTCTAGAAATAAAAAAAATATTTGTTAAATTGTAAAAAACAATAACTAAAGTTTTTACATTGTATGACAAAATTAATGATTGTGAAGTCCTTGTTAATATTTTTTGAGTTGTTATTTCTTCTTTATACTGGTTATTACATTGTTTCTCGATTACACCTTTTTGGGGGTTTTTTATTAACAAAAGAGGAAAAAATATAAAATTTTCAAAATCCATAAAAATTAATAATTTTTTGTTCTAACTTGGGAGGAAAATTTTTTGCTGTTTGTTTTTCAGGTATCCTTAGTAGAGAAGATAATTTAACTTCTTTTATTTAAAAAAAAAAAAAACTTTGTGTGTATAAAACCACTGAAAGATAGTGTTTCATGGTAAACTGAGTTTAGAGTTTTGTCCATTGCAGGTATCGCCAATTCCGGCGCAATGTTTATAACTCAAACATCTCTAATTTTAAAACTTTTCCCATCAGACAAGTTCTATGGATTCTTAAAAATTCAAGGATTACAAATATAGTACAGTATGGAACTGTTTATCCAGAAATGACCAGAAAACCAGTTATTCAGAATGATATTTCTAATTAAATGATTTCAAAATCTTTTCAGGAAAAAGTTCCATACAATGCCAGTTTCACAATTGCATTTCTTGGTATAACTTGATACCAACATCTAAGATTTAAAATGGGAGCATATTTGCTTAGATATTGAAAGTTTTAATTTGTATGCAGTTGATTCCCCTCCCCCCCCCCCCCCCCCCAAAAAAAAGATTACCAGATATTATCTTCTTTCAAATTCTGATTATTTTTTTTATCTTGTTTAAAACTGATTCTTAATTTGAGTAATTAAATTATTAATTTGAAATTAGGAAAAAATGCTACAGACATATATATTCTACAAATCTCATCAAGTAGATGTTGCTTTAATGCCCCACCAGTTATCCTGAAAAATCAACTATCCAGAATACACCTCGCCTCAACCATTCTGGATAAATAGTTCTGTGCTGTAATAACAAAAGATACAATTTTTCAACATTTTAAGCATTTATGGTTCTTTTAATGTCTTACTTAATGTTGTATAATGTCTTTTCTAGGCCTTTAGATACTTACTTAGGTTTAATAATTCAAGTAGATGATAAACTATGGGAAGAACGCATATGGTTGTCACAGAATTATTCATCAATTATTAGGAAGCTCTCTGAATTAAACACAGAAAAAAAGTAAGTTCCTCAAGGGATATAGTATTGTAATAAGAATAGTGTTATATTCATCACTATTGCTTTAAAATTTTCTTCTATTGAACTAAATATAATAAGCAATTCTATTATCTGTTGTCAAAATTTTTTAAAAATAAAATAAATTATAAATAAATAACAATTGCAAATGTACCATTTATGAATTAAAAAAGAAAAGAAAAACCGTTATGTGGAAAAAAATATTTACAGATTACAAAATAGTTCATTTTATTTTGCTGTTCTGATTACTGTTTTAGACTGCATTGGCATGTCTCTCAGTAGTCAAAACTTTTAGATGAGAAATCCACTGGATCAGTCCTAAAAGTTATTAGACCAATTCTTAAAAAATTGTTTTATTGAAAATAAGTCTCCAATCTCTATAATAATAGTCTAAGTCATGTGACTGTCATCAACAGTTCCGGTCTGACCGCTTCACTTTTTATATGCCAAGTGGCCATTTTGGTACTTTAATGTTAGCCAAGCACAGGTGATATATCGCCAAATATTGTTCCATTGCCGTCATTTCATCTGTATTATAATAGTCCAAGTCATTTGACTTTCATAAATAATTATGGGTTGACCCTTTCGCTTTTCATGTACAAAGCTTCCATTTTCCTTAAAAAATCAAAATTATTTTTTAGAATAAAATTACATAAAAGTTGCCATGATTGCAAAAAAATCCTTGGTACTTTTATGTCAACCTGGCGCAAATCTTGCCAATAGCATTTTTTAACTCGCCAGTTGTCTTTTTTTTTTTTTTTTTTTTTTTTTGCAACGTGGTAAATTAAAACAATGCTTTGATGTTTAAATTAAATGTGATGGTTAAGGTATTATTTATTCTTTTTCTTTTCTTTTCTTTGAAAGATATAATTGAAAGTTTTGTATTTCTAAATAAACTGGGTGAAAGGATTACAGTTTAAATGGAATCAATAAAATACGAAAAAATGCAGTAGGAACAATGTTTGGCGATTTATCGCCTGCACTCGTCTAACATAAAAATACTGAGTTCTTGATTTCTCTATCAGAATGTTCCTACTTGGCAAAGGATTGAGCAAGTAAATTAAATTATGAATAAAAGTAACATGATACAATGTTTAGCATACATTTGAGGGAGACCAAATTGGTTGCCAAGGGCGGCTAGTCTTTAATATTCTTCAAAGTAGGAGGAGTAAAAATAAGGACACCAGTTCTAGCACCTCCATTGACATATCTTAATGTCGTAAGTGGGTTGATCACAGATTAACATAATTTTATTCAAAGTCTTATTGTATGCAAACAGCGTCTCCCCCCCTGGGATTGCACTTATAATACTCTAAAACGAAAGCTGGGTTCCCGGGGTGGTCATCCCTGTCATCCCTGTATGCAAACAGTGGTCGTTGATATAAATCAATGGATATATATATCCGATATTTATTTTCAAGATATCAAGATGTTTGATATTTTCTATGTTTTCACATATTTGATATTTACAGTAGAGTCTCGAAATTCCAAGGTAATTGAGGCTGACACCACCTCGGATTACTAAAAACTTGGACTTTCCGAAAAAGTAGAAAATTCTTACAAATTATAATTTTACTCAGTTAGGATGACAAAGAATGTACATATTTTTATTCCTTTTGCAATGATATACAGGATACTTCCTCATCTTCTATCATTTCTACAATAGTCGATTCAGTAATTTCCAGCATTTCATCACTGTTTAGCCATTCTTAAACGTCATCTGCATTACAGTTTTCACAGCTAGGTACTTCCTTCACCAAATCTTTCAAAACAACATTTTCACCATCCTCGTCATTAAGATTCTCGATGGATGTTACCACTTTCAGGTAAAAATTTCAACCATGATTTATTCAGTGTTGTAGATTGAATTTCTTCCCAAGAATCAGCTATCCAGTAAACAATATCTCATGTTTTCACGCTTCAAAACGTTCTCAGTATTTTCATCATCAGACTGCACTAAATGTTCCAACAAACCGCGTCAATATCTTTTTTTTTTTTTTTATTCTCCGATATACCCTGATCCAATGGCTGTTTTAAACTTGTAATGTTGGAAAAAAATATAGCACAAAGTAATGGTATTCTTTTGGGCGGGGAAAAAAAAAATAGAAATTTTTATTTGTATTTTTGACACTTCGAATTAAGCGGATCCTTGGACTTCTGAGACTCGGATTTTCGAGACTCTACTGTATTTATAAAATATCAATATATATATATATATTTTTTTTTTTTTTTGTGTGTGTGTGCGTGTGTGTGTGTATTTGATTATTTTCAGTCAAAAGAGGTGTAAATGAAAATTTCAACTGTTATTGACTGTGCCATGCTGTAAATAAAGAACGACTTTTTTAGGGGGGGGGAAAAACCAGGGTTCGCAAAGCTGGGCCCAGTCCGAAAAAACCCGGTGGGTTTTTTCAGACTGGGCCCACTTGAAAAAGCCCACTGAAAAACCCATAATGTGGGTTTTTTCAATTTTCAGCAATATTTAATGAATTTAAGTCATTTCAGTTAATTAAAAATATATATATAAACTATTACATTAAACACTTGGAGTAAAAAAAAAAAAAAATGTATTTTAGCAAATTGAAATATTTTCTAACATAGACATAATAGGCAACATACATAGTACATAATTATAGGTAAAGGCATATCATAAGAATGTCTAAGAAATTCAAATCAATTATATCCATGAAAATAAAAAATATGTATTTTTACTTTCTTCTATCTTTACAAAGCTTTTTTCTCAATTTTTGCAATAGCCTTATCATAAGAACTAATGCACTGATTTTCATCAAACTTCAGGTTCATTTACAAGTTGACCTAAGTTGTTGCTTATTAAGTTTTGGTGTATATCACCCAATAGGTGGGACTGTTATGTTGCATTTTTCATGATTTCAGCAACAACTCTTTATCTCAAGAACTAATGGACGGAATTTAATAAAAATTTAGATTCAGTTAGACCTTGATACAAACTGGTGCTGATTAGTTTTTGGTGTATAACGCCCAACAGTGGCACTGTTGTGCTGCATTTTGTACAATTTCTGCAATCTCAAGAACTAATGCACAGATTTTCATCAAACTTCAGATTCAGTTACACATTGATGTAAGCTGTTACTGATTAGGTTTTGGTGTAAATTGTGCAACAAGTGGTATTGGTATGCTGAATTTTTCACAATTTTCGCAAAATCTATATCTAAAAAACTGAGGCACTCAAATAGATCCTTATTACACTTGGGTGTATATTGAACAACAGGTGCTGATTTCATACTCTTTGGGTTGTAATTTTTGGTTGCGGACATCCAAGAGGGTAGGTTCCAAAATTCAGTAATTTGTTTGAAACAATATGATACTTATTCCTTGTTAAATAAATCCAATTCAGTGAACCTATATTTTACAATTCTCATAACGGACATAGATTGTCATTTAATTTTGGCACTGTGATAGAGAATTATGAATTAACATGTATGAGATAGAAGAAAGCTTTGGGACTGGCACATCCGACTAGTTTAGCCCTTTTTTCTTCCTTATATATTTTAAATTTTAGTATTCTATTCATTATTTGATTTTAAAGCAAATTAACAATTTATATCCTATTTTAAGTTTGTTAGTTTTGTAAGAAGCACTGACATTTAATTAATTTAAATTCATATAATTTGTAATATAACATTACAATTATATTGTAATAAGGGAACAATATATATTTTTTTGCTGTATAGTATATAAATAATATAATATACAATAATGTAATATCGCATACATTACACTTTTGAAAAAACCCGATTTTCCCCGGGGAAAATTGGGTT
Source organism: Maratus speciosus (assembly GCA_963932465.1). NCBI lineage: Eukaryota > Metazoa > Arthropoda > Arachnida > Araneae > Salticidae > Maratus > Maratus speciosus. The sequence continues at coordinate 230,857,408 of OZ010798.1, read as the reverse complement.
TTTCATGAAAAAACCCGAAAAAGCCCAGGTGGGTTGGGTTTTTTCAAAAAAACCCGGGTTTTTGCGAACCCTGGAAAAAACGGCTAAGATGTGTTATTATCCCACCCTCCGCGATGTTGAGTATTTGGCGATTTTTATCGCTCTGGCAACCCCGGCGTTTGGCGTCTAGTAACTTATTATGGCAACCCCCTTTTTTACGACGCGAGAGCGTGCTGTCGTTGCTGACGGTTGCTTCACTCTTGTACCAGATACTCTTTGATATCGTGTTCTATGGCTGTCTTTTTATTTTTATGTTAAATTTATTGGATGTATTTCATTGACTATAGTTTCTGTAGTCCGTTTAAACGCTCTTGCTGAAGTAATTAAGAAATATGAGGAAATTTTGACATGAAAGGGAGGTTTGTTTATAGCGTGTCAATGCGTATTAAGCCTATTTTGGAAAATGACGGCGGTGTTATATTTTGTGCTGTAGGTTTCAAGAAAGCAGATGTCTGTTAAGGTATGTTGATAATTTTATGTATATTTTGTTGCTTTAAGAGTTTTTTACATTTTGAGATTGCTACAAAACGAGAACTACTGAATTTTGAGACTGCTATATCGCGAAAAATGCTGAATTCGGCGATGTTTTTTTTTTCGGTAAATGAGCGCGAAGCGCTCTTACAACTATTGCTGATTGCCACTTTAGCGAGTTTCGTTTTTTAGGTATATTTTGCTGTTTTAAGAGTTTTTTACATTTTGAGATTGCTACAAGACGAGAACTGCTGAATTTTGAGAATGCTATATCGCGAGAAATGCTGAATTCAGCGATGTTTTTTTTTCCGTTAAATGTGCGCAAAGCGCTCATACAAGGATTACTGATTGCCAGTTTAGCAAATTTTGTTTATTATTTACATTTTATTTTCGTTGAGCCAAACATGCATACAAACGGGTGCTTGGCGGCATTTACTACTTGGCGGAAAAGGGGTTTTCTCGCCAAAAAAAATCCAAGATGGCGGCGGGTGGGATAATAACACATCTGTTCCAAAAAAACAAATATCTTTTTCAAGCTTTATGTTTAAAGCTTTTATTTTTAAATGTAGAACTAATAATTATGTAGGACATAATTAATTCAAAACAGCCATAGAAAGATAAACCGTCTCATTGAGATAACCAGTTATTTACAGCTTCATCACAAAAGAATCCTTTCTGGCTTTTGTTTAGTTGAGCTTAAATTCTACAAAATGTTAGGGAATAAAAAAGAAGACAAGCTTACATTTATGTTAAAATTGTTCAATAAAAAAAATATTTTGTATTTTAAATTTCGTTTTAGAAAACATAAAATTTTCTTGATACTGATTCATATAGTTTTGTGTATAAATCAAATTATTTATGTTTTCAATTAGTTGATCTTCAATTTTCTTCTTAGTGAAAAGAAAAAAAAAGAGAAAAATGCATTTTTAGAATATTGTTTTATTAAGTTTTCATGTTAAGTAAAATATGTTTTAGTTTCTAATTTATATTATGCATGAAAATATTTATTATCACCAGTAAGTTGACTATTTTGAAAATACAGTATAACTTCAAAAATCCGGCATCATCCGGATCGAGACTATGCTGGATTTTTGAAGGAATATAAAAAGTAGTAACTAGGAATATCAAAAGTAGCACTAAATTCTTAATGGTGCCTTTAGCCATAATTTAATTCATTATTAAGTCATAATTATGTAAGAAAAAGAGAAATTTAAATATAAAAAAAAAAACTTACATTAATTGATATTTTCTATGTTACAGAAAAAGAAAATGTAATAAAGAGGGAAATTATTTCTTCTTGTGCAATCTTGGAAGCATTGATGTCAATTTTGTTTGCTTCAAATTTTTTGGTCTTTCTTGTATTTTATACAAATGAAGAATGTCCATTTCGGAAATACAGTCTTGTTTCTCTAAAGCCTCTAAATCACTTCTGACAAATGAAAAAATAAGTCAAATATTCTTTTTTGACATTTATTATCTTCGAACTTTAAGTTTTTACTCATAAACAATTGTTTTTTTTCTTTTCCCATAACTTGAAAAGGGTAAAAGAAAAAGGAAAGGATAAGATTGTTTTGATACCAGATTTTTGAAGTCTCACTATCAGATACATTTCAAAAATATCATGATATTTAAAATTCCTGCATGCAAATGCTCTAAATTGCATTGATACTACACTGAAACATTCCCTCTCCTTGCTGGTAATCTGAGAATGAACTGAGATGACATGCAGGCAATTGAGTTGATCCTCATCATGGGTGCCAGCAAATACTAGTTAGTGGAGGAGGTCCTTGTCCATTTTGCACCCCTCCCCCCCACACACACACCTTCTTTTTTCCACCTTAGATTTTGAAATTAAATTAAATATTTTTTTTAATTCCTGGTGATTTTGAAAATTTTTGTTTTTGTCATTGCAATTTTCTTTCGCCAAAGTTTCCAGCAGTCAAAAATCCAATAGATAATATTGATTCAGACGAGTCATTGTATTTCTTGCTCTTTTTCAAATGAATTCTTTAGGAAGCAACAAAATTTGTGAAATCTGATGAAAAGTAGCTAATGTCTTGGGATTTCTCTTAGGAACTGTAAAGCAAGTTCAATTATTTTTTTTCTCTTGGTACTGTAATTAAATATTTCAATCATTTTGTTTTCTAGAAAATTAACCCCTTTTTAGTAACATTAATTTAAAAAATATATATTGTTTGCAAGATTGCTTCCCCCCCCCCCCCCCCTTGTCAAATTATCAATTTATTGTTTAGCTGCTGCCAAAACTATTTTTAAAAAATATTGAATTGCTTCAGTAGTTTACAAGAAAAAGTGCTTCAATATTAGTTGTTTTTCATGTAATTTCATAGTGATTGTACATAGTAGTGTATCATAGTGGGTGTACGTACATCCTCAATTAAAGTACAATTTCATGTACTAGCACACGGTACTCAGTTCACACCTGTATTAGAAGTTGTAAGGTTTTACCATTTTATAAAAAGGTATATAGTTTTGGCTAGAAGAAAGTAACTTGGACAAAGTCAAGAAAATATAACAAGTAATATCACTATGAGCAAACGAGTGATCTAGAAAATAACTATAGGCATTGATCATGGTTCTTAAACTGAAAATTTATTGCACTTTGAATAACTGTTCCTTTTAACATCTAAATACCAAATTTTTCACTCAAATAAATTGTTTAGCAATAATAAACAAGCTCTTAAAAAAATATATAATAATAAATATCAAAATCAACTTACCCTTTCTGAAGTTGTGATTAAAACATGTATACAGATAATATATCAAACTGATATATTTTTTAAATCTTTCCAACAGAGTTGAAAAGTTTTTATGATATTTGATTTCTATGTCTAGTCATGTTCTAATTCTCATAAATATACTCGGATTGCCATGTAATTTGTATATCTTATTGATGTTCACTATAGAATTTTCGTTATTAAATATGAACTGTGTAACATTTATAATTCGTTTACTTAGTCACTCAAAAGAATTCCATTACATTATGGCCTATGGGGAAAGAATCATTTATAGTACATTTTATTGATGTTCCAATACTTCAGACATAACAAGATTGACATACATCACTGAAGTAGACTACAACATGCTTTCTCAGGAATATAGAATGAATAGCATTTATAGTTTGTTCACAGGGATGTGCAAAAGAATTCCATTACATTATGATCTATGAGAGAAAATCTTTTGTGATGCATTTTAATGATAATATGAAAATTTCAAACATAATGAAATAAAAAATTATCACTAAGGCACTACAGTGTAAACTGCAGCATATTTTCTATAGATTATTGAGTGTTTAGTATTTATTGTTTATTTACAAAGACGTACAAGAGAATTCAGTTACAGGACTGATTATGATCGATAATTGTTGGAAGTGCATTTTCCACTGTAGTATGCATATTTAAACATATCTGATTTTTAGTGTATTATGTAGTGTGTATAAATTCTATATACCATATCGCTCACTCGCAAGAAAAGGGAAATATCTCAACAAAAGTAAATTTCACAGAAGAGGCAAAAGAAAATTTGCATGTTTGTACGGTAACATGAAATGCATGCAGCAGCATAAAATCATAAATAAAAGCATAATACCTTTAAGAATGAAGAGGGTTGAGTAATTTTAACTCCCCACACAATTTGCCCCTCTTCTGTGGTCAAGAATGGACATATAGCATAATAAAGCAATTTTCCAGATAACTATTTTTATGAAACTTTCCCTGTATTGAGATGCACCTATGACGGACTTATTACTGGAATAAAATGAAAAATTAATTTTTGTGAGTTGTGTCACTTTTCTTGCGGGTGAGTGATATGAACTACTGCACAACAGAATTCGTACACATTACCAGACATGAACAGCAATTGCTGAAAATGGATTTTTATACAGTTTTGTATTTTTTTAATTGCTTGGTTAGAAATTTCATTTGATTGTATAAAAAAATGACATTTCTTAATACAATTTCTTCATAAATTCTGGTACTGTTGAAAAGTGTTTCAAAATCTATGCCTAATGCATAATGTTTTGTTCTTGTTCTTTTTGTAGTTGATTAGCGAGTACAGAGTAGAGTAATGCACTATTTAAATATTTATGAATCTTATGTGCAGCCAAGTTGTACATTGAATGCCACATCTTTAAATCTTAATTACAGTTGTTTAATTCTTAAAAATACCATTTTCACACTAGTCGGTACACAAGTGTACCATCAGTAGTCTAAGGGCTAATCAAAATAAATAAAATTAGAAAAGAAAACAAACTTTTGAAAATTAAATAATTTAACTCATAGGCACTTCTTTCTATAATTCTGAAATTTGCCTTTACATCTCGTATATAGTTCTTGATGTTAAATGTTTCAAATAGTACCAAGGGTTGGCAAAAGTTTTTCTTGCTTTTAGGCTTAATGCATGTAGTAAGGAGCAAGTGGCCTGATTTAAGTGATAAAGTATTAATACAAAGTTTTTTTAATTCTTATTTGGCATCATTTATTTTTTTGTTAAAAATGGTTTTTGAATGTTATTTATAAAACTTTGTTTGTTTATTTGCATATATCATACGCACATGCACATATATATGTTTAGTCCTAATATATGTAGTATGACTTAGACCAAATCAGCTTTTTAAAGTGGCTGTCAAATTATGCTCTTTTAGAATCATATTATAAATGAAAACATGTTCATGGTGATACTTATGGAGATTAAGTTAACTATTTATTTTAGTTATTACCTGAATAATCTAGTTCTTGATGTTTGTAATTATTTTATAATTGTTTAAACCTGAATTATTAAATAAAATGTTAACCTGTAGGGTTATAAACATGGTTTATAAATATCAATCTCAAATATTTTATTTTGATTATTAGCTTTTGTAAAAGCTTTCTGAAACAATTACGAAATAAGTTTTGTTTATACATGCATAAAAGTTTGAGCTACTCTAATTTGAGTTCCAAAGAATTGAACTATTTTACTTTTTTTAAAACATGGTACAATTTTTATTGTAATCAATTTTCAAATATGTACCTTATTATTTTCATGTCACAAAATTTTATATAAAACCTCAATTTGGCAGTGTTTTCTGAACGATACACTAAGCACTGCATGTGTTTTTATTTATTTTATTTTTTTACCTTTGAAGGAAAACAAAAAAAACTTTTGCTTCTTTGGAATTTGAATGAAAACATCCAAAAGTATTTTGCACATAAGCATCAGGATTTTAATGTGAATGCTTCAGAAAGTAACAAATTTGTTAATAAATTTAAAAGTAAAAATACTTTTTTCAAAAAACATTCTTTTATAAGCATTCAATGTTTATCTTGAAAATCACATCTAATTTCATAACTGCAATTCATGATTTTCCAAGGAAATTTCGTTACAATATGTTACTATGGCTTAAACAACAAACATGATTATAAAAAATTCACTGCAACATAGTAGAAAGCGCCAACTAATAAACTTGTTAAAGAAAATTATAATTTTTGCTCTGCTTCTTTTTCAAGATATGGCTAATAAGGAAAAAAAAAACATTATTTAGGATTTCTAAATGATTTTTCAACGTATAATCATAATTTAATTAACATGAAATTATTAGTTAGTTTTTTTTTTTTTAAACATATATTAACTCTTTATTTTTTATTTATATTTTCTACTTTGTAATGTTTAAAATAGTCCATTGTTGCAGTTTCACAGCTAGTTGGCCTATTTTGGTAAGCATGATTTGGCGCATAGTTAAATTCATTGCTGAAACTCGTACACAATTCTAACTATAAAGAATATTTGGCAATTTATCACCTGTGACTAACTTAAGAAAAGATACCTTAAAATTAATGTATTGATTTATTATTAAGTTCTAAAAATATTAAAATGTTCTATTGTCATAAATACATCTGTGAACATAATTTTTTTTTACAATTCTAGCGTATTAGAAAGAGAGTTAAAAATCGATTACGAAATTCCATCTTTACATACAAAAACCAAGTGAATTAAATAAAAGAATGTAAAAAACAGCATTAATATTCACCTATTTATTTATAAGTTTTAAATACCTCATTTATAACGATTTTTTAATGGTATATAATTAGGATCTCAAAAAAAAAAAAAAAAATTGTGATCTATTTTTGATGAAAATAATGATTATCATTTTTAAACTTATGTATATATATTTTAAGGAATAATCTACTATTTTAAAATATCAATTTTTATTTCAGAGAAACTGAAAATATTTTTATACCTGGTACCAAAAAGAAAAAACAGCACAGGTAAAATATATTGTATAGTTCTACAGGGTGCGGAGAAAGTATTGATAGTAAAATCAATCTCTACTACAACGCCATAGATACAATTATTTCAATAATTTTTATTGCGTAAGATTAACAACTAAGTATCAATTGATATTCTATCATTCATTTTTGATTCGGTCTTCTTTTGCCTTGATACACTCGCGGAGAAAGTGCAGAAAGGCATCCACGGTGTGCCGCAAGTAGTCCGTATCAAGACCGTTCCATTTACGCATCAGAACAGCTTTTAAATAAATGATATCTTTGTGAGGATTAGCACAGGCTCTTGCTTGCAATACTCCCATACTGAGTAATCAAGTGGATTAAAATCCAGAGTATTCGGAGGCCAGTCTTGAGATGAAATGAAATCATTAAGATTTGCTTGGCGCCACCGTTGCGTTTGGGAAGACTTATGGGCTGGTACTGAATCTTGTTGGAACACATATGGATTATTTCCAAAATGAGAATTTAGCCATGGAAGGACCTCCTTTAGAATATCATTAAGATAATTGATCTGATTAATCTTGACACCAGCATCATCAAAGACCAAAGGGGATTTCCGATTGCTTGTGATGCAGACAAAAACCATCAAGCTGGCTGGATGAGCTTTTCTGGCTACTATGCCACCTCTTGAATTAGCAGTTTTACTGTTTTTGGCTAATATGCAGTCATTCTGAATATTAACAGCTTATTCAATAGTGAACAGTTTTTCGACACAGAAGACAAAATGCAAACAATAACCTAAAAATACTTACTTATAATGCAATATTTAGATTATAAAGAGCAAATATACACAAAAAAAATAATTCTAGAACATTTAAGAGACACACACAAACATTAAGAAAAAATTATCAATACTTTCTCCGCACCCTGTATATTCTATTGTATCTTTATAGTTGTAGTGCATAATGATTTGATGCATTTATGATTGATGCATTTAATTACAGAATAGTATCTAAAAATATTGAGTTTAGTTTAACATTAAAAGTTATTTTGCATTTTTGATTATCACTGAATTAATTCACAAGTGCTTGAGTGAATTTCATCAGATGTGTTTCATAATTTTGAGTCGGGTGAAATTCTTGGCCTGACATAGAGTGAATTAATAAATTAACAAAAAAAGGTTTCCAATAAGTTCTTAAAATGTAACTCTTTAGCCCTCTAAGTGGCATGCACATATTTTTCTATTTCTCTAAAACACCTTACATTGGCTGAAAAAAAAAAAAAAAAAAACATATTTTTAAAACAATTTTCTTTAAGAAATATTTAAAATGGAGGGATATGAAATGTATTTTAGCACTGAACTGAAAGAAAATTTAATTTAATTTGGAATCAATAATCATTTTTCTGAAATTACAAATTACAGAAAAGCCTCAGACACTCGGGGAATTATAATGCACTTTTCCACTTAGTTATAATCTGAAGCATGCAAATATAGCATTCAACATATAATTTGTTTTTCTATTAAAAAAAAAAAAAAAAAAAAAAAAAAAAAAAAGTAAGCTTACTGTTCAGGTGACTAGACATCAGGGAATAGAAATTGGAATACAAAGTGCAAATATTGAAACTTTTTACAGTTTTGAATGTTTAAAAAACTTTTGAAGTTTGCATTGATTTCCAAAAACATTTTCTTAATTTGCTCTTTTAAAAGTTGCACTTTCATGTATTTGTACTTTTTCTTTTTTTTTTTTTTTTTTTTTTTTAACAGTTTGTCAACAGAGAAGGGAATTTGGTTTCTTCTTACGATTCCGTTAAAAAAATCTTAGTTTATTCTCTCTCTTATATAGAAATTAGGATATTTTAGGGCTTTTGTTAAAAACTGGAATGTTCTGGGATGTTAAGTCTGGTGATCACTTCTCCTTATCAGTTTCTAAAATTTCTATTGAAATTACCTCCTTATTACTGTAAATTTCATGAAAAGAACAAACTAATTTTAAAATTATTGTTTATTATCTTCTAATTCACTTTAAAAAGGACAGATTTGACTGCTATCATAATTTAATTATTGTTTAATTTCCAATTCAGAGAGAAAATTGGGTTGAACTGAAAATTAGATTAAATTAATGTAAAAAAAAAAAAGTAACTTTCTAGAAATATCAGGGAAAAAGAATAGTTGTTGCTTCCAAAACTTCTTTGATATCAAAGCTATAAATTCCATTGTTTACATCCAAATTTATATTGCAGACTAAAGACTAAAATAAGTTGATTGTGTTATATTTCCATCCTGTGAAATTGTTTATTGCTTTCACTCATGAATGTATTCTCGTTATTCTATAACTATTTTTGAGGAAGTTAATTTCCTGAAAATTCAGAAATTGTGTATTTTAACTTATGTTACAAGGCTACTTTTGCTCGGTGGGGGTACTACAGAATTTATAGCCTACAGAGTATTTAGAGCTTTAAGATAGTGAATTAACCCTTTCAGGAGCAATGCATTTCTGCTCCAAAAATGTTCAAATAATTAATTCACACTGCAATTTACGAACCAATTTATTTGAAAATAATCAAAAGCTTTTCTTCATGTATATTATGAGATCGAAATTGTACTAAAAAATTTCTGGTGCCATTTGGTAATTTGGACATTAAAATTAACCGTTTATAGACTGCAAACGGAACCCCTGAAAGGGTTAAGCAAATGTTTTAGCCAATTTTTGTTTTTTTATCAATTAGGCCCTGTAAATTGCAAGTAAATTCTGTGGTATTTTAAGGTTGCTATGAAATCTTTCATTTTTGCTGTTCAGGAACTCTTTTCTTTCTAATGCAATTGTAAAATCATTTCCATTTTTGTGAACATGAAATTTTTAAATAGTCTCAATAAATTGAATTATTTTTGTTATTTCCTTTTAAAATATTAATCTTTGATTATAGTTGATTGTTATCAACGTGAAATCCACAAAAAAGGTGATCAAATAATAATCATTTGATGACCACCTGTTTGTGAATTTTATGTTTTGGAAATGTTGACAGTACTTTATAAAAGAAAGTTTTACTTTTGAAAGAAAATGTGAAAAAAATGCTCAATTCTTTATAATATGAAATGAAAATATCTAAAATTTTATGCACATAGGAATGGAAAATCTTTTTGTAATTATTTCAGAAAGTAGAGAGTTCTGGTGTGACTATTAAATCATTTAATATTTATGAGACTGATTAATACTAGTTAGGAGTGAACAAAAAAAGTGTTAACAAATGAAAGTATTCATTTATTGTTGAGTTTTTTGCATTTCATTTATTGTTGAGTATTGTTCCTTTAATTTAATAAAATATTGTTCCTGCATGGTATATAAACTTCCATTTTATGAATCAAGAAGAGATGCATAAAACTGAAGTCTAATATATATATATATATATATATATATATAACTTTTCTTACAATTTTATGTTAAAATTGTTGTAAATATAGTAAGCTCTGTGTAAGACGGAAATCTGTCTAACTCGGAAAAATTTTCAAGTCTCTGTGAATTCAAAGTAAAATTTCTCTAAGGCAGAATATTGTCTACTATTGTACATTTTCTCGGTCACTATCAATTCTGTCTTAGACAGAGTTTACTTTATTACTAATTGAAGATTGAAATTATTTATGCCTTCAATTAATAAAATTTCTATTGTTTTAGGTGATGCAAATATCTGTTGAAGATTATTTTAAAAATTAGTACAAAAGACAATAATATTGCTTTTTGTTGTAAATTATTTGCGATATTGTATGAGAAGACAAAAATTTTGCCTTTTGTGTAAATACATATTTATATTTTAATAAATTATGTTTGTTTTATTTTTTGTTGGAATTCTTTCCATGTATCTTTTGTTCAATTTCAAAGGTCCAGACTAAAAGGTTTTTTTTTTTTCTCCCTCTGCTTATATTAGTTATAATATTGGTATATTCACAGTTATTCATTGCCTTGGAATGGCAAGGTTTTAACTGATAAAATCTTCAAAAATGAGATAACTTCATCTTTTGCATGTCTTTAGTTTTGTCTTGGCTGACATACAATGCATTCTAGGAAATATATAAAAAATTAACTAATTTATAACTGCAGGGTTGTTTAGGGTAAAGTAAAATTTTCATATCCCCTCCTTAAAAAAGGTGCTTGAAACAGCTATAATTTTGTCATTCCAAGGCAACAAAATGGTACTCAACATAGAAGAATTTAATGATTGGTCTTTTTATATGAAAATATATAGCACATCACAAATAAGACTATACTAAATTTATCCATGCATGGAAACAGCAAGCATAGTTGTATGAAATTTAAAAATGAAGAAAATTCAAAAACACAGTCAAAATGAGTAATTATAATGGTATATGCTTTTTTCCCCTCCTTAAATTCTATTGCTTCTTATAAAATAATTCAATCTCTTATAAGAGAAGGACTGTGTAGCACATTATTGCAAAAGATTGATCTTAAAATCAGCTAATATCAAGATAACAACACCATCTTGACTTACAAGAAAGGGTACCAATGAGTAAATCATCTACTTAAATATATATATAAGTAGAGTAATTCCTACTTGCCAGTCAATTGCTGATGAATAAAAAAAATGATCAAATGTTAGAAGATTTGTTAAAAAATAGAATCTTATTTATGACACTGTATAGTATATTCAATTATATCACTTTATGTATTTAAATTGTTACTATAGTAGAGACAATTTAGATCACTTTTCTGTATAATAATTTCAAAATAATGATTAAAAATTAATTAAAATTTAAACAATTTTTTTTTTATAGTACCATTAACAAAAACACTTAGAAACTATAAGGGCTAGAGATTGCAAGTCCGGGGAGGTAGTAACAACATAAATGATCTAACAAACAAAACTAATACAAGGGAAGCTCTTTAGGATAGACAAATCACTCCTGCTACAATTGGAGAATTCTGCCTACAGAATTTATGCTGGGCATTTTTTTATTATTATTATTTATTTATTTATTTATTGTAATAAGTTTTTTTTCTGAGTTTTGTGCACATAATTTTAAGTGTCTGTTGTCAAAATTCCATGTCACTATTACACATATAATGTTCTATAAAGCCCTCTGATTTTATGAAGTTTAATTTCAATTATCCTGTATTTTGTCCTTTTGTTTTAATCAAATTACTGACATGCTTCAAAAACTAATATATCATCTACTTGCTGAAAATCTAATTCACAGTTACTTTTTCTATAAACCTGACAATAAAATATGTTTTAGTTTATCTCAAAAATTAACAATAATAGATGGAATTCATAAAATTCTGAAAAATAATTGGATATAATCATGTTTGTATTAATGTATTTTGTTTCTGAATTTGTGCTTCAAGTTTTGTAATAAAATTTATCTAGAATTTTACAAAATTCAACAATCATTTATGTAATGTGTTAGAGATATAAAATTTCTGTTTCAATTTAGAATGACATGCCATGATATTCAACATATTGTAGCTTTTGCTGTTATTTTTCATTTTGTTTAATCCGATATCATTATCATATTTATTTTATGTCATGTCAGAAGCAAAAGTATTAATATATAACTAAAAAACAGGAATTCTGATTTTTCAGAATTTAGTGTTGCCCCGATGAAAAAAAAATATATATGTATATAAATATAGATAGATCAGTTTTAAAACTCCAAACACGTGCTTTTATTTTATATAAAATGTCATCCACATCTGTAAAAGAATTCCTCATTTATGATCCAGTGTTAAACAACATCTACAGTAAAATATGCATAGGATGTGACTATCGCTGAGTAATATATAAATAAAAAAAAAAAAAAACATTTCGTCATTCAAGAAATTGGACAAAAAAAATCGGCTATCTCATAATTCATATGCCTTCATTTGTTTGTAATATTAATATAGATCTTAAAATTAAATTTAGTTCATAATAGCTCCATATTTTATCAGAAATCATTCATTTATATTTTTTTCAGAATAGCACATATTTTAATTACATTTTTTTCAGTTTTTATGTGAACAAAAAAAAATGGCAACAAAAAGATATAATTGCCATTTTTCAATTATTTTCCCTTGACTTTCTACAGAAATGGAATACTTGAGTTGCCAAAATTAAACAAATGAGGCTAAAAACTACAAAATAATAATAATAATAATAATAGAGATGCAGTTTTCAAACAAATTGCATTTAAAAGTGCTTTTTTTCCAATACGACGGTATAAAAATAGAAAATGTGTGATGCTTAGAAGTTAAAAAAATTGCAGTAGAGATTATTCCATACAATGATACATCTGCTTTGTTTTACGGCTGGCTTATACAACGTAACTTTATTTTTTGGAGATGACACATTAATAGGTGGGAGAAAGAAATAGCATACTGGGGGCTAATAAAACAAAATTTCTTAGAGTTGGATAAAGGTAATTCTTAGTGATTTTATAAAACTCATTTAACAAACACATAAAATAGATACTTATAATTTTATTTACATAATTTACACAAATAAAACTTTTCAACAATATTTAAAACAAACATCCTTAGATTTCGAAAGAAAAGGGGAACAACCAATACGTTTAAAAAAAAAAAAAAAAAAAAAAAAGGGCTCAATTAAAAAGTTAGCACTACTAAACATGGCTTGTCCAATCACAGATTTCACTGATGGTCTGTTGGAGAGGGATTAACAATTCTTGTCTTTGGCATGTATCGTGTGCTAGATCCATTCATATTGATAATTGGAATCTGTGGAGCATGTAAACTTGCTTTTGCAGGGTAACGTACTCCAGCAATTTCAATTTCAAAATTTGCTTTCTCAGATATAAAATCTGTAGTTACAGTCTGAGGTTCACCAGTCTTTTCATCGTAATTATGCACAAAGCCCAAGCAGATTACACACTCAAGTGTAAAACCATAACCAGAGGATGTTGTTTTGCCAACATATTTTCCATTCCTGTATATTGGCTCACGTCCCCAAGACCATATGTCAGTTTCTGGATTGTGGTTTTCTAATTGGAAATGGACAAGACGGCGTTTTAGTCCTTGTTCCAGTTGCTGTTGCAGGGCATATTTTCCCAGAAAGTAGTCTTTCTGTGAAGGGAAAGTATAGTGAAAATATTTAATAAATTAAAAATTAAGCTCATAAAAGTTTAAATCAGTGTGAGTTTTAATTGCAATAAGCTTTCAATCCAATCAGACAAAATTCACATCATTAATATAAAATTTTATTTAGTATGACCAAACTTATAAATCAGACAGATGGAAGGATGCTTCTATCTTAGAGTTTTAGAAATAACAAAACTGATTTTTGTTATCAAAGTAATGCATGATTTACCAAAAATAAAATCTAAATTAGGTTGCATAGTAACATAATAAAGCTGAGAAATTAATAAAAAGGTTGCATAATAACATAATAAAGCTGGAAAAGTAATAAAAGGGATAAAGGAAATTTATGTAATAAAAATAATTGTTTGCATATCTCTAAATACTATTTCCTGAAGACCGTCTGATGCAGATCTAAGATGTGTGGTCCAAAGATATTTCTAAACATATTTAAAAATCACTGAACTTGATTTTAAATTAATTTTCAAAATTATTTTGCTTATTTTCATGTCTACAGATCTTAGAATTTAACCTCATGAAAGGGGCATACTTTCAGCAAATTTTGAAAAACTCCTTACCCTCCAAAAAATCACATACACCTATATTCCTTCTGGTTAAATAAAAAAAACAAGTGCAAGGAGGCACTTTAAATAACTGGTTGAAGGATACAGACAATACGCAACTCCATAAATGTAAACAACTGTACCTACAGTATATAAAAGATTAATTCTTTATAATAATATTTGTTTCAAAATAAAATTATTTTTCATCTAACATTGGTCATTGAAACAAAACCTTTATTTTCTATTTGTAGTAAATACAAACAATATGTCAGTTGCAAAAGTATATTAATACCGTTTTATCAGAATATATTTATATATTAAAACAGAATATAAAAGTTACTTTAGGTATAACACCTAGAAGACATAGTGTGGCGGCTGAATATGCCAAAAGGTGTTAAAAAGTTAAAGCTGATAAATGTCAAACGATGCTGAATGACAAATGTCCACCGCAGCGACATCTGGTAGCTCAAACTAAACATTGTATAAGTATCTTCTAGACACTATACTTGCACAATGTTAATGTTTGATCTACCAGATGTTGCTGCGATCACCATTTATTGTTCACTATCTCAGTTTTTTAGCATCTTTTAAAGCATTACTGGAATAGCCAATTTCCACACTTTATTTTCAACATGATATACTTTGGTGTTATAAAGAAAGAATTAAAAACTGAAGGCACTGGTCTTAATGTCGGTTGAACTTTTGAACCAGAATTTGCTGGTCCATAGACATCATGAATGATCAGTTAGCCATATTTTATCATTTTAAACATATTTTCCCACATCTTTCTAATTTTTAGGGCCTAACTACCCCTACATTCATTGAACAAATTCCCATATCAACCATCCAAATCCAAAAAATACAAAACTGAAAATTAACCCTTAAATGCCGGGTGTTGCTTTTCGGCAACATACCCAATTTAGCCTTCTAAAATACTATTAGAATAATATTGAAGCTATAATGCCTAATGTTGCCAATAAAATACATTCTGAAAATATTATTAAATCAATTTTCAACATATATATGGCAACACTTGTGCTGTTTAAGAACAAAGATAGATTTATTTTTTCAATTGTTGCTACTTGTTCTTTTTGTTTTGTTTGGAAGCTTGCGAAATACCCTATTTTGTTCTGCAGTGAACAAGTAAAATTTTATTTCTTATTATAGTTCCTAAAATTCTTGTGTGTTTAATATTATAGAATTTTATCAAGTAAAATTATTTTTTCAATTAAAGACCAGTATTGCCGATTAGTAACAAACTGTTTTTTAGCCGTAAACCATACTTAAAACAAAATAGGATTTTTTAAAGTATTTTTCCCATGATTTATTTAAAAAATGAAAGCCGAAAAACATTATTACAAGGATTTTTGAAAAATCAGGCATTTAAGGGTTAAATAAGAAGAACACTACTGCAAAATGAACTTATTCTGAAATTTTATATAAAGAATATAGTAAAATATAACTTGGAAATAAAAAATAAGTAAGTAGAATATTGTTGATTAGTTATATGTTTAATAAATTACAGCATTTGACAGTAAGTTTCAACCATAAACTTATTTGATAGACCAGGAGGCAGCAGCACAGACAATCACCCCATCGAGTTCAAGGCTGAAATTCCAGAATTAGTTAAAACTTGATTCACATATTAAAACACAATCGGTCTGCCAAGTCATATCTTGGTGGAAAACACCTGAAAACCAGATTTTAGTGGTTGACTTGTAGGTTTACTATTGTGTTTTCATGCTCCCACTCTTCCATGTTTTCATATCTTTGGTTGCAGGAAAGCACAATGGTAAAACTACAAATCAAATGCTAAAATCAGGTTTTCAGGTGTTTTCCACCAAGATATGACTTGGCAGACCAATTGCGTTTTAATATGCAAATCGAGTTTTAACTAATTCTGGAATTTCAGCCGTGAACTCAATGAGGTGATTGTCTGTGCTGCCGCCTCCCGTTGTATGATGTCTCATCTGATTAAAGCCAGACAACTAGGGTGATAAGGAATTAAACTAAAACAACAACAACAAAAAATTAAATGTCTAATGTGTTCAGATATATTGGCTTTAAATCAATTACAGTTTCATTAATAGATTTCTCTAGTCCTTTTTTATGTCATTTAAATTTCTAACCCCTCTTGCAATTTCAACTAATTTTTAAGGATTTGAATGTAAAATATCATTTAAAGATATAACACTATATTATGAAATCAGAATTTACATTTTACTGCCTTGGGGTTCAAAACTTGAATATATTCATTTAGTTAACAAGGCATATTTAATCTCATCATGACAAAAAAAAAAAAACAGTTTTTAATCAGGTTTCAATCATTGCTCCCATGGACCACGAAATTTTTTTTTAGGTGATCTTGGTTGTTTCTTTACTTATCTCAAACCAACAGACGACTAATGATTTCAAATACTAGTTATAGATATTTAATGCAAACAGCAAGTTGATTTGTCCATTTTAACATTGCAAGATCCTTCATAAAAACATTTTAAATTAATTCTCTACAAAATACCATTTTATTGGACAGAACTTCCACCTTTATCCTTCAAGAAAATGTTGGATTGGTACTTACATTTTGGTTTCAATTATTTTTTTAATTTAAATATAAAAGGTATTTAATTAATGTTCATCATAATAAGAATTAATTTAATTATAAATTAGTACATAACACTACTTTCTGTAAGAAAACAACCCAATGATTAAAATAAGCCATTTCTCACCTGCATTTTTACTTTGAAGCCCCGACCAACTTCAAAAGGAGTTGTGTGACTGTCCAATTCTTCAGCCCAGAAAGGTATGAATTTTTCAAGCCGTAGAAATCTAAGAGCATAATAACCAACGTTTCTGATGCCATAATCTTTACCAGCATCCAAAAGGTCATTGTATATATGGAGAGCATACTGAAAAGATAAAAATTTCGTATTTACAAGAGGAAAACTTCAATAAATTCTTAGGGAAATAAATACATCAATAATTATTTAGCTATTAACAAAATAATACATTTTGAATAAAGAAACAAATCTTACTTCAGATGGTATGTACAAGGAATAACCAGGTTCTCCAGTATTGTTAAAGGCCATTACCAGAACATCACCGGCATAACCAACATTCATTTTCTAGTGGGGGAAAAAAAAAATTGTTAATAAATAGAAAAGTACATGTAAATCAAATTTTGAATTTAAAATCTCTTTTAAACAAAACGTTTAGTGAATGGAAACTAAATAAGTTCAATAAAGTTCTGTTTTAATATCTGGCTCTCTTTTTATTCTAAAATTAAATAACTGTCCAAATTGCAATTATTATTATTTTTTTTTTTTTTTTTTTTTTGTTTAAAATTGATAAGGAAATTTTTTTATATAAATAATGTCTATAAAATTAAACAATATTTTATATAAATAATGTTTATAAATGTATCTACGTTATTTTAATAAGTGATACATATTATTTAGTGAAAAAATGTCAAATATGCTGAAAATCTTAAATAAATCATCCAATACTGTAAATTAATTTAAAATTTTAAAAAGGTTAAAATTATAATTTATTTGTTTTTAAATGAAAAAAAATTAAGTCACAACCAACACAAACAACATTGAAGGTTTAAAAGATAACAATACAATACAGAAGAGTAATGCTTTTTACATGTCTGACAGTACCATTTCTGAGACTATAGTCCAATGTTGCCAGTTGAGTTACTTTTTTTTTAATTCAGATTGCCTTATTGCTACCACTGTTTTGAAGTAAATAATTTGATTTTCTAAAGTGTTGACTATAAAGCGAATATTACAATTTCAAAAAAGTAGCAGCAATTAAGCAATCTTAATTTTTTAAAAATTAGTCCAACTGGGAACACCGCTGTAGTCAACAAACCCTGCCCTTGTGGTCCTCTTAGATTTCCAAAAAAAGTAAAATAAATAAATAGATAAATTATGCATAAAATACTTTAGCTGAAAATTTTAAAGCAATAGAAAAACACAAAAATAGTATAAAAAGGGGGTTGGGGTATAAAAGTGATCAGCACATGAAACAAGTTTGAGAAACACTACACTCTTACAGTATTCAATATATTAGATCCATTCTGGAGACCAAATGACTGTAAAATTTTAATAAATGAGGTATAGTTGATTTCACAACTGCAGGTGATATAAGAAAAAAAAGACATTAAAAATAAACCAAATAGTAGACACTGAATAATGAAATGTCGGGACTTTTTTTTTTCTTCAGTTATCAGTGACATGATCATCAAAGAAAGAACTTGTTGAGTGGAGTCCAAAAATCTATAATTTGTATAAATTTAAACATTTCAGACAGAGTTGGGTTGTATCAAAAATGCAAATATTTGAAATACATTTGTATTTTGTGTTTTAAACTAATAAAACTAAAGTATTTTAATAATGTATTTTGTGATGCTTTTTCCAAGTATTTTGTATTTCCAAATAACATTTCTCCAGATTTCATATTGTTATGTTTAAATGGCAGATGAACGATTCACTACACGAAAAATAAATACCTGTCTATTTTGTCTAGTCTTTTAAACTGTTTCCGAAAGTTGATATAAACATTCTTTTTCTACTACTGGTACAATAATAATCATGATAATGAATAGGGTGTTTAGATTCTGCAGAAGCATTTTTGCTGAATTATAACATTAGTTTTTATGGTATTTATCAACTGACCCGAATTTTTTTAATTTGAAAAGTATTTTGATTTTAGGTCCCAAAGCCAATGTATTTTGTATCGAAATTGGTTTTTATTTTGCCCAACTCTGATTACAAAAAGGAAAGAAAAAAAAAGTCAAGGTTTAGCAATACAGCTATAAAATGTACAATTCCTCTGTTGTACTTTTGCTCTCAAATTATTAAATCTATCACCACAAATAAGGAACCAATTTCTTTTAAGGCTGTTCTCAAATCCAAAGGGGCTACTTAAGGCTGTTCTCAAATCCAAAGGGGCTACTTGCTGACATAGTTTTAAATTCATTTTTGTTCAGAAACTCGTGAAATTGGCAGGTGTTATTATTTAGAAAGTATGTAATAAGAAGATGTTTTCCCTTTTTTAAGGCTGTGGTCTGCATGTACCCTAGAAAACTTTGGCTGTTTGAGGGTACTAGGCAACGGCCTTTTTATCTTTTTAAAAGTACATTTTTAATCTAATTTTTTCTAAATTATAAATTTAATTTTTGTTAACTTAAAGATTTATTTTTTTCTGAACTCAGAAAGCTAAGGCATAGTTCCCCCATCCCCATTTTTGTTTTTGCTAATGTTTAAGGGGCTCGCACCTTGTTATATCCTCATTTCTGTTGAGCTTTGATGATGTGGGACATAGGTCCCAGGCTCCTCAGTTAAATCTCTTTGTATTATCATTTTTTGGTAAACACAGAAGATCGGTCAGAAAATACTGTCAAGCATTTTCAAAGAAATTTCTGAACACGAGGACGCAAGAAAGGAGAAGATCCAGTCGTCATGTGAGCAAAATCGTTTATAATTCTATAAATAATTTATCAAAATCCAAATCGCTTCAATAGTCAGCCTTGCCAATTTCATGCCTTTACGTTTAAAAATGAGCCAGAAAGTTTACCATTGTTGAGCAGGGAACTTGAGAAATGCCTTAACAATATACTTGAAAGACAGGTTATAAAAAATTAGATATGGTAGGTAGCACATGTTAAAATTCTGTATACTACACCACAGTACTAATGTGCAGTTAGAATTGTATATAAAACATCATATTTATTCAGTAATTTAATGCTATATTCATTTTATAGTAAAATATTAAAGATTATTTTTTTTTCACTTGTAATGAATTGACAGAGTTTTCATTGCTATTATTTACCTTGCACGTAAAACCAGGTAGATCCATCTCAGTCTTGGTGAGTTCTGACATGAGCTCTTTAGACTTGGGTCCAACAACATTCAATACAGTGTACATTGATGTTACATCCCTTAAAGACACAGAGCCATCTTTTGGTAAATGTCTTTTCATCCATTCACTAATGCGGGTTTGCTGTGTTGTTGGGGACACCATGAAATAACTAAAAATTGAATTAATGGTAAAAAAAAACATTATTAAATACTACGAAATATATGTTTACAAAATCAACAGGTATGTTACTTATATAAAAAATCATCATTTTACAAAAGTTTTCCTTTCTCTTTTTTAAGGTTCCATACTTAAAAAGTAAAAATGGAACCATTATAAGATAACTCGTGTCTCTGTATATCCATCTGTCAAAGCCATTTTTCTCGAAAACTATGAAATGTGGTAAGTTCAAACTTGCCAGAGTTATAAAGGCTATTGATCCACATATTTATAGATTACTAGCCATTCACAAATATTGTTAAGAACAATTTAGGAGAGGTAATTAAGTTACTTGATTTTTTTTAAAATCATGTGGGTTATTATTTGAAAGATTTCATAACACCGAACTCAAAAATATATTTGTTTTAATTTTAAGTATTCTATTTTTAGAGATATTGTTGAAAATGTACTACAAAAATATGTCCCCCCCACCCTCCCGTTTCCAAATCTACAATAACTAAAATTATGAAAAATTAGGGGTAGTAGTAGTTTATTTAAACCTTGTGGGAAAACTATAACAATTATCTAGGTCACTTAGTTTTTGAAAAAGTCCAATTTTTTTTATTACACACAAACTTTACTCAGCAGGGGTGATGAGGGCACTTAAGGTACTCATCCATGTGTATCCAAGGATTATTGATAGTGATTTTTGAAAAAATTTGTCTGTAATTAACCGAGATATTAAGTAAAAGTCTCTATAGAAAACAGTGGCACGAACCGAGGAGGCATTGCAACTTTGCAGCTTCCTTTTGAAGCATGCTGGGCACAATGCCAAGTAAACTTTGTACAAAGGTTTTTGTCGCATGGAACCCTTTGTGCATGAGTAAAACTAATTTATACCCCTCAATATATCTTCCAGCACAGTGTTCTAGAGTATTCCAGGGCTTTCAAGAAGTTGAAATTGTATAGCATACTATTTCTAAAATAATGATCAACCTTTCATTAGCATTTTTGCTTTAACACAATGTAGCTAAAATCATTGTAATAGAATTTATATATTTGTAGGTTTATTTTAAAAGAACTTTTAATGCAAAAAATACATTTTTTCTTTGAAAATAATTTTTATATGAATTTTATTTATGTTTCTCTAATACTAATTTCTTTGGAATAATATGAAACATTTTTAATTTTAAAGTAAAGCATACTGTGTTGAATGACTCTATGACCACTGTAACATGAATTGGAAAAACAAAACTTTCTGCACTAGTTTTTTTTTTTTCTCCTTCCTTCCTTTTTTAATGCAGAAATACAGTTTGGAGTTACTTTGGCATTTTTCTCCTCAAAACAAAATGGGAAAGAACTTATTAAAATTAACTTACACCCCATAGTAAGTTGAGCACAAGAAATATATCAATGAAATTTGCTTAAAATCAGCTTGAAGAACTGCCTTCATCCATAATTTTAAAAATTTAGATACATTAATATCAATAATACATTATGCTAATTTTTATAAATAACTACAAAATTACCAGTTTTGAGCTCTTCTCAACAATAAACAATCATTTTCATAACCCCCAGCATCATTTTGCATACCAGATGAAACAATGTTTCCCACAGGTACATCAATATCATTTGAGCAAAGCAGTTGGAGTAAATCAACAACTTCTCTTCCTCCAGACTGAAAATAAAGCAATTTATAAAAAATAAATAAAAATGGTAAATTGCAGATTGATTTTGGACTATTCTTTTACATTGTTTATCTTGTTTTTACCTCAACAAAATTATGCACATACGAAACAATGTACTGGATGATTCAAAATAGAGATTATGCTGATTATCTCTTACTGTTGATGGTAAAAACATACATCCAATTATAAAAAGTATACAAATCAAGTACGACATTTAACTTTAGCATTTATTTTGCCAGAGGCTGTACATACATATTAAAATACAAACTTAATTATTTATACGATCCATAGATCCTATAAATTATAATTAGAAAACTTTTCTCCATGCTCTGAAAAGTACAACAGTACACATTTTAACCTTCTACGACCAAAACTCATAGAGTTATGATATTTTGAATTTTATGAAATTTTGAAGCTTTCCAGCACTAAAAAATTGTCTGTCCATTTTTAGTGTCAGAAAGCTTCGAAATTTCATAATATTTAATGTATTATAATTCAGTGAATTTTTGGTCATAGCAAAATGGAATTTTAACTATTTTAATTGTTAGAGCATGGAGAAAATGTTTCTAAATATAACTTATAGGACCCAGGGACGGTAGAAAGAATTAAATTTCGTATTTTTATATGCATGCAGCTCTTTGCAAAATTAATGCTATATCTAAAAGCTGTACTTGATTCATATATTTTCTGTAATTGGAAATATAATTTCTATCATCTGTGTTTTAAAAGATAATCACCATAACTTCTATTTTGAATAACCTGATATAAGTAGCTTCCACAAAACAGATAAGCTTCTATAGGAAAGATTCATTATTCAAATTGATCTTTACTGATAAAATGACATCAGATTAGCAGTTTGTTAAGTACATTTTATCTTTGCAGTGGAATCTCATTAATTCAAAATTAGCAGGACCTGAAAATAAATTGAAATTAACTGAATTTCAAATTGGCAGAAATTATGATTTTGCTTGTCTTCATACCAGATAAGCAATTCTTCATCCAAAAGTACATGATTCTGGGGTTCATATTCATTTACTGCTGTTTAAAATGTATTGTTCTTCTTCTTGTTTCACCTTATCTTCATTTTATTGAAAGCTGACAAAGTGCTAAGTTTAACAGTGACTGTTTGCACTTATTTTTTTAGACAATTTTATTTTGTTAAAGATTTTGGAAAAGTTTCTTTCATAGCAATAATGTTTTTGAAAGCATAAATTATTATCTGCTATCTTAAATGTTTGTGTACATGTAAAATTGTCCTTTTAAAGAAGCAATGGATGAAAAGTTACCCGTCTGCTCTTTCCATAGAGAATTAATCTAATTCTATTAAAAAATGCTAGAAAATTATGTTGTTGTTTTTTTTATATCTAAAGCTACAATAGGCAATTTTGTCAATAAGAATTTTTATTTTAAATCAATGCTTGGCTTCAAGCGAAAAAAAAAAAAAAAAAAAAAAAAAATCTAAATAATTATCAAAAGAAAAAACGAAATTCTTTGTATATTGCAAAGGTGAGATTTTTTGTGTTAAAAAAAAAATTCCTCTAAGTCAAAGGACTGTGAAAAAAATCATTAAACTATTCAGTGCCAACTAGTAAAAAAATGTTTAAAATTGATTTGAATCTTAAAAAGACCAAAACACACAATGTTCATCGCCTTTTCCCTTGGCATATTGCCAAACGCAGAATACACTGCAAAATACTTTTTTAATAAGAAGCACTTATCTTGAAAAAAAAAAAAAAAAATGTTGCAATAGATGTGGGAATTGAGCAAAGAGGCAAAGTCAAAATAAACAGTTCATTAACGTTCAAATATTTAATAAAATCTTCTTGATTAACAATAGTACTATGACATTTACAATGCCAATATTTAAAAAAAAAAAAAAAAAAAAAAAAAAAAAAAAAACATGAGTTAAATGGCTATCCAAAGGCTCTTCAGACAAGAAACTAAAAGGACAATGCCCGATAATATAATAAAAATCAATGGCCCACAGAGATGCTCTCTCTGTGATCAATGCTTAAAGCCATCTGTGTGTACCCAGCTCTCCGGTTGCAGCATCTCCAAGAATTTAGCACTTAGCTTGCATTATTTGGCTGGGACTTTCACCTTCGATTGCAGTTTCTCTTCACATCTGGTTTTGTGTGACTTTTCCAACACCACATATATGAAGCTTGAGCATCTTTAAATAAAAGCAACAAAGGGGATCCCTTTATCATCATCAAAGAGGATAAAAAAAATTTAAACTTGGTTTAAAAAATCTAAAGAATGTTTTTCTAAGGGATTTATGACTGTTAGTAGTATTGCATACAACAACAAATGAAAAATAATGAAAGTGAAGAAAAATTTTAAGGTTAATTAAGAATATATTTTATCTCCAATCTTCAATGATGAATTACCAACTCTAACCACAGTCAATGCCACCAATCAGTAGAGCTGCAGAAAAGCAAAGCAAGCAGTTACACATCACAATCTATTGTTAATTTTCTGAAAGAAATGGATATAAATACCATAACACACTCTTCACTGATGTCGCTATTAAATCTCTGGTTGCATCATGGATGGATTTTTGCATTTTTGAACTTTAAAAAGGACATCTAAATGTCGACCTACAACTTCATGTTTTTTGGAAAACTGATCAAAAAGAATACGACAAAATACCTCTTCCAAAACTATAAAATACATTATTGTCACAGAAATTATGGTGTAGAAAGGTTGTTAAGAATAGGGGTTATCAAACTGAACCTTTAAAACACAATAAAATTAAGTAAAATAGTTCACAAAATAAGATCAAAATTATACAAAACATATGTGAATACTGTATTCTATACATTTTGCAACTTGTCCTTCAGAATACCACGTTCAACTTTTACCAAAATTTTAAGTCTAACGATTTATATTTTCTTTGAAGCATCATTTTAAAATATACATATAACTAAGGATCACAAACAACTAAACATTTCAAATGCTAGCTCAATTTCACTTGCCAACAATCTAAGGAATGATTTCTTTACCTGTAGAATCGTTAAGAAGCAGCAGTCAATTATCTTGACCATGGAACATGGAGTTCTATAACCTCTTGTATCAATCACATTTTTAGATTTGCTTAAGAGAGACACGTTCTGAGAAAATAAGCATATCAAACAAATTCCAGAATAGATAGAAGTTTATGATTTATGTGGTGAAGGAATTTCGTCTTTGAATTAAATTAATTTCTGGGCTGCATATTTGAATTAACAACAATATTTCACCATTGTTTATACAGAGATTATAACAAGATTTTGCCTCTTATTTGAATTAACTGAATTTTTTAAATGCACAAATTTCGCATCAAAAGGATTCCTCTTATTGTATTGAAATTCAAATTGCACAATTAAAATATGATTTTAAAGGTACACTTACCGCCGAAAGTCTGCATACAGACGATCATCTTCCACGTTCATGCAACCATCACTAAGTAAATGGACTCTTTCTGAATCAAAATAACTTTTATTGATTCCTCTAACGTCTTAAATTCAAATAATACAAACAACAATCACCTGATCGTTACATAAAATAATACAAAAATTCATAACTTAAGAACAACATAAATCGTGTCCATCAAAAGTCTGCGTACACTGGAAAAAAATCTTTATTTGATAATGGATTGTAACCTTGTAGGGTATCCTCTTCTTTTTATAACCTCTCTCAACCTATTTGGCATGGATTCAACTAGCTTAGATGTCTCTTCTATAGTTATTTTGTTCCACTCTTCCAGCAAGACAGATTTGAGCCTTTCTGTGGATGTTATTACTTGCTCCCTGATTCTCCGCTCGAGTAAATCCCACAAATGCTCTATTGGGTTTAAGTCTAGGGACTGGGGTGGTGTATGGAGTTGGTTTGGCACATGGTAGAGCAGCCATGACCTCACAATATACGCGTGTGCTTGGAGTCGTTGTCCTGCTGAAAGTAAAAATCATCTCCCACCACAAGTTTCTCGGCACTTCCCTTGAGATTTTTCTTCAATATGTTCAAGTAATCAGTTTTGTTCATTGTTGATTCAATAAACTCCAGATTACCAACCCCACTGCTTGCCATGCACCCTCAGACCATAACGCCTCCTCATCCATGCTTGACAGTCGGAAAAAGATTCTCTTTCTTTAGCTCCATACAGGGTTTCCTCCAGACATATTTTCATCCTTTGATGCCGAAAATACAAAATTTATTTTCATCTGAATATATTACCTTTTTCCAAAAATCATGTGTTTTATTTAGGTGTTCTTTGGCAAAGGCCAATCTCTTAGCTCTGTTCACAGGAAAGATGAATGGCTTCTTCCGTGCAACTCGGCCATGATAGTCATGTTTTTTCAGTTCTCTTCGAATTGTGGTTAAACTCGCATTTTTTTGGAATCTCTCAGCAACACTTTTAGCTATTTGTGAAGCTGATAGTCTTGGATTTATTTTTACAAAGCGAGATTCTGAAGGCGACAGTGCAGAAGGGTGGCCGGATCTTGGCTTGGACGTTAAAAGTGCTGTTGATTTGTAGTTCATGATCACTTTTTGAATCGATGAATGTCTCCTATTAACAGTTTCAGCATATAATCTAAGACATTTTCCCCTTTTCCAAAGATCTATAATGATCTTTCTTTCAGCAATATCAATCTCTTTTCTGTTACCTCCCACGGAACCATGCAAACATTCAAAATCTCAAATCCAAAATAAATCGTAGTAGAATCCTACAATTACTTTAAAAAAAAAGCATGACTTGATTCAATTATCTCACAATAGAAGGCTTTTAAGAGCTCTATTTTATAAGTGTACGCTGACTTTTGGTGGGGGGTGATTGGCGATTGTTTGGCAGTCATTCTTATTTTTTCATGTTAAGGTCTGTTTTCCTGTTGTTCTTTGAATCAGGTAAGCTTGAAGAATAAATGAGAGGTATGTTGATTTTCCCAAGCCAGACTGCAATAGTAATTTTAGGATGAACACGTAATATGATCACCTGTACGCAGAGTTTCGGTGGTAAGTGTATATTATGTTATTATATTAAAAGAAAAGATTTAAGAAAAATTTGATATCAAAGACTATTTTTATTTTACTTAATTATGAAGAAGCATATATATACAATGACAGAGAGATGAATTTATACAACAAACTGTTACAATATGATTATTAATTTTTCTTGGAATTAATCTTTATTATTAAATATAAACATTCTTAAGCGTATTAAGAATTCTTATTTATCAATGTATATGTATTATTACTGATTACTTTCATTATTTATTAATCTAATAAATAAGTCTAAATAAATAGATTTGTAACAGGAATTACTGTTCAGAGATAGCTGAAATGTTACAAACTTATTCCCTAATTTTCACATAAAATTTACATTTAATTTTCTTCAATCTTAGAAAAAAAAAAAAAAAATCAATAAAAATTTCAACATTACTGTTTTTTACAGATGTATTAATAATTAGAAATGCAACACTTATTTAAAAAAATAATAATAATTAGAAATGCAACATTTATATAAAAAAAAATTCCTTGATGATTTTTTTTTTTTTTTTAGTAGCATGCTGAGTTTTCAAGTGGAGTATAATAACAATATATGTAATAAAATATATGTAATAAAACTCATTAAATGCTTACTTTGAGATGAAATTTTGTGAAAGATGACATATCAATAACACCAACTCTTTCTCTGCAAGCTATATATTCTTCTCTAACATTCTCAAACCAAGAAGGTTTACAAAACACTATTTTTGGAGGCTGAAGACGTTCTGAACCTAAATAGTAAGCAAAATTTGTTAGAATTTTTCATTATACTTAAATATTCAACAATTAATTTGTTTGATTTTTTTTTTTATAATATAGATCCATGAAAATAAAATTGTCTGCTTTTTATTATTATATAAATATATCAAGTATATGTTATCCTTATGTATATTAAGTATTCTTATTTATTATTAGTGGTACTTCTAATATTTATTAATGATATAATGCTGAAAAGATAAATTTATAAAAGAAAAAGGAAACCATTTAGAGGTAAGCTCATTCTCCAATGTTAACATAAAATTCTTTTTTAATTTTCTGAATTTTTGAAATTCTAAGTGAAAAAAAAGTATTCGATACAATGATACTGTTTTTACAAGTGTATTAATAAATAGTAATGCAACATTTATTTCTGAAAATCCAGTTTTTTTTTTTTTTTTCCATATTAAGTCACAAATGCAGTATAATATCAATGTCTAATAAAATTTATTAAATCAATTACTATTAGTAGTACTAGTCAACTCTGGCGACCAGTTTGGTCTCCTTTAAATGTACGCTAAGCATTTTAACATGTTACTTTTATTCATAATTTAACTTATTTGCTTAATCATTCACCAAATCAGGAAATTCTGCTAGAGAAATTAAGAAAAATTTCCGGAATTTTGATACTTTCAGTTGTGTTGTATTTTATTTTTCTTCGTAAAAACTGCTTAGCTCACTTAGACTTTATGCTTCTTGTTTGTTTGCTTATCAGTTGCAATACGTTCACTATTGAGGAGATTTTTAAACCTAGTAATCTTCCATAATTGGATCCCTAGCCAATTGGCGTATTTTAGCTAATAGGAATTGGTCAATGAATTTTTTGTGAAAAGCCTTTAATGATATTTACACTTACATTAACCCAATATTGTTACTAATATCTTTTTAGGGTATTTTTCCATTATTTCGTCGATCACTTTCTACGAAAAACTATTCACCAAACTCCAATAAAAAAAATGGACATCTTCAGTTGAAACAGTTGCTGAAACTGATCAATTGTACAAATGCATCCTCACATTTTAATACTTGTACTCTTTTAATATCATGACGTCACCGTTTACTGACAAAATTGTTTTAATTACAGTAGACAATACAAAGTTACTTCGATTATCCGAAGTAATTGGGAACGATCCTCTTTCGGAAAATCGAAATTTTCAGATAATCGAGAATGCTTCCATTGTAAGATTAAGAAGAAATATATGCAATATTTCTTATTATGGTAACAAATGCTTAATAAAAATAAA
The DNA here is from genome assembly GCA_963932465.1 of Maratus speciosus. Classification (NCBI taxonomy): domain Eukaryota; kingdom Metazoa; phylum Arthropoda; class Arachnida; order Araneae; family Salticidae; genus Maratus; species Maratus speciosus. The sequence goes on along the minus strand of OZ010798.1, from coordinate 230,828,292 downwards.
GCAATAGTAAAATAGAAACAAGAATAAATTACCTGAATTTTAATTTTGAAATTAAGTTCCTTTTACATATATGACAAGGGTTTGAAAAAATGTTTTGTTTGTCACAGTTTTGATTGCCTTTGCTTTGAAGCTCTATCACAGAGGTTTTTTTTTTAATATTATTAGTTCATCAGTATCACAGTCTTTCTGCTGCTCAAGCCATGCCAAACCTTTTGCAAAACATTCAAAAGCTTCGGAATTGCTAATTTGTTCGTTTTCTTTGTTCCACTCTGCAGCTTACGGGAGCTCAAGATAAATGCAAAGGAGCTCTAAAAAAGGGGATCAAAAATATTTATATGTACTCGTAGTTCGGAAAGGAGTGCTTGCACACAAGAAATATGATAGTTGAAAAAAAAAAAAAAAAAGCTTTCAAAATGGATTTTACACACAAGGAATGTGATAGCAAAAAAAAAAAAAAAAAACCTTTAAAATGGATTTTGGTTAACTGAAAGTTTTGGTTAAAAGAGTTTCAGATAAAAGAGGTTCTACTGTATTGAAAAACTAATGAATCTGTAAAACACCATTAAAATTACAGATAAATGTCAAATTAAAAATCACTTCATGAAGTAACAAACACGTATAATCAATCTAACGTCAAGTGAATGTGACGTCACACGATCATTCCTTTCTGTTATGTGTTTAATAAATGCATACTAAATTATTCTTTTGTGTTATTTTAGTTTGCTTCTGTATTATTTACCATTTTTAATGATATTATGTATTTAATAAATGTATATTAAATTACTGTTTTGAATGCGATATTGACAATAGTAAATATTACTGGCGATTAATAATCATCTACTGTGATCTGCCTTCCTGGCACGGATAATACGTAAATACCAAATTAACTGATGATCGATTTGAAATTTGATTCATTAAATATTATTAATGAGTTGGATTTGTTTACACTTCACTTCGTCAAGAAAACATCTTGAAAGAAGTTGAGTTGCACAGCACTTCACCTCACAGAATGAGATGCTAAACTTTGGTTGGCTTACAGGTGCAAATTATTTTTACATGGCAAAATTCATTGTTGGAGAGCTTACTATGTGAATGATTATCGCCATAAATTAATATTTTTCTGCTCAATAAAGAACAAATCTTTTTTTTTACTTTGGTGGAAAGAGATATTGGGCTGTCAATCTAATTTCCACCGAAGTTATCTCAGAATACGTACATATTTGAATGTAAGTAATCTCACAAACGTTATTATTATTTTTAATCGATTTTTCTAAAAATGTAACTTTTATGTAGTTTTATTCAAAAAAATAATTTGATTAAAAATGGGCGTTTGGTGTATGACAAGCGAAGAGGTCAGCCCGGTACTGTTGATGACAGTCACATGACTTAGGCTGTTGTTACAGAGACTAATAAAAAAAAATGGTGTTTAGAAATACAGTCCTCCCCACTTAATCGGGTCATGATAATCCAATACTCTGCTTATTCGAATAGAATCCTCCAGAACCAAATTTATTCCTATTGGTCCAATGTTATTTTTCCCTGCTTATACCAAATACCTTTTACAAATGCTCCTGCTTAATCGAATAACAGCTGTGTGACCAATGTTTAAAAATAGGCACGGAAAGCACGTTTCAGCTAGAATTTCCTTCCACTTTTTGTCATTTTCGGTTCCTTTATGCTGAAAACAAATTTTCAGTTCTTCCTGCAATGATTTCGGCCAGCAAGTGCATAATGGACAGGTCAAATGATTTCCCCACCATCACTTGGCAATGCGTTGCCACATCGAGACTCGGAGATAGTAGTTGCGATATTTTGCACTCATTCGAAAAATAACTCGATATTTACTCCTTTAAAATTCCACTTAAACAAACCATTTTAAACGATTTTTTAAGGTAGTATAAGTAACGTAAATTACAAATAGGCAAGTTTTGACCAAATTTAAACAAGCTGCATAAGTGTGATGTAAATCATATAAATGTATGTACTGACATTAAATTAATACCTATTTACTTTATATTAGCATTTGTATTTATTTTAGTTTATGTTATTCTATTAACGATTTATTATGATGTTAATTAAATATACCGTAGATGGTTATTTTGCCTTTTTCTTACACATTAAATATTACAGTTATGAATCCCCGATTTAATCGAATATTTTTTTCTGGAACCGTCAATATTCATTTAAACGGGGACGACTGTATTGAAGGAGCAATTGAAAAAACTTATTCTGATCAACTCTAATTATCATCTGTTAAATTTAATAACCCAAAGCCCTTTTAAAATGAATTTTTTTTATTAGTCAGACAGTAATAGATAGTTTCAATTGTTTGGAATTCTGTGCCAACATGAAAGAAAAATTCAAAATGTTCTAAGAATTACCTGATGTTAAAGTTATGAAAATTCTAAAAGCTTTTTTCCGAGTAAAATAAATAATTTAAGAGGAGGGAACTTACCACTAAACTTGGAATTCCATAAAATTCCAAAATTAATTGTTCATTTGATAAAAATTCAAGCTACAATTTAAATCATATCAAAGTGGTATCCTGTTGACTTCAAGAAAAACAGTTTATCAAGAGAAGAAAAAGCATTTTCTTCTCTTTAGACTTAAATGAAGTTTATTATGCTCTAATTATTCTAGCAGTTCTGAAATATAAAAAACAACAACAAAAATTCAAACTATACAATTAATTTTACTTGTAAATAAAATAATGTTCCATAAAATCTTCTGCTTATCTAGAAATATAGTTTGGAATGCATACTAATATACTTGATTAATTTACTAAGTACAGTGAAACATGTTTAACACGAAACTGAAAATTTTTTTTGTGTTAAAAGAATTTCACGTTAAAAGATTCGTAAAAAAAGAACAAAACTCGCAAATATTTTCAACATCGCCAAATTTTATGTCGATTTCCTGTTAAACTACTAGTAAGTTGCATTCATTAGGATAAAAAACAAGTAAAAAAATATTGTTTTTTGTTGTTGTTGTTGTTGTTTTTTTGTGTGTGTGTGTGGGGGGGGGGGGGGGGGGGGAATCAGATATCTTTTTTTTTTTAAGTGTCTTTTTCATCATTCTGAGATCTAGCTTGTTTGAACTAAATAAGCAAAGCTGTCTCTAAATCTTCCTGCTTAGCAGTTCTTATGCGTTTTCTCTCTGGCTTAAACATACTGCGCTCAAACATTAACATGATGCGATCTCTGTTTTTTATTACTGTTGATAAAGTAGAATTGGCAATGCCAAACTCTTTGCAGATTTCTGTTTTCGTCCTTCTTTTTCATCGACTGCATTAAGCAGCTTCATCTTCATTTGAAGCGAAATAGCAGTTTGTTTTCGCACTGATTTCTCAGCCATTGTGCTCATAAAACATAAGCTAATTTACAAAAAACACAAAATTCACTGATTTCCCCCCAAAATTCAGTATCTTTTACACAAAATTCAACAATTTCAACTCAAACTAACTAGATCGAAAGGGAATTTTTTTCATGTTAAACGATTTTTGTTTCGTGTTGAAAGAAAAAAAAATGCATTAAATTGCATAGTATACTGTCCAGACCGCTATTTTATTTCGTTTATTTATTGATTTTTCATGTTAAGCGTTTTCATGTTAAATGTATTTCATTGCATATTATTCTGGGGTTGACCGAAGTAAAAATTGGGTCCTCTTTGAGGTCTTTTTACAAAATTTCATTCCATGAAAACAAATTCTCTTTATTCTTTCTAATGTGCAATTCTCAAACAAAACAAGCTCACTAGAGAAGAAAATCTTACTAGGAGAACTTTAAAAAGTTAGAATTAATAAATGCTTAGTTTAGTTTTGAGTAATTAGACTTCATAATTTATTACAAAATTTATTTTTCACAAAATGGGGAGCCTAGAAAAAAAGAGTAAAAATCTTCATCAACCCCTACTGTGAAAGTAAATTTCATTATCAACAGACAATATCAAAACAAGACAATATCAAAAGGAAAGTTTTACAGTAGTCTATAAAATTCACAGCAAATAAAACTAATTAATATTAGTTTAAACAATCTTACGAGATAATTCTGGAGCAAAATACAAAGCTCTCTCAAATCCCATTCTTTCACCAAAGACTGCCCCAGCCTCTTCCTGGCAAGTATACAAAGGAGAACAGCGAGATTTTCGGCCAAATTTAAATTCAACCAAAAGAGGATGACGAATAGAATAATTATAACCTACAAAAGATATATAATATGACGTTACTAATTATAGAAATAAATTCAGGCAGTAAATTGCATACAAACAAATGTTCTGATGTTGTTTTAAGAGTTTTTTATGGTTATAACAAAATGATTCATTAACATATGTAGGGCAATTGCACCATGAAATATAATAAATAAGATGTATATGTTAAAACCAGGGCGTCCGAGTCAGGACCATTTTTGAGTGAAACAGTCTGAGTCGGATCTGTTAAAATTCCCGGAGTCAGAGTCATCCATTTTACAAGTAGGGCTGCAGGGTCGGAGTTGGAGTCAGGACCATTTTTGAGCAAAACAGTCGGAGCTGTTAAAATTCTGGGAGTCGGAATCATACATTTTTCCACCAACTCTGCAGCCCTGGTTAAAACACATAAACTTGCTGAATGGTACACAGAAACAAGAACTTTTATACAAACTAGTACAAATAAAATTAACGATACTGCATATTATCGAACTACTTCTGCAGTCGTCTTCAGGAAAAATACGATGTTGAAATGCTTAAAAATCTAGAGACGAAAATTTCCTGTTGAGTCTTGATCAATTATATCAATTATTATATATAAGCATTTCAACATCATATTTATCCTGAAGAAGACTGCAGAAGCAGTTCGAAACGTCAATATTATGCTTTATCATTAATTTTATTTGTACAAGTTCGTATAAAAGTTCTTGTTTTGTGAACAAGTTTATGTGTTTTAACACATAAATCTTATTTATTAGAATGATTCATGTTTATAAATGAAATATACATTTAAAAGTGTCTCAAAAATTGAATAGCAGTTAATTCAGAAGAAAAAGTAAGATTAGGAATACTTTTAAAAATGACATAAAAAAGTCATTTGATAAATTACCTTTTTACTTAATTTTTTTAATGTAAACTGGAGAAACTGACACAATAATGCTAATCATATATACAGTGGAACCCCAATTTAACGCTTCCTGCATATAATGTTTTCCTGTTTTTAACGTCGCTTCAGCTTGGTCCCACCAATTTCCTATACCAACAATGTTAAAAAAAAACACTTTTAAAATCTCATTCTGATGTCTTTCCTGCATTTAATGTCATTTTCTCAAATGAAAATTAACACTTTTTCGAACAATAATTGATCGTTTTCGACGAATTTCGCACTTTTTCTATCTATATTTCTGTTTTCTTTCGAATTGATATTTATTATAATCAACGAAATCAAATCAAATTAAATACAGTAAAAATCCTCTAATCCGGCATCCTAAGGTCTGGCATGCTGGATAATCCGGCATGACTTTCGGAAAAAAATAAACATTTATATCAATCGCAAAACATCGAAGGAGCGAGGGATAGACATCGTGCCGGACATTGTGTATCGGCATGCGTGTAGGGGCACCACCTGTTCAAAGGCCATCACTACTCCTTTGTTTACGTTTCATGTTAAGTTTTTGCTCTTCGCTCTTGCTCTGCATCTTTGTTTACGTTTAACTGTTCAGTGACACTCAACCTGATAGTCACATGCATCAACGTCGAATTCACGTGTTGTGTTTTGGTGTTTTTTAGAGCTTGCAAGTAATTTTATAGTGAGTGGCAAGTGACATGGGTCCTAAAGTTAATCTCGTGTCTTCAAAAAGAAAACATCCGACTCTCAGTTTGGTGTTTTGCTCAAAAGCTAGAAATCGAATGAAGTTTGAAAATGGCGTAAGTAGAACATCATTATGAAAGACTATGACATAGGGTCGTCTACAGTTTAAGATATAAAAAAAGAGACAAGTTGAAACAGTTTTTGAATGAATCGGAAACTATGAAAAATCTAAGTAAAAGGCAAACTTTAAAAAATCCCAATTAGAGCAACTAGATTCGGTCTTGTGAAATTGATTTTCAGCAAAAAGATCACAGGGTAAACCTTTAACTGTCCCTAAGATTTATGAAGAAGCTAAACAGTTCTAACGAGATTTGAACATTGATACTAATTGCAAATTTTGTGAAGGCTGGCTGAGGAGCTTTAAGACTCGTCATGGTATCAAAAAATTATATATTTCTGGCGAGCTGAAATCTGCCGATATTGTAGGTGGTAAAGAGTTCAAAGTTAAATTCAAGCCTACTGTTTCTAAAAATGAACTTACAGCTTGTCAAATCTATTATGCAGACGAGGGCGACTTTTTGTGGCGTTGACTACCAAATTTTAATATTGCTGGTGGAGATCAGAAAAGTGTAAAAAGTTTTAAATAAAATAAAGATCAGTTAACAGTACTGCTGTGCTCCAATTCATCCGGTGAAAATGAAACTTTGCACTGAATGCTGTGACAAGATCTGACTGCTCTCTGAAATAGCTTTAAAACACTTGAATTTTGTCAATCTTCCACATCACACAATACAAAACAACACTTAAAATTTTCTTTTTAAAAACAAAATCTTCTTACTTGAGGTAAAAATTACTTAAAATGTAAAACTGTTGTAATACATCTTGACAGAGCACAAAGTGCTAAAATAAGGCATAATCTTGTATTGCATTTCTATCTATTAACATCCATCATTTGAACTATTAAATCTTGAAAAAAGCGTTATAAATGTCGTAAGAGACATCATATTTTCTCATATTCACTAAAATTTTCATTGCAAATGAAATATTTGAAAGAAAAAAAAATGGACTTAGAACAAATACTACACGTGTATAACATTTCATCTTATTCAGCAATTTATCTTCATGTATTTATTTCTATATTTTCACAAAACTGCCACATTATTATTTTATTTATTCTTTTCACATAAACTATTGTTCGAAATTCTTTTTTTTTGAAGAGGAAAAAAAAAACTGGAGCACGTGGTCGCCGAAAATAAAACGATGCAATCGCTATAACACTTAAATCTGAATGCATCCATTAAAATAGTAAAAATGAAAATCAGTAAAAGAAAAAGCTGGAGTAAATACGATCAATCAGTAAAATTTGTTATATACATAAAAAGTCATTGAAAAACTTATGGTTCAGCTTGATCACTCAAATGCACTGTCTGTGCACCTGGCACTAGCACCATTTATTAAGAAGTAATTAATTGATTGTTCTAATGGGTGCTTATAATATTTCTAAAAAAAGGTTCACTACTGTCTTTTGCATACTAGAAATGGATTCATTAGAATAAACGCGATCGTCCAGTTGCCTCGATTAATCATTTACGTATGCGCTGTGAATGTATACTAATAACCCGATGTACTAGTAGGTGATCAAGCTGAAAAAGGAAATAAAATACAGTACCTCCACTCTTGCAATGAAAAGAAAACCAACTCTAATACTTGTTTCGAACAAGGAAGATTTTTATTCTTTCAGTCAAAGGTATGCAGGTGAAAGGTGGGGTCCACTGCTCGGCATCCGATGATCATGAAGCATCTGTGAGGTTTTAAATCAGTCTTGATTTTCCAAAGTATCTTCTTAATAATTCATGTGGATATATGGTAAAACTAGTTGAATAAAACATTAAGAAGAGGTCCTTGGGAAAGGAGACTTAGCCTCGTTATAAAAAATTCTCTAGCAAAACTATGGCATTGACTTCCGACATTACCGGCACATCCGGAGCACGAGGCCCACGGAATGTGCGGCGAGCTAAATCGTTTTACTCTATACCAGTAACTGCACTAGACTGAACTGCTCGCAGAGAGCGAGAGAGAGAAAGCTTTTAAGCTCACGCGCGGCAGCTAAAGGGTTGTCGTAAAACGGTGAGAGCGCGCCAAGAAAAGACAGAAGCGAGACGACATCGCTAAAACGGCGCAAAGAGGATCGCAAAATGCGATTTACTAAACATTGCGTGCTGAAATGAAAACAGTGCTTAAACTGAAAATGGGAAATGAAACCAGTAAATTTAAAACAGAAAAGGTTAGATTAAATAAATAAGAGATGTTTAAAAGTAAGATTAATTAAACTGCCTGGGGAAAGGAAACAAAATATATTGCCACACAATAAGTGGGTTGAAACAGATTTTGAAGAGCCAAGAGAAGAAATTTTTACAGATGAGGTTGATGCTGATGAAGATGATATAGACGAGTTAAACAACATCAGGTGGAATCAAGCATCTTATCCCTTGAATACATTTATCAAGTTTTCTGAGCGCAGCAGTTCGTCCAACGATGAACAAATTATGAAACTCCACATCATATGAAGTGATGTCTTAAAAAACAAAAAAGAAGCGAGAATACTACTACAAAACAAACTGATATTCGAGATTTGTTTAAGATGGCTTCTATGAACAAGCCTAATTGTGCAAGCCTACAGTGCCCGTTTTTATTTTATAGTCATGTACATATGTTCTACACACTTTACATTATGATTCCTTTTTTTTATTCTATTCAAGCTGTTTAAAGAATAAAAAATATGCTTTACTGTCATTTTTTGTTTAATTGTAACCTACACTTCTTTTTCGACATTCATCGTGCAATTCAGAAAATTTCGTGATTTGGCATGTTTCAAGTCTCGAACGTGCTGGATTAGAGGAATTTTACTGTAATAGTTATTTCTTCCATTTTGGAAGACAAACAAACCTGCAGCTTGCTTTCTACATTCAAATTTATTTCTACATAAAAACTAGAAGAACAAATAATCATTTTTTTTTTTTTTTTGCTTCTCCACTACATGACACATGATCACGGCGCCTGATATACAAAGCAAGAGAGACTCGCAAAGGGGATTGTGGAATATTCTACAGACGGAGGGACCGATAGGACAGCAGTGTTAGGTTTCCAATAGAAATTGAACTGAAGGATAACATTAAAAATCTTTATTCGTTTTCATTCAGCGAGAAATAACTGTAAAGCGGAAGCGATTCTCTATTGCTGATAAGGCCAGCATTAGTGAAAAATTGAAGAATTTTTCAGGGACTAAAGCAGAATTGGCGAAATCTCCTGGAGATGTAACATCTACACTTAAAAAAATCTTAAGCCAACAAGATGCCGTTGAAACAAAATCAGATACAATACGAAATTCTGTAAAAAGATTAAAACCTTAAAAGGTTCTTCATATGCTGAACTGGAAAAAATCTTGATTGAATGGCTCCACCAAGCACACTCTGCAAATATTCCTATTAATGTAAGAATATTAAGAGAGAAAGTATAGAAATTTTTCTTAAATTAGACATAACAGGATTTTCCACATCAAGTGGGTGGATTGACAGATTCAAAAAGAGACACAGTGTGGTATACAGATCAGTGTGTGGTTAAACAGCAAGCATCGATCAAGCCACGGTTGATGACTGGAAAAGGTATGCACTACCATCTCTGGCAAAAAATTATACCCCGCAGAATATTTTTAATACTGATGAGACAGGCTTATTTTTCAATCTCCTTCCAGATAAGACATACACAGTAAAAGGAGAATCCTGTAACAGAGAAAAAATGTCAAACGAATGTCTAACTGTTTTACTGTGCTGTAATGCTAATGTTAGCAAAAAACTAACTCTGCTTGTTCTTGCCCGTGCTAAAAAGCCTCATTGTTTTAAAAACATTGTTTTAAAACTTTTCCCACAAGTTACAAAGCTAATATAAAACCCTGGATGATGGAAGTTATTTTTCAAGATTATTTGCGACTGTAATCAATTAAGAAAATGCAATCAGAGAACCGTAAAATAATCTTGTTTGTAGATCAATAGACAGCTCACAAGAATGTAACATTGAAAAATGTGCGCTAGGATTTTTTCCACCAAATTGTACCAATATGTTACAACCCTGTGACTTAGGGATAATTCAAAGTGGTTTACAGACAACAACTTGTCCAAAAGGAAGTGTTACAGTTTGAATCTCAGTTCAGAATTAGTTGATTTGTGTCAATTTCTGCAATGAACACGAATCCAAGAAGAAGATAAACGTATTAGAATCCCAACATTTGATATCCTCGGCATGGAAAAAGGTTACACGAGACTGTATCTTCCAGAGCTTCAAGAAAGGTGGATGTCCGCCCATCGTAACCCTCTGCTTTTGATCACATAGGGAATAACGATTCCACTGAGGTTTATTCAGCGGGAATTGATAGGGATTTCATTGCATATGCAGAATGTGATACCGAAGTACTACTGACTTGCGAAAGAAAAGCATTGTCGATTGCCGAATTGGTGGAACCGTCTTCGGCTCAAAGGACCATGCAGATGATGAAAAAGACAGTGCAGTCGTTGAATCAATGCCAACTTTCAATGAAGCCCAAGCTATTTTGCATAAACTGAGACTTTTTTTCCCAAGGACATGAAGCTCAATAAAAAGAAGTTTTAATGCTCGAGATTTCCTTGTGCGTTTTACAATCTAAAACAAACATTCAAACCCAAATCTCAGATTTTTTTGACAGCAAAATAATGTAAGTTTTGATTTCTTATTAAAGTAACAAAATGTGTTAGTTACATAAAAATGCTTTATTTTCTATTTTATGTTTCATTTAATTAATTTAAACTTAATTTTATCATTTCGGTGATGTTTTAAATAACATTCATATTGTTTTTCTTATAACTCCGATTTAACGTTCTCCCGCTTTTAACGACGTTTTTGAGCAGCCCCGTGAATGTCATTAAATTGGGCTTCCACAGTATAAATATATTAACTTTTACAAGCAACCACAACTAATTAAAAACAAGAATTATGCATATTGTTTAAGAAAGCGTTTCTCAAAGTTTTTGGTCCTGCAATCCCTTTTTAAATTTAAAATTTATGAAGAACTTTTAGAAACATGAGTCTGTACAGAAAAAAAAAAATGTGAAAGAAAAAAGGGCAGATTTAAATACGGAATGAGATAATTTCGCTTATTTAATTAAAGAAAAAAAAAATCAAAATTCAATAACTTTGATCATTCACATATTTATTTTTTAAAGTTGTGTATATATTTCATAACAAAAATGTAGACCTATTTTTGGTGTATCTTTGAAAAACTACTAAATTAATAACAAAAATGACAATAAACTAAACAATAAATAAAATTATCTAAATTCTCAAGAATCTCTTAGTGCAAAATTGTAAAATACTAAGAGGAAAATACACACATTAAGTTCCACAGAAAACATGTTTGAAGCATGCAGCATATCTTAAAGACAAAATGGCAGAACATGAGCAAGAGCATGGAATCACAGCGTATTCATTTTGAAAATACCAGTTTGAAGTTTATTCAAAGTTGCCAATCACAACAATCTAGCGACTGTAAAAGCTTGCTGTGACAGCATGATTGTTTTTAAAAAAAAGTCCCTTAACAAACTATTATTTGTGGTTGATTTAGGAAAATATAAAGGTATAATAAAAGGATATATTTAGGAAAATTTTGGCCATAAGGACCCTTCACAAATCTTTTCAACTTAAAACAGCACTAAACATTTCACTAAACATTTTGTCTTAAAGCAGGACTCTTCAAAAAAATTTTCAACATAAAAGAGAACTCTTCACAAAGCTCTTTGTATAAAATATAGAATTTTCATGTTTCATCTCTAAACTTAACTTTTCTCAAATCTAATCATTTTAAAATAAAATCTGATCTTCACAAAACAGCTGAAGTTGCCAAATAACCTATTATTTAGTTCCTTTACACATATCAGATCTGATTAAAAATAGATAACCAGGAATATAATGATAAATTCACAAAAGTATGACTTGGGTTTTACACAAATACAATAAACTTTTCACAATTTCACAAAAACAGGACTCTGTTAGAAAAATCAGGACAGAACCCTGAATTGATAAAAAAATAAATTTAAAATATATTTTCACATTTTTTAAAAATATAATTTTGTTATCAAAATTAATATAAATATTTTTGCTTAGAATTATAAATTATTTATGTTTATCAGATACTTGAAAAAAAAAAGGGTCACTTGCAAAATTTTTCTGCAATCTCACACAAGTTTTACACAACCCCCTTTTTAAAAACCACGGACTGCATTTGAAAACACAAATAAATATTAAACACAATCTTACCAACAGCTTCTTTGATTCTTTCCTGCAAGAAATTCAAATTGTTGTGTAAATCAATAAATCTTCTGATATCAAAAGGAAGTAAATAAGATTTAGTCTCGCCAGTTGTAATCCAATCAGCTAATTCTTTACCCAAACCTCCAGCTGGTTGAACAGAATTGACATTCATTCCAACTGCTACATATAAGTGATCAATCTAAAAAAATATTTTTTTTTCTCATTTTTACTGAGATAACCAGCAAAGCTAATACATTTTTTATAACTAAAAGGTACCCTTTAGTTTTTGAGTTTTCTTTTTTTTTTTTTTTTTTTTTTTTATCAGAAATAAGATTTAAAAAAATATTCAACAACTTATGACATAAATAAAATTATCAATGCATGATATTTTTTCTCTCAAAAATAATTATTTGTTGTAATTTTGATAAAAAATTTTCAAAATATAGGTTTTCATGAATAAAAATCAAATTATATAAACTTTTTTCCTTACATAATTAATTTTTAATCTTAAAAATAGGTAAATTAATTAAATTAAATCAAAACTTGAAGTATTAAAGTTACAAATTGTTTCTAGTATTGCTCACTAATGATATTAACTTTTTTTTTTCCCCCATTAGTGCTAAAAGTAAGGGATGAAAAACTTTTTAAGTACTTTTTCATATTTTTTCAGGAAAAGACTTAATGTAACAGAATAAATGGCTATGTTTGAGAGGAATATTAAATTTTAATAATGATTCAATAATACTAAATAAAGCATATTATATTTAAAATTGTTGTTGTTGTTTTTAAGCAATACTTTTTTAGTTAATGGTATTTCTCAAAAACAAAAAAATGTTACAAACTAAAATTTAACTTTAACACTAGTTGGATGTGCCAATCCCAAAACTTTCTTCTATCTTATACATCTTAATATTTCAAAAACTAGTTACACATGTTAATACTTCAATATTATTAGTTCATTCTATACCAACTTTGATTTTCATCTTAAATTTCTGCTTCAGTCAATTAAATGAACTAAAAACGAGTTAATCTATATCTTGATATTTGTTAAAATTAATAGTTTTCCCTTATTCTGTTGTTATCAGATGTTTTTGGATAGCCGGCTTAGCAGGAAGTGAGTTCCCGCCTTTGCACGAGCCGCCGATGGACAATAGAACTACGAAAAATAAAGAAAAGTATACAAAAATCGCCATCACAGAGCCCCATTACCGCGCGATATTTCCAAATTCAAGGGGGACCTGTTGGCCAAAGCCAAAAACATGCACAAAAAATTTGGTTCAATTGCATGCATAATTTTATACAATTTTCGATTGTACAATAAAGAAAATGGTACAGACATCGTAATTATAGCGCACCCTTGCAGCGGAATTTTTCCAAATTCAGGGAGGACCTTCATGCCATGAACAAAAAGAAACACAAAAAATTTGGCTCAATTCTCTGCATAACTTCATACACTTTTCGATGGTATAATATTCAAAATGGCACAAAAATCGCTATTACAGCGCCCCCTACCCGCAAACTTTTTCCAAATTAAGGAAGGACCTGCTTGCCATAGCCAAGAACTTAAAATAAAAATTTGGTTCAATTCTATGCATAACTTCATACACTTTTCGATGGTACAATATGCAAAATCACTATTACAGCGCCCCCTAGTGGCAAATTTTTTCCAAATTCATGGAGGTGCCGCTTGTCATATCCATAAACTTAAAATAAAAATTTGGTTCAATTCTATGCATAACTTCATACACTTTTGGATGGTACAATGTTCAAAATCGCTGTTACAGCGCCCCCTACCGGCGAATGTTTTCCAAATTCAGGGAGGATCTGCCTGCCAAAGCCAAAAACTTAAAATAAAATTTGGTTCAATTCTATGCATAACTTCATATACTTTTGGATGGTAAAATATTCAAAATCGCACAAAAATCGGTATTACAGCGCCCCCTACCGGCAAATTTTTTCCAAATTCAGGGAGGACCTACCTGCCATATCCAAAAACTTAAAATAAAAATTTGATTCAATTCTATGCATAACTTCATATACTATTGGATGGTACAATATTCAAAATCGCACAAAAATCGCTGTTACAGTGCCCCTACCGCCGCATTTTTTCCAAATTCATTGAGGACCTACCTGCCATATCCAAAAACTTAAAATAAAAATTTGGTTCAATTCTATGCATAACTTCATATAATTTTGGATGGTACAATATTCAAAATCGCACAAAAATCGCTGTTACAGCGCCCCCTATCAGCGAATTTTTTCCAAATTCAGGGAGGACCTATCTGCCATATCCAAAAACTTAACATAAAAATTTGGTTGAATTCTATGCATAACTTCATATACTTTTGGATGGTACAATATTCAAAATCGCACAAAAATCGCTATTACAGCGCCCCCTATCGGCGAATGTTTTCCAAATTCAGGGAGGATCTGCTTGTCATAGCCAAAAACATAAAAATTTGGTTCAATTCTATGCATAACTTCATACACTTTTTGATGGTACAATGGCAACAGACACAAGGACAGACGGACACACGGACAGACAGACATTTTCTATAAACATGTTTTTTGGGATCTCTGACCCCTAAAACATGTAAATCCGTCGAAAACCGGAAGTCGAAAAAAATTTCGATTACAATACTTTCTTCTATTGAAGATAGAAGAAAGTAACAAGTGGAAAAATGAAAATTTTCAGGTTACAATGCGATTAGATTCATAAAGAACAACACTTCTTTGTTTTAAATCATCTGAACCTCAAAAATTACACAATATTTTTTTTTCTAGAAAAATTAAGAAAAAAAATTCTTTCTGGGGGGGGGGGGGGGATGGTAAACAATAAATTATGTGGGTAAAAACAGTATGCTAGACAGCTGCAGTAATTTTTTTTCCAGAATTAATAATTATAAAATATATAGATATGTGCCAAAATACAATAATATGCTTATAATTTTAAAATAAATTGAACTAACAACTAATAATAAAATGTATTTAACTAATAACAATTTAAATAGAAAACATTTTACTGTTTAATGAAAAATTAACATTTCATTGAAAACATAATTTGAATATTTACAAAATAAATCAAAGTAAAGATTACAACACTCAGTCTAATCTTTGATGTCACGCTGGTACATACTCTTCCAATAAATTTATACTTAAAAGCAGAAACAACCCTTAAATCTTTTTATTTTTCCCCAATTACATACAACTAGCAGTAAAATATGAAAATAAATCATATATATCAATAACAGAAAAAAATCATTAAAATAATTTAGATACAAAAGCTGTATATTTCTTGAGTCATGGTATACGAATTTAGCCAATAATCCAATAAATGAAGTAGGCCAAATCCCAACTGAATACTCTGTTTAGTTGTAACTTTAACTTTATAATTAACTGTTCTGATGCAGGTTTTCCGTTGGTAAGTTGTTTATGTCATCTTTAGTGACTTTACGCTATATAGTACTGACAAGGGATGAATTTTCAGTCAAAATGTCTACTTTATTGTTTTTAATACATATTATGAGTACTTTTTAATTTAAAATGTCTGAAATTCAAATAAGTTATCTTTTAGTACTGTATTCAGACTAGGGATGCACCGAATATTCCGTATCTATTCGGTATTCGGTCACGTTACCAAATATTTGGTTAGACCAAATATCAAACGATTAGCTCTGCTGAAAATTTGGCAGAACATCAAACTATTTGGTCTGCCGAATAATGAAATATTCGACCCAGGCATATACTTTAAAAAAAACTTTTAAAACATATTTTTAGAAATCTTACACAACTTCTACTTTTAACTGTCAATTTATAAAAATATTCAGAATAATTAGAAACAGAATCATATTTAAATAAAACAGAATGTTTTTACATTATTTATTTGCTGTTTATAAAGTCTTATTTAAGAAAATTAACAATTAATGAGGATTTCTATAAGAATTAATGATGTACAAATGCAAGTTCCTGAACCTTGTCTAGTAAATAATCTGTTTCTTCCTTTTTTACAAAAAAGGGTGTTTCTAAACAAAATAGAAAAACTTTCAGGGTTGATAATAGACATCAAGATCAACAATTTTTGTTCAGGAAACCATAATCACAATCCATTTATTCAGTCATAAATACAGTGTATCTCATCTCACTCGAGGTCAAACTTGAATTTTCGTTTCTTACTTTAGCAATAATGAAGATATCATAACTATATTTTTAACAGACTTGCTTTGATTTCTGTGAAATATGACATCATGATGAGAAGTAATGATAATTGTCATCAATCATATCTAAACAACAATGAACTAGACATTCCTTTATTCAGAATTCGGTTGACAGTATTTATACTGTGTCACAGGCCAAGATTCAGTCATTCTCAATGATATCCTCATATTTAATACAAGCAAAATTAATATGTAACAAATCTCACTAAAATATCTTCTTTATTCATAAAAGTTGTGAACAAAAATTCAGGTTCAGCTTGTAGTTATACACCCAGTATTTTTGAATGAATGTATTGTAATTTTGATGGAATAAATAGATTGAGACTAGATTAATTTTTAACACAATTATTCTAATTGGTAAATAAATTTACATCTAACATAAATAGATTGAGATGTTGTTTCTTTTTAAAAATATGTTTGTCTTGACCAAATTATCTACGTTGAAAGTTTGTTGCAAGATTTTAGGAGCAACCTGTATGTTTACAATCTCTGAAAGTGATCAACCACTCCAGACACTGGATGCATTTAAAAACTTCTTTACTAAACCAAAGGGGGTAAAAAAGTTATTCTTGCAGAGTTGCCATTATTTGAATAGGTTGTATTATTTATTTATTTTTACTTTAGTCTCTTTCTGACAAATATACAATATATTACTCATGACCTTGTAAAAGTCTTCCAATTTTTTCACAATTTCTCTTTGATTTTAAAATGTTTGTTTTAGAATTTAAGAAAATTTTATTCATTTGTTTTAATTATCAGAAGACATGAAATTCAAAATTTTATTAATTAAAATAGTTTTATAACTCACCAAAAATCATTGTTTAAACACACAATAAAATACATTAGGTAATGTGAATAAAACCAGATGTATACGTGTGAGTTCTAGGACTCACATCATCAGTGTATAAAATCTATGTAAAAAAACAATATCTCCCTAACTACATGCACGGTGAAAACCTAAAACGGTTTCATTTTGGGTTTTCACCGTGCATGTAGTTTGGGGGGGATATTGTTTTTATACATAGATTTAATACACTGATGATGTGAGTCCTGGGACTCACAAAACATATATGTTTGGTTTTATTCACATTACCTAATGTATTTTATTGTGTGTTGATTTTGAGCGATTTATATTTCCACATAAGTTTTTATTTACTAGTTTTATAACTATTCTCTTCTTAAATAACTTAAAACAGATTTTTTTTCTGTATAAAGTTTACTTGTAAAAAGCTCTTGTTTATCAATATCCAAGTTTCTGTATTAAATATTATGTAAAATTGACTTTAAATTTAACATTTTAATGCCTTTAAACTTTGAAATATAAAAGTATTCGGGCAACTGAATATTCAGTATTTGGCCAAATAGTTACTATTCAGCTGGCTGAATATTCAGTATTCGGCCTAACAGTTACTATTCAGCTAGCCAAATATTGGGTATTTGGTTCATGACAAATATTCGGTATTCAGCCAAAATCACTATTCGGCGCATCCTTAATTTGGACATTGTCTTTTCTTTCATTACTATGGCGTATTTTTCAACCATGCTAGTATCTTAATTGGCATCATTGCCATCATTATGTTTGGAAAATACACTTAGTTTCATGCCCCCACTTAATGAGTATTTACTGACACCTTAAATAGAATCAGTATGGTTCTTTTTCTCTTAAAAATTCTTAATGACATTTAAACAGACTTGTGAGCTAAAAGTTATATACTTTGCCTTATTAGTAAGTTAGTATAAGTGAATATTTGACATTTAACCTTTAATGGATTCCAAAGACAATTTTTAAAATACCAAGAGCTAATCAAGGAGAATGTAATTTTAAATATGAAAATTTTAATTTATCAATAATAACAATAATCATTTTATCAACCACTAAGCACTAACTTTTTTATAATAATTATTAAAATAAAACCATAACAAACATTACTTCTGCAGTTTCTCCCAGTATCCATTGGCCATCTGGAGTAAAAGTATCAGGACCACTTACATATTTTTGAATATCAACTTGATTTAATATGGGTACTCTGAAGCAAGCTTCTTCATACACTGGTTCTGAAATAACAATTAAAAAGTTAAATTGAACTGCCATATACTTAATATGAATTTCAGTACGGTTTTAGTAATATTTAAATTATAATTTACATATATATATAGATATATATTTAATTTCTATTAGTAAATTTTTAATGATGCTAAAAATTGATAAAACAAACAACTAACAACAATTTTCAGTGATCAACTGCAGTTTGAAAAAAAGATAAATATTTATATATTATTATCTATAGCATAATATCTAATTAGTGTACAATGACTATTTTGGCCATTCCATAAATGATTACATACTGTTACAAATTTTCAAGCTTATTTTTCTCACTCAAAGGCAAAGCAAAGTTAATGGTTTCATTGCACTTAGACACTGTGTGAACAAAAATATCTTGGATTAGAGGCAGAGCAAAGTCTAGGTTGTTGAAGCCAAGTATACGTAACCACACTCAAGTGGACAGAGCTAAAGATCATTACACCTACTACAGTGACTGTAGTGACAGAGCTTCAGTTATGTGAGCAGAGATTTGGTTCCAGGAGCCGAATTTACAAAAATAGTGCCAATGACTAAGCATTACTTTGCTGATAGTATAAAAAAAACATCCATGGCACGGCAAATTCAGTTGAGCTTCGGAATTTGAACTTAGTTTTTACTCTAGCTACAAAGCTGTTCATCAGAGACAGTTGAAATTTCTGGTTTGCAATACTTGTTTCTGAAATTTTTGTTGTTTTATGGTGTGATTGATAGCATAATAGTACTTAATTGCTCCAGAAAATTCTTGTTATTTCTGAAATATTCTCAAAATAAATAGGATGTTGTAAAAAAAAAAAATTACATTTTATTCTCTCTTTTGGGGGGGGGGGGGGGGGGGGGAATAAAAGAAGATTTTTTTCATTCTGAAGTTGTGCATATAAAATAAAATACCAAATTACTTGAAAATAAACGGTCAAGTCGAGAATTACTTGCGCACATAGGGTTCCGTACAGTAAGTATATGAATTTTGAATTGTATTATTAAAACAATTGTTTTTAAAGAAAAATAAGACTTTGTAAAAACTATACAATGTAGGGTTTGGTATAGCTGTATATATACTAGAAAAGTATGAATGGGTATGCTGTAAAAGTTCAAAGAGATATGAAACCTAAATAATATCAAATATTGCTATTCTGTATAAATCTTATTTAAATCTTATCCTAATCTGTTCCTGATGAATTTAATTCGGCACTGACAGGAAAAGCAGTGCATATTTAAACTTCATTTGGCATTTCATAAAACTAAATTCAGTGTCGTAATAATCTTTTCTTTTTACAGTGTATCTAAAACTTGTTCAAAGTTTAACCTTGGCATTTTGCTAAGCTTCGAAAGGAGGTAGCAAAGTAGCAACGCCACTTTGGTCTGTGCCGTGTTTTTCCATACAGGTTTTTAGTTAACCTTTAAAGACACAGTAAGTGTATTGAGGGCGCCACTCAGTGTAAACTAGTCGCGAATCCCATAGTATTTATGTGATTAATTCTCATTAAATGAATCTGTTTTTAACAATTAGATGTTTATTGCTTTTATACTGCTACTGGGCATTGCATTACACAAATATATCCTTAAAATTTGTTATCTAGCCTTTAAAAGTGATGGAACATAGAGTACGCCATCCCTGTCATTATGTATGTCCAAACCGTCTGCGTCTTTACAGGTTAATATCTCGGCTAATTACCGACGATTTTTTATGAAATTCATGATCAACAATGCTTTCATACTTCTGCTACGATAGGTACTTCTAGCGCTGCTCAACACTTTTGCTGAATGCTCATAAATCGAAATTTTTGCGTAACAGAAAAATGCGATTTTCTCAAAAACCAAGTGACCTATGGCAATCGCTATAATTTTCCTGCAAGGTTTAAACTAATGTCTACTACCCCTAATTTTTTCAGAATTTTAGTTTCAGTAGATTCAGAATTAGATGGGGGGGGGACATATTTTTGCACTACATTTTCGACCATAGCTTTGAAAATATAATACCGAAAGTTAAAAGAAATGTATTTTTGAGTTCAGTATTACGAGAGCTTTCACATGATACCCCACACGATATACAAAGAAAAGATTTCTTTTTTCAAGTAACTTAATTAGCCCCTATACATTTTTCCTAAATATGTTTCTGAATATTTATTAATCTGTAAATATGTGGGTCAATAGTCCTTATTATTTCCCCCAATTTGAACTTTCCACGTTCCATAGCTTACGAGTAAAGTGGCTGTGACAGACAGACAGACACAGGAGTGATCTTATAATGGTTCCGTTTTTACTTTTTAAGTACGGAACCCTAAAAATCACCAATTTTAGCAGTAAAAGACAATAACAAGCAGTGAAAATGAGAGAAACCAGAAACAGACTGTCTGTTTGGTACTCTTGCCAAAGTACCAGGTGTTTAATCATCGCCAACCTGCATGTGCATTTGTTTAGTTCCATTCTCTTGTCTCAGTGAACAGAGTATAACTTAATGACCTTGAATCTCATAGGAATATGAAAAAAAATCAAAATAAGGAGGTTTTGAGACACACAGTAATGATAAATGAAGAACAAGAAAATTAAAGTACAAAAAATTATATACATTTTAACTAATTTAATTTTCTTGTACATCATGCAGCAACATTAAATTAACACAGCTTAATTGATTGTTCCGGGTGAAAACTTATTAACGTTAAAATTAATCATCAAAGGATCATCTGGCAATTTCTGAAATCAGTTTTTATTTAATTTAACTGACAAGATTCCCTTTCCTATTCAGATGTACTTAATAGGAAAATTAATAAGAAATGTTAATTTTTTTAAATTGCTTAAAAGGTGTAGAGCGAACAGTGTGAAAAAGTGTCCAAGCTTGGAATCGAATCAGGGTCATTGACAATATGCATCAATACTTTGCCCCTTAGCTACCTGGACAATACCAAGCCTAGCACTTCTCACTCTTATCTGTTGGGAAGGCTGCAACTGCAGCACATGATGGAATAATGTTCGCAAGCCACCAACACTGGGACAAACACGAAATGAAAGCAAATTTAGCATTGATGAAAGTGAATACATCTATCCTCTTTAATAAAAGGCTATATGTTGCAGACGACTAGCTTTTTGGCAAATCGTTGCCACAGATTAATCTCGGAAAATGAAACATTTGAAGTTACTGAAAAAATTAATAGCTCGAAAAGTATTTGTCAGAAAATTGCTAGACAAACTGCTTTAGAAAGGAAAAAAAACTATATTTTTCTTGATATAAATTTCAAATCTAATGATTAAGTCATTTTCAAATATTGAATTTCAAAAATTACCAAATTTCACAATGTTGTACCATAGCGAAACCTTCTCACATAATGATAACGGCAATGTGTCCTGAAGTGTATTCTGGCTATAGCACGAGTCACAAATTATAATAGTCTTATTATTCTGTTAAAATATAAAAGTGAATTATAATGTCACGAGTGCATGATTTTTTTTTTTTATTCTCGACAAATAGCAGATTTAAAATGAATGTATGGTTAATGCATAGCTTTTACAAGAGAAAGCGATATCATGAAGGGATTTTGATGAATTTACATTTCTTTTTCAAGAATTAAGACTATATTTATTTAGGCTTAGGAAACATTTATTTTTAAATACTGGTATAAAAACAAAATTTCTCAAGGCTTTCAATATATCAAAAAAGAGAGCATATTTGCGAGAGATTCATAGTCCGTACAGTGTTTAATTTTAAAATTGTTTTTTCTAATCAAACATTTTTAAAAACCCAGGCAATACCAGGTATTTCAGATAGTATACATATAATTTTGGAAATTACTTAATTCAAGGCGTGCGAAATTTTCTACAAAAATTTGCAAAATTATGTATATAGATGCTAAATTTTTTTTTAATGTTCATGAACTGCTACACATCTTGTTTCTCACAAAAATATTTGCTAAAGTGGTAAGCAATAGACAATTTGTTTTTGAGTTTGCTCGCATAAAAAACTTTTTAGATAATTCAATGACATTTTCTTTATCAATTCCTAAATTATGTGGCAAAACACTAATAATTTCATCCGGTGAGGAAACATAAAACTTCATTTTGATGGAAGCAACAATTGAAAATTAGCAAGAAGTTATAATAAATAAGTTCTAGAATTATAATACTAGGTGTCAAAATGGAAAAGAAGATGGGTAAGATAAACATTGAACACCACTGAAGTTTTTGCATATGTTAATATGTGAAAAAGTAATGTACAAAACATGTGAAAACTATAACTATGATAGTGTTATAAGCACTTCATACTGCATTAAATTGATATGAGTCAAAACCCATTGAATATCAAATTCAACGGGTTTCGACTTGTATTCACATGCATACTTTTCATATTCATATTCAATACTTTAAAAATATTTTAACGTGCCATAGATGTGAAAGAAAATGTTTAAAAGAATTGGTTGACAATATTTATTAAAAAATTAACAAAATTAATTACAATAATTAATCAATTTTATATTGGCTAGCCTAACTCTTAAAACAAATATTATTTTTAACTCGAGTTTAATTTCAACTTTTCGAATTACTAAAAAATTAAACTCTATTCCTATATGTAATCTTTAGCATGCAATTAAGATAAGATATTATGAAGTTATTAATTGAGGCTTTGATCTTTGGTATTACGTAATGAAAAATCAATGAAAATTGCATCACTATGACACAATCATAATTTTTTCCTAACAAAATCTAAAAATGACACCATTTTTATTGTTGAAAATTTACATGCATATTTTTCACATTCATATTCACTATTTAAAAAATATTTTAACAAACCATAGTTTATTAATAAATATAGTACCAAACTTCATGTCATGTTTGCCAATTACAATTTTGCATGTAAATATTCACACTCTTTATTTAAGGTTCTATTCTGAGTGCCGGCAAATTCCAGAAGTTCACTTTTAGATGCATTCGTAGTAAAATATTTAGTTTTACAAAAGAAAATACTCATTTTGTTTTTACTATGACATCATTTTCACCCACTGAAGACCTCTGAGATAAGTATCTCAATCTCAGTATTAGCGGAATAAAAAAAATATTGAAAAGTAAGAGCTTTATGAGTAAAAACGCTTTATTCTAAATCATGACATCATTTTTTATTCAAAAGTTTTTAAAAAGTTATTTTTAATTGTAATTCAAAAATGGCATCCCTAATGATATGGTAATTCCCATTTTTTTCCCTTCTCTTTTCAACAATGGAAGTAACCCGATTGCCACAAAGGTGAAGAAATTTCATAAAGGACTTTTAAAATTAAAATATAAAAATGGGATTACTTTAACAAATAGCGAATGTGGGCACATCTATCAATAAAGTGCTTTCATTTAAAAAAATAATTAGCAAAATCGGTTCAGTAGAAAGCTCAGGCCAGATGACTAAAAAAATAGCCTTGTCTTTTAAATATCTATATTATAAAGGACAAACATATCTGTGCATAACGCATACATCATTTTGCGAATGGCAACTCTTTGAAATTTGAAATAAAATTTTGGTTTTGCAATTTTCTCTACTGCAAATTTTTAAACTTCTAAACATCGCACATTTTAACACCGTCGTATAAGGAAAAAATTGCTCTTTTAAATGCAATTTGTTTGAAAGCTGTATCTCAATTTATTTTTGAGATATTAATTTTTTTGTAGTTTTCAATGCCATTTTTCTTATCGTGGCAACAAAAGTGCCCATTTCTATTGAAAGTCATTGAAAGTAAACGGAAAATAGTCGAAAATAGGATATACTATATCTTTTTGTTGCCATTTCTAATAAAACCTGAAAAAAAAAGTTGAAATTAAAATAGGGGCTATGTCAAGAACATTGTCTGTTTTCCGTGATAATGATGTCATATGCATACTTTTCTATAGACGAAGTTTAAGAGTGGATTGTAAAAGGGGATTGCGTTAGTGGATGCAAATGACATCATTTTATAAAAAAGCGTGCATTTTAATTCTTAAACCTGAATTATGTTTTGTAAAAGTGCATCATTTTCACAGCCCAGCTGCTTTGAAATTCTTCACAGGTGAAAATGGTTCACTTTTGAAAATAATGTAATTGAAATCACACACTGATAAAACGCAATGTTTTACAAAAATTTAGAGTATCTTTATAGAAGAGAGGTGACATGTAAATAATAGCGATTTATATTACAGAAATTGATGATTCTCGCCTGGATGGATTTGCTTCGCCGAGTTAGACAAGCAAACAAATAATTCATGGTTTAAAATAATATCATGTTCCTGAAGGTTTTGTCCAAAATTCTCTCGAATAATAAAATTTTAATGCTATTCTTTAGGACATTCTACTACAATTTTATCAAAATAACATAATTTACTTAATTTAATTTTTCCTAATTTTATATAATCTATATATTTAAAACACAAGTGTGTTTTTTAGTCATCTGCCCTGATCTTTAAGCTGAAACAATTTTGCTAATATTTTTTTTTAAACTGAAAGCTCTTCATTTGAAGATGTGATCGCACTATCTGTTTTTTTTTTTTTTTAATATCCCTACTTTTATATTTTAATTTTAAAAGCATTTTATGAAATTTCTTCAAAATGGTGAAAATTGGATAGCTTTTATTATTGCAGACAACAGAGAAATAATAAGGTATTTTTATCTTTATTCATGCTATTTTCTGATAAAAATTCAAAATTGTTGATAAAAATTGTTTCATAGGGTTTAGTGTCGCAAAATCGCATTAGGAGCAGAATATTATAATAAGGGCATAATAACGGAAAATAACACACTGCTTTTTAAAACACTCATTTTTCCTCATAAGTTTTCTATATTGTTTTAATTTCTGCATGTGTTCCATACTAAGATTCAGACACTAGGCGAAATGCTTATTTAAGTGAAAATGAAGTCATATTTAAAAGAAAGAGATTATTTTCTTAGATAAAACTAAACATTTTAACACAAATGCATCTAAAAAACATAAAATACGGAAATTCTTACTCTCTGGAATTGAGATTAGAATCTCAAGCAAAGGGTGCGTCTGTTCACATAAAAGATGTTGCTGACAATCGTGACTTCAAGGTTTGAGTTAAAATGGTTTTTAAATGATCAAACAAAATAAATTTTAAAAAAATTATGAATATGGATATCAGAAGTGCATATGCAAATTTTGAGAAGCTGAAAATTGCTGTTTTTCATTCCGGAATACCAAGCATAAGAGTCTCAATTGATAACCACATCCTAATAACAGATCTTTATTATAATTTACTGATTAAGTATCTATATTAAAAAGAACAAACGTATCTAGGTGTAACGCTGACATCAATTTGCGAATGGCAACACTCCACAATCAAATTTCGGTCTTGAAATTTTCGCTACTGCAATTCTTTTAATCTTCTGACCATCATACATTTTCAGTTTTTGTCGCATAGGGAAAAATTTTACTTTTAAATGCAGTTTGTTTAAAAACTGTATCTTAATTGACTGATGTATTATATTTTCTAAAATAATTTTTAAGCATGATTTTTTTTTAAGTGTATCTTATCATGTGCCGGTTTCAATACATAATAATAATAAACATTTTGCACATAAAGCAACAAACATTTTTAAGCATTTGTTTCTGACTATTTTTGCATAACGAAAATAGTACTTCCTTTATAAACAAATAAAAGAATAATATTAAAAAAACCCACCAATCTAACATATTTGTGAAAGACAAATTAACGAAATTAATACTTCTTTTATAAACAAATAAAAGAATAATATTATAAAAACACAAATCTAACATATTTGTAATCGCACAATTTAAATTTTTAGATCACCAAATAGGATTTTTTTTCAAATGGAATTTGTTTGCAAAGTTCATCTCAGTTTACTGATTGTCTGTGGTTTTAAAAACAATTTTAAAGCATGAAATATTTTTTAATTTATCTACATCGCGCGGAGCACGATTATGAAAGATTAATCCGTTTGCCCTTAAAACAAAATAAAGAGTTCATCATTTTCTTACGGCTAATATCCATTTTAAAAAAAACTTCCCTATGAATAAATAAATAAAATAATATGAATAAAACACAAATTTAACAGACATGTATAAGCTCTGAAATTATCAGAATATAAAAGGATGTCATAAGTAGCAAAATCTTGGCCAAATAACTCTTAGCATGTGGGTAATAAGAAAATGTCGCTTTTCATAAATTTCAAAAATTTATTTGATTGTATAATTTGTATTTTCCATATGAAAAATGCTTTTTTAATGTAAGCGGGCAATTTAAAATATTAATTGCATATAAAAAGTTATTAGTTTTCAATTTAAAAAAAAATGTTTTCACCTATATTCTTTAACCCGGGAAGCCCGGGTATGATCCCCTAGTATAGATAATAGAAATATGTTAAAATGTAATAATGTTTCTGATCTTGCATAATACATTTAAACAAACATCACAGAAGCAGTAAATACAGATCTTAAATTATATTTAAAAAATTTGTAAACTATCTTGGTAAAAAGGGAAAGAAAATTGATTCTATCAGAGAACCAAAAATTAATGATTATCTATCCACTTCCTTTGATTGTAAAAAATGGAACAGTGAAAGCTAATTTCAAAGCCTGATATTGAAATATACAGTAGAGTGCCGATTATCCAAACAAGTCGGGGCCCCACCAGTGGCTGAGAGGTTCTGCTCTCGAATCTGGTAGACGGGAGGTGCTGGGTTCAATCCCAATCGCGCCCGTCGGCCTAATCGTTCGGAGTTTTCGTGGTTTTCTTCGAACCTTGGATTTCCAAGCGTTAATACGGGTTAGGTTCCCTTAGAAAGACCCCCACGAAGGGCACTCCCCCCCTGGGCCCATATCCCTCGTGCAGATAACTGGCCGTCATAAATACAACCAACCAACCAACCGAACAAGTCGGGACCGACCCTAGTTTGGATAAATAGACAGACAGTTTAAGGGATGTTCCTGACTATACTAAAACCTTCACACTTTATCCAGGCTTAGGACTGGCAGCACCAGGTAGCGCAAGTGTGTTTAAAAACTTTTTTTTTTTCCCCCTATCATTTAAAATTTTCTTTTTCTCTTTTTATAATTTTCTGAACTCCAAAGATTATAATTTAAGCATAAAAGTTTTTGATTGTTGCTTGCTTCAAAGAAGACGTTCTTTCCAATACTGCCCTATCTCGAATTCTTCTTAAATACGTTAGTTGAATAGGAGTCCTTCTTTCGTTCGAGCCATTTCATAGCTGTTTCCAAACATTCAAAGGTTTCGTTATGGGATGGACCTATGTCATTTTCACAGCATTCGTTTTCATTTCTTCATCATCTTTTTCATTCTTAAATCTCATCCACAATCTCATCAACATTACAAAATTTTTTTGAAAGAAATAGGCTGTTCAGATAGATGGAAGTTCGGTTAAAAAAATTTTTTTGAGAGAAATAGGCTGTTTGGATAATTGGAAGTTCGGTTAATTGGAGTTCCGATAATTGGCGCTCTACTGTATTTGCAAAAAATTATATACATGTATTAAACTGACTTTACACTTACTGAAGTAAGACCAGTCAGAAGACAACTCTTGAAATGAAAACTCTTCGGGTATTTTATCAGGGAACAATGGTCTAGCTTCCTTAGGAAATCCGCCCACTAAGAAACCAGTATCATAGATACGACAGTAAACACCAGCATCATAATCCCTAATAACTTTTTTAAAAAATGAAAATAAATACAATGAAACTATCATTAATCTACAGCTACTATAAATAAAATTTAATCTGCAAAAAAAAAAAAAAAAAAAACAGCATACATGTAAATTAAATGCTCAAAATACAAGTTGTGCTAGTCCAAAAATGAAAAAAATATTGAAAAACATTTTAACTCTTTTGGGTCAAAACTTTTTTTCACATTAATAAAATTAAAAATAACTATCCAAATCACAAAAGAACAACAAAAGGTTACTGAAATTTAACAAATATAGTTATTTTGCATATCATTCATATGACAATAGGCTAAGGAAAATTTGTTTAATATTTTTGGAAAATTATTAAAAAGGTTTAAACAAACATAATTTTTTAGTACAAAGCGACATCAAAAATGCAGAATTTAGAAATCTGGCAACTTTAAAGTTCCAGCACCAAAGTAATCTTCCTCCCCTTTTTTCTAACACTTCTAACTTATGAGAGAAAGAGAAATAACAATTGTATACAAATTAAAAACTTCGAGATCAAAAGTGATAGATTAGCAGACAACGAGAACACAATTTGAGATATTTTTTATGCAGTTTTACATGCTAGTTTGAGCATTATTATAGTTTGAGACGGTCCAGCGCCACCTACTGACGAAAATATGAACTGTTTTAAAAATTAATTAATTGTTCTTAAATAAAATTTAAGAACAACCAGACATAAATTTCACATTTTAATCTTCAAATTTATTACAGTTAATGAATAATTGAATTTTCAAACTGGGACGTTTATTTCTGGTCACCCTGTGCATGCCTTTCACTAATTTCATTTAAAGTTTCATTACCAAATTATTCATTTAAAGTTTCATTACCAAAATATTCATTTAAAGTTTCATTACCATTTCATTACCAAAAAGAAAAAAATAATACCATAAATCAAATCCTTTTATTTCATCATCAAAATATTGTTTATAATTTGCACAAGCAAAAATATAAAAGCTGTCATTGGTGAGAAAAAAATGCTGTTGGCGAGATTTACGCTCGGCTAACATAAAAGTACCAAATTATGTTGTTATACGTATTCAAACAAACTCTGACAACTCAAATCATAAAATTATTTCTATAGATATAAAAATAATAATACTGTATTGATCTGTATTTATTATCCTTACTTAATTTTTTTTCAACAAATTTTTATTTTGAATTTAGGCCACTTGTATTACGAGCACTTTATATAAAAATATGGTTTAGAAGAATTATTACTTTTAATGAATTTAATAATAACAACAATAATAAACCTTCCAATTTACAAAGATGAAGATAAAATATATCTCATTATAAAACTGTTAGTTTTTAAACAATTTAACACAGCAGTAAAAAATTTTCATTCTACTTTAAAATACTAAATTAAAATTATCCTAAAAGTATAAATTTTATGATTTCTGTTTACTTGGTATAGTTGAGTTTAAACCTGGAACAGGTCTGGTGATGACATAACCATTTTCAGCGGGATGAGCAGGAACACGAAAAGGAGGTACACAGTTCACACCCAAACTTCTTGTCCACTGTAAAGTGTAAATATATACAAACATATATTTCAATTACATATACATCACATTACATCAATCATGATTTTGAAAATTTACATTTTAAGATGCCACACATGCTCTATCTCAAATCATTTAACAGTAAATAATATCTTTTCTTCGGTATAGTTGTCAAATTATGTCCAAGCATAAATAATTGAAATACAGAAATCTCAGAAAACCATTCATTACAGAGAGAAGAACAACAACTAAAGTTTCACATGGAAATCATTTTATAAAAAATTCTTAAGAATTTGTTGGAATGCAACATCCAGGAACAGATTTAGGCCCAGGGTTGAAAATAAAGTTTTGAGAGTGTTATTTTTAATTTTGAAAACATGCAAAATATTTAAGTGGAATTGATAAATATTCACTATCACAAACAGAGAAAAAGTTAAATATTGTAGGGTTTCTTATAAAGTACTGATTGTTACTAAGCAACTGCCATTACATGTTCACACGGAAATGAAAGGTTTGATTTTCAAAATACTAGAAACTTTATAATATTGCTTAGAACTTATTACAGAATTTGAATTGACTTTTTTAAAAAACATCTCTTAGCTATGAAAAGAATTTTTTTTCCTAAGTTGTCTTAGTTATCTTTTAGTATGTACCGGAAATTAACAAATTAAATTAAATCTGTAGTTGGTTCGCTTTTTTAGAAAAGGAAGCATACATAATTTTACATTCTACTGTTCTGTAAATAAAAATTATATACATGATATGACAATTTAAAAAATACAAAGTAACATTGTGTACCTTAACAAAAGAACAAAATATTAAAATTTTGGTGGTGATTGGCTAATTTTTATGAAAGTTGGAGCCAAATACAGCCCTCCCCCCCCCCCACACACACAAAAAAAAAAAAAAAAAAAAAAAAAAAAAAACAGGCAGACGAACATTTTGATCTTCATTTATATGAGACTAGATTTATATGAAAAGAGCCTTTTTTACCAAAATAAGAAAAATATTAACAAAATCAGAACATCCATTCAAGAGTTATGTGCATACATTGACATTTGTATAAAAATAGTATTTATTTAAAATAGTATTTATTTATTTATTTATTTTCAGATTTTTTGGTCATATTTTCCGAAAAAATATAGATCCAATTGCAGACCAAGGCAGATCAATTGCAATAAGAATGAAAAATTAAACTACATATTCATAACAAAAAGGAAGATAGAAGAATGAATGAAAGAACAGGTTAGAAAACTTAAATTGCATAAACAAACTACAACCCATGAAAGGAAAAATAGAACAACCCCAATAAAACTTGAAAAAAAAAATCATTGAAATCTGTATATCTAAACTAAAGGTATATAATGATATGACACGTGATAATTGACTCTTGACGGAAGAAAATGTTAGAAGACGGGGAAAATGAAAGGGAAAACATGGGATTATAGAGAAACTATCAATCTGCAGTCAGATAACCAAGGAAGGGAAAACACTTGAAAATTAACAAGTGAAGATGCTTTAGTCAGATTGAAAACATTTTTGAATATTGTAATGGCAAAAAAAAAAAAAAAAAAAAAAATACTGCTTTGTATATTGCTAGGATGATCCATGATACTTGAACTATTTTTCATAAAAATATTTAATACATTTTAAAAGATGGACCAAATAGTCTTAATGATAATGAAAGATTTTAAATCTTCAGTTTGAAAAGCAATTTGATTGTTTTTAAGATCTTCATTTATGAATAAAGAGGGGTAGTTGCCAAGTGGAGAGACTGAGCATAACAATTTTAGTGAAAACCTACAAATTTTTAAAAGGGTATGGATATATATTTTTTTTAAGTACACTAAGAACTTATATATAAATTTATAAATAAATAAACCTTAAGCCACAGAGCTTGTGAAAAGATTGGTTAGATTGTGTATGTACTGATGAAATTAAGAAGAAAAAAGATTTATTTTTGTCATATATCATTATGAACTATAACATTTCCTTAGATTGTGTATGTATTGATGGAATTTAGGAAAAAAAAAAAAAAGATTTATTTTTGTCATATATTATTACGAACTATAACATTTTATTATTACTTTTTTATGACATAACAATGGAAATAATGAATGTAGTCATCGCCAAAAGATCATACTTCATGATGTCTGGTAACAAATTGGTAATATAAGTAATAAAACTAAAGAATATCCTTTATTTATGAAAAAAATCTAAGGTGGTTGACATTTTGAAACAAAACAACAATTAAAGAAAATCAGGTATTAATTTATGAGTATTAGTGAACGTTACCTTCAAATTCTTGCAATGCTTGGTGACTATTGGTGAAATATCGCCAAATTTGGCGACAAAAATTAAGTAACCATAAATGATGCCAACTTGGCTATACCTTACTAATTTGGCGTAATTCTCATTCAAATTCAGTATTGAGGAATATTCTTTTATCGGGTTGGTCACATTTTAGCTTAAAATTTGAAAATTTTAAAACCAAGAAATAAGGAAGCTACCTTTTCCTCCCGGCACATGGACTTTTTTTTTCATTAAGTTGGAAAGGACTTTTTTTTTCATTAAGTTATGAAACTTACAACTGCTTCTCCAAAATTACTATGGAAATTTATATTTTTAGTTGCAAGTATTGCTTAATTTGTTAAATAGTCTAATTTTTTTTTTTTTTTTTTTTTTTTTTTTTTTTTTTTTTTTTTAAGTAACATTCTTATGTTATTAAAAAGTAAGGAATTTAATATTTTATTAGGGGTCTTTAATTTTTTTTTTTATTAATGGGCTTAATAATTAAATCAAAACAAGTTACATGACTTACCATGCCGGTACACAACACTAGATATTCACAGTTGATAACACCAAGATTAGTTTTTACACCAGTAACTTTGATACCATTTGTCAGAATTTCCAAAACTTTAATACCTTCAAAATATCTAACTCCTACAAGATAAAAAATTGTATACTAGCTAATAAAGGGCAAATACTGTTAATGAAAAAAAATGCATAGCTGAGTAACTGGTAATTAGTCTAATATAGAGAAAATACATGTTAAATCAAGATTTTTAAACATCGCAATACTCTTAATGGGGAAAAAAAATCATATATTCACTTAACTTTTAAGGCATTATATAACTCTGATTTACTGATCATTTCCACAGCAATTAAAATGAATTAAAATGTGTCTTTCATTTAAGATATACCTTAGTTTTCTTATAACATCATAAGGTTTTCATTTAATTTTTACTTTGAAATATATGTTTTGCACACTGCTTTATGGGATGGAAAAGGGACAGCAAATTGAATATGAAAAGGGTATAAAAAAGATTGAAAGACATTATCAACTGAAAACATTAAAAAATGCCTTATCTGCAAATTTTTTAGAAGCACCAGCAGGTAAAATATACCTCTCAAAACAAAAAATTTAAAAGAATAATCTTAGCCAATCTAGCACATCAATAAAATCTTTAAACAGGGCAGTTTATTTGGCTTTTATTTATTTATTTATTTTTAAAACAATTGTTGGCAAAGGTTACAGTTAAAATTTTAAATAAAAGTACTAAGTCATTTTATTGTTTCTGAAAATTAACTGAAAAAAAAACCCACCAGTACATCTTAATAAACTCAATTTTACAGCCAGATACTATCTCAAAATTATTTCAGTTGTATCAGTTTCAAAGGAAAACAATATGAAAATTATCAATTGATTTTATCAAACACAAAGTAAACAGACTTTTAAAACTTTAACATTACATTTATGGTCCTTCATTTAACTTATCTATTAGAAAGTATAGCAAAAAAGGGAAAAAAAAAACTAAATTGCATGTTAAAAAAATAAATAAAAATACTTTTATGGCATCATACTAATGCTACTTTTTTTAAGGCAAAGAGTGGATTAGCAAAAAGACAATTCTTGATAAATAAAAGGACAAACACTTTCTGTTGCATGAAAGAACACTTTTCTTAATTATCATCGTATTATTTGTACTTACAGAGTTCATTATGTATTGAATTGTAGAACAAAAAACAACTTAATCTGAAAGAAATTATATAATATGTTGCCTAATTTTACTGGTCTTTATATATTTATTTTTTTTTAATTTTAGTTTTTTTAATTTAAATTAAAATTTTAGGGTGAAAAGTTGATGTTGGAAAAATGTCAAGATGCATTTAACAGCTCTAAAAAGGACAGGATGCATTGCTATGTTAAAAAGGGGCTATTACACTGCATTATACAACCCTGTTATCTAGAAATCTTCAGATTATTAAATCTAATGTGGCTCAAACTGAAGTAAGTAAACTACTTCTGATCAAAGATATAAAATGTTCGATTACTTCAAATAGAAAACAATTTGTTTTTATGCTTAAAAACATTTTTCCTCATTCTGAAAAACTTTGTTTTTGAGTTAACTCACTTTGACTTAACAATTAACTCAAATTTGTCAAAAACTTTGAATAGTTTTATAAAAATTGAAATGTCAACAGATAGGTAGACATACACAACACAATCATAAATGCAGTAGAACTTAGATAACACGAGCCTGGTTATATTGAAATATCACATAAATTGAACTTTTTAAAATTAGCTTCAATCACATTATGTTGTAAGGAAACCAGTTATGATGAAGTCCTTGTATAATGAATAATTTTTACTCTTCCTTCAGCTT
Source organism: Maratus speciosus (assembly GCA_963932465.1). Taxonomy (NCBI): domain Eukaryota; kingdom Metazoa; phylum Arthropoda; class Arachnida; order Araneae; family Salticidae; genus Maratus; species Maratus speciosus. The sequence continues at coordinate 230,794,046 of OZ010798.1, read as the reverse complement.
TGTTGTAAATACAGTAGCCTTCCTCTTAACCGGCCTCCTCTTAATCAGAACTCCGCTTTAACCTGCCGACTTTTTTATCCAACATCAGGCAAAATTCAGAAAGGAAAATTTCGGTTCTCATTTCTTTATGGTTAATTAACTGAAATTTGCATAATGTAGAATAATTTCAACTTCTTATAAAGGTATGTGACAAGATTTTCAACAATTTAATTTGTATTAAATATTGTTCATTATTTGTTATTAGTGATAATTTTTATTTCAATTCAGTTAATTACAACTAGTATTCATTTCACAAAATATAGAAAATATGTACATTTTTAAATCTAGACTAATTAAAAAACTAAATGCATCCTATGCACTTAATTAATTAAATATGCAGTTACTTATTTAATTTTTTTTATTCCTCCGGTTTAACCAGTTTTTCTCTTAACCGGCTAACCCTCGGTCCCGTTTAGGCCGGTTAAGTGGGAGGCTACTGTAGTTTCCATTAAAATTTTTATTATATTAGTAAGTATTTAAAAACTACATATGTGATTAAAATTTAAGGTATACCTCCATCTTGGGATATTTTTGCAAGAGTTTGGCAGACACTCAAAGGATTAACAATACCATCACTAGGCACCCAAATGCCTCCCTAAAAAATGAAACAAACATCACTTGGAAAGCTTGAAAAGGAAAAAAAAATCATTATAACTATTATTTAGATTTTTAAAAACAATGCATAGTCGGCCAAAAAAAAAAAAAGGATAGAGAGCCAGAGCCCATACATTTTTGTCACAAAGAGAAAACAGAGGGGAAACAGATATAGCCATTTGACTGGAAATTAAGATTTCTTTCCATTCATGTTAATAAAATAAGATTGGGGAGGGGGGTCGTCTTCATGCTGAAATTGTACCAAACTCTGATATTTTCTATACTAAAACTTTATTTTGACATCATATTTGGCTTTTTGGTACGTTTTACTTTAGCATACCAAACAGGAAGTCATTCAGTACATTAGGAATTATGAAGGTTTAAAGTTTAGAACTCTAAATTCATTCGCAATCTTCAAATTGCAATGTGAGTAGTTTTTAAGCAAAAAAACTACTTTGAAATGAGCTATAATGTTTAGATTTAAAGCTTCCAGATTTTTTTTCTTTTTTTTTGCCTGACTGTATACTTATTCAAATTGGAAATTCAAATTATTTTTGACACTTACATCCAGTGACAGATCTTCATAAGAGCACACTGGTGCCAAAGTAGGTTCCCTATTCCATTTGTTAGTAATGTTGCTTAATAACTTTGATTAATCCTTTTATATATCACATTCTAATAATAGTTATATTTACTATTATTTTGTCTTAGAACAATAACTTTTGTTATTGATAGCATATATTTTTAACTTAAGGGGCTACTTCACTCACACAAAAACACCTGTTCGCTAATGTTAATATTTGGAAGAAATTTTTTAAGATATCTTGTTTGCATTTCAATATTTTTAAACGATTTTTTTTGCATTGTATATCTGAGGCTGATCTCAACAAAGGCCGTTTTTTACTTTTTCGATTTTCTTTGCAGTTTTTTTAATGAGAATACTTTCACCTTCAAAATCGGTTCTGAAAGTAAAAATAGTCTTATTAAAAAAACCTGTAAACAAAATCGAGAAAGTAAAAAACGGCCTTCGTAGAGATCAATCTCAGCTAGCCAATGCAAAAAAAAAAAAAAAAAAAAAAAAAAAAAAATCGTTTAAAAATATTGAAATGCGAACAAGATATCTTTAAAAAATTTTCCATAGAATTAACATTAGTGAACAGGTTTTTTTGTGTGAGTGAAGTAGCCTCTTAACACAATTATTCTAATTGGTAAATAAATTACAGGGGATATAATTTTCCAATTGAGTGAAAAAGTGTCCAGGCCAGGATTACTGATCGATTTTCATTCAGTTGGAAAATTTCAACTCGTATGATTATTTACCAATTAGAACAATTGTGTTAAATTAATCGAGTGCAACTATGTATTCAATGTTTCTCTAAGAGTCCCATTACCTGCGACTTATTCTGTTGAGCTGTTTCAGATATCAGACTACATTTCATAATCATTAAGGTTTCTAGGTGGATTGTTGCCAGGCCCAATATCACAAAAAAGCAGCACAGGGAGACATAAAAAAAACGGGATGACGACTTCTAAATCAGGACATAAAAATACAGTAAACCATATAAAAACAGAATCCTGTTTAAACATAACAATTTCCTTATCCCTATGCTAAGGATACCATAAATTATATGTGACAAGACGAAAACCTACTTAAAACAGAATTTTTCTTTGGTCCCTTTTTATTCTGTCTTAATAAGTTCCACTAAGCAAAATAAACACAATAATCTTATACAGTAAAACCTGTGCAAGCAGAATCGTGGAGACAAGGAAACTTTCACAGAATTTACTGAACAACCTACAGCATAAAATCTGTGAAAGAATCGCTAAAAACCACAAAAAATTCCATTTTAGATAGTTTACCATATAGGCATCTAGATTTGCAAGGCATTCCTTTCAAAAGGACTGTAAAAAAGTTTCTGTCATAGACAGGTTCTATCTTCACAGGCCTTATACTGTATTCAATGCAAACCAATGAATAGCATGGTATGAAATTAAATTAAAACGAATTTGTGCCTCATGAAAAATCGGGACTTTTGTCTTCCCATGCAGTGGTTACACAAGACCTCTCTTGGAGCCCCTGAAAATCTGGACACCTGGTAACATTAATTATATGTCCACCAGATTTTTCCAGGTTAGATAAGTGGCACAACATTGGCAGCTTAAAGCAAAAGGTCCCTGGTTCGAATCTTGGCCAGGACACATTTTCACTCAGTTGAAAAATTACAACTCATATGTCTTCACATTTACTATTATCATTTCATTTATGTTCCAGCGTTTAGTAATACAACAACAACAAAATCACATAAAGCTCTATACATTGTTGCTGAACATCTTATTTCAAACATGTGTTTTCTTTCTAGGTGCATTCGTAATTATATAAATACGTAGCACCTATAGTCGTCGTTCAGTCCATCTATCCGCATATAACAGAGCAAAAACTACCCAACAGAATGGTCTGAAATTTGAAATATATAATTGTTACAAAATTTTGTCGAGTCATTTCAAATTTTATGAAAATTGGATGAATAGTTTAATTACAGAGACAGTCAAAAGTTTTCCGTTACATTATGGTCAATGGGAATAAATTATTGAAAGTGCATTTTAATGAGGTTACAGTCTTCCGAATGGTCTGAAATTTTAAATGTATAATTGTTGCAAAATTTTGCCAAGTCATTTCAAATTTTATGAAAATTGGATGTATAGTTTAATGATAGGGACAGTCAAAAGTTTTCCGTTACATGACGTCCGATGGGAATAAATTATTGCAAGTGCATTTTAATGATGCTACAGCCTTCCGAATGGTCTGAAATTTTAAATATATAATTCTTGCAAAATTTTGCCATGTCATTTCAAGTTTTATGAAAATCGGATTCATAGTTTAATTACAGGGACAGCCAAAAGTTTTCCGTTACATGGTGGGCAATGGAAAAAAAATTATTTCAAGTGCATTTTAACGATGTTACAGCCTTTTGAACAGAATGAAATGGATATGCACTTATTGAAGTGCATTAAAAGATACATTCGGTACAATATACGGTGCAAACAATATTTATAAAACTAGTTATAGTATGTGTTATGTTGTAAAAGCTTTACATAACATTCCCCCTTCTTAAATTTACATAAATTTAATTTTGTATATTTTGTTAATTTTAATAATCTACTTCCTTTTACCATCTTTCAATTTTGACAGCAAATTTTATTAAGTTTTAAATATTAAATCCTAAATCTTTATTTTTAATTATTTCATTTAAAATTACATTTATTATATTCTATTATCTTTTTCCATTTCTCTGATAAACTTTCATAACAATTGCTGAAATCGTTTGCCAGAGAAACGAAATTATAACTCCTACAGTTTCCCTTAATTTTATTGCTTTCTATTCACTTCGCACCCTAAAAGATGCAACCTTTAAGAAAGATTTCTCTCTTATCTCAAAACAGACAGAAAATTCCTTTTGACGTCATAGGAACTCCCACGTAGCGAACATTCCTTATTTTCCCACTCGTTAGAATGTTGCCATTCCACGGTGATTATTCTGCCGCTAAAACATTTTCCCCCTGTTCACGTTCGATAGATCGTCGCTGTGGATTCGATGGATCGTTTTTTGGAGTTTTGTGATTGGCTAGTGTTGCCGAGATCGTTTCGAGATTTCGGCAGGCATTTCAAAAAGAAGTTGAGTTCGTTAATTTTGTCAGAAGAGAAAACACAGATTTGATATTTGGCCTTTTTTTAAAGCCGTTGCCGTTGGGCCCAAGGCCCAACGGGCTTTTACTTTTCCATTGATGGCGATTCTTCAATTCATCATTTAAGTCAGCATTAATTGCCTGTTTTACTTCATCGACCTCAACCAAGATATATCTGATATGATAGCGTCCTGCTCATGCCTTCTCGTCAATTTCCACTAAGTTACTTTATCCAATTTTGCTCAGTTTGAAAAAGATGCTTTCCGTTCTGCTTGAATCCGAAGATGTGATGGAGGCCTTTCAGATTTTGTCTTTTGCCTAGCATGTTTTAATTCATTTCAAATGTCACTTCCATTCATCCAGTCGAATTTAAGCCGTGCCTCCTACAGTGTCCGTGTTCCAAGGGAAGATATTAGATTTCGTGTTCTCCTCGATGCTTCCTCAACTATGTCATCTTATCAGTTGCCTGAATCAATGTTAAAATAATACAACTGTTCATCAATTTAAAACTCGTAAGAAACTGGTTGCCTATTCTCACTCTACTATCGTAAAATCCTGAATTTATATGTTCTCGAAAAGTGTGTCAATGGATTAAAACATAATTAGAACTATTCTTATATATCCTAATTTTCCAACATAGTGGTATGATATGAAGACTGTGCATCCATATAAATAAGTATTGGAATTAACACCTGTTGCAATAAGATAATATTTATTTAAATAATTTGAAATAATATTCTCTAATCCATAGTATTGTACCCGGATCCGGTTTAACAATATCTGTTATCATATAATAAATGATTTTTGTGCAATATCTGTCCGAATCATTTCAAGGGTGATTTTATTATTTATATGAGTTTCTACCAAAGAGGGGTGAGTATTTATTTTGTTTCTTCTTTTCAGATTTAATTTAATCTAGTTACGACGGGTACTAATTTACCACTATACGATCAAGGCCATAGTGTGATTTCAGGGAATGTGAATTGAATTAGTTTCGATCAGATTTTCTTTTCGAATTTTCGTTTCAATTTACATATCCCGGAATCTCACTTAACATTCTTCGTGCCCTGACTTTAGCGAAACGCTCTTGGGTTTACTGCATAGTTGTTTTTAACTTTTTTTTAATTCTTCACTCTCGTAAGCATTTACGATGACGTAAAAATTTAGCGATTTCGCTTCAAAACTTTTAACATTTTAAAACTTTTTGCATATTTTTTCTCTCTCTTATAAACTCCTATAAATAAATTATTAAATAAATATTTTTTATAAATAGATGACTTAAAAAATATTCTTATAATGCTTTATTATAATTTTTTTTTACAATTAACTTCTTTAAAAGTTATGTTTTTCAAGTACATAAGCATTAAAAATTTTAATTACTTCAACATTTTTTTTAATTTCTACGTTTTCTCTCTCATGTGCAGATAAATTTGTTTTATACATATTTTTGTATACCACATATATTCCTTTAAAAATACAATTTTTATTATTTTACATTGTATATGTGCAATTCTTTTTAGGGTTTGACAATATTTTATTTCAAAGACATAATTTATATTATTGATAAAATTAAAGTTTTGTGTTGATTTGATATACAAGATAAAATTTTGATAAATACTTCCTTTTAAATTGAGATGGTACAATTTTCTGTGACGGTTTTCTTTTAAACAATTTATTTCACAGTGTTATAGTGTTTTTATAAAAATTAAGAGTGATGTTATTTAAAAAAAAATATAGTGACATTTTTAATATTATCAAATCTAAATAATTTTATGCTATAATGCATTAATAAAAATTTTAAAATAATTATATAAAAATTTAATATCAATGATTTATTATATTTAAATATAAATATTATAAAGTTTGACAAGTTTACGTCATACAATTGTGATTTATACTGATTATTGTCGAATAATTTTCAGAAACTCATAAATTTTGGTTCAAAAACATTTTTTTTAAATTCAATTACAATGCATTTTTTTTTATGATTATCAAGATTCTAAATTTTTATTCATTAACTTTCATATCTCATTGGAATATTAAGTAGTATTACATGTACATATCATGCAGTGACTATCGGAGTTCATCAGCGCTTTGTGAACTCTATTACTTGCTGTATGATACGGCATCTTAATGCCACTCTTCACAGATTTTTTTTATTACTGTCAATTTTGGATGTTTTCTTTGTGGGTTAATTTAGTCGATTAGTATCTATATTCCATGCACTGCGGGCGGCGCAACAGTGTGCTAGGCGTAACATGGTACATTGTGGTCTATTGGTACTATTTGCTGAGTTGTTCTACTTGACATTCACCTAGAATTGGTTTTTAAATATATAATAATATTGCTCACATAAAACTTAGAAATAATTACCTTTCAATTTTATCAAAATAAATAAATAAATAAATAAATAAATATAAATAGATAAATAATAATAATAATAATAATAAAAATAATCATAATAATAAATTTTTGACTCTTTTAAATTGCAAATAAGCTATTTTTTTAAAACAATTTGATTGATAATTTGAGAATAAAGAAATAATATAATAAATAATATAATAAAGAAATTATTTATACCAATAAAATTCTATTATAAATACATTTTTATATGTTGCTAGACATGAAATTTATTCCCCTGTTAGGTTTTAGAAATTGATAATTATCTCATAGCATTCCCAATTCTCCTGTGCTTTTTATACCCCTTAAAATATTTATTTTTTTTTACATACTATAGCATTTATTTTACCCCCCCCCCCTATGTTTAAAGGTATCTTTGGTTATCTCTGGTACTTTCACTGGTTAGAGCTGTCACCCAAGGTTTCTGTGGATTTTCCTGTGCATAGACCAAAAAATCGCCGTAAATGGTGTACAGGTCTACCAGCCAGATATTATTTTTTTTTTTTTCATTTTATTTGGAAGAATGTGAGACTTCCAACTGTTACGGAGACAAGTTAACAAGATCTTGCTCTTGAGATTAACCAATTTTTGGTTCTCAGACAGTTGTGATGCTCTACGCACATTTTTCTATACTCAATAGATAAAGTTGTAATTTCTTATTTTGTCAGTAGCTTATATTTATTATGGAGCAGTCCATTTTATTTTATTATTTTGGTATTTGCTCGGAGATCAAAGTATTTTTTACTTGCCGGCTTCCATAGGGGTCGGATCACAAAAGAAAATAGCTTTCTTTCCCCCCTCCGGTTAGTCTCGTGCGATAATTTATAAACTCTGATAAGATACCACTTATTTTTACAATATTGGCTTTTTATGCTATAGTCAAAATTTAAACTTTTCTGTGTTATTTCAATTTACAATAGATTTTTTCGCACTGTGAGAATTATTTAACTTCTTGCTGAGGATATCAAAACATTACTGTTTTATTAATTTAAAAAAGGGTACCCTATAACCTAAAAATCTAACCTATAATATAAATTGAAGAAAAATTATATATAAAAAAAATAAGAAAATAATAAAAAGAAATGAAACAAAAATAATAAGAAATATGAAATGAAATTATGAAATGAAAAAATATATAAAGAGAATGAAATATATAAAAATAATATATGAAGACTTACCTTGATTTCAATTTTTCTATTTCTTTTTTATTTTCTCCCAGGCTAACTCATCCAGTTAGATAAATTCTTTCAGTTTGTAGATAGTACGGACTACTTGGTAGTTACTATGTATTGGGTAGAAAATAATTTTTTTTTGGTGTCAACCGGTGTTGCATTAATTAATATTTCTGATCAATTTATTTCTTTTTGTGGACATTTGTTTATTTTTTTTTTTACACACATTGTATGAATGGAATGAGTGAAAAATATGCATATATATATATATAAATATAAATGATAACATATGTAAAAAACATATGAAAAATATGTGTAAACACATATTGGAAATCGGTAGTCTTTATAAAGCATTGTATGTCACCAATACTATGGAGAAATTTCTCTACGTTCTTTGGTTGACTAACACATTGCTTAGATTTCATCATAGGAATTTTTTTTATGTTTTGTATACTCCTCAGCACTTAACGTTTAAACATTTGATATTCAATGAATTATAAAAAAATAAATAAATAATTAAATAAAATTATTTAAAATAAAAAGATCATAAATAAATTGAAAATTTTGATATCTGCATATGTTATTCAATATTTGATACAAAATCAATATTACTATTGCTAACTTATTTTGTGAGAATGTTTCATGCTTTTAATATAAGAATCATATATTAGCTCAGTAGACTTTATAAACAAAATAAAAAATAAAATAAAATATTCTCTGTATTTTTCTAAAAAAATTTAAGAGATTTTTAACAGATAAACTTACCTTTTGATGTCCTAAATATTCTTTTGCATACAATACTTTTTGAAGGCTTCATAAATTCCTTGAAATTTATATTTTTTATTTTGCACTGATGTATAACAATTTAACTTTCATTGTGTTATTACTATAAGTAAAAAACTAATGTCTTATAATACCAATAATAATATTTTTACTTTGAACAGAAGCTACAAATTTCAATATATTGTTCTTTTTTTATATTTATGTGGTAAAACATTATAAAACTTTTTCTATATTACTATGGTTAACACAGAAATACTGTTATGCTACTGTCAGTTATGAAATATTGGTAAAATTGTTGATTATTATTTTGGTTCAATTTTATATTGCTTTATTTGTATACTCATCATCTGCACATGAGAGTCATAGGTTTTCGTGCTCTATTTCACAACTCACCCCTATAATATGTATATCCTGCATCTGTTGAAATGTTTTGTGTTTTGCAGAGAAATAACTGTTTGTACCTATAGTTTTATTTCATAATACATTTCATTGACATTTAATATATGTTGATTTACACCGTCACTGTTATGTACTATATATATGTTGTGTTTTATGAACTATGCTTAAAATTTATATGTTTTTAGGTGCTGTTTTTATAGCTTGTTCCTTCTTAAATCCAAATTTTCACTATTTTAAAACTTCTGCAGCTATAATTTAAAATTTTAATTTCTCTTTTCGTGAGGTTATATTTATTGTGCAAATCACATGATCTTCCTCGTTTCAATTTTAAAAAATGTTTGCAATACTTCTGGTTTTAAATAACGGTTGACTAAACATTTTTTTTTTACTATTTTTTTTTTGTATGCAGCAGAGATAAAATGTTATGTTGTAAAAGCTTTACATAACATTCCCCCTTCTTAAATTTACATAAATTTAATTTTGTATATTTTGTTAATTTTAATAATCTACTTCCTTTTACCATCTTTCAATTTTGACAGCAAATTTTATTAAGTTTTAAATATTAAATCCTAAATCTTTATTTTTAATTATTTCATTTAAAATTACATTTATTATATTCTATTATCTTTTTCCATTTCTCTGATAAACTTTCATAACAATTGCTGAAATCGTTTGCCAGAGAAACGAAATTATAACTCCTACAGTTTCCCTTAATTTTATTGCTTTCTATTCACTTCGCACCCTAAAAGATGCAACCTTTAAGAAAGATTTCTCTCTTATCTCATAACAGACAGGAAATTCCTTTTGACGTCATAGGAACTCCCACATAGCGAACATTCCTTATTTTACCGCTCGTTAGAGTGTTGCCATTCCACAGTGATTATTCCGCCGCTAAAACATTTTCCCCCTGTTCACGTTCGATAGATCGTCGCTGTGGATTCGATGGATCGTTTTTTGGAGTTTTGTGATTGGCTAGTGTTGCCAAGATCGTTTCGAGATTTCGGCAGGCATTTCAAAAAGAAGTTGAGTTCGTTAATTTTGTCAGAAGAGAAAACACAGATTTGATATTTGGCCTTTTTTTAAAGCCGTTGCCGTTGGGCCCAAGGCCCAACGGGCGTTTACTTTTCCATTGATGGCGATTCTTCAATTCATCATTTAAGTCAGCATTAATTGCCTGTTTTACTTCATCGACCTCAACCAAGATATATCTGATATGATAGCGTCCTGCTCATGCCTTCTCGTCAATTTCCGCTAAGTTACTTTATCCAATTTTGCTCAGTTTGAAAAAGATGCTTTCCGTTCTGCTTGAATCCGAAGATGTGATGGAGGCCTTTCAGATTTTGTCTTTTGCCTAGCATGTTTTAATTCATTTCAAATGTCACTTCTATTCGTCCAGTCGAATTTAAGCCGTGCCTCCTACAGTGTCCGTGTTCCAAGGGAAGATATTAGATTTTGTGTTCTCCTCAATGCTTCCTCAACTATGTCATCTTATCAGTTGCCTGAATCAATGTTAAAATAATACAACTGTTCATCAATTTAAAACTCATAAGAAACTGGTTGCCTATTCTCACTCTACTATCGTAAAATCCTGAATTTATATGTTCTCGAAAAGTGTGTCAATGGATTAAAACATAATTAGAACTATTCTTATATATCCTAACTTTCCAACATAGTGGTATGATATGAAGACTGTGCATCCATATAAATAAGTATTGGAATTAACACCTGTTGCAATAAGATAATATTTATTTAAATAATTTGAAATAATATTCTCTAATCCATAGTATTGTACCAGGATCCGGTTTAACAATATCTGTTATCATATAATAAATGTTTTTTGTGCAATATCTGTCCGAATCATTTCAAGGGTGATTTTATTATTTATATGAGTTTCTACCAAAGAGGGGTGAGTATTTATTTTGTTTCTTCTTTTCAGATTTAATTTAATCTAGTTACGACGCGTACTAATTTACCACTATACGATCAAGGCCATAGTGTGATTTCAGGGAATGTGAATTGAATTAGTTTCGATCAGATTTTCTTTTCGAATTTTCGTTTCAATTTACATATCCCGGAATCTCACTTAACAGTATGAACGCACCTCATTTTCCACATTTGATGAGCAATTTCCAACTTGTTTAAGCTTAAAAATAGGTGCTAGCTGTTAGAACCAATAATATACAATAAGAAAAGGAACAATACCGGGCAGTTGCAATGTCTATTTAAACTTGTAATATGACATATTCTAGATTTCTTCAAAAACTCTTCTATAGTCTGTTGTCATATTAATAGTATGCAAAATAATTAGATTCATTATATTTCAGTAAATGGTGAGGGAAGGTAGAATTGAGCAAAGCATCAGTCAGTTTTGGCCATATTGCTGTAGGAGAGAGAGGAATGTGACGTTTGAAGGAAAAGTGACTCAAATTATCGTTCTCATACAACAAACACACTGAAAACTTTGCACAGTCACCAGATCACATTGGTATTGAACCCGTAAACATTCACCTAAGCTCCTCATTTTGTGACCAGTATGTTAATCACCGGGCTGGGTGAGCCCTCAGTACATGAGACATTCATTCAATTTCAATAAATCATAATTTTAGTCATTTGGGTAGCTACTTTTAATTTTTAAAAACCTAAAAGTGAGTTTTACTTAAAAAGAAGAAAAAAATCAGACCTAAAAAGGTTCAAATTTTGGCTGCTCAAAAGATTCTGCAGATCCAAAGTCACAGATCCAGGATTAGAATGGAAATATTTTTATATCTCTTTTATTCTGTTAAAGCACTTTTAACATCTCTGTGCTCCTTAATTCATAAATCCTTCTTAATGATGACAGATCAGATACTTTATTTTCCTGGTATGGAGAAAATTTTGATCCCAAGATCAAATGTCCAATGTCGTTTATACAATAGTGTAGTATTTTACACTCACTGGCATCTTACACTGTGGGAAGGGGAGAAAAAAAAGTTATTTATTGCTAAACAATGTTAAAAATGAATATGACGCAATGTGGAACCGAATCTCCCTATCTTCATTTAGAAATTTGTGATGTGTGACAAACAGGGTTAAAAATTAGCTTTAGCAGAATAAAAGAGATAGAAAAATATTTCCATTCTAATCCTGGTTCTGTGACTTTGGATCTGCAGAATCTTTTGAGCAGCCAAAATTTAAACCTTTTTGGGTCTGATTTTTTTTTTTTTTTTTTTTTTTTTTTTTTTTAAGTAAAAGTCACTTTTAAGTTTAAAAAAATTAAAAGTAGCTATCCAAATGACTAAAATTATGATTTATTGAAATTCAATGAATGTCTCACAGTGACGGAAATCGAGAAATAAAAGGCAGGCGTCAAATGATGACTACTGTAAATATCTTAGGCGCCAAATTAAAAGTTTTAGTTGCAATTTCTAAAATTCATTTTAACATTGCTGTAATATTGTATACTACTTTTAGAAAAGCACAAATACTTGTTTTTATTTAAAATTATTAAAGTTCTCATTCTTCAAGATTATAATAATTGAAGAAACTGTAAAACTGATATAAATCATTTTTAATTATTACTATATTTAGAAATGAATAGAAATATCCACTTAATCATGTAAAACAAAATTAAAACTTGGCAGGAAATCAAAAACAAAATTTTATCCAATGTTGCAATTGAATTTAGTTATTAAAAAAAAGAAAAAAAAAAAAGAAAGCCATATAATGTGTTATGTTGTAAAAGCTTTACATAACATTCCCCCTTCTTAAATTTACATAAATTTAATTTTGTTAATTTTAATAATCTACTTCCATTTACAATCTTTCAACTTTGACAGCAAATTTTACTAAGTTTTAAATATTAAATCCTAAATCTTTATTTTTAATTATTTCATTTAAAATTACATTTATTATATTCTATTATCTTTTTCCATTTCTCTGATAAACTTTCATAACAATTGCTGAAATCGTTTGCCAGAGAAACGAAATTACAACTCCTACAGTTTCCCTTAATTTTATTGCTTTCTATTCACTTCGCACCCTAAAAGATGCAACCTTTAAGAAAGATTTCTCTCTTATCTCAAAACAGACAGAAAATTCCTTTTGACGTCATAGGAACTCCCACGTAGTGAACATTCCTTATTTTCCCACTCGTTAGAATGTTGCCATTCCACGGTGATTATTCCGCCGCTAAAACATTTTCCCCCTGTTCACGTTCGATAGATCGTCCTCTTCGATTCGATGGATCGTCCTTTGGAGCATTCTCATTGGCTGTTTTCGCTGAAAGCATACTCCAATTTTCCGCAGGCTTTTCAAATAAGAGTCAGTTTTAGAATTTTATCAGAAGACTCCAGACCGCTTTTCGAATCGGGAGTTGTTTTTAATTTTTTTCACCGTTGGGCGTAAGCCCCGGTGAACGCACCATAGGAGGAGATTTAGATATTGCAAAGTAAATATCCGTGTGAAATATTAATTTATTAACCACCACCATAATTAAGTAATTTTTATCTCTCAAAATTTGGATGAAAAGAAGATGGAATTTTTCCTGTTCTCATTGTCAAGTTTCCATCGTCATCCGTTAATTGCTGGAATATCTAAAACCAGAGGACCAGCGTCGCATCAAGTATACAACGAATTGTGAATATGCTCATACGTTTCCTTTTGCATCCTCCGTCATCAATATACATCTCCTTTTGCATCCTCCATCATCAATATACATCTCTTCTTACATCCTTCATCATTAATTAGAACTTTATTCTTTGATATTGCACTTTTATACATCTAAATTCAACCATCATCATAATGCCATAACAATATTATATTGTGTAATCATCACTTCTATTACCTACAAAACTCTTTACCATCCAGTTATTGCGACTTTGTTTTATAAACTTTCACAAACTGTATTCCGTTCAAGAACTGTTTTTATTTACAAGTATCAATATTGATATAAAGAAGATTGTTATAATACGAAATAACGTTTAACCTTTTTCAATAATTTATTAAAATTTTATTCTCAACATAAAGTATAGCATGCTCCGGATCCGGATAGATTTCAATGTGTCTCCTATTATACAATAAAATACTTGATTATGCAATTGATTTCATTCATTTTAATTGTGAGTGTATTTTATGTGTGATGTTCAACATGGGGTGAGTAATTACCATTTCTTATTTATTTATTTAGAAATTCATTATCTTCAGATTTAATTTAATTTGTTTACGACGCGTACTAATTAACCACTATACGTATGGCCATAGTGTGAGATTTCGGGGAATGTGAATTGAATTTGTTTCGATCAGATTTAAATATTTCTTTTCGAATTTTCGTTTCAATTTACATATCCCGGAATCTCACTTAACATAATGCATCTATCTACATTATCTCTTAACATAAAATTAAAAGGTGCACTATTTTTTTTTATTTTTTTATTTTTTTGCTAATCGTTAGATAAACATTAAAAAAGTAAAATTAGGCATCAAATTTGACAACCAAGAATAATTTTATAGTCGTTAAATGCAATAATTTAGTTGCATTTGACGACTATCGACCACTAATTTTGAACACTGATGTCTCATATACTGAAATTAAGGCTCACCCAGCCCGGTGGTTAACATACTAGTCACAAAATGAGGAGCTTAGATGAATGTTTATGGGTTCAATACCAATGTGGTCTGGTGACTGTGCACTGTTTTCAGTGTGTTTATAGTATGAGAGCGATAATTTGAGTCACTCTTACTTCAAACGTCCTTCCTGAAGGCAACCCTCTCTCTCCTACAGCAATATGGCCAAAACTGACTGATGCTTTACTCAATTCTCCCTCCCCTCACTATTTACTGAAATATAATGAATCTAGTTACTTTACATACTATTAATATGACAATAGAGTATAGAAGAGTTTTTGAAGACATCTGGAAAATGACATATTACAACAGGTTTAAATAGACATTGCAACTGCCTGGTATTGTTCCTTTTCTTATTGTATATTATTGGTTCTAACAGCTAGCAACTATTTTTTAATTTAAAAAATGAAACACACGTTTGAAATAAAATGCTCAGCAACAATGTGTAGAGCTTTATGTGCTTTGGTTGTTGTTGTATTACTAAACGCTGAAACATATATCAAATGATAATAGTAAATGTAAAGACTTAACTTAAGACACCTTACTTAGAGTTCCTAATTTCTAGCCCTGATGACAAACATTTTTTATTTAAAAAACATATGTATTGCAGGGGTGCAGAAAAGGTTTTCACTCCGAACATTTCCCTGAATCCATATGATAATTTCCCCAAAATTTTACGATATGTTATAGGCTTACATAAATTCTGTATTACCATAGGTATAGAATTTTTTTTTTTTCAAAACTTTCTCAAATTACGCACGAGTAATATATGGTACATATTATCCTGAGTTCGATTTTGTGAAGGTCACCATACGGATCTTTTTATTTGTAGAGAAAATTTTTCTGTCTCAAAGAATTATGTAATTCATTGTTAAAATCGAAATCAATTGCATATTTTTTCTGCAGAATTTCCCCAGTTGGCAAAAATTTCCCCCGATCCTAGATCGCCGGATCAGACATATTCTGCACCCCTGATGTATTGTATATTCATTCATATTCATTTTGAAATTTATTTACTGTTACAACAAAGTAACAAATAAGGCAGAAAAATGTAAATAATATAAAGAGTTTGCAGATTTTTTTTTTTTTTTTTTTTTTTTTTTTTTAAGGAAGGAATGGGAATGGGAATGCAGATGAAAAATTTTTTTTAGGCAGAAATCTGCTGAGATGCAGATGATTCTTAAAATTAGAAAAGTTATAGTATATTGCTTTTGATAATTTTTTTAACAAAAAATAAATTTCAGAATAAACATTCTTTTATACAAAACAGTTAAGTTGAAAATAAACTACAAGAAAATCAATGTACAATAAAGTTGAAATTCAACAGATGAAAAGTGGAGCTATTTTACAATAATTTGAAATAAGGCTTCTTATATTCTTCATATAATGCAAAACTATCAATTTAGAAAAAACTCTGTTTTCATTTGTACTAATATAGAGGCTTCTGGAATACAACAATGACAATTTTTCAAACATGAAAGCTTATCAGAAAGCTTTAAATAACTGTGTCAAAGTGTCATAATTACTTTGCATTCTACTTTGAAAGTTTTTTTTTTTTTTCTATTCTCGCAAAAAATATAGATTTTACGATAATTACACATTAAAGCAACTAAATATTTTTTATTTCAAACAAATTTCAATTACAGTGATTACTTTAAATATAAATTTTTCAAAACCTAAATGTTAAACAAAACAAATAACATAACCTATATACAAGTGCAATTTTTTTCTAATAAAAAAAGTTTATTATTTTTAAATTGCAATAAAAATAAAAACATTAATTTTCTTTAATTGATAGTGCATTCATATTTATTAATGTGAACCTGTGAAAATTATGTTTTCAATAGGAATCAAGCTATACTTTATCTCAAATATACAGATAACTAGGTAGTCATGAGAAAAAAATAAAATTTATTCGTACATGAGATCCCATACACACTGACATTTTTGTGAATAAATATTATAAAAATCCATACATCCAAGCTGAAATTACTTTTAAAAATAAACAGTCCTAAGGAAAATAAGAAATACATACATGCAAATTTGCATCGATTTGTTACTGAAACATTTATTTTGTACATAAACTTTTCTCCCCATAATTTTAAAAATAAAAGGAAAGATAGGAATCAATATTTACCACTAAATCATCTGTTCTGATAAAAGGGTGATAATTTAAAATGTCTTTGGGGTCTAAAATTTCACATTTCAATCCTTGGATCCTGTTTGAGTTAGGAAAGAAAGGGATAATCAATATGCATTATTTGCAGGCAAACACAGAGCTATTTGTAAATAACTAAATATATTTACTGCCTTAATGGAGGCTTTTAAATATCAATACTTACTACCTATCTAATATAGGGCCATTCTATGTCATGTGTATGTTTGGGACAGTTTCTCTACATATTACTGCTGTTTTAACAATGTTATTATAACCTCAAATTAAAACAACTATGCCAATATGAAAATCTATGGGTTTTTTTGTAAGTTTAATGTATAGTTTATATTTTAACAACTTATGAGTTAATAGATATAAGTATTTATGTAAGTGTCACACACAGGACATTTTGTCCGTTTTTCATGGAATGGCCCTGAAACGGGCAGATTACTTAGGTCTAGGCCCGGTAGCAGAAAGTTCCTGACGGGTGACGTGCATTGCAGATTTTCTTTTCCCTTTTGCAGATTTTTTTTTTTCTATTGGATCTTTTTCCAACTTTATATTATGTTTAGTTCTTTACTATTTATTACTAAAAGTTAAGATTATTATTAATAAAAATGAGTAAAATGCTTAAAAACATTAAAAGTAAATGATTAATTAATTAAAAGTTCATTTGTAACATTTTGCCTGCAGATTATTTTCAGTCCCTGAAAGATCTGTCGCAGACACTTGGAGAATTTTCTGCTATTGGGGGTCTAGGGTTTAAAATGTGGACATTTTTAAACCCATTTCACATGTGGGACAGCTTTTCTACATATTACCACTATTTTAACAATGCTATTGTATCCTCAAATTAAAACAACTATACTAATATGAAAATCTAGGGTTTTTTGTTATTTTTAATGTATAGATTTTACTTAACACCTTATAAGTTAATAGATATAGGTATTTATGTAAGTATCACATGCAGGACATTTTGTCCATTTTTCATGGAATGGCCCTATTAATTTAGATTTTACTTGTTCAACTTTTTTTTTACGCATAAAAGTAAATAAACCCTTTAAATTTAAATTATATATTCTAAATTATACCTGAATATGCTCTATAGCAAGATGATTGAACTTGCCATATTGTTAGTTTGCAAGATTGCAGCTGAAGATGCTAGATAGAGATAATCAGTACCTGATTTACGGCAGGGCATTCGGAGCATGGGCCTCCAAATGCTGCTGAAAGTTTTTCAATTATTGTCCAAAATCTGATGTAGTTTTAACATGTGATGGAATGTTACATTTCATTCTAAATTCTATTGTGTCCGTATCGTATTTTTGTAAAATCGTATATTTTGTCTGAAACATGCATTTTTAATTACTTTATTATAGTGAAGTAGTTTCTTTTATTTTTATCATTTAAAAAATATATTGTACTTTTTAAAATTTTTTATTTAAGTCTGTTGCTATTCTTGTCAGAGTATTTGGGGGTTGATGAGCATAGCTCATATGTGGCAGAGTCCTGTAATATTTACAAAATATAAAGACATTTTGTCTTCAGCAAAAGAAAAATTTTAATATATTTTGTCTACATCTATATGCATTTATACATATAAGAAGATCTAATGAATGAATAGAGCAAAAACATTCATATCAGGAGTGGAGAATTTTCAGAAATCGTACTTGGCAAGTACTTAATTGCAACAAATAGCAAAATACAACACACAATGCTGTTCTGGTAGGCTTTGGCGCACAGTATTTATAAACTTCAGTGAGTTTCGACTAATATTTAAATATTCACTAAAAATAAAGAAATACTGGAGCTACACTCCTGTGAACTTCAGTGTAAATTAAGCATCGTGTGAAGCTAAAATGTTTATTAGTAAAAATATCGGTGAAACCCGAGTTGAAAACCGGTGAAAACTCTTAGCTCCGGTGAATTCCGACCAATATTTAAATATTCACCAAAACCAAAGAAGTACTGGAGCTAAGCTCTGGTGATCTCTGCCGCAAATAAAGTCCTGGTATGAGTTTAGAGCATATAAAACACAATAAAAAAATAATAAGAAAAGATAACAAAATTTTACATTTTATGATAAGAAAAGCAGAAATTACAAAAAAATGAAGTTTCTTTTCCTTAAAAAAAAAAAAAAAAAAAAAAAAACATTTTTTTATCTTGTACACTGAATGTCCTTGAAGAATAATTTATTTAGTATTAGACTTATTGAAAAATGAAAAATAGTGACTTTCGAAGCATTTTTTAAGGACTTCTTAAACCAAAAAGAAATAAACAGTGCTAACATAACATGTGACTGAATGGCATAAATACACACACAAAATAAACAACACATAAATATAACACACACACACACACACACAAAAAAAAAAAAAAAAAGAACAGCAAAGAAGGGTAGGGGGGGGGGGGAACTGCAAAGTTTATTTCATGTATTAAAGGTTACCACATGTAAATGCAGTACTTATGTTGCTTTTGTAGCGCAAAATCACACAAATAGTTGCCTAAATATAACAAATTATGGCCAACAAAATTATAAAAAGTGTTAAATAATTCTCTACATTCCTAATATAGTATTTAGCTACACCACAAACAGAAAATTTCCAAGCAAAGTATTAAGAATCAATATCACATATAGAAAAAAAAAAAAAAAAAAAAAAAAGATAAAACATTTTCTAGGTAAAATTTTGATATAGCAAAACTTTAATTTGGCTGAAATAAAAGTGTCAGGTGGGAGAAAGAGGTAAAAAACCAGAAGGAAATTGCATCACTTGAAATCTTTATTTCTTTTTCAAATGAAAATAATCACTTTTTTAAGGACTACTGGTGAAAATTCAATATACAAGGTTTAATTTTTTACCTGTTAGAGAAAAATAGGCGATATAATTTGCAAAAGTGTTCAAAATAGTGTAGGAATTCAGATAATGTTGATGAAATAGTCCTGCATTAATTTTCTAAAAGATACACTTTTTTCATTTTTATACGGTTTATGAGTTCTATAAGTTATATTTTGAAATATTTTCCCCATGAACTGATAAGTAAAACAGTAAAAATTACATTCTTCCACAATCAAAGCTCACAGAGTTTTAATGCTTTGAATTTGATGAAATTTCAGATATTTGTGGTACTAAAAACTGACAGGAGATTCTGCTGGCAAACTCTAAAATTTCATAAAAGTCAATGAAAAATGAAATTTTTACTGTTTTAGTTGTCAGAGCATGATGTAAATGCTTCTAAATTTATAGAATAGGACAAAAGGACCATAAATTTTTTTAAAAAAGAGTAATTTTTTGAAAATAATAACAGGACAATTTCACCAATATAATCTTAAATTATCCTTCTTTTGATTTACGCTGCTTATGTATTTTGAACAGGTAAAAAATCAAAGCATGTCTCAAATATTTTGTGACATCTTGTATATAAAGGACATTAGAAATAAAAAATTTTAAAAAGGACTAACAGCACTTTATAAAAGGCAATGACAATTTTGCCAGAGCTTTAGTTGAGATCCACGCTATTTGTTTCTAGTAAGGGGATGGGATGTGACGAATATTCGGCTACTACTCAATATTTGGACCTTTTGTGAATATTCAGTTGGGCAAACACTGAAAGCTAGTTTGCCAAATGCTTAAGCCGAATATTTCTAGATATCTCACTGAAGAAATTCAGGATAATGTATCTATATATTTTTTCAATCTTTTTATGTAATCTAAACTGGCTACTTTCTGACACATTCATGAAGTTATTTTCATTAATAATTGCATAAAAAGTATAGTTATTTGGATACTACCATTATTATATATGTTTTTTTATATTTATATCTTCCTTCATTCCTATTGTAGTTATCACTTTGTGTAGCTGTATATTGAATATGCTGATTCAATTGTCCAAGATTTTGTGATATTCTACTTTAAACATACTTCTTGCTGTAATTTAATTTGTAATTTAAGACTGCAGATAGATTTCACAATAAAGACTCATTCTTACAAATTTGTTGATCACCAAGGATACAAATACCTCACAATAAAATTTTCTGAGTAAAGGTTATTTCATGAAATATCTCTCAAAGAACGATAAGAGAAAGTAAGTGATTTTGAATGTAAGAATATATAAAAAAATCATTGGATAGTAAAAGCACATTCTTATATTTTAATAGAAAAAACTTACAATACTGACTTACAGAAAATTAATTTGGTATATCTGATAATAAGAGGATAAAATGTAATTTTTTAATTTTTTGGGCTAAAATAAATTTTCTAAATTTAAAAATAATTTTTAAAAGTACATTTAACAGTGGTAATGAGTAATGACTAATGAGTTCCTATTTTAGATAAAATATATCTGAATTACTTTCCTGTACATAAAACCTGCATATCTTGAATATCATGCAGATAGTTATTATAATTTAGATGTAGTAAAAATTATTTATAATTAGCCTCAAGGCATTGTTGAATTCAGGGGGTGGCCTGGGGGGGACATCCCCCCTGGAGCAATGAAATGTCCCCCCCCCCCTTACATACAAGATTTGAGATTTTGTGTTTTTAATGGCCAAAAAGTGCAATTTCCCTTCAGAACTCTATAATGCCCTCCCCGGAGCCACAGAAATCCCTCCCAGAGGGAAGTGTCTGAATTTAACACTGCATCAAGGTGTTTAAAATATTACAAAAAATACATCAAGCTATTAAAAAATGTAAACACATAAATAATAAAACATCAGTTTGTGTTTATTTTTTTTTTCAATTTTAAAATTTTAAATTAAAATTTTAAAATTAAAAGTCTTTTAACTTTAATTCTGAAGCTTAAAGCTATTTTGCACCTGAGACCTGACAAACCTTTTTTTCCAGCCTAACATTTATTGCTTTCAGACTTCACTTTTGGATGATCTTTAAGGTTACAATTGCTTGTCTAAATGTTTCTTGCAGGCATTTGTGGTTAAGGCTCTGTACGTCACAGATTCTGGAAATTGTGCTGGTCTGGGCCACATGTCAGTCAAGAGCTCATTTAGCAATAAAATTAAAGTTCTTCCTTTTTTGACAGTTCTGCCCTCTGTCAGAAATAATGTGAATTACAATTACCCCTTTTTTATACTCGGGAGCGGATTTTTACCACCATGCATCGCTAAAATAATCTGTGCTGTTCGACTGAGCATTTTGAGGCGTTTGTGCACAACTTGTTTCTCAACCCAACTGTGCCTGGTTTCAGAAAAAGGAGCATCATATAACAAAAGAATAAATCAGATCCCAACAGACTTTCTATCTTGTGTTTCCTTGTGTTGATGACTCACCAAATATTTTAAGTTTAGCGGACAATCAAATCTAGATCTACGAACTGCCAGTCAATCACGATTGAGTGAATGATTACAAGCGGTAGATCGATAATGAGATCGTTATGGCTGGTCCAGTTCTTAGCTTTACATACCTATATATATGTAACGAATTCGTCGCTACTCCAGTTATGGATCTTCTGTCGTGTCGTCGGCCAAGGCCCGACCGCTGGGGGCAGGGGCGCGAACCGCGGACGCGTGCGTGCCGATTTCTGAGCGAACCCTCGGAACTTCTATCATCTTTAGGTAGTCGCAGGCCGCAAGTGGTATCCGGGAAATCAAAGTCAGATTCAGACAGTAGTTATTCCAATAAAGACACAGTTTTTCCGGGGACCTGATTTATTGTTCCTTTGTTACATCCTTTTGAGAAATCAGACCCCTTTTGGCTTGAGAGCTGCTAATTTACTTTATGGACATCGGGCTTGGGAATTATGTGTACCGCTAAGCGATACTTAGAGAGCCGAGTGTCGTGGAGTTAGGGCATTCTTTTGATGGTCAAAAGCTCTCTCCGGGGACTTGTGCATCGGTATAAATATGCTGTATTTCGCATTATTCCAGCTAGGGGCCGTTGAAGTCAAAGGAGGCGTCTTTAAACTATAATTGGTCGTTAGCTGAATGATTGACTGCCCGGGATACAGGCTGTGGTTTGAGTTGGCCGATCGAATGCAGCAAGACTTATAAATTGCACTTATTCAGCAAAAGTATTCTTATGAGATGTGCCAAAACGATCTCTAAAAGTTATAAAATGCGATGCGGGAAAACTGACTTAACAGGGGCAACCTCATTCAATCAACTGAGACACAATTACAAAAGCATTTTAAAAGTTTTAATTTTAATTTCTAAATTTAAATTTTAAAAAGGGACAAAAAGGGGATTTTAAAAAGGGGCTTTTTTATCATTTCATATCCCCCCCCCACTAAAACAAGAGCCACAGGGCTCGCCTGCAAGACCTGTGGGTCTTATCTCGTAAATTTAACCCAGGGTGTTTTTTTTTTTTTTTTTTTTTTTTTTTGCTCCAGCTCTCAAGTCAATTGGACCTATTTTTACATTCATATCAAGTTACATAAAAATATTGTTCACATAAAAATATTGGTTACACTAAAACATTGGAATTCTTTAAATGGTGCTGCAGCAAAATAATAAGGGGACAGTCTCGAGACATGGGACCTTTAATTACACCAAACTGTCTCTAAAGCAAGTCTTTTGGATGTTTTTGTAAATGTCTCTGGGTATTGTCCATTGAGAAACATCCTTTTTTGGTGTAAAATTGTAACATTAACATATACAGAATATATAACATATACTAAAATACTCAAAGATAAACCTACTGAAAACTATATAACATATTCAAATGTAAAAAATATTTACAAATACAAAATATTCATTAATACAAAATGTTCAAAAATATAAAACATTCAATAATACACAATATTCAAAAATATAAAATATTCAATACTACAAAATGTTCAAAAGTATAAAATATTCAATAACATAAAATGTTCAAAAATATAAAATATGCACTAATACTATCAACACAAATATATTGTCTACCAAAATGCACTTTGGCAAGTTTGCATTTCTAAAAATACTGAATTTTCACACTGAGCTAACATAAAAGTAAAATACACTGTAATACTAACAACAACAAACACATTCCTTCTTATTCTACCTTTCTGTTTCGGTAGGGACTTTACTACTTCTTTGATGCAGCCAAGGGTTATTTTTATGAAAAACAAACTAAGTTGTCTTAAAAAAAAAAGGAAAACTATAGCTAAAAAATTATAAATATGCGTTTGCTATAATTTTCACCATGCCCAGGGTCAGTGTGACATGGATTTTAATACTCTGAGGTGAATATCCTCCCAAAAAATGTGCCTCTTGCACAACTGAAAAAGGAAGGTGGGCAATCGACATTCACCTACAGAGGGGAAGCGAAGCAGTTTTGCCAGATTCTCCGTTCAACCTGGAAAGAGAATCTGGGAAAACAGTCCGGCTAAAGATGGGTGGCCACGGAGCGGAGGACCCCTTCATAGGTCACAAAATTATCATAATAATATAGTTATAAAAAAAACAAAAATTCTAACAGTACTTTTAAACTGTTATCATCATTCTACGCCGCCGGGGAGTTAGGTTACACGCCCAGCTGGGTCCTCGTCCAAATGCTACGAGCAAGGGGGACGATAGGAAAGCAAAAATAAAAAATTGAAAGATGAAAGAGATAGATTGGGTTTTATTTATGGTTGAGCTTAAGGTTTTGAGGTGGGTGGTAGTATCTTAACTTGGAGGAATGGACAATTTCAGAATTTCTCTTAAAATGTGGACTGGGTTTATCAATTTCAAAGGATACATCAGAAAGTTGTTTTAAAATGGTGTATGGGCCAGAGTATGGCGAAGTCAGTTTACGGGTATTAGGATAATGAAATTCTTCATACATTACAATGTCACCAACTTTAAATTTTACAGGAAGGAAACGAGCATCATAACGGACTTTATTCTTTTTATGGTAAGCAATTGTTCTCTCTTTAGCCAATTTTCTAGCTTCCTCCACAGGGGGATAATAACTATTATTTGGTAAAGGAGGATCATATGGTAATTTTCCTAACAATAAATAACTAGGGGTGAACTGGGTTACAGAATGGGGAGTATTATTATATTCATATAAGACTTCATCTAAAAGCTTAGTCCAGGGTATTTTCTTGGTTGTGGAATTGACTTTACATTTTAATCTAGTGACAATAGTCTGATTTAGGCGTTCAATTTTCCCATTCGTTTCTGGGTGATGGCTGCTTGTTAATCTGTGTTTTACATTGTAAGTACGAAGAAATCTTTTAAACCTGGAAGCTGTAAATGCTCCATTTCTGTCGGTTAACAATCTATTTGGTACTTGTATCTGAAATAATTGCTTCAAAATGTTTGTATAAGTTTCGGTGGTTACACTTTTTGAAGGAAAACCCCACACATAGCGAGTTGCATGGTCAACGACTAAATGCAAATATTTTTTTGTAGAATTGTAATAATTAAATCCGCCAACAGAGTCTACTGCTAAACATTCAAAAGGTATATCTGTTGGGGGCATTAATTGCAATAAGCCAAATCTTTTTTGCCTACATTTTTTGTTTATCTGACAAGTGTGACAGTGTTTTACAAAATTTTCAATGTCCTGATTAATGTTAGGCCAATAATACTGCAGAGAGATTAAATTTATCATCTTATAAATTCCAGGATGGCCAAATTGTGTGTGGGTTTTTTCTAAGAGGGGTAGACGTAAAGACATTGGGACCACAATCTTATACAAACTTTTCTTTCTAATTACAACAACATCATTTATCTCAGTGTATTTTTTACCATCAACTGTTACATTTTCTTTTCTCTGATTGTCTCTTACTTCATTCAAGTCAAGGAGATGTATAATATGGGGTAAATTTTCTGAAACAGGCTGTCTAGATAGCATATCAGCTTCAACATTAGTGGAGCCTTTTTGGTATTTAATTTCATAGTCAAACATACTAAGTTTTAGGGACCAGCGGAAAAGACGTCCTCTTAAATTTTTAACACTTTTGAGCCAGGTAAGTGCCGCATGGTCTGTATGTATGACAAATTTTTGACCGTGTAAATAATGATAAAATTTATCTAAAGCATCCACAATCGCCAAACATTCTAACTCAGTAATTGCATAATTTTTTTCATAATCGCGAAGATTTCTAGAGTGATATGCTATAGGATGTAATGTTCCTTTTTCATCAACTTGTTTCACAACACATCCCACTCCATGACTTGATGCATCTACAAACAAATGACAAGGTGTTTTGGGATCAAACAACTTTAATATAGGTTTTTCAATTAAAGCATTTTTTAACTTTTCGAAAGAATTTTGACAATTTTGGTCCCATACATAGGGGACATTTTTCTTCAACAAATTGTTGAGAGGGTATCGAATGTTAGCATATTTTGGAATAAATTTGTGATAAACGTTTATAGATCCCAAAAAACGTTGTAATTCTTTTACATTCGTAGGTGGTGTTAATTTCTTAATTGTCTCTATATTAGGGTTGTCAGGTGTGATACAACCATTCGAGACTTCATATCCTAGGAAATTAATTTTGGATTTAACAAAATTACACTTTGACAATTTTAGTTTAAGGTTTTCTTGGACACAGATATTAAATAAGGTCTCTAAATGACACAAATGTTCTTCTTCATTTTGGGAGAATACAATAACATCATCAAAGTAACTACAGGCAAAGTCAATTTTGTATTTATTAAGGATTCTTCTGAGGGTACGGTTAAACCAAGCAGGCGCGTTTTTCCATCCGAATGGTAAACGATTCCACTCATATAATCCAAAGGTAGTGGCAAACGCCAGCTTCTCCGTATCTCGAGGGTGGATAGGGATGTGCCAATATCCACTGGCCAAATCAAGAGTGGAAAAAACTTTAGCATGTGCCAATTTATCTAACAGGGTGTCTATTCTAGGTAAGGGTTCTGCATCTGTTTTTGTAATGGCATTCAATTTTCGAAAGTCAATACATAACCGGGTTTTCTTCCCTTCTTCACGTTTATACACCAAAGTTACGGGTGATGAATAAGGGGAATAGCTTTCTTTAATGATACCGGCTCGCAATAAATTCTGAATTTGGTCTTTAATTTCTTCTTCTTCCTTAGGGGAAGTGCGATATGCTCTTAAAGAAACGGGGAGGTCTGATGTTAACTGTATTCTCTGGGGTTCAATGTTTACACAACCTACATCATATTTATCTTTAGCAAAAATACAGACATATTTGGCTAGAAGAGCAGGTAATTGTTCCTTGACAGTCTGAACATTTGGCACCTGTTCAGTGGTCTCGAACAACTCCGGCTCAAAATTTTCTTCGAATATCTCTGCATTTTTAACTGTATTTTCCATTTCTGGCTGGTTAGTATATGTTTCTGATAAATGTAAGGTATGATGGGATGAATTTGTTGAAATATTGTCCATGAGAGGTATTTTCTTTTTCTCTTGCGTGATTTGCATTTTAACACAGTCAATATTCAATTTAAACAGTTTACAGTGGGGTAGCCCAATCAAAGCATAAGGTAACTGATTATTAATTACAAAAAGTTCAATATTCTTAGAGATACGTCCTAATTTCAAACTAACAAGGCATTTTTCTTTCAAAGCTAGAACACCTTGTGTTTGTGTGACCGATATACTCTGCTGAACTTTACATATTTTTAGGTTAAGTTTGTAGGCTAAATGATAAGGAATAACACTGATAGAACTCCCTGTATCGATCAAACAAGGTAGTGAGCCCTCACTTTTTACATCAGTAATTTTTTGACAATTTCTATTTGATTTTTTGTAGCTAGCTTTTTCTTTTTGTATATGTCCGGACATAAGAAACCGTCATTGATTACTAGATATATTTTCAGATGACTCATTAGCTCTCTGATCTGAGTTGGGGTTCGCAAAATTCATATTGGGACTAGGGGTTGGAACTGCTAAGACTTGTTGTCGAAAAGGGCAGTATTCCACCCAATGATACGCATTTGGTATTCCTATATTAAAACAAACTTTGCATGGGGAGGGTGGCAAAGTGGTCTGGTGATGTACATTTGGTCTCGGTTGACCATTTGTCGTCGGTCTAACTGTATTTTGGGGATTTCGTGCTTGATTAGAAGCAAAAGGTCGAGTCGGGGGGTTTTGATAGGGAACTCTGTAGTTCCACTGCCGGTTATAATTCTGTCCTGTCTCATATGGGGGGCGAAATGGTCGCCATTGTCGATACTGATTGGGGTTTTGTGGGCTTGCATCTATTTTGCTCTCATTTCCTTTTCTGTCCAGTTGCAGCTTGCAAATTCTGAATACTAATTCACGCCATGAATGTGTATTTGAGGGGTTGCTTGCAATAACTAGCTTTTGCATTTCTAACGGCAAGCCCTCCGTTAATCCTTCCAAGATAAGCTTCTGGTCTAACCCTAAGGTTCTCCCTATTTTAGTCTTTTTCTGATAGTATTCGTTCAGGTCCTCTCCAATCTTGTATCCAATACGGGAAAAATCAGTTAAAGAAAGAGTGTCGGGAGTTTCGTAATGTTCATTGAACAAAGTGACAAATTCGGACCAATGCAGCACATTTAAACAATTATTAATGTACAACGTAAGTGCACTGTCTTTTAAGTATTTCTGTATGTGCCTAATTTTCCAGAAGTCGTCTTTTTCCTGTTCTACACAAACACTCTCAAAATAAGCCAGCCAAGCGGTCCAATTCATATTTGAATTAGGCGAAAACGCAATAATATCAGGTTCTATGGACATTTTTGGGCTAGCGGTTACTGAGTTGTGACCAGACCCAGCTTGAGCTGACAGGGTCTGTTCACCTAATGTTGTTACATTATGTGTCTGTGTGGCAATCTCGGACTTCTGACTATCTTTCTCTTTATCTGATTTGTTTTCTAAGTCATTCTTTTCAGGCGGGGGAGTGACACTCATGTTGAAATACAAAATATTACAAGATTACACAAAAATATAAGGCACAATTTAAAACAAATAAAAATGGAATATTTTTCAAAAAAATTGCAACACAATATTTGTAACAAAAATGGGCTTAAATCTAAATAAAATTCAAATTTAATACATCATTTTTTTTTTTTTTTCAAATAAAAATGGAATATTTAAAAAAAAATTGCAACACAATATTTGTAACAAAAATGGGCTTAAATCTAAATAAAATTCAAATACAGTTTTTTTTTTTTTTTTTTTTTTTTTTCAAATTGAGATTTTAAAAAAAAACGAACTTTGAACTAAAATTTTAAAATTCCAAAGATTTAAATACTGTCTAAATTTCAGAAAATTACTCTCTTATAGCAAAAATAAATAAAATAAACGTTGTCTTATTCTAATTTTGGCTATTAAAATGACAAACAATTAAAAAACTACCTTTTAAAACTGTATTCTTTTTCTCTTTTTTAATTCAAGAATAGATTAAAATGGTCTTACCTTCAACAAATCTATTCAAGGACAGCCTTACATATCCACAAACAAAACAACAACAAAAAAAAAAACGATCTTCATAAAAATTTCCAGGATTAAATTTACTCCCTGCATAAAAAAAAAGAAATCATTTTCTCTTTTTCTTCTTAACACAAATCAGTGAGTTATCTGCCGGTAGAAAATTCGCTTTTCAACACGGTTCTTCATTTTGACCTGGTGACCCACTTTCTCAGCTGATAACGTCCATGGCTGGGCTGGGAGGAGAGTTTTATTTTTCTTTCTTGCAAAGACTGTTTCAGAGGCTTGTTCGTTGGAGAAATAATTGATTTTCAGTAACAGATAATTTTTTCTTGATTGCTAGGCAGATGAATGTTTTTCCCGTTCTTTTTGACCAGTCTTTTCCTTTTAATGACCAGATTTTTTTCTTTTTAATTAATTGCTAGGGAACGACACTTTTTTTTTTTTTTTTTCGTTTTCTTTTTCACTCATGGAAGGCAGAAAAAGGATTTGAAAACTGTTCTTTTTAGAGATTTCTTTCGTCACTTGTTACACACCTCTTGAGTTTTGTTGGAATTAATTGCTGGTTAAATAAACAGTAGATACGTCATTTTTTAGGACTTCATTACACATCTCGTTGTTGTTCTTGCTAGAATTAATTGCTGGAACTCTGGGATGTGAGCCGCGCAAATAAACCGTCGTGCCGACTTTTCAATGTAACGAATTCGTCGCTACTCCAGTTATGGATCTTCTGTCGTGTCGTCGGCCAAGGCCCGACCGCTGGGGGCAGGGGCGCGAACCGCGGACGCGTGCGTGCCGATTTCTGAGCGAACCCTCGGAACTTCTATCATCTTTAGGTAGTCGCAGGCCGCAAGTGGTATCCGGGAAATCAAAGTCAGATTCAGACAGTAGTTATTCCAATAAAGACACAGTTTTTCCGGGGACCTGATTTATTGTTCCTTTGTTACATCCTTTTGAGAAATCATACCCCTTTTGGCTTGAGAGCTGCTAATTTACTTTATGGACATCGGGCTTGGGAATTATGTGTACCGCTAAGCGATACTTAGAGAGCCGAGTGTCGTGGAGTTAGGGCATTCTTTTGATGGTCAAAAGCTCTCTCCGGGGACTTGTGCATCGGTATAAATATGCTGTATTTCGCATTATTCCAGCTAGGGGCCGTTGAAGTCAAAGGAGGCGTCTTTAAACTATAATTGGTCGTTAGCTGAATGATTGACTGCCCGGGATACAGGCTGTGGTTTGAGTTGGCCGATCGAATGCAGCAAGACTTATAAATTGCACTTATTCAGCAAAAGTATTCTTATGAGATGTGCCAAAACGATCTCTAAAAGTTATAAAATGCGATGCGGGAAAACTGACTTAACAGGGGCAACCTCATTCAATCAACTGAGACACAATTACAAAAGCATTTTAAAAGTTTTAATTTTAATTTCTAAATTTAAATTTTAAAAAGGGACAAAAAGGGGATTTTAAAAAGGGGCTTTTTTATCATTTCATATATATATTCAAAAGTTATTATCTTTTTTGGAAAAAAAAGTTGGTATTTGTCTGCTGAATATTCAGTATTCCGCCAAATCACTATTTGTCATATCCCTTCTAAGGAGTCCAGTAAATTTAATGCATACTTTAAACAATATATAAAATGAAATTTTCATTCACTTGATAAAATTCCTTATTACCTGGCTTCAGCAGCTAATCGACGGAGTTCAATCATCCTCTCTTCAGTACGAGCCACATTAACAGAGCCAGTTGTTTTGAAGCCTTAAAAAAATAATTCAATTTATATTTTGATAAACAAAATTATGTACAATTCAATATAAAATGCTACGCAATTTGTCAATATCATAAAAAACAATAAATATTTTTAAAAAATAGCAAAGATAAAATACTTTTCCAAATTATAAAAGTTTGAATGTAGTTTTCGAAAACTGTTACAATTTCCAATCTGCATCTAATAATTGTTGAAAAAGTTTCAGACAAAATCAAGAAATGTAGAAAGAATATGTAGAAAGAAAAGAGTCTACATAACCAACTATATTATCTTCTTTCATTGTATGATTACTTAAGGCTTGAAAAACCAGAATCACCAGGTTGCAATGATGACTAAAATATCAGAGCTCCCAATGAACAGAATTTTTTAATATAATTATATCACCGGGGAAAATCATAATGCACATTCCTTTTCAAAAAAAAAAAAAAAAAAAAAAAGAAAAGAAAATAGCTAGTTTTTTTGCAACCCTGACTATATGATAATTTAAGTCAAAGGTGCTGTTCCTTCTTTATGACAAGAGTCTAGATGGATGAATTTTTTGTTGCTGTGTGACAAACACAGTGCGATTCAAAGCATGTGCAGGGTATATGCAGGGTTGGCTTTAGTATCTCATGATGCCCTAAAGCAAGACTTTCATAAGTGCCCCTACAAAAGATAGTTAAAAAAACTATTACAAGTTCCTGAAACATTTTGCATATTTTAAGATCTCAATGCCCCAAGGCAGTTGCTGGACCTTGCCAACCTCTAAAGCTGGCGCTGGACAACCATGCCTGGCCTGGCATGCCTTTCCCACCTTTTTTAGGTAAATGGTGCTTATATAAAATAAGTCTGTAAAACTAATGTATCTTTAAAAATGTTTTGACAAAGTCGGTGTTTCAAATCAATTTTTAAAAAATGGTGGCAAACACAAAAAGGCAATCTTTAGATAGAAACTAACTATAATTAAAGATGTATCACAAGTATAGGAAATTAAGAACACTGTTTTATGTAATTTATGCAGAAATCACCATTTTTTTAAGACTTGAAAACATGTCAACGGTGTAATTAAAGGAGATTTTAGAGGTAAAATATTTATCCCTGATACATTATTTTCATTTGAAAATATATACAGGGTGAGTTAATCCGGAAAAAGGAAAACACACAATTTATGATAAATTTTTACTTGCATAATTTGAACAGTCACAAAAGATTTTGAAAATATATCCCTGCACGAAAATTGGTCAGTTTTTATAGGGTTAATTTCCATTTTCTTTATTCATGGTTCATACACACGAGAACAAATAAAATTCAAGCACTATTCAAGTACTGTATAGATACATGCATAAAAATGGTGCAGAATAACACATAAGGAAAATAGTCCCCGCATTGATTATTTATTTCAAAGAAATCTTATCAGACCTTTTAATTTTTATAAAAGGCATTTTCAAGACATCATATTACTAGAGAATTTTTAAAGATTAATAATGTGTTTTAACTAAGTAAGGTAGCATGAAAAGAAATTTCATATACAATAAAAAGTTAAGAAAACAGAGCTTGATTTTTTTTTTCTTTAAGTGCAAAAAGAAAATAAAATTTATGGTCAGTAGTAAACTAGTTAAATTTTAGGAATTCTGAACACCCATCAGGAGTCAAATATTAGCATTTCAGAAGTTGTGCACAATTTTTTACACGTTATACTTTTTAATATTTTTAATAAATATTCTCTGAATTTACTCAACCCTTACAGCATTTGCATTTATCGATACAAAAATAATTGAATTAAATGTTAGATAATTTACTTTTACTTTTTAAATAAAAAGAATTTTTTTAATGAATTTATAAAAAGGAATAAAAACTATAGGATACTCACAAAACACCAGTCTTCATTTACATTTAATAAAATCTTTGAAACCTTAGTTTCAAATACCATAAAAAGTGCTTAAAAAATATATTTCGGTCCTTCCTGGACCATTTTCAATTTTTTTGGAGAAAATTGAAAATAGTCCAGGAAGGACCGAAATATATTTTTTAAGCACTTTTTATGGTATTTGAAACTAAGGTTTCAAAGATTTTATTAAATGTAAAGGAATAAAAATTTTATAATCAGTTGCACAATGGAAAATTTGCAATTAATATTAATTCTGTGAAGTTTTTACTGAATGAAAACACTCGCAATTTTTATGAATGACCAGTTTGCAATCTTTTTCTGTGAGCAATTAACAAATTTTACAATTTTTCAATGACCGATTGACTATATTAGGGTAAGGAGGTTTTTTTTGGAGGGGGACCAATAGGTGAATCCACATCAAACTGAATTCACGATTTTTTTTGACAAATTGACGAAATTTGCATTTCTTGTCGATCACCAATTGGCAAATTTTGAAGTACTTTTCTGCTGACAGTTCTACTGGCAGATTGATAAAATTTGCAATTTTTTTTTAATGACAGAATGAAGAAATTTGTGATTTGTTTTTTCTGCATATAATTGACAGAATTCGCAATTTTTTTTATGTCAACTAGAGATTTAATTCACGATTTTATTCTGCAACCGATTGACGGAGCCCATTTTTTCCCATGAGGGTTTTTTTTTTCCAGATAAGATTGAAGAAATTTGCAAATTTTATCAATGACTGACTGAATTTCGCGATATTTTTCCATGATCAATTTACATAATTTGCATTTATATAATTGACAGAATTGGCGATTTTTTTCTGTTAGCGATAGATGAAATCTATTCATGACTTTTTTCTGTGACAGAAAAAAACACTAGCAGCAAATTCAAAAAATTTGCAATTTTTTCAACATATAATTGACGAAATTCGCAGGGGTGATTCCAAGTGAGAAAAAATAAAATTCTGAAATTCACAGTAAATTTTCTGAAACGTTACAGCAGCGACGGGAGGGAGAAAATCCCTTCTCGGCGCTAGTTATGCATTTTTTCCTAGGCCCTTTGACGAAATTTGTCTTTTTTCGCAATCCTTTGACAAAATTAGTCTTGCAATTTCTTGACCTATTTCGCCTTTTTTCGTGATCCTTTGATGCAATTCGGGTTTTTCCCGTGATCTTTTGAAGAAATTAGCATTTTTTTGAGGAAATTCGTGTCTTTTCAGTGATTTTTTGGAGAAATTACAGACTTTTTTATGCGAACGATTGACGAAATCGATATTTTTCTTAGATCATTTGTCAAAAATTGCGATATTTTTCCTATTTTTATGTTTGAATTTTCGGACTGATGACCAATTTTTTTTAATTTTCGGATAATTTGGAACAGAATTCTCCTTGGAAATTCATGAGTTTTTTTGTATCCGATTGATGAAGCTCATTATTTTAAATTTCAAAGACTATTACATTTTTGAAAAATTTTCAGCCCTTTTTCTATTTTTTCCAAAGTGTACAAGCCATGTTACTGTCCTACGTGTTCCGTCTGTCACCATATACACAAAAATGAATAACAGTATAATTTGATACCTGTAGTAATTGGAAATGCATCAGAAAATATGTTTTGCATGTTTCGGTATAAGAGAGTTAAAAAATAATGTTCACCAACAAAACCATGCTGTATGCATTCAAAAAACCATAGCTACTGACAACTTCAACATGCTATATCACATACAGAACAATGACAATCATCAGACATGCCCAATACAGACCAATATTTTGGTCCAGTATTACTCGCTCTTAGCAGTTGGAAATTTTCTCTTACTATTCAAAACTATAGTACACATTTATAAAGTGTAATGTTAAATTATGAATTTTAAAAACTACCCATTCATTTAATATACAGGCAAATACGTTTAACACGAAAACGCTTAACATGAAAAATCGGTTAATACGAAATGATATAGCGGTCCGAATAGCATACTATGCAATTTAATATATTTTGTTATTTTAACACGAAACAAAAATCGTTTAACATGAAAAAAATTCGCTTTCGATCTAGTTAGTTTGAATTGAAATTGGTACATTTTGTGTTAAAACCACTGAATTTTGAGTGAAAATCAGTGAATTTTGTGTTTTTTTGTAAATTAACTTATGTTTTATGCGCACAATGGCTGAGAAATCAGTGCGAAAAAAAACTGCTATTTCGCTTCAAATGAAAATGCTTAATGCAGTTGATAAAAAAGAAGGACGAAAACAGAAATCTGCAAAGAGTAGCACTGCCAATTCTACTTTATTAACGATAACAAAAATAGGGATCCCATTACTTTAATGTTTGAGCGCAGTATGCTTAAGCCAGAGAGAAAATGTATGAGAACTGCTAAGCACGAAGATTTAGAGACAGCTTTGCTTATTTGATTCAAACAAGCTAGATCTCAGAATGCTGAAAAAGATATCTGATTTTTTCCCCAAAAACCAATATTTTTTTTACTTGTTTTTTATCCTAATGGATACAACCTACTAGTAGTTTAACAGGAAATCAAAATAAAATTTGACGACATTGAAAATATTTGTGAGTTTGTTCTCGTTTAACGCAAAATTCTTTTAACGCACAAAAAAAAAAAAAAAAAAAAAAAAAAAAAAAAAAAAATCGGTCCCCTTAATTTTGTGTTAAATGTATTTCACTGTACAAGGAGAATGTTCAGAGACCAAAAAATGGGTTACTCAGAAAATTGGGGAATGACATCACATTGTTTCTCAGTATGATGTTGAGTGGGTTAAACGGCTCTGAATGTTTTTGGGTAAAGTTGTAGGTGTTTTTTATTTACATTTACAAACATGATGGGAGGTGAACTTTTGATAGCGCAAATATTTTTTTATTATTCCTCAGATGAAGAAAATTATGACATTTTCCTAATTAACACTCTTCTTAGAAGGGAAAGTGCTTCGAGAGTTAACCTTTATGGGGGAAATAATGTCACAATAATGTCTGATAGAGATTTTACTAGCCATTTTAGGTTGAATCGGAGATGCATTCATTCGGTGGGAAATATGGTATGTTCAAATCATGTGCTTATTTTTATATTTCATAAGATTTATGCATCAATTAACCAAAACTGCACGGAAAAATGAATCAAAACCTGAAACATTCCGGTTAACAGCCACAGTTAAGCTATAAAATGAGAAACAAATTAGATTTCCCAACTATGTGATCACTTTACCCGACAAAATTCTATAGGTAATGTGGTCTACTCGAAGTTTGGATAATTTGCGGCTATGAATGTTATGAGTAGCCCACAAAAAGTCACATGATATTGGTCTCTGAAAACTTCGGGTTGCATATGTGGAACCCTATGTAACTCAGATTGTGGTCCATGAATGTGCTTAAAGGAACTAATACTTACCAACATCATGTCCAGCATTCTGAAGCTCTTTATATAATTGAGAACTGTAAGTTGTTATACGACCTTCAGATACTGAATGAAAATGGCCCACAATTCCACAACTTCTCCATGAATCACCACTTCCTATTCTAAATATAGAAATTGTTTAATATGAGGGGTGCTTTACATATAAATCTCAATAACATAAACAAATTACATAGCAATACAAACATATTTACAAGAGTTAGAGCTTAGAGCACAGACAGACAGATGACAGACAAACAAACTGCAGTTATAAGCCCTTTTTTAACTGTGTTGAAAATGTTGAAAAGCTACTTTCCTGTTACTGAATCATTAGAGATAGAGTGATAAAAAACCATTTCTCAGTTTAGGAATACATTACAAAAACAATTATCTACCATCGAATTTTGTAAACTTGGAGGCAATATGGGCAAATCTCTCCCCCTAACCCCCCCTTTCTTAAAATTCACGTTAAAAGTACTGGTACATATAATATATGCAGATTTTTTTAAAGGATTTGTCTGCCCATTGCTTCATAATGTCTAGAAATGTACATCAACAGTCTATTCAAGAACAGTCTTAAAAGAACTACGCACGACACAGGTGCACTTTTCACAAGTGTTGTTTGTGAAACAATAATGATGAGAAAATAACAAAAAATTGGATTTTTCTCATCTGAGACTGGGAACTTATTATCATCGCACAAAAGCTCATTCAGGAAAAAAATTTATTATGAAATAGCATCCCAGTGTTCCTGGTGGCAATTAGGATATGGGAACTTCTTAAGATGAGGTAATAAGTTTCGAAAGAGAAAGCAATAGTGATTAGGGATTGACCGAAGCAGGAATTTTGCTGAATATCGAATATTCGGTATTCAGCAACCAAATACTTAAAAATTTTTCATAAATATTTTTGTATACATTAGCTTTTTTTAAAAATAAAATTTAATTAAAATTATATTCTTAAAATTTTATTTCAGCTACATTTTTATTCTTAAATCTAATTACACAAAAAATTTAATGCCTTCTTTCCACTCACAAATTCATTAATCCACCACTTATTTTTTATTATTTTATCACAAGTCAATCTCAATACACAAAATAAATTATGAAAATATTAAATTTTACAGACTATTATTAAGGATAAGAATTGTCAAAAAAAACAATAATCATTCAAATTAAAAGAAACTGGATGTTATCATTAAGCTGATTTACTGATTGTCTATGTCTAATTACAAACACATTGAATAGAAATGTTCTCAAACTTAAAAGGTAACATATTCATTTGTATATTTAACTATTTTGCGGCAAATTATTGCTTTATATTGTGATTAATGATTTAACTGTGTGGTGATGAAGATAAAAAATGTAAGCGATTTTAATTTAATGTACATAAAATCCATATGATAGATCTATAGAGATATAATCCATATGACCATATGTATACTTATTTGATGTGTATGTTAAAGAAAATACACATTAAATAAATGTAAATTAAAAATACTAATTCAGAAATAATAAAAATTAAATGAAAAGGGAATGATCCTCATCTTCCTTCCTTCTTTTTTTCTCTATTGTAGACAGTTGTTTAGATTTTATCCCTTTAAGACCCAATGATCTGTATCCCTTGTAATTGTAAATAAAGCTAGTCATGCTGACTGACAGTAAAACATGTACTACAACTGTTATCTGTTGATAAAAAGTTATACTTTACTCTTTCTGCAAACCAGAACGATTGTTCAATTTGGGTTTTTATTATGTACACCTGTTACATACAACTGAGAAACAAAAATTTATATGAATGTCTAACTCGCACGATCGTGTGAGCTGGGTCTTAAAGGGATATAGACTATTCTAGGAAGGAAAAAGTTAACTTTTTTTTTCTTTCGTTCTCTTGTTTTTTTTTCTTTTTTATTAAAAATGGCCTTTAGGTTGTGTTTTTGTAGTGCTGCTGAACTCTAAACTCATGTACATTACATAATATTGAAACTCATCACTTAGCCTATTTTGCTTCTATATAAAAGGGAATTCTACTACTTCTAAGAAAATACTTATCCACACATGCCAACAGTGTTTATAGTCAGACTTAGATAAAATGTAAAACTGTCTGCAAACTCAAATAATTTCTTAAAAATTTTCTGCAAAAAAACACTGTGCCCCTTCCGAATCTTATATTGCTGCTAACAGCAAAAATGAAAAGTTATATGCGAGTGGAGTGCCACTAAGCAACATCACTAAAAGAAAAATATTAATTTACAAGCATTATTAAGTAGAATTTTTTTCTGCAGTCTGTAACACAAGTAGAAATTTTATAAACAGTCTGCCGAACTTAAGGACAAATGCCCTCTTTCCAATGCCTCGCATTACATTACATGCACTTAACCCCCTCCAGTTTTCTGAATTAGACTTTATTGAAAGGAGGATAATATTTACTAAAGATATTAAAACAATATCCCCCTTTCAAATGTAAAAAATTCGCTAAAATTTCCAACCAAATAAACTTTATTTAAAAGCGATCAACATTTAACATTTATTTTTTCACACAAAATTTATTTCTAATCTGTTAAATTAATCTCCAGCACCCTTCTCAGTGCTGCACTGTTTCTGTAACCGGTCCTGGCAGGAGAAAAAAAAGCATCCACCCATTGTATCCACCGTTCCGGCATAAGCGCCGCTCTTACAATACTTTTAAGTTTTAAACTGGTATGCGCCGCGACGCTTCTTCCAAAAAATACTGTACCATGGTGCATGGCAAATAATTTCTAGCAAACTTTTTTTTTTCTCCAGTTGAAAAATAGTCTGCAGACCTTCTCAAAAGTCTGTGATGTGGGTCGCACCGATTCTCTGCCCGGGCTCTTGATAATTTTTTTTATAAAGAAATTTGTAAAAAAAAAAACATCGAAACTGTCTGCAAACTTCGAAATATTTCTGCGATCGGCGTTCGCGTGTTCGTCTATATTATCTGACTATGTTTATAGTGAGCATTTATTTTCTGAAGCTAGCCAAGTTTATGAACAGAAAAGAAACAGATTACAACCAGATAATAGCAAAAAACTTTCATTTTTACACAGTTATCACTGAAACTTGTTAAAATAACATGAAATGAGCATTGGTCATCATGTGTTTTTACAATTAGTGATATTTTACCTATTGTTTTTCATAAATTAATACTATTTGGAAGATTCAGCCAAATACTTTTAAGTATTTGGTCGAAACTGAATATTCGGTTTACATGCCGAATCACAAAATACTGAATTGACTATTCGGTCAATCCCAAATAGTGATGGCAAAAATTGATGGGAGTTCGAAATATGTTTCAATTTTAATATTGGTAGACTTCTCGAGCTCATTACATCACCAATAAACTTTGTACACAAATCACATGAAATCACTCAACATTCTATTCTGCAAGTTCAACGTAAAGTTAACTTTACAGGCAAAGAAAATTAACATTAATTAGCGTAATTAATTAATTTAAAGAACTAATAAATTTTTTAAATTCTGATGACTAGGAGCATGATTACATATGTATAAGGGTATCTTTCTGCACAAATCCTGTATTTCTGGATGCTGCAGTCTCTTCTAAAAACTGCACATGCACGCATGCACACTATTAAGTGCAGATTC
This sequence comes from Maratus speciosus, assembly GCA_963932465.1. Taxonomy (NCBI): domain Eukaryota; kingdom Metazoa; phylum Arthropoda; class Arachnida; order Araneae; family Salticidae; genus Maratus; species Maratus speciosus. The sequence continues at coordinate 230,754,256 of OZ010798.1, read as the reverse complement.
CCAAAATCTGGAAGGAGCTACTGGCTCCTAAACCCAAAAAATCCAGTGGCCACATTGTGAAACAAACGCATAAAAACAATAGTGTTTATATGGGGGGGGGGGGGGGACTAAACAAAAATGCTGATGAATTCAAAGGGAAAAATAATTTATTTAATATATACGCATAATGTACAATAAAACAAATTACTTCAAATGTGTATATTTCATTTAATCATGAAATTCTTGAAATTTGAATATTAATTTAGAATAATATAAATCTTAAACTATGCACAGTCAGAAGATGAAGTTAGGCAAGATACAGTTTAAAAAAAATATGTATAAGCTAAGCAATCATGATAGTGAGAAATATTAGGAAAACAATATTTCTTATTTTGATTTTGTCATATAAAAGTACATATTAAAAAAATTGTGAATGTGTGAGATTATTTTGCACTATAAAAATCAAAATACACTTCAAATATTTGTTTTTTCATAAGAAAAATTATCTGAAAAAAAAAAAAACATGGCAATTTAGAAACCAAACGTTAGTCGGCGACTGGCGACCGTAGGGTTGCTAGATTTTTCTCAGAAAAAAATGGAAGATTTTGAAATTTTGATTGACACTAGTTAGTTTTGGTTTTATGGTGCTATCGTCCTTTTTCATATCATACTAAACTATGTTCAATGTACCAGTAATGTTTTCGGAAACGAATTTGTTTAAAAAAGTGGTTATTATTAATTAATCGACTTAATCATTATTCTCCAATTGTATTTGTATTACATTATTATCTTAACATTGTTTAACTAATTTTGCAGTCATATATCCTATTATGAATGAAAAATTAATCGAATTGTAAGAACAAAAACATAGGCGTAACCAGGGGGGGGTGCCCTGGGTGCCCGGGCACCCCCCCGTTTCCGCAGACTCGAGCACAGTTATTTTAAAAAAATCGAAATCTACAAAAGAAAAAGAAGTGAAAGTAGAGTTCAATTAGTTTAGTTCAGAAAACTAAACGGCAAGTTTTGAAATGTGATAAAAAAAGAAACTTACATTCTTTTTTTTTTTTTTCCTTTCTTTCTTTTTTTTAAAGAAAATTATGTTGTTTATCTTTTTTAAAACTAGAATATTTGCAAGAATCTGTATTAGTCATAGTAATTCAAAAAGGTGGCTTTATAATCCCACTTTGACGTCCTTTGTCTGTGGGAGATGTTTTTAACGCCGTTCTTTCTATTGCATGTTTCTGCAATTTCACGAGAAATTAACGCAAGTTCTTGACGAGGATAGAAACTATTTGTCTCTTTGCTTTGGTAGTTTAAAGTCAAGAAAGAAGCAAAAAAAAATTGAAAGGGGATGCAAATGTGAAACGATAATTCCAAATTTAGATTAGCTGAGGTAAAGCGGGGGGGCACATACCCTACCTCCTTTGTCAATGAAAAAAAGTCCTTCCGGCCAGAGCCAGGGGCCGGACGGCCTTTCATATTCCTTATTTTTAAAAAGCCAACTTATATTATTCAAACACACGAAGCTCAATTTAGTGAAAACCGATTATAGGAGATTAAATACTAATTTTTATCAATACTAAATATTATTATACAAGGGAATTTCGCGAAATTAGTCAGCTTTATCCAAGCTGCTTTTAAATAAAGTAACTTATATTTGGTTGCTAAATTCGGCGATATCTTGAAGTGCCTGCCATTTTAAGACAACATGGTGGATGAGGCTAACCAGTGAACTTCGTCGAGACCTGTGTAATTCATGTGCGCATGCTCACTCACTTCGGAATCGGTTGATATATGTACGAGTGCTGTCGCAGGCAAAAAATCAGATTTTTCAAGATGTTACCCACATTAGAAATTCAAACTGCTATATCTGAGCCATTTTTTAAGATAAAGACAAAACAAAAAATCCTCCGGAATTCTTATATCAAGGTCAAATACTTAAGAAAGAAACCTTTTTCAATTTCAAATTTTTTTTGCACCTCACTTTAAATATATATTTTTTTTAATTTAATGACCGACATTTTGAAACACGATGGCTGATGAAGCTGGGGAGCGAACTTAGTCGAGACATTGCTATATACTATCCACATGCCTTCTTACATTGAAATAGGTTAATAAATACGCGTGTTATCGCGTGACAAATATCAGATCGTTTCAAAATGTGAGCCATGCTAGAAATTCAAAGTGCTATATTTCAACCATTTTTTTAAGATATAGACGAAACAAAAACTGCTCCGGAATCTTTGTATCAAAATCAAACACATAAAAAAAAAATCTTTTTCATTTTCGAATTTTTTCATACATCATTTTAAATTTTAAATTTTTTTAAGTGGCAGTCCCTTTGAAACAAGATGGCGAATGAAGGTGGCCAACGAACTCGGTCGAGACAATGGTATGTATTATGTACACACCAAGTTACATCCAAATCGGTTCATAAATACGCCTGTTATCGACTGACAAAACCAGGTCATTTCAAAATGTCAGCCACAATAGAAATTCAAAATGCTATAACTCAGCCATTTTTTAGATACAGACGAAACAAAAACTCTTCCGGAATTTTTATATTAAAGTCAAACACATACGAAAAAAATCTTTTTAATTTTCGAATTTTTTGGTACCTCATTTTTAAATTAATTTTTTTTTAAAATGGCCGCCATTTTGAAACAAGATGGCGGATGAAGCTGGCGAACGAACTTGGTCGAGACATTGGTATATACTATGTATACACCAAGGTACATCCAAATCGGTTCATAAATACGCCTGTTATCGCGTGACAAAAATCGGGTCGTTTCAAAATGTCAGCCACGCTAGAATTCAAAGTGCTATAACTCAGTCATTTTTTAAGATGTAGACGAAACAAAAACTGCTCCGGAATCTTTGTATCTAGGTCAAACACATAAGATTTTTTTTTCAATTTTCAATTTTTTGGTATCACATTTCATATTTTAAATGTTTTTAAAAAATTTAAATGGCCGCCATTTTGAAACAAGATGGCGGATGAAGCTGGCCAACGAACTCGGTCGAGACATTGGTATGTACTATGTATACACCTAGTTACATCCAAATCGGTTCATAAATACAAGAGTTACAGTGTGACAAAGATCAGATATATATATATCAATATTTGAACGGAGGGTTGTTTCGGGGTCTGTGGGTCATGATCGATGAAAATGTACCAAAAATTTTTTAACTCGCTCTCCTCCGAACGGCTGCAGTAAGTAGCTTTTTGTAATGAAAGCTACCTAATAATAGCACAGAAAATTCAAATTAATCTGCAGGTTGGTTGTTTGGTTGAATTTAGTGTTTCGTGGCCATTTTTTGACATTCTTGAAAGGAATATGGTTGCAGTCTTTCAAGTCAATATAGTATTTTTTTTCCTCTGAAAATTTGTATACGATTTTTAGAGTTTTTTCTCGTTTCGCGGCGTTCTTTTGAAAGTAGGAAAAGGAACCCCGTTTCAACCTTTTAGCCCAGTGTAGTAAATTTTGACAAATTCGTGATTTTATTCTGTGATCATTTCATGATATTTACAATTTTCCCCCAAAATCGTGTGAGGAAATTCACGTCTTTCTACGCGATTTTTTGTCGAAATCCGCACTTTTCACCACTTACCTTTGACAAAATTCGTGTTTTTTACCGCTATCCTTTGACGAAATTCGCATTTTTTACCGCAATATTTTGACGAAATTGGCATTTCTTTAGCACGCGATCCTTCGATTAAATTCGCGTTTTCTTTCCACGATCTTTCGATGAAATTCGCTTTTTCTTTCCGTAATCTTTTGACGAAATTCGCGCTATCTTTCTGCGATCCGGTGACGAAATTCTCGTTTTTACCGCGATCCTTTGACGAAATTTATTTTCTGTTGCGACCGATTGACGAAACTGATATTTTTACAGGGAGATCATTTGTCGAAATTCGGGATAGTATTGAGCGACCGTTCAGAAAAATTCTCGATATCTTTCTGTACCAATTAACAAAGTTTTCTACTCTTTTCCGCAACATTTTGACGAAATTTGGAAAAAAATTTCGTATCGAAATTCGTAATTTTTTTGCGCAATCTTTAAACGAAATTGGCGATTTCTTTCTGCACTCTTTTATCGAAATTCCCGATATTTTTCCACGATCTTTTGAAGAAATTCTCAATTTTTTCCGGGACTGATTCACGAATTGATTTTGAGAAATTCTATAAAAGAAATAAAAATCGCGGACCCATTTTCTTTAAAAATGCTTACTGAAGAATCACAGGTCTATGAAAGAATTTGAAGGGGGAAATGCTGCACAGTATTTTTTATTATGAGGCTTTCCTTTTCTGTGCACAAATCGCGCGATCCCGCGCGTTATTTCAAACCCTGTCCCTGAAAGAAACCTTCATTACTAGAAAAGTGGTTGGTTTTTTTTTAAAACGAACATAGAATTAAACAAATCTAGTATTTGGGGGGGGGGGGGTGGACTGCAACGTACTCCCGAGCAAGCCGAACCATCCGTACCATCTTCTTCTGTCTCGAAACAAGCGAATCTTGAATTATTGCGTTTTTTATTTCGAGCAAAATTAAATTTTCAGCTTTCTTATAAGAGCTGATTTGACATTATTCCAATTCGAATTTAATCACAACAATTGCAAAAATTACCAGAGAGTTTTTTTCTGTTTCAAAAAATGTCAAAAAATCGCCTCAAAGCACGAAAACCCCCGCTAGAAAGTGCATTATAAACTCGGAAAAGATTATAAAACCATAGGGAACGGAATTAACTAATTGGGTAAAAATTTAAACCAGATTCGTTTTAGGAATGTCAAAAAAAAAAAAAATCACCGCAAAATGCGAAAAAAAAACCCTCTATAGGTAACATTAAAAAGTTGTTAAAAATTGAAAACTCGCTGTAAGAATCTCGAAAACACTTTATTGAAAAGAAGACAAAGTTTACTGGGTAAAATATTGAAATCGGATTCTTTTTTACTTATTTGAAAAAATTGCCGCAAAATGCGAAAAAATTCGCATAAAAAATTAATTGAAAAATTCCAGAAATTGTCTTCCATATGCATGAGTTCAGGCATACAGGTCCTGTCAAATCTTACGGGTGCAGGCTGCATTCTTTTTTCAGAGCTCAGCGCGCGCGCGCGTACACACACACAGAGACATACAAGCGCCTATCTTTATTATTACAGTCGCATCATGATAGTATAATTTTTATCATCTTGATAAAATTTAGTGTATATTATCATGACCTGCTTTACCTAATGTATTCGATACACTCTGGAGCAAAAGACCTGAATTACAGTATGGGGTAAAAACCCTGAATTACAGTAATTTCCGGCCTATAATCTGCGGATCAAACAATTAGGTTCAGACCCAGAAATCTTGTTTCATAAAACGTAACTTATTGAATCGCGATAAATATTTAACTTAAATAATGAAATAAAATTTCTGGGTCGAAACATGATTGTTTGAGCCGCGGATTATAGGCAGGAAATTACGCTATTAATGAATATTATAATTATTTATAATATTAAAATAATTATTTATATAGACTTTCCTCCAAAATTTCTTGGGTCCCTCCGGTGATCCCTAAGATGTCATGGAGTCACATTCTGAAAAAATTTCGTGCGCATGTACTGATGTACCGCATGTATTATCTGGGATTTATCATCCGGCAAAATTTCATCTACAAGACTTTGACTGAGATAATTTTAGATCTCATGCAGTGTTCCCCTGTGCCTATAAGAAGTTTCCAGCATGATTAAAGGCCTTTTTTAATCTTTATAAGAAGTTAAAGTGCCAAAAGGTTTTACAGTTGTGACCACACTTAGTCACTGTCTTATATCACTGCTGCAAGGACATTTACATATCTTTTTTTTTTTTTTTTACCATTAGATTTAGTTTTAGTGTTTTGAACCCCTTCTCAACCGTCCTCACGCAATCAAAAATCACGTTTGAGCCCTTTTTAAAAGAAATACCACACAATTATACCTTCTAAGATGGAAAACTGTCTAAAACGGAAATTCAATCGGTTTTATGGGATTCGTTTTAGCAGATTTTACTATATAAGATATAGTTTGTATCCAACATGTTCAGGTTAAAAAGTCTGGGCACCCCCCCGTTCAAAAGGCTGGTTACGCCTATGAAAAATAAATCAAACCATCCTACAATTTAATGATGATCATGAAAATTTTAGTAATGGTCATCCTCCAAAAATAAATGTTTGTATTTAAGGATAAAGGGAGAAAATAAATCAAACAAAATATTAAAACTTAATACACAGATATACTAAATTATAAAAAAATATATGTAGATGCTTATAGTCTATAATAAGGTCAAGTTCAAATTATCTAATGCTACAGCGAATGTGCAGTTAATATTACACAACTCTTCCAAGATTTTTATATTTCTGATCGGAAAACAGGTATTTTTACATTTCATGTGCATGTGTATAACCATGGCCAAACTCAATGCGATCGAGTTTTGCCGTGGTATGACTTATTTTTGGCAAAAGGTGAAATTCTGAAGCAAACTGAAAAGATTTTTTTTAAACTATCAAAAGTAAGGTGTGGTAGAAAAATAGAAGAAATTGTCAACAGGAGAAATTTAAATGTACACCGTACGATAGGTCTAAAAAGCACTAAAAAACGTACAACTTACGAGAAAAATTGACAATCTGGCAACCCTAGACGGCTTAGAATCTCCACCTTTAATGCACACACATACACACTTCTTTTTATCATTATTATTGATGTATCAGTTAGCATAAAAGTTATTGTATTTGACATACTTGCTTTGCTCCAAAACAATGATGTCATTCCAGTCATTTTTCAGCATATGATAAGCCACAGAATTTCCAACAGCACCAGCCCCACATATAATCACTTGTGCAGACTGTGGAACTGAATGCGTAGAATAATCTTTAATATGTTTCAGAAAATGCGAGATGATTCTTGAATTTTCGCAAAGCAAAGGCAAATAAAATCTTTTAGCAAAAAATCTTGATAATAAAGCCATCTTGTTATTACAGCCTTTCTAAAAATAATCAAATATGCATGTAAATATTCAAGTAACAAAGATACACATTTTGTTCTACCTTGTAACACTAACAAAAAAAAAAAAAAAACTAAGAATCTGGGGCAAAATGTTTTAAAATCTAGAATTATAAACAAATTATTATGTTATCTAAAACTACATATGAAAATCACTTGAAACATCAAAACTAATTTGCTAAAAGTAATAAAAATACATTTACAAGACAAATAAATACCTTTTTTTATTCAGATTGACATGTTTCTTCACGAGCAACATTCTCAAGATTTATACTGATACAAATATTTTCACAAAAAAATTTTAATTGAAAAACTGGTAAACAAAAATCACATGATCTCATACATAATGAAATGAATGAACTTTTTGCGAAAATATTTGTATCCAGTATAAATTTTGAGAATGTCGCCATCAGAGCGATGAAACATATGTCGATCTGGATAAATAAAAGTATTTATTTGCCTTGTAAATGTATTTTCAACACTTTTAGCAAATATCAAGTTAGTTTTGAAATTATTATGTAATAATATTTGTCTTTTACAGAGACATTTTTTTCTGTTTTTGTAGCAGAATTGATTTAACATTAAATAGCCTTTCAACTTATGATCAGATAGCCAAAATTTAATCTTACCCAGGGCTTGAATTTTAGGGTGGGATGGCGGGATTCGCGCCCAAAATAATATCGTGGGCGGGAGACTCCCGTCCAAAAAATTTCACCATTTTCCTGAAAATTTTGCATTTTGAAATTACGATTAACTTCCGCAAACGCCTTGCAAAAAGTTCCTGACATTTTCGCGCGACTAATTGACACATTTTGCATTTTTTTTTTTTTTTTTTACCGCAAAAGATCGTTGAAACTCAAGAATTTTCGATGCGACCGATTGACAAATTTCATTATTTTTTTCTCGAGATCAGTTGACAAGTGTCCGCGACCGATTGGCGAATTCAGGGGTGATTCTGTTACGAATTTTTCGAAAATTGTGAAAAATCGGTCATCAGTTCAACAGAAAAATATCACGAATTTCGACAAATGATCGCCGAAAAAATCAATTTTGTCAATCGTTCGAGGAAAAAATCGCCAATTTCGTCACAAAGGATTGTGAATAAAACACAAATTTTGTCATAGGAAAAACGTGAATTTCGTCAGATTGCAGGAAAAAAACTTAAACTTCATCAAAGGATCGCAAAAAAACGCAAATTACATCAAAGGGTAGCAAAAAAAATCATAAATTTCAGCAAAGGAACACGGAAAAAATGAGAGTTTCGGCAAAGGATCGCGAAAAAAGACAATTTCGTCAGAGTATCGTGGAAAAAAGCTAATTTCGTCAAAGGATCGCGAAAAACGGCTAATTTCGTCAAAGGATCGCGGAATAAACACAAATTTAGTGTTTAGCCAAACGGCCGCTGAGAAAAAACCGCGAATTTCATCAAAGAATCGCGAATCTCATAAAGGAATCGTGAAAAACCATGAATATTGTCAAAGGATCGCGAAAAAAACACGCAATTCGTCAAAAGACTGCGGGAAAATGCAAATTTCGACAAAGTATTGCAGAAAAACGCGCATTTCGTCAAAGGATCACGAAAAAAAAACGCGCATTTCATCAAAGGATCACGAAAAAAATGCGCATTTCGTCATAGAATGGCGAATTTCGTCCAGTGATCACGAAAAAAAACCCCGCGAATTTCGTCAAACGATCGCGGAAAAACGGCAAATTTCGTCAAAAGATCTCGAAATAACGGCAAATTTCGTCAAAAGATATCGAAATAACGGCAAATTTCGTCAAAAGATATCGAAATAACGGCAAATTTCGTCAAAAGATCGCGAAATAACGGAAAATTTCGTCAAAAGATCGCGAAATAACGGCGAATTTCGTCAAAAGATCGCGAAATAACGGCAAATTTCGTCAAAAGATCGCGAAATAACGGCAAATTTCGTCAAAAAATCGCGAAATAACGGCAAATTTCGTCAAAAAATCGCGAAATAACGGCAAATTTCGTCAAAAGATTGCGAAATAACAGCAAATTTCGTCAAGATATCGCAAAAAACGGAAATTTCGTCAAAGGGGCACGAAAAACACATAGCTAGTGCTGGGAATGATTCTCCCCCCCCCCCCTACCTTCATCCCCTGTGTTGTAACCTTTCAGAAAATTTGCTGTCAGTTTCAGAATTTTTTTTTTACTCAGAATCACCCCCGCTTTCTTACTTTTTTAAATAAAAAAACATTTTGCATCATTATTCTGAGTTGTTAATTTAAATTGCTTCAATGGTATTTTGTCATGCCTGTATTAATACAGACATGACAAAATAATTAATGCAAATCTTTAAAAAGCATGTAAAATAACAGAGGGTTTCATACTTTTTTCTCCCTCCCAAATAGCTCAACTCCCCTCCATTTATAAATGTTGGTAGGGAGACTCCCCTCCTATGAAAAATTGAATTTCAAGCCCTGTTACCAATTTTTTTGCAGAAAAAATACAAAGTATCTTTTTATTATTATTATTATTATTGGCCTTGTTTAACCCTTTCACACACATTATTTTTGCCTATAGGATGCATTTTTATAATTTTTTTTCCATTTATTAGGTGCGTTCGTAATTATATAAATACATAACACCTATAGTCGTCGTTCAGTCCGTCTGTTTGTCCGTCCGTCCACATATAACAGAACAAAAACTACCCAACCGAATGGTCTGAAATTTTAAATATATAATTGTTGCAAAATTTTGTCAAATCATTTCACATTTTATGAAAATTGGGTGTATAGTTTAATTACAGCGACAGTCAAAAGTTTTCCGTTACATTACGGCCAATGGGAAAAAATTATTGCAAGTGAATTTTAATGATGTTACATCCTTCCGAATGGTCTAAAATTTTAAATATATAATTGTAAAACTTTGTCGAGTCATTTCACATTTTATGAAAATCGAATATATAGTTTAATTTCAGGGACAGTCAAAAGTTTTTTGTTACATTACGGCCCATGGGAAAAAATTATTGCAAGTGCATTTTAATGATGTTACAGCCTTCCGAATGGTCTGAAATTTTAAATATATAATTGTTGCAAAATTTTGTAGAGTCATTTCAAATTTTATGAAAATCGGATGTATAGTTTAATTACAGGAACAGTCAAAAGTTTTCCATTTCATTAAGGCAAATGCGAAAATTTATTTCAAGTGCATTGTAATGATGTTACAGCCTTTCGAACAGAATGAAATGGTTATGCACTTATGAAGTGCACTAAAATATACATTCAGCACAATATACAGTGCAAAAAATATTTATAAAACTAGTTATAGTACGAACGCACCTCATTTGCCACGTTTGACGAGCAATTTCCAACTTGTTAAACTTAATAAGTACTACTTGCAGGACATTAACAGGGTTCATACAGACTTAAGAAAAAATCCAAGGAATCTAGAAAAATTTTAAGGAGTCACAAACAGTTTTAAGTAGTAACAAACAACTATTTTTTACCGTTATTTTTTTATCTCATTAAATTCTTTCAAAAGCTTAGACTTAAACTTAAATTTTGAGCTCAAAATCTGAATCGTTGAGAGTGGTTAAGTAGTGCAAAATGAACTGTATTCAGGAGCAATTCAAGTTGAAATTTGAAACATCCTCCCCGACACTCCATTCAGTTTGCACTACTTAAACAATCCTAACAATTCTGATTTTGAGCTCAAAATTTAAGTTTAAGTCTAAGCTTTTGAAGGCATTTAATGAGATACAAAAAATAACGGTAAAAAATAGTTGTTCGTTACTCCACAGTCTATAGCCCCTTCTATCGGCATTTTTTTTAACTTTATCTTTAAAATTTATTTTCAAGAAAATACTGACAAAAAGAATAATTTTAGCGAAAACCGCAAACGAATTGACCATTTTTTATAATCATTTGAAATTTTGAACCATAAACTTTAATGGTGCCTATTTCCTTAGGAAGACGTTTGGGACCCTTAGTTTCCTATTTAATATTGTTTGTCTCGATGTGTAACGATCACCCCTTAAAGTTTTGCAAAAGAGTTTAGATTCACCCTGTATTTCAGTACGAAATTGCCACCCAACTATTTTATACAATGACTAATGGTTATGAGGGGCAGTGATTAATGGCTAAGAGGTTACTGAAATCTTAAATACTCACCATGTATCACATATGTGGGTCATTTTCAAAATCTGTCCATGTTTTGGAATAACAAAATCAAAATTTTAGAAATAATCAGAAAGTTTAAATTGTTTGTAAATAACTACCTTACTTCATAAAGATTAATATACAAGCATCAGCAAAGATCAAATTACTAATTTAACATTTTAAAACTAATTCTAAATTTTAATGCACTTGGTATAATGAGATAAGTGAGCACGGTAATGACAGCTACGGTAATGACAAATTAAGCAAAATATTTTTATTTTTTCCCAAGCATAAATGGCAGCCATTATATCTTCTGACCCATATAATGATTTTCTATTTCTTATATAATAAAAGCAGATTAATAAATAAAAGTTCATTTAATTATCAATTAGAAGTGGGTATGGTAATGACGTACAAAAGAATACTCACCAAAACATTCAAAGTCTTTGTCTGTTTTATTGAAACTATAAAACTATTTACTCTATTCACCTAAACCTGATAACAAGCTGACTTTTAAGGAGTATTTTTGCATTGATAAAAAGGCATGTCCTGCCCTCTAAAAAATTCCAGAGGAACGTTTTGTCAGAAGCATGGCAATGACACTCTTTCTTGGGACACGGTTTAAAAAAATTATTAAGGATTATAGATAAGTTTAATTGATGGAAATAAATATTTTTTTTATTAGTAGCATCTTAATAAATAAAAATGTATAAAAAAATTATAACCATCTGTTTTAAATAGAACTTAGTCAATTCTTTATTTAATAAATTGCTTGTTGGGACAAGCTACGGTAATGACATTTTGACTACAAAAGAATATTATTTCTTATTTTTAAATTTTTTATAAATAATAATATATCTGTAAATCACCATTAAAAAACACGATAGTTAAAATGCAATAGTTAAAATTATGATATTTAACTATTTTTCTGTGCAAATGTGAAAGGACAGTAAAACACAACACTTTTTGAAAATCACCCATGTACCCCACCCTCACTCTCCACCTATCTGAATAACAGCACAATTTAATACTTGAACTTTTCTTTTTTAAACAGGAGGAAATTTTTATTTTACTTCTTTTTACCTCTTTCATGCCATGCATACTTAAGAGAAGACAAGACTAGGTGCAATCCTTTGGGAAATATGTGAGCTTTAAGACCCATTTCCTCAGAAACTACCTGACCGATTTGTTGAAATTTTGAATCCCTATTCACTAGATTATGCTCAAGACTTATGGCAGACAATTTTTTTTTCTGCGACTAAAGCTTTTTATTTTAGAGCAATGGCAATTTTTCAGAATTTTTCCATTTTTTAGAAACTAATTAATAATTTTTTTTTAAAACTCTGCCACATATGATCTTATATTTATACTCTACCACCAAAATTTTTTTTATCAAAAACGCTCGAGTACTTTAGGAGTTAATGGAGTTTTTAGCTGAAAAGTAGAATTTTTCAGAGAGCTAAAAAACTTAGATATATTTTAACTTTTGTGAAGTTCTTGCACAATTTTATCAAACACATATGAATTAAAGTCAGGGTTGGAAAAAAACATGTTTTTTTTAGAAAAAAACAAAAAACATGTTTTTTTTTGTTTAAAACATGTTTTAAACGTTTTTTTCTCATTCAACAGCACAATTTTGATTAAAGCGAACAAAAATTATTAAATTAAATATAAAGAATGAAAATATTTTCAAAAAACAGTAAATAAGAAAAAAATTTAATAAATACCAAACATTAATTAACAATTAATTTTTTATTCTAAACTAAAATATCTAATTATTAAGTTCTTAAAAATTGTAACAAGCTTGGCAACCTTATCAACACCTAACTGGTTTCTAGTTTTGCTCGGCACAAAGCCAAAAGTCGAAAACTCTTTCTAAACTATCCACACAGCTGTATGTAATTGTTTTGTGATCAGCATGATATTTTTATCAACGTGTTTTTCAAGGCTTATCCACCAAGATAAAGGTGTTATTTCTACAAAATTGTGCACTTTGATTCTTGAACAGCGAATTTATGATTGGTAACTGACAGCACATCATTTTTTTTTTTTTTTTTTTTTTTTGCATTATTATTAATAGCGTCAAACATATAACTGGAGAATGGAGCTGGCTTAGCTTTATAGTTTATAATTATAGGAATTAGTTCAGGACATAATTCAGCTGCAAGGTTCGTGCCTTTTTTTGTCTCATCAATTGTAAGTGATTCTCCTTTAAAGCATGGATCAGTAATGTCTGCCAAGAAATGTACAGATGTCATGGCCATTTCATATCTGTCTTCTATGGCTTTTTCAATGTTTTTTGTAATCATGGTAAGATTACTAGCAGCACATATTTCTGACATTTCTTTTTTTAAATCTTTCCAAACTTCAACTATATCACTAATAATACAATTATTACTCTGAGCTTTGTCACATGCAATTGCAATATGTTTGAGCCTTTGGATATAATTTTCAACATTTCTTTTTAACTGCAAGTCTATAGACTTTCTTAGAAATATCAGAATTGATTTTCTCTCGATTATCTTCACAAATTTTCAAAATTTGTGACCAATTGCTTATGTAAGACTCCATTGTGTCCAACATGGAATTCCACCTGACACCTGATGGTAACTCAAGCTTTTTAGCAACTGTTTCCTGAAGCTTTGCTGAAGCAAAATGATCATTTCAAAAATATTTAACAATATCAAAACTTGAGCTTTTATATTAGAGATTTTAATGTCTTTTGCTAGACGATTTAAGACATGAGCTGAACATCCATAAGTTAAAGTATTCATATTATGTCTCTCAATCTTTTAAAGCTACAGTAGAAGATCTTTATAACGCAATTCTCCATATAATGCACATCTTCTCAGATGTAAACAATGATTTTTGCAGTTAAAAAGCACCTGCACTTTCACATTGTAAAACATTGCTACTCTCTAGAGGACTAAATTTGATACATTAGTTCAACTTTATCTTCTAATTTGAGACCTTTTTACTGAAAAAATGCTATTATTACAATAAACATTTTTGAAAATGTCTAATATAAGGGATGGTTGTATCAGTTATATTTGGATCATGTTTATTAAGTAAATTCAACAATGTCTGACCTATATTATGCAAAAATTTATAATTTGGATAACTCTTGGTAACAAGGATTGCAGTATAAAGATATTCTAATGTATTTTGATGTGTTTCAGAAATATTTGGCCATGTTTACAAGGTGAATTTAATGATATGATCCATATAACGCAAAATTCTATATAACGCACAACCTTGCGTTTTTAGGTTTGCGTTATAAAGATCTTCTACTGTATTTCTCATCTTCATGGCAGCATTGTCTGTTACAAAGCTGCCAATAAAACAACCATAGCGTTCCTCTACTTTATTTATGGCAATACTTGCAAGCTCACAAAGATAATTAAATTCATGAGGATGGTCAGGTGTATTAATTGAATCTACTAGGTAAATTTGGCCTTTACAAGATACTGTAATTCCTACAACTGGCTCATTGTGAATGTTACTCCATCTGTCAAGAGCAGCACAAACAATCTGTTCTCTTAAATCATTTTTTATAAGTTTCCAGCACATGATTCATGTACTTTGTCAAGTAATATGCCTCCTATTTCATGATTTGGTGGTTTGTAGCCAGGTTTTATACTTGACACCGTCTTTTTAAATTCTGAATGATCCACACATGAAAATGATGTATTTGTTGCATAAATAAAGCGTGCAACTTGAATATCAAACGAGAGTTCTTTAATAACATGTTTTAAACATTGTTTTAAATGTAATGTTTTAAACGTAACAACCCTGATTAAAGTACAATGTAAACACTTGGATAAAATTTAGCTACATATAATAATTGAGTATAAAATGTTAGAATAAAATTTATGTGAATGGGTGTGGCATCCAAGTCTTATCTTCCCTTGAATTTTTACAATTATTTCTAATGGTCAGAAAAAAAAAAAAAAAAACTGGGCATACCAATGGATTCAGGAAGGAACAAAGAATTTTTTAAACCAATAATAAAAATTTAAAAAAAAGAATTTTTTTTCAAAAAATTTCATTTATGTCTCTCTCTTTAAGCTATTACTAGCAATGTTATTTATCCTGTTCTAAGATGAAAGTCTTCGTTTTTACTTTTGTATACTTCAATTAAATCATTGATCAACACTAAATTTTGCTTCATATAGTTTAAGGCTGTTCTCAAATCCAAAAGGGCAACTTTATGACATAAGTACTAATTTATTTTCGTTTGGAAATACATGAAACTAGCAGGTGGTGTTGTTCAGAAACTATGTCATCGAGCTGTTTTTTCCATTTTTTGCAAACGTAATTGATCTCTCAGAAAATATTGTCAAAGTGGGCGTTTTGAACTAAATTATATTTAGTTCTTTATTACTTAATACAAAAACTTAAGATTATTATTAATAAAAATTCATAAAATACATAAAAAGCTACAGGTAAGTGATTGTTAGATTAATTAACACTTCAATTGTAAAAATATTTTACCTGCAGATTATTTCTTGTCTCTGAAATATCAGTTGCAGACACTTGGGGAATTTTCTGCAACTGGGAATAAATAGTTATATTTGATATTATTTATATAAAATTTGTAAATATAGGATTTTTTTTTTTTTTTTTTTTTTTTTTGCTAAGTTCAGAGGATTTTAAGTCAACCACCTACCTCCCCACCCTCCATAAAAAAAATAGCAGCTCTAATCAGAGGCAGGGTTGCAGCTAAAATTTAAAAAAGCATTTTTTTAGTTACTTTTATTGGTTTAAACTGGCTTTTATACAGTGAAGCATTCTAATTATAAACTACACATTTTTAAGTGTTTTTTAATTGGTTTTAATGACATTTAATTGACTAGGAATTTAATAAATAACCCAATTTCTTAATAATGAAGACATTAATACTGGAATAACACATAGATGCAGCTGCTAATGATTTGAAGTCAGATTTGTAAATATGTCAGCTAAATTTTAAAAGGGCCATACCAATTGCTTTATCTGGTTTACACTGACCTTTAGTCCCATCCTTTCCCCCCCCCCCCCCAATTTTTACTGCTTTAAAAAAATAAAGAGGACAGTGATTACTTAGTTACATGTTTTATTACTAAACTAATTTTAAGAGCTATTAATATACAGGTCTTATTTTATTTCTCATAAACATTTAAAATCACACATAAAGTCACATAATAAAAACACCATTTCTCACTATTAAAAACAATATTATGAATAGCATACGCATGAATATGCACTTTTTTAAATAGCAACTAGCTTTTCAAAATTTTAATTCAACAAATTTTATTTAGAGGACATTTTTTTTTTGTTGTTGTTGTTGTTTAATTGCTCTCTTTGTTTTATACACTTATGTACTAGATTCTCCTCGAATATTATATCCTTCCTAATTTCTCTTTCAACATGGTTCATTCTATGGACTTAAGCTTTCCATATGGACAAGTAAGAATGTTTCCATTTGGATGCGTTGCATTTTGTCATTGTTTAATTAAATATAATCTTTAAAATGTGTAGTATATGCAGAGCTATATAATATAGAATTTCAAAACACCACTTTGGAATATAATATATATTCTTTTCAATATTTATTTTTTTTTTTTTTTCTGACATAATGCCTTCTGTCAGTTATAAGAACTTATTTATTTGACAAATTTAATAGAAATTTATAATTTTTTAGTAGAAAATATTTATAAGTGTATTAAAAATAAATTAATCCAAATTTAATATGAATTAGCTGTAAACTAACTTTTTAAAAATAAAAAGCAGCTTTTTACAATTACAGACTACTTTTTTTAAGTGTTTAAAACCAAAGCCAGGCGGCTTTTTTGGCCTAGCTAAAAGCCGGCAACCCTGGATCAGAGGGTGGTGTTAAGTTTTTTTGTCATACGTTTTGTTTTGGGTATCTCTAGCATCCCATTATTAAGTTTAAAGTGTAATTTTATATTAAAAAAAACAAAACAAAGGAATAACATTGCAAAGGGCAAAGTGTTATTTCAGTTGGACTTAAAAACTAAGGTATGCAATTCAATTGTTTCTGATACACATTAATAATCTTTAAAAAATACAAATGGTATCTGAAAAATTTTCTGAAATAAGCTTTTGTTTTTATACTTCACTTCAGTGATTAATTTAGGATGTGACTCAGAAGGATTCCACTTAAACTCACATGTCACATAAGATTCTGCTGAGTTTATTAATAGTCAAGAAGAGAATTTTTTCTTGAGACTAAAACGGGAAAGAAAAAAAAAAGAAAAAAGGTTAAGCTGTTACTTCAAGATTGCCACCTCTGATGAAATGAATTAATGGCAGCTTCACCCATTACACATATTTCAATTTACTTCAAATTAAAAACAATTATCACTATAGGCATAGGCACAATTAGAGATGTAAATTTTCCGGAAATTTTGAAGTGGCAGAAAAAAAAACGGTTTTTTTCTGGAAAAATTGATTTCCTATAAATGTTTCTCAAAAATAAGTTATATTTTCTTAAAAAGTATACAATAATAAACTTTTTCAATATTTATGCACACTAAAAAAAAACTATTTTCCATTTACACGTGAATATGTTATTAAAAAAGAGACAGAGAAAAAAAAAAAGCCGGCTTTTAAAAGTTTATCCTTTCAGTCTCAGAATTCTGACAGTAGCTTTTCTTGCTTAATTTAACACCAGTGTTTGTAATATATCATGTGTCTGTTGAAATGATTTTTCAGTAGCATTTGTTTAATTATATCAGTAGAACTAATTTTAAAAACTACAAAAAAAATCTTTAGTTTCAACCAATATCACTGTTGTTTTAAAGCAGTTTTAAATTGTATTGTACATCTCATCTACATAGTACTGGTTTTCAAATACATAAAGGATGCGTGTAAAAGAAATGAATTATAGTGGTTGTGACATTATTATATACTGTTATTTTCAAATCTTCTGTTGTTTAAAAATTGGTATTATTTTACTATATTACCCCCCCCCCCCCTTTACAGTTATAATTTTCATTTCCTGTATATGTAGTTTTGGTACAGTTTTCCAGACTAAACCCAAACTATGTTTTAGTAAGATTTAGATCCTTAATATTGAAAGCTGTATTTTTTTTTTAAATGAAACTTTTAAAACAGGTGGATTTTTCCATATGTTTAAAAGTTGTTTTCAATTAGATTTTTCAGAGATTTGCTTACATTTTCTTTGCAAAGTTTGTATGTATTTATATTTTTTGAAAATACATTTAGACAACTCTAAGAATCTATATTTCAAGAAAAGGAAAAAAAATGATGCATAATTTCAACTACATGTTATTATCAAAAGAAATTTTTCTAGCAATAGTGAAAAATTATATCCATGCGAATAAAAATAAATGCATGTTTCAAATTTTACATTAAATTTTCCATCTTACCATTTTCATTTATTGGTATAATATTGAAATACTTTTGCACATGAATTTTCATTTTTAATGAGAGAAGTTTCATTTAATTATCTTACCAGGAATTTGCTTGGATTTTTTTTCACACAATCATGTTTTTGCGAAATTGTGAACTTGTAAAAACTGTGAATGAAATGTAAAAAATGTAACCGGAATTTTGTAAATTAGAAATTATCATATTGAAGTTCTTATTTAGACATTATTGAGATGGTCTTTTGTACATATAAACAGCTAGATAATAGATTCATTGGTTATTGCCACTATTATACAAGTTTTTTTTTTTTTAATTCTAAAATCATTACATTTGTGTAGGATTTAATTTGGAGATTGTAATAAAATTCTGAAATGTCTATTTTGAGAGAAAGAATTTTGTTAAAGGTCATATGTTCTAAGGAGAAAAAACTGTGAAGGATCCTTTAAGAGATTAAAGTTCTTTCTAAAAAGATCCCTGTTTACAGATAAGATTTTCCATGTTAAGGTTTTGATGAGGGACACTAAATATGAAAAAAATATAAATAAAAGTATCAGAATATAGCAATTATAAAATTTTGGCTACATTATTTTATAAATAAAATTTCAATTTTTCCAATTTGGAAAAAATAAAAAATAGCCCTTCGGAAAAAAACTGAAAAAAAAAACGGTTTTTTTCCCAACTTTTCCGGGTTTTTTCCGAGCATTCCCATCTCTAGGCACAATACAGAGATGAGTTATAACAGTTGAGTAAGAAAGTTGGACTTTGCAACAAATATCTGGCAAGGAAGCTGTAATTTATGGTGTTAATTTGTGGTATTTACAAAAAAGAAAAAAGATTACCATCAAATTGAAATCTAGAACAAAAACAAAAAAACTCTTTCTTTAAACATAGATATTTCAACATAGAATAGTTCCAAATATTGAGCGTTACTTGTGTAGGTATTATTTAATTTACAGGAATTATAATTAAATCTTAAAATTAGGAAGAATGCATTCAAACTAACCAGATGTTTTGTATTCAGATACTCTTAAAAATTACCTAGACTGAATTATATTATGTTCTGCCCCCTCCCCACCACCCCCTATATTTTTCCAAATAACGGCACATCTACCCTTACACGATTTCGGAATTTCACAGGATTTTGTAGGAAATGTATAATGAAAACATTTTTGTTTTGTTTCTCACTTTTTAGATCAATTCGAAAATAAATATCGCTACAATTCAATATGACGAGGAGCAAATTGCAGTCTTAAAACTTACTCGATTAAGCAGTTTTACGCTGTGAAAAGACGCGTGCCACAAATTTATGACAGTAATTGTTAAAGCCCGTTCAACCATAACAAAAAAAAAATAAAAATAAATCAATATTTAATCTGCCCATGATATTTAGCACTTTCATAAAAACCTTTATAATATACCTTGGTTGTATCGCAATTTATTTTTAAATAAATATTTCCAATAACAGAGTTAAATCTCGCTTTAGACATAAACAAATATTCACTGTCAAACATAATCATAACAACATATGATCAAAGAAATTAAGTAAAATATTGCAGAAAATATCGATTACTTACTCATTTTTTAGAAATGCTTAGTATTTTAAAAAAATTAACTGAGAAAAAAATAACA
This sequence comes from Maratus speciosus, assembly GCA_963932465.1. NCBI lineage: Eukaryota > Metazoa > Arthropoda > Arachnida > Araneae > Salticidae > Maratus > Maratus speciosus. Next base: position 230,734,103 of record OZ010798.1, on the reverse strand, counting down.
TTTTTTTTAAGAAATCAGAAATAAATTGAGACAGAAAACTCAATGCGTCTTCGCAATGTTTGTTTACATTTTAAAAAACATTAAATAGTGAGTGTTTAGAACATGCACAAGACCTTTCTAGGTCATCCAATCAGAATATGATCTTCCTTTCGGCTTGAATTTCTTTTAATATAATATAAATAGGGACATAAATTTAAGTATTGTATGTATTTATAGGTTGCATATGTTATACAGATAAAAAGATATTTCATTCTTGACATCTTTTTATTTTTCTTGTTTCACATGAACTGTTGGTGGGTTGGTTGGAACGATTTCGTTCATCTCGCGGGCGAACTGTTCTGTTTGGTTTGTTATGTTTTGATTCTTCTCCCGCCGGCATGAGTGAAATGTTTTGTGAGTTTTAGAACTTTATTTTCATATTTAATTTATACTTTTTAAAGTATCATGGGTCGATTCAGAATTTCTTTCTTGGGCCCGTTTTGTGAAAAGTAAAAGTTATTTTAGTGAAATTTATTCTATGTTTGGGAAAAATAACAGTTTCTAACGAAAGGTGAAATCCAGTTACTCAAATTCGAATCAAACATTTAATAACTTTTTTAAGTCCTTCTTCCAAAGTTTTCCTTTCTGGTGAATTTGTTTTGTTTGCAAATTGCACATTTTAAAACACAACAGATTAAAAATAAGTATTGAAGAGGATATTTTTATGGAATGGAATTTTACGAATGGCCCTGTTTTATTAAATAGAATTTTGCGAATGAACCTGTTTTATTAAAACGAATTTTGTATAGGGACATGTTTTATTGAAAAGAATTTGGAACAGATGTCTTATTATCCCTGGGTCCGCCATCTTGGATTTTTTTCTTAGCTTGAATTAAAAATTATTTTTTTATTAATAGTTATAATTATTATATTCCAGTTTTTTCAATATTATATTAACATATCAACAATATTTAACCATTGGCGAAAAAGGAGTTTTCATGCAAGAAAAAAGTCCAAGATGGCGGACCCCGGGATAATAAAACATCTAAGCCAAGAAGGGAATGAAGGGATCTGTTTTGGGTTGTTCTCTACAATACTTGCAAATTTGGCCAAGCAGTCTGACTTGAATGATACATACGTAAATTTTCATAAAAAGTAGATAAATGGTAAGCAATTAGCCAATTATTGAAGATTTTAATAGCAGCAGAAATCGTTTTAAAAATTTGACTTAAGAAAAAAATAAAATAAAAATTTTAAAAGTGAGGGAATGATGGTGAGGGAATGATGAGTGAGGGAATGATGAAACAGATATGAGGGAATGATTGTTTACAAAACAAGTTAATTAACACATTATTTTTAATATGAATTGATACAATAAAATAGTATTATAATAGTATAAAATTAAATTAAATAGATGAAAACATGAAAACTGATGATCTATTATCACATGGCTGAGGGGGCTCAGTCTTTCTTTCCCCATAAGATGTGTGGTAATTATGTTCATCTTTTTACTTTCTTCTATCTTTACAAGAAGAAATTATTGGATTCGTGAAAATTTTCGAATTCCGGTTTTCGACGGATTTACATGTTTTAGAGGTCAGATATCCTGGAAAAAAAAAATTATTTTACAAAGTCTCTGTCTGTCTGTATGTGACAGAAATTTTGTGGGCACTCTATCTCAAGGACTAATGGACGGAATTGAATAAGACTTTAGATTCAGTTAGTTCCCAATATAAATTGGTGCTGATTACTTTTTGGTGTAAATTGCCCAACAGGTGGCGCTGCTATCATACATTTTTCGTGATTTCCACAATAGCTATATCTCTAGAACTAATGCTTGGATTTTCATAAAACTTCAGATTCAGTTAGCACTTGATATAATTTGGTGCTTATTACTTTTTGGGGTAAATCACCCAACAGATGGCGCTTATATGCTAACATTATTCATGATTATTGCAATAACTATATCACAAGAACTAATGCTCGCATTTTTATCAAACTTAAGATTCAGTTAGTCTCTGATATAAATTGGTCCTGATTAGTTTTTGGCGTAAATCTCCCAACAGGTGGTGCTGATACGCAGAATTTTTTATGATTTCTGGAATAGCTCTATCTCAAAAACTAATGTACAGATTTTCATCAAACTTCAGATTAAGATAGACTTGACATAAATTGTTGCTGATTAGATTTTAATGTAAATCACCTAACCGATGGTGCTACTAAGCTGCATTTTTCAGGAAGTATTAACATGTATGAGTTTTGGGATTGCCACATCTGACTAGTTTTGGTTTGGTTAATTATAGTTTGTGTTTCCCAGATCCATTTCTTCAGCTTTAATAAACTTGTTTCATCCTCAGTAGTTTATAAAATTAAGCTGCTTTTACAATTCTCACACTTCCTTTGAAGGCAGGTTATATTGTTTTTCTCACAACATAATTCTAGTAATACATCAGGTGTTTTAAAATTTATTATTCCTGTTTCATTAAGTTTTAATACAATTATTTTTATGTTGGAATGAGCTTCACAAGCAGCTGTATCTCTTTCTTCAACATTAGGTTTTTTCACCTAAAGTGGTTTCGGGCGACATAATGATGAATAACTCAAAATATAATTAACTTCTTTGAGAAACTTCTTGTATAAATATTTATGTGTCTCTCATAAAAGCCTTCTTTTGTTTCTTTATTTTGCTTTTTGAGGTATGATCTTTTTTTCCTGGACAAAGTTTTTAGCAAAAACTTAATATAGCCTGTTTAACTTTATTAAATAGGTAATTGCCTCTCTTACGATAAGTAAAGAGATAAGCTTCGTTGCTAGCAATATTCTTCAAGCTTCGATATCTAAGAATATATATATTTTTTGTCATATGTAGCAATCTGTATTTTTTCAAAATACTTCCCTTAAATTCTGTAGTACATTTGTCTACCTTTTTGACTCTTTCCCATATTGCTAAAAATTTATGCCAATGCTGTGTAAAGAACGTCTCCAAATAAAAGCTTTTTCTAATTTTGGATGGTACGTCTTTATTTCCAGTTATTTTTTCTTTTAGGAGTTAACTTTTAGATGTTTAAAAAAAAATTTAAGTAAGGCTTGGTAATACTTTTTGTATTTTGATTATCTCCTTTTGCAGCTTTACAGTTGAAATTTTAATGACTGATTTTCTCGAAACAGTTTTGATCTGCCACGTCTAATTCTTTTCTCCAAGCACTCTGCCTTGAAAGAGGACGTTCAGCCTCAGAACCACTAAAACTTGCGGAATCTGTGTTACCACTATTTGATGGAGTCTGGGGAGAAAGAAATTGCTCAATCTTCTTATTTTTCTTAATATTTTCTCTATAATTTTTTTAATTTTTCTTCCACTGTTTCCTTTTTTTAACATTGTTGTCTAGAACTCATCTCCTTTACACTTTTAACTTGGCCTTTCTCTTTTAAATATTTCAGTTTTTCAAGCTTCAAAGGATTATTTTTCATTTTCTCTCTTAAGATTTTTTTAAACTCAATGTATTTTAATCGCATAAAAAATGTAAAATGCTAATCAACACTATTCTACGTATATGCATAATTTTTCACTAAGCTACTCTGGCGTATTTATAAATTTCTCCAAGAACAGTTTAAATAAAATGTTTTGGTTAGTTTGAGCCACATAAATTTAAAAAATAACATGCTATTAGTATAAATTTTAAGCAGGAAAACTAAATCCACCATTTAAACAGAAAGCACATCATTCCCTCACTCATCTTGTCATTCCCTCATAATGGTAAATGTGAGGGAATGACAAGTGAGGGAATGATGAAATAAGACATTTTTACTAATTGTAGGAAAAAATGCAAAATTATGAAGAAATCCAAACTGTTTCCTTGAAGAGCAACACTTAATATATAATGTATGATAAAATTAAAATTTTTGATATTTACAAAAAAATTAGTATTCTGTGTGAGGGAATGACTGCTAATAAAAACGCTTCCAGAAATACTGACTGAAAAAAAATTCTGAAAAATTAACAAAATTTTACACCACCAATTTATGTTGCTGGACTGACAAGTGCTCAAAATGGCTTCTTCTCTATGAAGGATGCTAGACTGCTACTGCTCTTTAGTGGTAGATATTTGAGATAATAGCAATGTGTGAGGGAATGATGGTCTAACATGGGGAAACATATAATTGATTGAGTAGACTATATAATAATTCTAAAAAAAAATATTTTTATTATTTTTTGTAATGTACCAAATAAGAACTTTATTTTGCTTAGGGTATTTTTAATTATTTTTATTTTTGGATGGAAAGAAATAGGCAATAAAGTATGGTAGTACAGGTGGGGGAAAGGTGGGGGAATGATGTTTGCATGATATATAATACATTTTTAAATACTAAATTTATTTATTTTTAAATTTTACTTTCTGTCCCTAATAAACTATGTTTAGATCTTCAAATAAAAATAAATAAAAATGTAATGAAATTAAGAGCATTTATATGACAGGGAAGCACTTTTTGCACTATTGCAGAGAATAACCCTTTTATAAAGAGTAATTTTGTGAAGGAGCAGGAGCCTATTGAATGGATTTTTGTGAAGGTGCTTGAAATAGGCCCCAAATTTTGCCTGTATCGATACCCGAGTTTTAAATTTTTTTCTTATTTGAATGCATAGAAAAAAAAAATTGTTTATATTGTGTAATGTTTATTAATTACATGAGGGGTTCACAACCATAGTAGACCAAGTCCATTTTGAAAAAAATGAGTAGTCCATTTAGAAGGTGCATATAATTTGTTTTATCTACTCCCACAGTAAACCAAGTCTATATTCACATACTTTAACATCTATATTTCATCTGTTTACAGGCTTGATTTAGTGTGGGAGTGGATAAAACAGATTTTATGCACCTTCTAAATTTGAACTATCTCATTATTTTTTCAAAATGGACTTGGTCTTCTATGGTTGTGAGCTCCTGATATATTCATATTTATTGTTTTTATTGAGCCTTTTTTTTTTAAGAAGTCCAAACAAACGGTATTATTTGAGACTGATCTATTACTATGGGAATAATGTCATATTTTTGGTTATTTTTAATTTATCATTTTCGTTACATTTCTTTTAATTGAGCTGGAGTGAGCAAAACTCTTTGCAGCCACTCTAATGGTAACTATGTGGTGCTACTCCTCCTAAACTGTTCGAGCAGTGACCACCTAATTCAGCACATTTATAGCTGCCATAACCAGCATGAGTCGTAAAAACAAATCTTATGCAAATCGTTAGTTTGAAGAATAATTGTTGGTGTAGGGGAGAGTGGAGAGGCATGGGACACTTTTTACAAAAATAATAAAATCAACTCTGTTTGACTCAAAAGCAAAAAATTCAATTTATAAAATACAAATGAAACACTTTCTAATGTCCTTGAATAATATAAAAACATAATTTGCATATACAATTTTATAATTAAATAAATTGTAAGTTTCAAAATATGTCCCATACCTTCCCTGTGCACCAGATATTGATTTTGCCGGATATCTGAAGCTCCTTTGCCTGCTGAATTCGGATATCTGGCACTAGATATGTTCTTAATTATATGATGAATATTTATTTCTGTATATAATGCCATCTCAGAACAATAAATTACAAACACAAGGATATGTTTAAAAGAACATTTTAGGTCCTTTAAAGGACCCTTCACAAAATATTTTATCCTAAAACAGGACCCTTCACAATATTATTTATCTTAAAACAGGACCCTTCACAAAGCATTTTATCCCAAGACAGGACCCTTCACAAAACATTTTATCCCAAAACAGGACCCTTCACAAAACATTTTATCCCAAAACAGGACCCTTCACAAAATTATTTATCTGTTAAATAGACCTTTCACAAATTTAATCATTTAAAAATAAAATCTGGCCTGTAAAAAAACAGTTGAAATCATCAAAGAACATATTACTTAGCTTTTTTACATATGAAGTATAGAGCCTGAATATATCAATAATTTCAAATTCACAAAATCATGACTAGAATTTTCACAAATATAAGAAAAACTTCACAATTTCACAGAAACAGGACCCTGTGAGAAAAGTCTGGACAGACCCCTGAAACATGGTTCACACATCATTAAAGCATTTTAGATGTATTGAAATATAATTTACTAAAACTATATCTCTTTGAATATCAGGGCTTGAAATTTAAGTTTTCCAGGAAGGGAGTTCCCTCCCAACATTTATATATAAATGCAGAGGAGTTGAACTGTGTGAAAGGGAAAAAAAATATCTTTAAACCCTGCTATTTTCTACGTGTCACTTAAAGAATTACATTTATACAGGCATGACAAAATACCATTCAAATAATTTAAATCAACAACTCAAGATTTAATGTTATGGACAATTAAGAATTGGGTTGCTAAATGAATTTTTTTTTTTTTTTTTTTGCATGCTTTAGCCTCTTTCACAAGTTATACTTTTGACAAACAGCACAGAACAACTTTTGTAACTTTAGAAATTATCGGAAACACATGGTTATGCTCTCTAAAAAAATTTTAGAAAACTTTGCAACATCTTTGCAGCATTCATTTTTAACTTACTTTCATGAATAATGCATATTGGTGATTGTATTTTTAATATCCTGCGGTGATTGTATGTCACTTCTGAACAAACTTGTTTTATTATATCCTTAATAGAATTATAGTCGTCAAAACTGTAATTCCTGGCATTTTTGTTAATTGAACTATGTTCTTCTATGCATTGGAATTTTAATTCATATCCAAAGTTTGAAAAGGTAGTCAATTGATTTCTATTATTACACGAGAAATGGTTGATTTCAAAAAGTCATGTTCTAATTTCTGTGAATTACAAGTATCAACTAGTTTGTTGTTTCTCTATTTTTTTTTTTTTTTTTTTTAAGTTCACCAATTTTTTTTTTCTTCATGGTACACCACAAGATATAATCTCATTTTGTTTAGTGCTGACTATTGGCCAGTTTAGTATGGCTCAGTTTCCGGTGTCTGTTACTGCCCTTTTAGTTATTTCCTATTTCAGGCGCAGAGAAAAAACATGGCTAATACATAAATCGGTCATAGAAAAAATATCGCTGATTTCATCAATCATGATGAAAATAATCATTGTCGGCCAGTCGCGAGAAAAAAACGGAATTTCGTGGGAAGTTAGTAGTGGGTAAATGTCATGAAATTCGTCAACCGATCACAGGAAAATATCGTGAAATTTGCCAGTCCGTCACGAGCAAATATGGTAAAATTTGCCAGTACGTCACGAGCAAATATCGTGAAATTCCTCAGCCAGTCACAGAGAAAAAACACGAAATTTTTTCAATTGGATGCAGAAAAACAATCGTTAATTTCATCAGTATGTCGCAAGAATAAACAGGGAAATTTACCAATCGGTTGCAGAATAAAATTGCTAAATTTGTCAATTGATCGCAAGAAATTTCTTTTTATTAAATTCGCCGATTGGTCTCCAGAAAAAATCGTGAAATTCACGAGTCAGTTGCAGAGAAAAATCACAAAATTTTTCAGTCAGATGCAGAAAAACAATCATGAATTTTGTGGAACAGATGTGTTATTATCCCTCCATCCGCCATCTTGGATTTTTTTTTTGGGCGTGTATTAAAAACTGTTTTTTAATTAATAGTTATAATTATTATATTCCAGTTTTTTTTAATATTATATTAATCTATCAACAATATTTAACCATTGGCGACATTTACTACTTGGCAGAAAAGGAGTTTTCACGCAAGAAAAAAATCCAGGATGGCGGATGGAGGGATAATAACACATCTAAGCCAATTTTGTTAATCTGTCGTAAGAAGCAACTGTGAAATCTGCCGATCAATAGTGGAAAATATCATGAAATTTGTCAGTCGGTCCCGAGACTTGATCGTCATTTTAGAAAGAAAAATTTTCAGTAAGTGATTTTTTGGAAAAAGGAGCCTCCCGCCCACAATATTCTTTAGGGCATGAATCCTGCCATCTCGTCTCGAAATTCAAGCCCTGCAATGCAAACAGCTATGAAAACAAACCTAATGAACTTTTATGCTTGTTTATATTTATGTATATCCATATAAACATTTTATTTTTACATTTATTATTTTTATTTACAATTTACTTCTGTTTGTATATAAAAAAAGATAGGTAAGTGTCTTCATTATTTTAAATAAGTTGTGTAACATTAAAAAAAAATTGTTTATGAAATAGAGTATAGGTTTACAGAAAATATGTTGCCAAATTCCCTTCTTTCACCAAGGCAAAGGCCCCTACTTTGTAGAAATGCCATTTTAAAAGTAAACCAAAATGATTTTTCCTCATTTTTTGTATTTGAATGCCAAATCATAAAATGAATAAAAAACAGAAATGCAAACAAAAAAGTTACTTTTTTGTAGTTTTTGTCATCATTTACTTCAATTGAAATATTTTTATGTTATATTGCAGATAAAATTTTCTTTTATAACTTTGAATGTTTCTTACTACTTATGAGTAAATGCATTTTTGCATTTTCTTTAGATTTTACCAGTTACATCATTGTGGTGCATTTAACTTCTTTATCAGAGCTGTAAAAACTTGTCTTTCTTAACATAGTTGTAAAGAATGGATACTAATCAGGCATCTGCTAGTTCTGATGGAGGTAGTATTTATCATATTATTTAAAAAATTAATTACTTTCTATGCTATTTAACATTATTATGTTTACATTGTTTAACATTTATAACAATCGCCCCAGTAGCAGAAATTTCTCCAAGTGTCTGCGACAGATAATTCAGGGGCAAAAAATAATCTGCAGGTAAAATATTTTTATAAATGAAGAGTTAATTAATCAATCAATCACTTACCTGTAGCGTTTTTAGGCATTTTATAAATTTTTATTAATAATAGTCTCAACTTTTTGTATTAAGTAATAAAGAGCTAAACATAATATGAAGCAAAATAAAAGTTCGATGAAAAAGAATCTGCAAAAGAGAAAAGAAAATCTGCGACGTCCGTCTCCCGTCTCGAACTTTCTGCTACCGGGACAATCACTATCGTTTCCTTTAGTAAGTAAGCCTGCATAATGCACTTTATATTTTCAGGGCTAAACTTTACTATTAGATAATTTCCTACTTTGAAATTTTCATGTTTAGTTTTACCTTAACAGTTGTTTAACTTTAAAAGGTTCTTTTATTTAGTTTTATTTGGTCTTTTTATTTAACTAGGGGGCTCTGCCCCCTATGAGCTATATTTGCCAACCCCTGTTTAGACTCTAAAAATCCGTTAATTTGATCGACTTTAAAAAGATTATGGAAGATTGCCACTGGTTTTTTAATTATAATTCAATGTCCCTATAAATGGGTTTCCATTCATCTCTCTTTTACTGAGGGTTTTAAGGCCAAATTAGCAGCTGTTAATTGCTGTTTTCGTGTTTGATAAAATAACATTAGTTAAACATCTGAAAATTAGCTAATATAATGAACTAAGTCAATACAGTCATTGCTTCCTGGTATTTTTTAATAACAGTATAAGAAAATGATTTTAAATGTAACATTTTAAATCTGACCAAACCTTCTGACATTTTTTACCAAACTTTTCTTTCTTTTTGTAATATTCACCTGAAAACAACGTTGGCACGGTTTAAACCAGTTGGTTAACCATGGTTTAAACTAGAGATGCAATGAATATTCGGCCTCAAGTTCATTATTTGGCCTTGGCCGAATAATACTGTAATAAATGTTTTTATATTTACACAGTATAACTTTTAATTTGACAATTTATATTCATCATGCATAATGAAAATTTTATTTGAAATTAACTAACATTTTTTTTTTTTTTTTTCCATTAACTTTCATACCCTGAATGGGTTTTATCTACTCATTTTTATGCAAGAGACTAATTTAGGAATCATGTTAAAAAAAATTTATGCTGTATCAGTAAGTACAAAAAGTATCTGTAATAAGCTAACATAATCTGTTAAATTTAAAATTAATCTATTCAAAATTGTTTTAATACAGCTGTACAAGCAAATTCAATTTTTTTTTTTTTTTTTTTTTTTTATCATAATGGGAAGTTTAACATTTATCCCTTGTTACATAAAAAAATATTTCTTTCAATAATATTTTGAATTATACCTATAAAGAACATATATATATATATGAAGATTAGATATAGATCTATTGTATGTATAAGATATGTAAGTCGTATATGTTGCAATCAGGGTTCGTAAATATCATGATATTTTCGAAAATATCAAAAATATCCGATATTTTGATGTATATCCGATATTTTCAAAATAGTCACCTTACTGCTGATAATAAATATTTTCAAGCATAATATAAATTAGAAACTAAAAAATATTGCACTTAACATGAAAACTAAACAATATATTAAAAACGCATTTTTCTTTTACTTTTTTTTTTTTTTTTTTTACTTAGAACAAAATTGAAGATCAACTAATTGAAAACAGAAACAATTTGCTTTATACACTTACATATTTTAAAAAAAAAAAAAAAAAGAAAAGAAAAGAAAAAGCTATAGGATTCAGTATTAACTATCAAGAAATCAGAAATTTATAAAACAAAATTTTAAATACAAAATATTGTTTTAAGTGAAAATGTTTAACATAAAAGTAAGCTTATCTTGTTTTTTTATTCCTATTGCTGTACAGTTTAAACTGAACTAAATCAATAACAGAACAGATTCTTTTCTAATGAAGCTGTATATATAACTGAGTATCTAAATTAGACAGTTTATCTTTAAGTTCTTTTCTGAATTAATTATGTCCCTCATAATCTACAGTTAAAAGTAAAAATTCAAAGATAAAGCTTGAAAAGGATGTTTTCTTCTTCAGCTAAAAAAGTCACTATCAGAGACAAAAATTCTTTATTTACAGAACAACATTGTCAATAACAGTTGGAAATTTCATTTGCACTTGTTTTGACTGAAAATATCAAAAATATCTTGCACAGCACAGTGATATTTTGAAAATAAATGTCAAATACAGAAAAATATTGAAAATATCACACATCTTGATATTTTGAAAATAAATATGAAGTAATATCAAAAATCTTGATATTTTGAAAATAAATATCGGATATATATCATGATATATATATCAACGAACCCTGGTTGCAATACTTAAGGAATTTTTTTTTTTTTTTTTTTTTTTTTTTGTAAAATACGCTTAAAAGTTAAATATAATTTAAGTGATTTTTTTAAGTGTGTTACTATTTCTTATTAAATAATGAAAGAAATGTAAGTACTAAATTCTTTTAATTAGTATGCATTTACATTTTACATATTTTTTTTCAAGAATAGCATTGTACTGTTTATGTTTGCCTTAAAAAAAAAACAGTTAAAATGTTTGTCAATAAACGTAGATTGTGATTCAGAAATAATAATAATTCAGCATTCTCAGGTGATAGTCTATTTCTTTCTTTTTTTGTAAATGCTACCTGCTTCTGAAAAATCTCTCACTATATATGGTACTTCCTGGTGCAGAAAGGTACTTTTTCCTAATTGTGAAAGGTTTGGAAAGTCTTCTGAACTTTTCGCCCACCACTCCAAATGACACTGTTGTCTTTCTAGTAGTGTCTGGGAAAGAAAATTACCAATTTCTTTTACTTCTTCACATTGAAAGGAACTTTCTATAGTGCTTCACTCTGCGATCGGCTTTCAATTTTATTAAAGCATGCCCACAAAGAATTTGGAACTTGTGAAGATGGAATGGTTATGTTGGAAATATTCCGTTCACATTCTGTTACTGTTTTCATACTAGTCTTTCTTAATCTTACTAAAGCAGTTAATTTAGACTTTACTCCTACATCCTTTGCTTCATTTTTGTTGAAAAAGAACACTTTAAAGCTGGGGTCAAAACCATTGCAATGGAATAGTGTTCATTATCTTGAATCGATGCAAAAAGCTTCTCCAAATTTTGTAGAAGAGTGTCTTTCATGTGGTGCCTACACCAAAAAAATCTCTAGATTTAAATAAATATGATTTTAATGCTGTAACTATTGGGATGACTTCAGAAATTAATGATCTTGATGAGGCGATTTGTTTTGTTATTTCTTCAAGTGGTTGCAATAGATTGAGCAATTTTTCTAAAATAGTCCACTGGTTTGCTGTCAGATTATTTATTTCTCTAAATTTAGTTGCATATAGAGAAAGTGCATTTTTTTGTTCCAGTAATCTCTCCAACATATAATAGGTGTTATTCCAGCGTGTTGCCACACTTTGAACTAATTTCTTCTTAGGAATTTTTAACTCATTAATTTGTATATCAGTTAATCTTGAACATGCTAATGGCGAATGATTAAAATGTGTAAAAGATTTATTTACCTACAACAATTAAAATCATTGTCAAAGGTTTCTTCTGTTTACTATTATTTTATTTTACTTTTTCATTTATTCATTGTTATTTTATTAAGAATATAGCCAACTATTTACTGCAACAAATACTAACTGTCTTTGTGTATGTTTCCATGTCTTATTTTTATATTTTCCTGAAAATTTTATCATTGTTAGTAACTTATTGTTTAAAATTCTGTTTTATGAAATAAATTTCTTTATATAGTTGCTTTAAAGATTCTGTCTTCTTCTTCTTACAACTGATTATTTTCACTCTTTATTTCAGATTTTATTCAGTATATGGCTTCTATCGATAGTACACAAAATGGTGTTGTAAATATTGATTCAAGTGCTAGTGATGATGAAGAAGTTGAAATAGTAAAAGAGATGACTGTAATCACAGACGATCACAGGTGTGATTTGTGCAATGAAGGAGAATTTCTAATTGATAAACTTCTGAGGTTTGGTGGCTTGATAAATGAAAAGTATAAATTTGTATGTGATAAATGTGATACAAATTTTGAACTTAAGTCAAAACTGAAAGAACATTCTTCCAAATGTAAAGGCCCTGATTGCCCTCAAATTGCAGTAAATAATTCTTCTAATACGAATCCTGCCACTGTCCCAAATTCTAATGTTTTAAATCTGGATGAAGGCCGTCCAAAAATTTGCAAAATCTGTTTGCATTTTTTTAAAAGTCAATCTGGATTGACCAAGCATATGAATACTCGACATAGTGGTGTGATTCATACATGTGAAGTTTGCAAGGCTACCTTTAGTAATTTCCAGCAATTTCGTCAACATTGCTTTGAACACCAAATGCAATTTAGAAACCACGTTTGTACTTTATGTGGCAAAAGATTTCATTCTAAAGCTAATTTGAGGAAACATGTCAAAAGACATGATACTTCTAATCAAAAAGCTACCCAAGCATCTTCAAACCCAAACCATTAACGAAGACACTTAATGAGAGTCGATTTTTATGTTTAATGTATAATATTCTTTCAGATTTTTTTAAAAAATCATTTCATAAACAGTTTGTATTTTTGTTGAAATAAAATATATTCATTCTAAATTTTTACAAAATGCATATTTACTAGATAAGTTTAGCTTGTTTGAGCACCAAATGTAATATAAGAGCGATGCTTTGTAATATATGTAGCAAAAATTTCATTATAGAATTAATAAAAAGAAACATGTCAAAAGACATTATGCTTCTGTGCAAAAAGCTACTCAAGTAGATTCAAGAGAGCTGAATTTCAGTTGCTGATGAAGGACTATCCACAAATTGTCATTTTGAATTTTTTTCTATTTTCATCTTTTAATGATGCTTTAGTTCTCATTCAAACCAGAATTAGCCTATTCCAACTAAAAAGGGCATTATCAAAATCGAAGCATCCACTCTAAGTCTACTTGTTGACATTCATTAACTCCTTTCTTGAAAATCATTTAATGAAAAATGACAATTTGTGGAAAATCCCCTATCATTTGGCTACTTTTTGAAGGCAACCTAAATTTAGCTCACTATATCACCTATATCTTTATCAATTTTCAAGATATTCAATTGGTCTTTTATATTAGTTGTTCTATAAATTCGACTTTTAAATCACAGAAAAAAAATCTGTGATATAGTTTATACATGTGGAGTTAAAATTTATTTTATACAACTGCTCATATTTCATGAAAATTTTAATGTATTTATATTCTAATTATACTGTGTTGTTTTTACTTATTTTGTCAAATTTTCTGAAGCTGGCGTTAAGTTCAGTTAAACTTTAAATTAACAAAAAAATTTTGAATTTTTTAAAGAAATCGCTGTATCTCTGAAAATTCGTCTCAGCCATTTGAGTACCTTAACTTGTTAGATTTGTATTTAAGCGGACTTATATGGCACCTTTCATAAAGAAGATTACTTATATTGCTGCTATTTTTAATGACATAAGAGCAGTGGTTCCCAACCTTTTATTGCCCACGCTCCATCAAACGATCTGTAAAACCACAATGGCCCCCTACTCACACACACATTTTGTAGCATATATCTCTTATTATTTAAATTTTTTAACTCTATTCACCTGAAGGAAGTCTAACAGAGCCTTATTAATTACTATTCATTTCAATTTTTTTACTTTTTTCTATCTTCAATAGAAGAAAGTATTGTAATCGAAATTTTTTTCGACGGATTTACACATTTTAGGGGTCAGAGATCCCAAAAAACGTGTTTATAGAAAATGTCCATGTGTCTGTCGCCGTTGTGCCATCAAAAAGTGTATGAAGTTATGCATAGAATTGAACAAAAAAATTTTTTTAAGTTTTTGGCTATGGCAAGCAGGTCCTTTCTTAATTTTGAAAAAAATCTGCTGGAAGAAGGTGCTGTAATAGTGATTTTGAATATTGTACCATCAAAAAGTGTATGAAGTTATGCATAGAATTGAACCAAATTTTTTGTGTTTATCTTTGGTCGTGGCAAGAAAATCCTCCCTGAATTTGGAAATATTCTGCCGGAAGGGGGCGCTGTAATAGCGATTTTGAATATTGTACCATTGAAAGTGTATGAAGTTATGCATAGAATTGAACCAAATTTTTTGTGTATGTTTTTGGCCAAGACAAGAAGGTCCTACCTGCATTTCGAAAAATTCCACTGGCAGGGGACTGTAATAGCAATTTTTGTACCATTTTGAATATTGTACCATTGAAAAGTGTGTGAAATTATGCATAGAATTGAACCAAATTTTTAGGTCCTCCCTGAATTAGGAAATATTCTGCCAAAAAGGGACACTATAATAGCGATTTTTGTGAAATTTTCTTGATTTTTCATAGTTCTATTGTACACTGGCGGCTTGTGGAGTGACGGGAACTTCCCATCCTGATAAGCCAGCTATTTGCGAACAGCTGATATACAACAGAATAACCGAAAACTATTGATTTTAATAAATATGATGAACAAGGGGGGGGGGTGCCAGAAGGGGGTCCGGGGGGAGGGGTCAATTTGCCCCCCGTTGTGCACAAATTTAATCGTCATCGGGGAAAATTTTTTGACTTGAGTGTAGAGTCCTGCATCGGGTCGGGTAACCTGATTTTTCCTGCACATGACCCGAGTCATGTCAAGTTGGGGGCAGGTTAATTTTTAAAAAAAAATCTTAGGTTAGTTTATAGAAAACGCGACCCACGGATAAGCTTGCCGCTAATTTTTTTCTTTGGAAGTCGGATTAACTTGGCTATAATTCTTTCGGTTTTGGGATGAGTTTTGGTTCTTACGCGTCGTTTTTGTTTAAGCTGATTTTTCAAAAAAGTGTCCAGAATTATATCTCAAATTAGAGTCCTGCATCGATACAGGTTGCCCGATTTTACCTACACCGGACCCACGGCTCGGATTAAGGATAACTTTTTTCGTTGTGGTTGGGTTCAATTTCGGGTTAGGATGGGTTTCGGGTTGAGTTTTGACACTTACGAGTAGTGTTGCCACGTGTCCCTATTTACGTGGAACGTCCAGATTTTCCCAAAAATTCCCGATCCCAAAGTACGTCAAATTTTTATGAATTTAATCTAAATTAAAATTTTATTCCTTAGTCTGCGACAAGAAAATTTAAGAACATGTCGGTTAAAGTCTGTCGTCACAACGACCGGATGTTACCGAAAACCTTATACATTTTGTTAGAACTCATTCACGTGCACTCCTGTTCAATGTTTATTCGATTGACCGCAAACTTAGGCGCCTATAAGAAATACTATTTCAAGAAGAGACAGGAGGTGGAAATTCATCTGCTCACTTCGAACTTCTCATTAAAAAGCGTAGGGTAAGTATTTATATATATATATATATATATATATATATATATATATATAAATGAATGGGTAAATAAAATGAATGGGTAAATAAAATGAGATAGTTTTGTATAATTATTCAAGCAAACTTAGCATCAAAAATAAAAATTTCTTTTACGTTCATCAGTTTCAGTATACAGTAGAGTCTCATTTTATAATAATATGAATATTAACCTCTATTTAATATATGAGGCAGTGATGGAACAGCTGCGCCTTTCTGCGCCAAAGCGATCATTTTTCAACAAAATTGCGCCCAACTGCGCAAATTCGATAATAATTCTTGAACCAAATCGATAATTTTCCACCCGAATTTCGCCAAAAGATTGCGAATTTGGTCAAAAGATAGCGAAAAACACGCGATGTTTGTCTAATGATCACGAAAAAAAAGTGACTTTTAACAAAGGATCGCTAATTTTGTCAAAAAAACGAACAAAACGCGGTCAAAAGATCGCGAAAAAACGTGATTTCGTTCGAAGATCGCGAATAAAACGCAAATTTCGTCAGAAGATCGCGAAAAAAACGTGAATTTTGTCAAAGGATCGCTAATTTCGTCAAAAAACAAACAAAACACGGTCAAACGATCGTGAAAAAACGCTAATTTATTTAAAAGATAGAGAAAAAACCCACAAATTTCATCAAAAGGTCTCAAATTTCGTCAAAAGATCGCAAAAAACACGCGAATTTCGTCAAAAGATCGCGAATAAAACGGGAATTTTGTCAAAGGAGCACTAACTTCGTCAAAAAGGCGAACAAAATGGGGTCAAAAGATCGTGAAAAGACGCGATTTCGTTAAAAGATTGCGAATAAAACGCAAATTTTGCCAAAAGATCGCGAAAAACACGCAAATTTCGTCAAAAGATCGCGAAATACACGCGAATGTTGTCAAAGGATCGCAAAAAGAAAGTGAATTTTGTCAAAGGATCGTTAATTTTGACAAAAAACGAACAAAGCGGCTCAAAAGATAGTGAATAAACGCGAATTTTGTTAAAAAGATTTCGGAAAAAACTGCAATTTTAATCAAAATCCCAAAAAAACACAAATTTTGTCAAAAGATTGCGAAAAAAGTGCAAATTTCGTCAAGATTTCGAAAAACACGCTAATTTCGTCAAAAGATAGTGAAAGACAGGTTGATTTCAACTAAGAGTCCGAATAACATGCGAAAAGTACACAAATTTTGTCAAAAGATTGCATACAATATGCTAATTTGGTCAAAAGGCTACGAAAAACACCCTAATTTCATGAAAGGATTGCGAAAAAACGTGAATTTTGTCAAAGAGTCACGGAAAAAACTCTATTTTCATCAAAGAATTGCAGAAAAAACGCGAATTTCGTCTTGCAGAAAAAATGTAAATTTCGTCAAAGAATACCAAAATGACATTTTGATACTCCAAAATAGTTATTTTCTGCTCCAAAGTGGCTTTTTGCTGCTCCAAAATAAGATCCATGTTGTTCCATCACTGATTTACAAATTCATTGTTTAGCGGAAAGATATAAAATTGGGAAGCCTGACAATGGAAGCGATTTACAATCAAACTGTGTTTTCCATTTTTTGATCAATAAACTACCTATTGAGTTATAAGCGATTTTGATCACGTGCCAAACACATTTTCTCCCTTTCTTGAGTGGATATTCCACTTTCACGCGGAAATTCGGTTCAAAATGCCCACTTTGACACTATTTTCTGAAACATCTATTGCGTTTGCAAAAAAAGGGAAAAAACAGCTCGATTACATAGTTTTCGTAAAACAACACCTGCTAATTTCATTACTTCCGAACAAAAATAAATTAAAACTCATGCCATCAAGCTGCCCTCTTGGATTTGAGAACAGCCTTAAGGCTGTTCTCAACTGCTTTCGTCAACTAGCGCAAAACGTTTTTACACATTCACTAACTCATTTATAAATGTAAAGGTACAAAATTGGCAGTGCTGACTAGGGAAGCGATGGAATCGAACTGTTTTTTCCATTTTTTGATCCATAGATTACCTATTGAGTTACGAGAGCCGTTTTTTTTTCAACCTCCGATTGCACAGCATCAACGTTAGGCGAGCAGCAGGAAGTCGGTATGCGCATAGAGCGACGGTGCATGTTCCCCACATCACCCTCTTTGACTGCCTTTTCATTGACGCCATTGTGAGGCGAGCTGTAGCCACGTAAACATGGCTGCCTAAATTGATTCTCCCGCCAAGTGCGAATTGCGAAGTGTTATTCGATTCCTTCCAGCTGAAGGGAATAGTGCAGCTGAAATTCATCGAAGAATGAGCCGAGTGTATGGAGAAAGCTTTATAAGCGATGGTGTTGTGCGTGAATGGTGCCGAAAATTTAAAGATGACCGAACCGATGTGCATGATGAAGGAGGTCAAGGACGCAAGTCTGTAGCCACAGACAACCTTGTTCAACGAGTGGACGAAGAAGTTAGAGGAAACTGAAGGTTCACTATAAATGATTTGTCCATAAAATTTCCAGAAGTCTCGAGGTCTTCTCTGTACACTATTGTGACGGAACATTTAGGCTACAGAAAAATTTGTGCTCGCTGGGTCCCAAAGATGTTGACGGACAACCACAAAACACGACGAATGGGCTCAGCCTTGACATTCCTCACCCATTATGACGCTGAAGGAGAAGACTTTTTGAAATCAATTGTGACAGGTGATGAGATCTGGGTTCAGTATGACACACCTGAAACAAAACGTCAATCTCAACAATGGATGCATACGAACTCGCCAAACAGACCAAAAAAGTTCAAACAAACCTTCAACAACAGAAAGATTATGGCTACAGTGTTCTGGGATCAAAAAGGTGTGTTGCTTGTTGAGTTCATGCAGCCAGGGACGACGATTACTTCAGCTGTTTATTGTGAAACTTTACGACGGTTACGCAGAGCCATTCAGAACAAAAGAAGAGGCATGCTGACTTCTGGAATTGTTCTGATCCATGACAACGCCCGTCCTCACACTGCTGCTGTAACCCAACATCTACTTCAGCATTTTCAGTGGGAAATTTTCGATCACCTGGCATACAGTCCCGACCTAGCTCCGAGTGACTACCATCTTTTCCCTGAACTTAAAAAGTGGCTAGAAGGGAAGCGTTTTCAAAGTAACGTGGAGCTTCAAGACAGCGTCAAGAATCATTTGAATTCATTGGCGGACACTTTTTATGAAGAGGGTATTGGAAAGCTTGTCCACAGGTACGACAAGTGCCTCAATTTACAAGGTGATTATGTTGAAAAATAACCATAAGTGTACATAACTTTTAGTAATAAAATGATCTTTCTATATATGCTTGTCTTTTTTTTATGGCCCATCGGAGGTTGAAAAAAAAACGGCCCTCGTATAAGCGAAATGGGTCACGTGAGCGAGGTGCTTTTTCTCCCTTCCTGACTCTTTTTCTTCTCTCGTCTAGAAATTCTGTTCAAAACGTCAAGTTTGACAGCATTTTCTAAAACATCTATTACGTTTACAATAAAACGGAAAGAACAGTTCGATGACACAGTTTCTGAATAACAACACCTGCTAGTTTTATGCGTTTCCGAACAAAAATCAATTTAAACTTATGTCACAAAGTTGCCCTTTTGTATTTGAGAACAGCCTTAAGAGCGGGGTGGTGCGCAGTGGTTTGACTCATAAACCGTAGAACTGTTCCATACTTTGTTGCTCACACACTGCTGTGTATGTGCCATATACATGCGCGTAAAATCTGTAATATTGAATGACCCCTTATTGGGAGTTTGCTGGGTGTATGAAGAGTACGAAGCAGAGTTTTTCCTTTCAGGTAACGCTCAAAAGTGTAGAAACTTTTCTGTTGTGGTTTCGTCCACTTATAAAGATTAGGTGACTAGTGAGATGTTTCAAAAATAACCTTAAGAGCTTTTTTCGCTTTATTCATCTACGATATTCTTTGACAAACTTCGAAATTTATGTTTCGAATAAAAATCATTTGGTCTTCTGCAATTCATCTCTAATTTAAATAGCAGTGTGATTGTTCAGAGATCTGCACATTTCGGGATATGTCAAATCCGGACACGAAAATTTTATGTTTTTCACTTGATTAACCAACATATTCCACCTGTTATTTAAAAGAAAGCGAAAAAAAAAAAGAAAGAAAGAAAGCAATGTTTTATTGTTCATTTAATAAAATAGAAAACGATAGAATAGATCACTAATAAAATAGAAAAGTTACTACGACAGTACCGTGAGGGAAAAAAAAATTCCGAAGTATAAAGTCCCAGTCCGGCCCGAATCTACAGAAAAAACGTGGGAGATAAAGTTCAGGCCCGGACCAACTTTTCAAAAGCTAAAATTTAGCCCGAGCCGAGTTTTCAGATAAAATTTAGCCCGGCCCGAGTTTAATGAAAGAAACTTTTATGGAGCTCGGGCTTCGGGACAGGCCCGGGCTCGTGGAGACCCCGAATATATATTATGAATTCGACCCCCCCCCCTGTCGGGGATACTGTGCACACCCCCCACCCCCCCTTTCAAGTTCAAGTCAGGCAAGTTCTGGCGCCACCCCTGATGATGGAGATTAACTCATTTTTACTCCGATTAATTGACTGAAGCACAAATTTAAGATGAAAGTCAAAGTTTATGTAGCATTGAACTAATAAATGAAATATTGACATTTGTAACAACATTTTGAAATATTAAAATATATGAGATAGAATAAAGTTTTGGGATTGGCACATCCAACTATTTTAACTTATCAAAGAGGTGAATTCTGTCACAAATAGCATTTTTAACATAATTTCGTACATGCAATGAGTCTATACATCTTCACTTTTATGCCAAAGAGGTTTTTGCTGCGCCTTTCTAAATTACTGCAATGTTTAATCAGTGTTATATGGTCTGCATTTTTATCTTCCCAGTATGCTTGAAGAAACTCGTATTTAGCATTAAAATTGATAACATTGAAATATTTTATAATTCATTTTAGTAACTTACTAAGTGTTGGTGGAAAAACTTTGGACATTAAATTTTCTTTCTGCGGATAAAACAATTCTCAAGAACCATTTCAAGATTCTGACTTTTATCAGTTTTAAATAACCATTATCCGTGTCAAAACACATCTCTTTTTTTCCCTTCCCGAATATCATTGGCTGTCATATATTACTTGATTTTAAACTTTTAATTGTGTATCTTATATATATTCTTTACTGTGTGGGAGTCCTGCACTACAGCCATAGATATTTACTATTTACTTATTCCATTTCTAATGCTATTTAAGATTTATAAATTTATTTATTAAAGATACATATATATTGAGACAGATTTAAACACAATTAATACAATAACCCAACAGGTGTGAAAAATTAGCCGGGGCCAGGATTCGAACCTGGGTCCACAGCGTACCGTGCTGTTGCTTTACCACTAAGCTACCTTGCCCGATATCCTAGCCCGGCAATTTCTCACTAATAAACCATGTTGGGGAACGTTATCGATTGGCAACCGCCCGACACACGATGACGAGAAATACGATGAATAATTCAGACGTTAATTTATGTGTGGTTTACAATTTTATAAAGTTGCTAGTACCATGTTTAGATATATCAAATATTTTTTAGATTAAATGTGTTCACAACAGTAAGATTTAGATAGATCCTTAAGTAATTTCACTTGTAAAAGTTTCATCAATTTACATACAGCAGAGCGAATAGAAATACAAAGCTTGTTTAGAAAATATTAAAAAATTTGAGAAAATTGTAAAATACATTGATAACCAGAAAAATTATTAAGATTTTTTTAATTAAAAAAGGGGGGTGGGTCAAATTATTCTTAAAGACTGTTCATATAATTATTCTGTTTTTGATTCCAATTTAAACTTCTGATCTAGAAATTTTTTTTCAATGCAACAAAAACTTTATTTTTATTTTTTTTTTTTCATTTTGCATGCATTACTTTTAGTCAAAAACACCACTATTCCAAAAAATGGACAGTGAACCGGTGAATTACAAATTTGAAATTGCCTCCCAGTGGGGCGCATGTCCCACGTTGGAAACCACTGCATTAGAGGTTTTTGACCACCGGAAGAATTACTGAAAATTTGAATTAATTTGTGGAACTGATAATTACAACGTTTTATCTAACAAGGGAACCACTTTTGGTGTTGCTCTCACCTAGCATTGAGACCTGGTGCATTTTAAAGCCCTATATTACGAAGTTTGAGAATCGATAAAATTTTTCTGTTAAAATAATATTTCTTGATTATACAACAGCATAACTTTCTGAAAATGCAATTATCGGACTATTAATATTGAATTTTTTTAAAGAAAAGCATTTAAAAATAAAAATTAGTTAATAATAAGCATAAAATATTGAAAAAAGTTTTAAAATTCCTTCAAAAACCCACGAATTTGATTTTAAAAAATTGCAACTTTATATTCATATTTTTGGCGGTGAAACAGTTGGCGTTTATTTTCAAAAGTAGAGCTTTCTGGAAACCCTAGCCAAATGTCATAGCTGAATTTGTAATAGCTAGAAATTGCAATGTAAGACCTATTTCGCCACAGTAATTTTTCTAAATTGTGTAAAAATATTAATTTATTTTATGATTACTTTTACCGAAGGACCATTTAATACAGCAACATTTCATTTTAAACATTCGAAACTTTATTTCATTCGATTTCAAAAGAAAATGTTTGCTTAATTTGTATTTCAATAAAAAATAGTTTTCAATGATCTTCGAAGCTTTTATAGAATTATATTTATTACTTATATATTTATTGTCTGCATAAAAAAAAATAAAATATTATTTGTTTCTTATGCTATCAAATAAAAAAAATAAAAAAAAAAATCGCAATCTGATATAATTCTAGTGTGCTGTTCTGTACATTTTCTCTTTGGATAAAGCGGGCGGAAAATTGTAGCGCCATATTTGGCAACTTAACTCACTTTTGGCGCGAAATAAACAAATAAATATGTAATAATGAAAAATAAAAGTATAAAAAATTATATAAAATATTATTTTAACAGAGAAATTTTTTCGGTTCTCTAATTTTTATGTATAGGGCTACAAAACATACCGGGTCTCGATGCTAGGTGCGAGCAACACCAAAAGTGGTTCCCTTGTAAGATTTATGTATTTTTGTACATGGAAATATGTTCTAAATGTCATCATTTTCTTAAAAGGCAGAAATGCAGTCATTGTTAAATCTATAATTATTAAAAAAAAAACTTGTAGCAGTTTACTTTCATTTTAAGCAATACTTGTGTTCGATCTTTTAATTATGTCATACCAATATCTATCAATAAACTCTAAAAAAATAGAAAAGACAATGAGAATATTATTCTCTTCATTATCCTCCAAAATCTAGTTTTTCTCTGTGAAATGTGAAGAAGCCTATAAATTTAGAATTAAATAAGTCTCAATTATAAATTAGTAACTACACTTAGTTCCTTTATATGTGCAAAAGAACAGTGGTTCACCGTTATTTATGTTCATTATTTGACTAAATAAAGAGCAAGTCAAACTTCCATCATTATAGATACTAAATCACAGTGTTTGGTGGCTGATTTTGTTTATCAATAATCAGTCAAGTGTGAGTTTTACTCGCACACAATAAATTTCTTAATTATTAACTGCAGTATTACAAAATTAAAGTGATATGTAATTAAAAGTTTTTTTGTCATAAATTTATTACATACTAACAAACCCTGCAGCTTTTCTCGCGTAAATGTTGAAATGAAGTGATATTTGTATGTCTAATTTTTATTAGAAGAAATTATACTTTTAGGAATAAGTCAAAAATTACTAATTAAGCCACAGTTTGACTAAACTTCATTGTTACACTGCATCAGGCAGAAATGAGACTTAATAAGAACAACTAAAACTAATTCTAAATAAATGATAATTTAGAAAGTATAGTCAACTTCCCTCTAACAATGTCCCTATTTAACGAAGTTTTCTTCCTAACGAAATTTTCTGCTGAATCTTGACTTTGGACATCATTAACATGCAAATTAATCTCCATATTACGAAAAACATATTCTATAAAATAAAGTTTATTCCACTTTCGTGCATGTACAATATTCAAACAGGGAGGTTGCTGTTGTGATGGATATGGATGTATGAATTAATTTTAGCGGTTTGTATGAAAGTGAAATTATTTATTTATTTCATCATTTCTATTTAAAAGAAGAAATGCTAAAAGCCATCGTTACAATAAGAAGGGGATTCCAGTTTCACGACTCACGAGAATGTTACAGATAAATTGCTTGAGTACTTACAAAGGTGTGAAATTTTTTATTAAAAATGTATTTTGTATAAGAAATATGTACAAAGTAATATTACAGACTTTTTTAAAATTAAGGAATTGGAATGCTTAGAAAAAATATTATGCTATGCTTCAGATTTTTTTTACCCTTCTTGATAATGTGTTTTTTTATGCATTTTTCTAATTAAATTTTTCTCATATGTCTACATTGCATAAAAAAAGTTACTGCCCAAAATTCAAACACATTTTTTCCGATATTTCCATCATGTGTATTTTTCATTTTATATGTGTGTATTTTATTATACAAATTTCGTGAATTTGAGTTGATTTCTGTGTAACGAATTTTCTTCCTAACGAAGTATTTAAGTGTAACGATGAGACTTTGTTAAATAGAAGTTTCACTGTATTTTGAAGCTTTTATCCTCATTTCAGTATTCATTTGAAGTTTTGAAATTTTTAGAAACCGTTCTTAGTATGCATTTACATCTTTAAATTAACCATCATGCCAAATTCCAAGCTTCTTGTCTAATGGTCTACCACCTGTCTGCTGGTAGTAGCACCAACATAAAATGCCTATGGTGTAATACAGACTGTCGCCATTAATTTGCCAACATTAATTTTCAAACCGGTTTAGTATTTCCTAATATTTCATCGAAAACGTAATTTAGAAAGTTTTTAAAACGTTGTTGTTCCTGCCAACCCAAGATGGTAGTGTCACCAGGACACCAGCATAAAATATAGCCTCTGTAGTATCAGAGACTCACTATTGATTTGCAACCATTACTTTTGGAATCGGTTCATTATTTCCTGAGATTGCATAGAAATCGTAACTTAGGACTTTTTTAGAAAGCTTTTCACTCCTCCCTTCGCTTCACATCTTTAAATTTCGAATTTGTTTTCGACTGTTCTTTGAGGGCATTTATATTTATAAGTAACTACCATGCCATATTTCAAGTTTCTAGCCTCCAGTATCACAGAAATTGCAATTTAGAAAGTTTTTTGCTCCTGCAACCCTCTAGTGGTAGTGGCACCAACATAAAATATAGCTTATGTTTGAGCAGGTTCTATCACCACCTATTATTTTGTAAAATGGTTTGGTATTTAATAAGATTGCATGAAAATCATAATTTAAAAAGCTTTTCGCTCACTTCATCCTGTTAAATTTGGAATTTTCTTTCGACGGTTCTTAGAAAGCATTTGCATATTTTAAGTGCCAAATTTCAAAATGTTAGACCCCTCAGTACCACAAGAAGTGCATTTTAGAACATTTTTTATTACTGCAACCCCCAGGTGGTAGTGACAACAACAAAAAGTATAGCCTATGTTGTAGCAAGGACTGTCACCATCAATTTGCAACCATTACTTTTAAAATCGGTTTGATATTTCCTGAGATTGAGTAAAAATCGCAATTTAGAACGCTTTTGGCCCATTTTCACCCCTTTTTAATTTAGATTTTTTTAGGAAATGTTCTTAGAGATCATTTATAGCTTATAACTATATCATGCCTAATTTCAAGTTTCTAGTCCCTGCAGTATCACAAAAATCACGATTTAGGACGTTTTTTGCTCATGCAATGGCCAGGTGGTAGTGACACCGACTTGAAATAGAGCCTATGTTAGAGAAAGGCAGGGCTGCAGAGTCTGTGAGAAAAATGGACGGCTCCGACTCCGGGAATTTTAACAGATCCGACTCCGACAATGCAACCTTGCTTGTAAAATGGACGACTCCGACTCTTTCGCTCAAAAATGGGCCCGACTCTGCAGCCCCGGAGAAAGAACTGCCACCATTAATTTCCAATCATTACTTTTGAAATAGGTTTGATACTTTCCGAGGTTGCGTAGAAATCGCCCTTTAGAAAAAATTTAGAATGCTTTTCGCTCATTTTCACCCCTTTTTTTAAATTAATTTTGATTTTTTTAAGAAATGCTCTTAGAGATCATTTATATCTAATAAGTAACTACCATGCCAAATTTCATGTATCTAGGCCTCGAATAAACAGGATGTAAACAGTTTGGTGTTGCTTTCTTAAGCTCCGAGTTTTTCTTCTAAACATCTATTTTATCATTTGTTATGCTGGATTTCTATCATTCAACTGAAAATTAATTTCTGTAGACAAATTATTATTGCGGCTTTTGAATGTTTTGCAACAATAAAGAAAATATTTTCAATTTTATAGCAAAAGTGTCCATTGATTCTCAATAAAAATAGTAAAATTTGGAATTATTAAGAAATGTATTTGAATTAAATAAAACATAACCTATGTTACTCTTTGTGTTATAATTTATCCATATGCAAAGACATTGTATCATCCGTTTTTAAACTTCATGTCAGGCAAACATTTTTGCACTTTAAATTTATAATATCAGAATTAGCAAAAAATTAAATTTTTGTGGCATCAGGGACAAAACGGTGGAAGAAAGTCAAAAAAGTTATGAGGTCCATAGGCTTTACTATCTTAAATTAACATTAAGAAGTCACACTGGAAATAAATAAGTATTGCGATATTTCTTGAAGGTTAATAGCCATATGTTTGAGCAGCAAAATCCAATGAGCAGGTATGAAAGGGGAGGAGGCGGCGAAGATCAAGAAGGAATGCTTGCCCCCCCCCCCTAGGAATTTGAATTAACTTTTTGCTAATTCAAATGAACTTTCGAAAAAGTTCGTTTATGCTGAACAGAATCCGACCATCAAAATTTTAGACCCTAATCTTAGATTATAACATTTTTTCAAATGCTGTGAATAAGAAGAATAAAAATAATTCTGGCATGTTCCTCTGGTTAGTAATTTTCTATAAAATACTCTTCTTTTATACAAATAGTCTATGTATGTCAAAGACAGAACACAGAATATAAGTATAAAATGACAAAAAATATGAGCATTTGATTGCCATTTTATAAATCAGATTATTTAAATGTCGATTAGATAGATTAATACTTTGCTCCCTTAGTATTTAGTGCTGCCATCTGTAGGTTAAGGAGAAAATTCAAAAGTCTCAAAGGAATAATATAGTTGATTATATTTATAGTGCTGCCATCTATGTTTAAAATATATTAAAAATATTTACAGAATTTTAGTAAGGCGACGCACAGTGGGGTATTTTACAAATCTGGGCGGCCAAAATTATTTTTTTCTTTTAAACTAATTTAAACGTTTAAAGCAGTAAATAAATGCACTTTTTGAAATAAATATTGTTTAATAACTTGAAAATCATGGATGTTTTGCAACTTCGTATTGATATTTATTGATCAAAATTAGTATTATAAAATAAATGATGTTTATGATAAGGAGTATTATAAAATAAATGATAATATGATAAATAGTATCATAAAATAAATTATAATTATGATAAATAGTATTATAAAATTAATGATAATTATGATAAATAGTATTATAAAATAAATGATAATCATTATTATAATATAAATGATAATCATGATAAAAAAAAATGGAATAATATATTGAATAAATTATAAAAACAGATTATTAATGATAAGAACAATTAGTTTGTAAATCACCAAGGTGGGATCTTTTAATCAGTGATAATTCAGAATCGTAATCTGTTTCTTCATAATCAGAATCCTCTGGATCACGAGCTTCAGAAGATTCCATAGGCAGTAACATTTCTAGAGTTTCTTTACGGAACAATTTTGATTTTTTTCTTATCGTGGGTCTTATTCCAGTTAAAACTGGATCTGAACTCAAAAGCAATCTGTTGAGAACATCACGGTTACAAGAAATTCTTGAAAATTTACGCGATAGATTTTGTCGAAATAATCGAAAATGTTTGTTCCGTGTTTCGGCTACTTCTTCAGACAATTGGCCTACTGGTAAAGCTTTCTCTATCACAATGCGTCCATGGATTAATATTTTATGCATTGTGGGTGACATTGGATACCATTTATATAACTGGACGTAGAGCTCTGCTGTTTTTTCTGTATATTCTTAAATTTATCAAGGTGAATTTTGTGGCCACTGGATATGGTTTCAAGAATAACTTTAAATCGATATATTAAATTTTCATCAATGCCGGTAATTTCCGCTGCTAGAGATGGGTCAGTAAAGAATCTTCTGTGTAAAGTATGTGTAAGTACATCCACATCGGTCGAGCTCCTCAAACTTTCAGACTTTCTCCGCTTTGACCTGTCACTTGATTCAGTGAAAGCTTTTGCTGGCCTTCCTGGTCGATTTATTTTTCTTGAAATTTTTACTGTACCTTCAAGCCATTCTTTATTATTTTTCACAAATTTATCTAACATATAATGGGCTTCGATCCATTTGCTCTTGAACTGAGATTTAAATTGGGAGAAATTGTGCTTGAGGCTTTTAATTTCATCATCATCAAAATTATCGCCATTAAGAAGGTAATTTTCAAGGAAATTTAATCTATGATTAATGTTTGGCAAATTCTGCTGTTGCATAATGTTTAAAAATTCTTTTCGAGTCATTACTCTGACATTCGAAGGCCCTAAATAAAAATAAATACAAAATATGAACAAAAAAAGAATGCATAATAATTATATGCAATTTAGATAGATAACATCATTTTATCCCTTATTTTTAAAAAAAATCTCACAATCTTTCGCTAACTTTTAACAAAAACATATGAAAATTGCCTCGACTTATTTTTTAGATAAACAAATGTTAATAACGAGCAATAAATTATTTCAATTATCGGAAAAGAGCTTAAAAATAGATAAAAGGGAATGAATACATTACTTTAAAGCAATTTTTTTTTAAATTATATAAATTTAATTTCAATCAGAATAACTGAAAAATAAACAAATCTGATCACTTTCTATTGAATCATAACAATTTTTTTCATATTAAAATTTATATGATAAATATCAGTTAAAAATCAATATATAGTAATTTTGTATGCGTACTCAGAATTTTGGAAGAGCATATTTATATCGCCTTCATTTTAAAAAGGGGACAAAGGTGGAACTACTTTAAACGAAAACACAAGTAGAAGGGTGTATATTTATTGGTACAACAAGTAACTTTGCTTGGAAATGTTTGGAAATATAACTAAACCCTTCGTGAATTGGGAAACAAGGGAAAAAATAATAGAAAAATAAGCGTTATTTTAAATTAATTTTGTAAATACTAAAACTATTTCTTTCTCAATTCAAAGTTAAAAAAAATAATGATACATACCTGCCTCGTCACTATCCACAACGATTAGATTTTAAATACTTCCAAAACTAAAGTTATTCAAATTCAAAAATAGAAAGTCACAATGAAGAACGATTTGACACTCATGCACTTAACGCAACACTCCAGTTTCAACTGATAACAGGAGGTCATCGTTCACTTAAAGGAGATAAAAATCGCATCACGTGATTCCCCAATGATTCAGTTTCAACTTATATCTATCCATTCGATCCTGCGTTGTACTTTATGAAATCGACTTTTGGCCGCCCAGATTTGTAAAATACCCCACTGTGCGACGGGTAGATAAACATTCACTTTTGGTTTTTCAGAACTTCATAATGTCATCGGTCATCGCATTTCATTCAAAGCAAAGCAAAATACGTCTGTTGAAATTTTTGCTAAAATATCTTCATTTTTATATTTTTAAAATTATAAATACATACTAATACTATAATTTATATATATATATATACCAGCATCCGTTAAGCCGAAGTGTCGGAGCATGGTGTAGTATAAGCTTAACAGATACCATTTTAAAATAAAAAAATATTTATTTTCATGTTTACCATTTAATAGTATAAAAGTAAGTTTGAAATAACAGGTATTGAATCTTCATTTTCGAGTGTTCATTCAGTCGTCAGTTGTTTTAGGTAATGCTCACATGTTAATTTATCAGCAAGTGCTCCCATTCTTCTAAATTGGTCGAGGGGAAAGCTTTAACTTGCAGATTTGCCAAAGAACTAGATGTTTTCAAAGACCTCCGTATCTTAAGATTATTCGACGTAGAAATCTGAAATTTTAGACACAAACGCAAAAAAAGAAAAAAAAAAAATCTTTTTTAGAATTTCTAAAAAAATTTTAAATCCTCCCACTAGAACTTGAAATATCAATTAAAAATCTCATTTAATAAATTTAATTTCCGTTCAAAGACGACGAGTCTCACATCCGCTCCCAATCAGGAGTGTAGTAGAGGGTATACGGAGGTATACGCCGCATACCTTCTGGATTCTGTTAAGAAATTATACCCTCTGTTTCTCAAATAAAGCTATAACTTATACTCTAGACATGAACGTTCATGACTCTAGCGTATACTCTCTGCATATTAGAAGTCTGCACGGGCCGAAATTTCGAGACCCGGGCCCGGCCCGGTAAAAACTTAAAAGTTCAACCCGGCCCGGCCAGGAAAAAGTTAAAATCTCGGCCCGGCCCTAGTGAATTTCAACAAAACATAGATTTTTACGTCGGTTTGGTTAAAAAATTGTCCCGTACGAGGAGTTCTGATCAAAAATATTTATCTTAACTTTTTTTTCGTTTATAATCTTCATTTTTATAGAAGTGCTACAGGCAACGATATTTATTTTTTTTTAATGAGTCTCTATTTCTTGTATGTAAATGTTTCAGCTATCATTAATGTTGTTAATCCATATTCCATGTATTGAAGTGTTAAAAATCTAAAAAATGCTATACAGTAAAATCTTCTTAGATGGAATTGCATAAAAAAGTAAAAAAAAAAAAAAAAAAAAATGCGTTGTAGACAAGTTCACTTCTTAGCGAATGTAAATGTATTATATATTTTTTTCTTACATATTAGTACATTAATTATGCATGGATCAACACGTTTGTCAGTTCAAAACAGAGTTCCGTCATAGGCATGTTCTTTAAAAGGAATAAATTTGAATGTTTAAGTGTAGAATAATGGCAATTTATACATTTATACATTTTTTGCAAAAATGTTTGGGCCAGGCCTAATTTTACTGACCTATTCATGGACCAGGCTACGCCTGAAAATTTTGGACCGTGAAGGCTAAGAATTAAACCAGCCCCAGCTCTGTACAGAAAAAATAAGTTAGGCCCGGCCCGGCCCGAGCCTTCAGAAAAAGTATGGCCCGGCCCTAAAAGAGTGGAGACCAGGTCCAGCCCGGCCCGAGCCTTCAGAAAAAAGTATGGCCCGGCCCTAAAAAAGTGGAGACCAGGTCCAGCCCGGCCCGAGTTCCGTGAGTGAAAATCGGCACGAGCCCGGGCCGTGCAGATCTCTACTGCATATACCGTATATCCTCTGGGGGTTTTTTTGTTTGTTTTTTACGACTACAACATTGCGTCCCAATGTCATAATTGAAAAAAGTTTTGCCGTAGTTCGCCGTGTTGCCAAATTCGAGAGCACACTACGAATTTTTAAGCGACGTTAAAATTTTAAGAACCAGTTGAGGTAGAAATATGAAATTTCGGATGCAGATACAGACTGATATTCTATTTCATAAATTCAAAAAATCGAGAAAATCCGTTAATGCGTTCCAGAGATATTAAATAAAATACATTTAATGAAACGAATTAATTTTTATTTGCAATGGTGCATTATGTCTGCTTTGCAAAACACCTGTTATCATTGTCGAAAGTGGATTAAAACCGCAGTGTCAAATTTAAGATACGTTCAAATTCTAAAATCTATTGCAAGTAGAGATTTTTAAAGGGAATATGTAAAGCAACATTCTATCTCATATTTTGGAAAAATGAAGAAAATCGCCTTTGATTAACCTACTTTTGATTAAACATCGCACTTAGCCCACATAATAGAGACTACAGGGCTTCACTCGCTATCGTGTCCTAGAAGTCTGCACTGGTCCGAGGCCCGGGCGAAATGAAGGCGAATTTTCAAACGAGCGGGGCTGGCAGAATTCGGGCAATTTTTCCAACGGGCCGGGCAGACAAAAAAACTGAATGGGCCAGCTGGGCCCGGCCGATAAAAAAAAATATCGGACCAACCAGACGGATATAAAAATTTAGACGAAGCCAATAAAATATGAGCTATTTTCAAAAAATGTGACTTTCGCAAGAATAAGTATAAATGTGAGTCACGAACCGATGCTAGTTTGACAAGATCAATACAGAAATGTAACATGTCCAGCGTAGAGATCGGCATCGGACTGTCACATGGTGTCTGACCCGGGCTTAACTTTTTTTTCAGCAGACTCGTTCCGATCCGAGATCAGGCTTGCATTTTTTTTTTACATAGCTGGGCCGGAACTGGACTAAATTGTTCTCAGGATGTGTAGGACAGGCAATATGTTTTGTAAAAAAATTAATAGAGATTATGAACTTCTGTTAACGTAATCTTTGTAAATACACCTTAAGGTGGTTCTCAAATTCAGCGCGAAACTTTGATACATTTTCTGACTAATTTTTAACTGTAAAGGCATAGAATTTACAAGCCTGACTATTAAAGGGACTTGGAATCGAATAGCGTTTTCTATTTTTGATAAATAAATCTCTTGTCGAAATATAACAGATTCTTGTCACGTGGCTGCATGTTTTTCTCCTTTCCCGTGCTGTCGCTTCCGGAAATTCGATTCAAAACGCTAACTTTGACAGTATTTTCTCAAAGATATATTGCCTTTATCAAAAAATGGATAACGCCATTCAATTACATAGTTTCTGAATAAGAACCCTTGCCAATTTTATGCGTTTCCGAAAAGAAATGAATTCAGAAATGCGCCAGAAAATGGCTCCTTTGGATTTGAGAAAAGTCTTAATAAATGACAGAGAAATATTTTCACAAATCTACCTTTTATTATAGAGCTTCAAAAATTATGATGTTTTTTTAACACTACTTTTTTTTTTTTAAATTCTAAACTAGATTAATCTTTTAATGAATCCTTATTTGAATGTTGAAACGTCTAAGAATCTAAGTAATCATTAATGTTGCTATTGTGTATTATCTGTCTTGTGAACACATCGTAATTTAAACTGTACACATCTGAATTTATACTGTAAAATTATCCCATAAATATGTATGCAGTATTCTTTAAAGGAATCTTAATTATATGTAAAGGAAAATCTGAATTTTTTGTAGAAATTGAGTCGGGCCAGATTGGGCCGCGCCGTGAGATGTGAAAGTAAAAAAGAGCCGGGCCTGGCTCGGATCTAACTTTTAACTTTTGCACCAGGTCAGGCCCGGCTTTGGAAATTCTGGCCTGTGCAGACCTCTTTAGGAGGTTCCCTGTGCCTCGTTTCCATAACTCAGCAATTATCTTTCGAATTTCAACGCAACTGATTTCAAACATTATAATTAGTTTAATAATCACACCTTATAACATTAAAATAATTTTATGAGTAGTACATACCACTTTTTTAATAGTAATTTCAGAAAAAAAAATTTCAGTTCCAAGCATCTGTACCAACTAATTCGCTGACGGAGTACTGCAGTACTCTTAATTAGTGATTTGTCCAAAAGCAGTCCTATCTCCCTCCCCCCCTTCAAGAGTTTTTCTCTAACTTAACGTTTCCATAACTCAGCAACTAGCTTTCGGATTTCAACGCAGCTGATAAAATATCTCGGATTTTATGTGCACGATGACGACGGAGTTTGGTTCATTCGACTCAATAGCTTTTACTTTTCTCTCAGATGGCGCAGAGACTCGCGAGAGGTGTCGAAATGCGCTTCAAATTAAAGCCGAAATCGAGTTTTGTATCCAGGAAAGGATCGCGCCCGATTAACGAAGTTTTTTATTTTTCTGAGCCTGATCAACGAAATTCGCAATTCTTAACTGACTCCGACGAAATTTGTAATTTTTTCCTGCGACAAATTGACGAAATTTGCCACTTTTTCCCGTAGCAAATTGACGAAATTCGCGATTTTTTTCAGCAATAAACTGACGAAACTCGCAATTTTTCCGCAGCCGATCAACTAAATTTAATTTTTCCGCGTATCATCGACAAAATTCCCGATTTTTTTTCGTGCCCGACCAACGAAATTTGCGATTTTTCGGAGCCCGATCGACAAAACTCGCGCTTTTCCCGCGCCCTACCACCAAAAGTTGCAAATTTTCCGCGCCTGATTTACAAAAGTTGTGATTTCCCCACGCCCGACCAACGAAATTCGCGATTCTTAACTGACTGTCGAAATTTGCAATTTTTTCCCGCGGATAATTGACAAAATTCACGATTTTTTTCTCGCGATAAACAGACGGAACACGCGATTTCTCCACTGGCGATCAACGAAATTTGAGATTTTTTTTTCGTTCCTAATTGACAAAATTCAGGATTTTTTCGCACCCGATCGACGAAATTTGCAATTTTTTCTCGCGGTAAATTGACGAAATTCGTGATTTTTTCTCGCGACTGACGAATCTCACGATTTTTCCGCAGCCGATCAAATAAATTTGCAATTTTTCCGCGCCCTATCAACAAAATTTGCAATTTTTCCGCACCCGATCAACGAATTTTACGATTTTTCCGTGTTTGATCACAAAAAATTTGCTATTTTTCCGCATCCGTTCAACAAAATTAGAGATTTTACTGCGCCCGATCAACGAAATTCGCAATATTTCCAAGCCCAATCGACAAAACTCGCTATTTTTCCGTGTTTGGTCAACGAAATTTGCAATTTATCCGCGCCTAATCGACAAAATTCGCTATTTTTTCGCACCCGAATTGAAAAATTCGCTTTTTTCCTGCACCCGATCAACGAAATTCGCGATTCTTACCTGACTGATGAAACTTTCAGTTTTCCTGCGGCAAATTGACAAAATTCACGATTTTTTCCTGCGACTTATGGACAAAAATTGCAATTTTTTCAAGTTATAAATTGACGAAGTTATCGGGCCACACGTTAACCCATCGAGGGCCACAGGTTTTGCATCCCTGCTCTATAACATTAAAGTAAATTTATGAGTATTACATACCAGTTTTTTTATCGTAATTTCAGAAAATAAAATTATTTCTAGGCGCTGTCCGACGAGTTTCCCCAAAGGACCCAAGGTATTTCTATATCGCTACTCGCTAATAAAGGTTTCTTTATTGTCTAGACCAAGGCTAACTTCCAGGGTCTATGACATCCAAGTTTCTTATCCAATAACTATCCAGTTACTGTGAGTCCGGATCCTTCCTTTAACCACTGCACCGTTACATAACGAAGCGAGCAGTAAATCAAAACAAAACATTGTAGGTTGCAATTGCAAGTATTTAAATACGATGGCCATGTCCAGTCCGACTCGATTGATTCGTGGTGTACTCGCTAAAGGTAAACATTTTATATCTCTAATAAATATCACTGCTCATTAATTGAATTATATAATATGAACTTTGTCTATTGTCTCATTGAAGAACTCTATTACTTGTACTGATCGTTTGACATTGAAATGTATCTTCATTATGTAACCCTCTTATATTCCTTATATTCTGACTGTAATGTCATGAATTAATTTGCATCTTAGCTATCCACAAGTGTTTTGTTTTTTCTAATTTTTATTAAAGATCTATCAATTAATGAAAAACATTACAAGTATTTCTACGATTTGATGTTATTGTTAGATCGATCGGCTTACTTACAAAGTTTTTCCTTCCACGGTGTCAACTGTTTTAATCAGATGATTAAAATAAGTAATTTAAATCGTTGTTTCAGTCAAATGATTTAAAAGAAAGTCATTTATTAATATCACACATTATATTAATTTTTAAAATGATAGTAAAAGTATTAAAATGTGAGATGAACATAATTTGTAATGTTTTAAAAATATTTTATCTATTGAATAAATAGATTAAACTTTAAAAAAAAAGTTTACAAATTAAGTATGTAAAGCATGGCAAAGTTTACATTATGCATTAAACGCACTTTGTTTAAAGTAGGTATTTAATTAGTAAACAGAGCTCCCCCCAAGTTTTAAAAAAGTCAGGGCGCTGCTGGTGGGAAAAGCAAACAGGACACCTTTTGGATTCTTAAGATTTTTTTTTAAGGTCCTCTTGATTTTTAAAGTTACTTTTAATATAAATCAGGGCACTCTTTTCAAGATCGAACCCAACACGAGAAATTTTTTATGGTACTTCTCCATTAGATGCTTTGGCGACAGGCTCGGACTGGGCCGCCGGCCCATCTGCCCGATGGCCGGTGCGCCCTCGTCCAGGGAAAACTTCGCGCCCCTAAGTGACTAAGCCGCTCCACTATTTTTCCCTAGTTGTACACATACATTCTGACTAGCGTACTAAATTTTGAAAATCCATTTAGGGAATAATCATCAATTAAAAGACAGGTAGCATTAGAGAGGTATTTTTTGTAAAGCATATAGCAATTAAAGATTCGTCGAAACAATTTTAGGATTGGAAACCAAAGTGGGCGTCTTTGCATGCTATTGAGAGAGAAAACATGCACAGGGAAAACTTTAGTAGCCACAGCGCCCTCGGTTAGATTTTTTCCCATCGCTTCTTTGAATGATATCTTTTGGGTTTTAACGAAATATTTTGCATATTTTCAGTTCTTTAGTTTTTAGCAGCTTGACCCCCCTCATCCCTTTAAAGCCGCCCCTGAATACACCTAGAATTGAACCCGTGCTTTTTTAAAACTTGAGAAAAGAAAGAGTTAAATATCAGAACGCAAAATCTTTTTGGGGGATTTTGCTGTTAATTGGGAAATCTTGATTGGTTGTCTTTTCGAGGAATACAAACTCGATTACAATCTTGCAAGCTGTCGAATCCCGCAGCCAGCGTTTTTTTATTCACAAAATCTACACCATAATTTTCGGTTGGTAATATTCACCTTATTTAATAACAGACTTTCCGTTGTAAAATAACTATTAAAAATTCTAGTGTCTGTTTTGAATAAAAAAAATTGTTTAATTTAATCACGAAAAAAATCTATCATTAAGTAAATCGATGAGTACTAAATTATGATAGTTTTTTTAAATAAAAAAAACGCTGGCCACAGTATCCTGTTACTCTCATTAATTCAATCAGGGGTATTTCTCTAAATTATAGAAACGTAACTATTTCCCTTGATCTCTAATTATGATAAGATTTTTGCAAATCATGGTATAAAAAGAGTAAATTTACTCAATTGTTTTAGTGATTTTAGATTAAAAGAGCGATTTTTTGTGTGCTTTTTCTGTAGAAAACTTTTAATAGTAAAATATCAATTGATTATTTTTTGATACATAAATAAAATCATTTTTTAAGGATACAATGCCTCTTCCTAGAAAATAAAAAAATTATCGCAAAAGTAATTGCTGTCAGATTGTAAGAGAAATTGAATTACCTCATTTTTAACTGACTGATAACTAATTCATATTACTTTAAAGAAATATACTTAAAAAAAAAGGTTGAAGAGCTTTACAGCACCGCAGCAACTCTATTTGG
This sequence comes from Maratus speciosus, assembly GCA_963932465.1. Classification (NCBI taxonomy): domain Eukaryota; kingdom Metazoa; phylum Arthropoda; class Arachnida; order Araneae; family Salticidae; genus Maratus; species Maratus speciosus. The sequence goes on along the minus strand of OZ010798.1, from coordinate 230,696,520 downwards.
GGTCTGAAACAAAAAAACCTCTTTTTTAATACCGATTTTCAGTGCATCTATGGTGATAAATGCAATATAAGTGGTTACCTTTTACTAATCCCCCGCTAAAAATAACCACAAAAAAATTATAGGAACCAATCGACTGGATAAAAATGCCTACTAATTATTGTTATGTATAAATTATGTTTCTGAAATTGTCTACATATTAAAATTGTACCAACTTTGAATTTTCAAACAATAACACCCATTTTTGACATTTTATATGATTTCCTTGCAGGCCGGTAAAAGGTATTGTTTAAATACATTATGTTAAATCTTGATAGATTTAGAAGAGTTTAAATTTGAGGATGGTAAACTTAACCCATATGAGAAACATTAATTTACATCATCATAAAAGCTATCTGATTGGTTTTTTTTATTAATTTGTTAAAGAGAAACATAGACCCAAACATACCACAATTTTTTTTTTCTCTTTTCAAAAACATTTTTTAATTATGAAAACTAATAATAAATTCATATTGAAAAATTATGAATTACATTAATTTTTGCATGCAACAAACCGCAATCCTTAAAAACATCAACTGTAAGTTTAGAAATAATTTGAATAAATTAGATTTTGAGACACCATAGAGAAATTTTGCCTTTCCATAATTTAAGGAGACTGTCTTCTTTTATCAAAAGAGCCACAGAAAATAAACACTTACCGAAAATACTTTTGTAGGACTGTATAATTTTACTGGTGACTAACTGAGTGTTTTCTGTACTTTGTTACTTTTTCTTTTAAGATCCTAATTTATTTTTCGAAATTTATGGATAAACGCCTAACACTTATAGCTGTATGAAGATATAAGAAAACTTTATAAACTGTATGTCTTTCTTGGCTCTCAAGGAATAGGGCGATAAAAAAGAGCCATTTGAAAGTCAATGTTCGTGCATTTTTTAACATGTAGACAATCCTGAAAGCAAAATTTATTAATAGCATTTAATGGTAGATATTATTCTCAATCAATTGGTACATATGTCTTTCCTATATGATCATTCGCAGAAGAATTAGTAGAGGGTGATCACCTTTTTTTTCCATGACTCTTTTAAGGTATCTTTTGACCAAATAATAAAATAAGAAAGCCCTAGTATTGATAGCTACTACAAGCTAATATATGTTCAACTTTCTGGAACTTTTAGCTATTACACGATTCGTTTTAGAAAATTGCGTAGCATTATGTAGATTTGATTGAACTTAAATCATGCACGGGGAATATAGCGAAGTCTTATGAGGTATGTATTGAGAAAATAATAAAATAAGAAAACCCTAGCCTTGATATCAATCAATATAGACTCAGAGTTTATTAGCAATATTAAGACATTTACATACTTTGTGCTTTTCTAATGTCTTAAACCTTGTCAAGCCAGATACAACACAAACAAGTAAAATTGACGTGAGTTCGTTAATTTTTTTGCGCCCTCTGAAAACCCAAGGTCTGCGCCCTTTTCTCTGGCCCAGTCCGACCCTGTTTGGCGAGACCTATTCACTGTTTCATCTACACAAACTTTGTTTAGTATCTGCACATGTATCTGAAACTTTACAAATTGGCTTGTCGAAAATTAATTTAGGTTATATAGGGGATAAATCAGAAAGGGGACGGGCTACGAACACCCCCCTCTTTCCCAGTTACAAATAAAAAACAAAACGTTATTACAAAATATACATAAAATTGTAAACATTTTATTGATGATTGAGGGCCGTTTGAGTTTAAAGATGGATATAACTAATTAGTACTTACCAGATTTTTAAAAAAAGATGGAACCAGAAAAAATTTTAAATAAAAAAAGAATTAAAAAAATACAAAAAGACATGAAAAAATTTAGATCCAAATTCAAACCATTAATCTCAAATATCAAGCAGCAATAAAATCAAAAACATTAAAAAAAATTAAAGCCATAAGTCTTAAATATAAAGCTGAAATAAGATCAGAAGCATTTAAGTTTAAAATAAATATGAGCAATCATATGAAAAATCTCAAGAAGACTCTTCTTCACATTCTCTGTTTTTCACAAACAATTTATAAATAAAAAGGTCTGTTGGGATTGCCAGGAGGACCAAACATATTTCCCAACAAGTCCTCACCATCTGGCTCCTTAGAAAAACTTGTACTCATTTAAAATTTAATCCATTATGCATCTTGGAAATTAAAAAGCAACAGTTATTTTACTGCAGTGTTGTGTGTTGCTGTTTAATTTCTAAGGTGGATATGGATGAAATTTTAAATGAGTACCAGTTAAATATTTCTTTTGGTAAGACAATCCAGCAAATTATGATACATTCAAACTGACTGTAAATACTGGTAGAGAGCTTATTTAATAAAACAAAATTAAAATTTCTATCTCATAAAAGAATGAGCGAAATTCAAGTTCTTCTCTTTTTAAGAGTTGCCAAAGTGGAACGCTCTTCAAGCAGGTTGCAAGATTCAAATTTTAATTGCCAGTGACATAATTATGCACCCATGCAATGATTGACAGAACCTTTCTTTGAAAATATTGTGCCTCTCTTCGAAGTTTTGGTTTTGTCACCCTCAAAAATATAGCCGGGTCATCATTATAGAAATTAGAATTGCCAAAATTTTGTGACCTTTTTCTAGCTAATTAAAAATTCTAAAAATCGATGTCTGGTGGTTAGATATCTTAGCCCTTATAATCAAGAAAACATTTTATGAGACTCTTCTCTTTCAATCTCGCACTTATACATTACTGACAATAAGTCACACTGTTTGGTGAAAGATAGTTTTTATGAAAGGTGGTTGATGCAAAAGTAAACCAGTATACCCCCTTTTTTTTTTCTTCAAAAGTAGGGTGTCAACGATTTAAATCAGTAGATTTAAATTAGCAATTTAAATCATGATTTTAATCAAGTTAATGGTTTTAAATCATGGTTTTAATCAAGTTTTTAAAAAAATCATTGATTAAAATCAAAAATTTTCTAAATGTTTAAAATGACATAAAAAAGTATTCAAATCTAAGATGAACATAATTTGGAAAGTTTCTACAGGTATTGTGACTTATGAATACACAAAACAAAGCTTTAAATAATTGTTTCTAAGCGTAATTCCTGAGTATTGTGAAAAATTTTAAGTACAATAAGTTTGTAAAAAGCATGGTTTTTATCTAACAAACATAAAAAGCATTTAATTAAAAAATGATATTTAAATCTAATATAACTTGCGATGTCATAATTTCCTTTTAATATTCAAGTTATTCATTCTTTTATATACAATAAACACACCAATAGAGTGTCAATGATTTTAATTGATTTAAATCAGATGATAAAATCACATATTTTCTGATTTTTTAAAATGGTGGGAAAAAGCATTATAATCAATAATGAAAACAATCACTAAATCACTTGTAAAAAATGTAATATTTGTTATTGTTAATTATAACAATATTAAACTGTGTAAAAAGATGTATTATACTTTTAAAAAACATCTAACTAAATGTTAAATAACTTCAAAACATTACAATATTTAGTAGCTATTCAAATATTTTAATGTTGTGGGGAAAAAATCTGATTTAAATTTCAAAAATAAAGTTTTTGTAATCTATTTATAAATTATGTGTGAGTTTGCTGTATACATTGTTACAATTTTTGATCAATTTGATATACATACGCTTTAGAACCTGTGTAAAATTACTGACTGCTTTATGAATTTATCAAACTATTATTTATCACCCTTTTCAACCACTTTTTCAAAAATGTAGATTGTGTTCTTAATTAAACAGTTAATTGTTTAATAATTAAAAAATTTAATCTGCATCATCAATTTAAAATTAAATGCAATTTATCAATAACTTTAAAATATAAGCAGTATTTAATATTGGTTTACATAATTATTACAAAATATTAATGCACATAATGTTGTATGTAAAGAAATTTTTTATTTGCAGTTTTTTGTAATTTCTATAATTACATAATTAAAATTTTATTAATTAAAGCAAAAAAACATAGATTATGTTAGTAATTGGAGGGTTTATTCATTTTTGAAATGCTTAATTCTTGGTAGATGTTTAATATTTTAACACAGGGAAAAAAATAAAAGAAATCCGATTTAAATTTTGAAAATCTGATTTAAATAAAAAAAATGTGATTTTTTTTTTTTGATTTTTTAAAAAAATCATGATTTTTTTACACCCTATTCAAAAGGCAGTAAGTGTGCTATTTTTTTGAATGAAGTCAAGAAGAGTGTTATTTTTTGGATGAGGGGCAAGATGGGTGTTATTATTATTATTTTTCAAACTAAAGGACAGGTAGGTTATTATTTTTTTAACCAAAAGCAGGTAGGGTACAACACCCTACTGAAACTATTTACAGGAGACTCTGAATTTAATCTACAACCATTTACACATATTTCATAATTTCCTTTGTAGTAATTAAATTAATTTTATTAATAAAATTATAGTGTATCAAGAACAAACACAATTAATATCTGCAGATAAATAGAATCAAGTTACATTTTTTTTTTTTTTATTCTATTTTTACAGGAATATGTAACAAATTGGGACTCCTAGTACAGGACATGAACTATAAATATAAAGAGTTAATCTTAATTCATATTGATATCAAAATTTTACTACTTGTAAATACTGTTAATCTGATCTTGAAAATTTTGGATAAAGTTCCACAGTTGGGTTTTGAACTATGTTTAGCATCGTACACAAGTGATATTGGCAACAGTGAGATTTCAAATATATGAGAACAGACATATAAGCATATAGGCTAATGTTTATATTGTAAATTAAAATATCATATTTCCCCGCATTAGCTGGCATGCCGGAAAAAATCGAGGTATACCAGCATGCCGGAAAATATGAGGTTTCGCGAGTGGAGGACGGGTATCTGATTTATGTTCGTTTTTCAAACAACATTTTTCATTTTTTGGAAAAAACATCAATTCTGATACCAAAGACGAGATTTCTGGTCTAACAGACGAAGAAAGCGACTGTAGTGATAATGAATGATAAAATATAGAGTAAATTTTGTATTTCTAATTCTTTCTTATTAAATAAAACCCTGGATTTCAGTTAAATTACAGTTTTTTAAATTATCATATAAAATTACTTTTTACCGACTTCAAAAAGGAGGAGGTTATCAATTCGACGCGTATGTATGTTTTTTTTTTTTTTTTTTTTTTTATGTATGTTCACCGATTGCTCCGGAACTTTTTGTCCGATTTATGTGATTTTTGTTTTAATTGAAAGAGGATACTCTCGAATTGGTACCACTTCCGTTTCATCGAAATTGGTTGAGTAGTTTTTTAGTAATTCAACAAAAACCAATAAAAGGAAGGATTTCACCCAAATTATCTTTCATTGTTGTAACCGGTTTCTCAATCATAAGCATAAAACTATGTATTCATATACGTTAGCGCCAAGTTGTCGCAAAACTTGGCGCAGTTACTTTAATTATCACCAAATTTGGCGACCAAAATAAGTCGCCATAAATGAAGCCAACTTGGCTGTAACTGACTAATTTGGCGATATTCCCATTCAAATTCAGTAATGGATCTTCCACAATCTGTTTCTTTGCATTTTCTAATCGACAGTCATATTTAAAATTCTCAATTGGCAATCGCATTCAAAATAGTAATTTAATATACATTAATTAAATATACACCATTATTTCAAATGCTAAATAACACAGAAGCAAACTAACTTAATACAAAACAATAATGTAGTATACAATAGTTTAGTTTAATTAAACACATAACATCAGACTGGCGGCACATAATATATATATATATATATAATATTGGTACTTCTTAATTATCCTGTCGACCAAATTACTGTCGCCATATTGTAAGATTAAATGCCAATAATGGTTTACCATTAATTAATTAATTGTAAGATTAAATGCCAATAATGGCCAATAAAACCATTAATTCAACGTTTTATTTATATTTTTATTAATGTTTTACTAATTTAATTGTTCTTTCGTTATTTAAAATAAAAATTATGTCAATTTGTATAATTTGGCGAGTGGTTTGGCGATTTATATAATTTGGCGAAATTGATCAACGGGATAACTAAGAAGTACCATAATATTATATACATACCTACATTATATTATATTAAACAGTTATATGTATGAATGCTTTTTGATTGCCCTTAATATTTCTACTAGATAACATTAAAAATAATTTTCCTGTATAGGGGCCTCGGAGAGAAAATGAAAATTTCACGCATATTTTCTGACAACCTATTAACTGTCTCGGTACTACTTAGTTATCCCGTCGACCAATTTAGCCAGATTATATAAATCGCCAAACCACTTGCCAAATTATACAAATTGACATAATTTTTATTTTAAATAACGAAAGAACAAATAAATTACTATAACATTAATAAAAATACAAATAAAACGTCGCAATAAAAATCACTTGATGACGTAAACACGTGTATCTTGCTTAAAGTCAAGTGAATGGGACATTTACGATCAACCATTATTGGCAGTTAATCTTATAGTTTGGCGATAGATTTTTGGTCGACGGATAACTAAGTAGGGTACAGATGTCATATTCGCCCCATATTGGCGCGATTTTTTTCGGTTGCCAATTTGGCGAAAGCATCAACAGCATAAACAACATAATCCGGGTTACCACATCAAGCACTTTGGCGCAAGTTAAGTACCTGTTGCCTATATGATATTGGCGACAGAAAAAAATCGCGCCAATATGGGGCGAATATGACATCTGTTCCCTAAGTAGTACCACTGTCTCATATACACAAGCAAGTTTTTCAATATTTATAAATTTATTTATTGTAAACAACCATTTGTCTACTTTTATATGCAAACAGAGGTTGAGCCAAGATCCCTATTCTGTTAAAGTACAAGATAAACAACATAGAGAGAAATAAAAGAAGTTACTCTAATTAGTATTACAGACGGCATTGTTATGGTGCGGTGTATATACATGGCACAGAACTTAAACATCAGTAGGCATAAGCATAATGGCGAAAGCAAGTCAGTGAGTTACGCAGTCATGAAAACATTTGAATTGTATCAAGAAATGAGAGCAAGTAAATTTGAATCAGATTGCCCGATAAAAGCAAAAAATGTGCGATACTAACAACAAACATTGTTTAAAGAAAATGCGAATATCATGAGTTGCTTCCGAAAGTTCTATATGTTTTGCAGTACTATACTCACTAAAATACGTCAGTTACTATGCAGACCAATGACACTTTAATCAAGACTATTAAATGAGCATGACGATGAATTTCTAATCTTCCGTAATCGAGCCCACAGTTAAGGCTAGCGTAAAACAAAAAAAGGTACTTTTCGGTTAGCCGGGCGCCAGTGTTATGTATACATGTATATGTCTATATACATGTATATATACGCATGTATACATATACATATATGTGGGTATATATGTATATGTGTGTATATATACAATATATGTATACATATATGTATATATACATATACATGCATATATAACACTAGCGCCCGGCTAACCGAAAAATACTCCCAAAAAAATATCAGCAGTAATTGGTTTAATGTAAATGTGGGTATCATAAAATATTTAATTCGCAAAACGCTTCAATGCACCAAATCATATTAGCTCAGAAACAACAATTGGCAGTGGACGCAATAACGGTAGATTACTTAATAGTTTTAAAATCTCCACTGCCCAACGTATTGCAAATGATGATGCAATAAGAGGCATAAATGCCTAAGTGAGTTAAGCTGATTTTGTCAAGAAAGATTACAAACAAAAATAAACAAAATGCCTTCATGATGCAATGAGTTCTCAATTTCTCTATCAGAATCTTTAGATTTGGCGAAAGATTAAGCAAATAATTTAAATTATGAATAAAAGTACCATGCTGAAATGCTTAGCATACATTTAAGCACATTGGCATTACGTATACATTATACATTACATATTGGCACTTGCATAATATCTCTATATAAGAAAACATTAATGCCATCCAAAAATAAATTGTTTTTAAATTCTTGAAACCACCATAGAAATTTCATCAATGACCAGCCATTTGAGGGAACGCCATTTAAGACTTTCCCCCTGTAGTCTTTTCACGATCATTTATTGATAAGTCATTCGGTTGTCATGTACCCTAATGGCTCCTGGTGCATGTAAACTCCATTGATAGGTGCGAAGACCTCGAATTTACCTATGGATTATACCTCTGAGGTGCCTTGCCAGATGAAGGTCTCGTCATCTGATTAAGCTTCTAAATTACGAGATAAACATGAGTAGCAATGCGCAGGTGCTAAACAACAAGATATAAATGTTAACCACTTCACCGGCGGCTGGTATGAGGAAACAGTGCTTTTACCCCCGACTTATCTCGGGGCAACCGGTGAAGTGGTTGTAACTGGCATAAAAAAGTTCATAATTAAGAAATAGGCACTGCCGATAGTAAAACGATCTAGGCGTTCATCAGGTTTACTGCTGCTACGTGGCGATTAGGTGGTCACCTACGCCGATGCCAAGTATCAAACCCATTCATCTAGGACAACCCGGAAGATAAGGGCTTGGTCATAGGTTAGAAAGTATGAAAAATAAATCATTGGGTCTCTCTTCTCTATTTCATAGAGTATTTTTAGTAAGCCGAAGAACATTTTATAGTCAGTTTCCAAAGTTCGATATTTTTTCATGCGAGCAGCATCTCTTGTCGTTCTACCCATGTACAAATAGAGAAACAAAAATATTTAATTAAAAAATAAAGCTAGTAAATCTGAAGAAGAATAAATGTAATATATATATAAAGAATTTTCACAAAAAACATGTGTTATTAATGTACACACAAATCTGGACAAATGTATTTACTTATCAAAATAACATCTTTAAAAGTTTCTTTAAAAGTCCGTAATTTCCTCCAAAAGAATCATGCAAAAATTGTAACTCAAAAAAAAACTAAAAAATGAAAAATAAACTTTTTTACCAAAAATAAAACCGACTTCAAAAACTACTACAAAGTAAAAAATAATTTTTTTACATAATAGTTAATAAGAAATTAAATTAAGAGCATTGTATTTACCATGCGTATTATTATACAGTCAAGGATCTATAATCCGCACACCCATAATCCGCAATTTTCTATAATTCGCATTGCTTAATGAATGTAAACAATTAAACAAAATTTACAAATTTTTGATTCAAAAATGATTTTTTAAAAGAAATATCTGAAAATTTTTAATATAAATGAGAATATAATCAATTTTTTAATACAAGAATTTGAAAAATGCATTTTTTGAGATAGCATATTAAATTAATTATTATAGTTCACATTTTTCTTTTCATGTTACAGTGAATATGGAATTAAAATAGTGTCCAGAAAAATTAATTATTATATTTCATATTTTTCTTTTCATGTTATACTGAATATAGAATTAAAATAGTGTCCAGAAATAAGAAAATGACATATAATTCATAATACTCCGTAATCCGCAATATTCCATAATCTGCACAACCTTTGGTCCCAACTTGTGCGGATTAAAGAACTTTGCCTGTATTTATGTACATTAATTTGATTTTTTGAAGTCGGTGCCAGCCAAGCCAAGTTCAAAATTAAAATTGTTTATCCAATACAAATCGTAACAAGATACAGCAAAACCATTTAGGAAAAAAAATCCATTCTCAATCAACTCTGACACCATCCTGCATTTGAAAATCTGTGTTTGGCTACGATTTTTTTACATAATAGCCTGTATAAACGCATTAATCTTAAAATAACCCTTAATTTAGCACACATAATTACAACTAATCTCACTTGAAAATACGCCTTTATAAAATCAGATGAGATGTTTCAAAAATGGTAAAATTCAAATTTTTTAACTGAATAACAAATCGTAAAAAAACTCGTAGATATTTGGATATGTGTCTGTTGGATAATTATACTTAACTTCGTTTGGCTGGCATCGACTCCAAAAAATCAAATTAATGTACATAAATATAATAATACGCATGGTAAATACAATGCTCTTAATTTAATTTCTTATTAACTATTATGCAAAAAAATTATTTTTTACTTTGTAGTAGTTTTTGAAGTCTGTTTTATTTTTGGTAAAAAAGTTTATTTGATATAAGGTAAGCAATTATTTCTATCTTTATATATTTAGATAATTATTATATTTTTCTTATTTTATATATTGTAAGAATATTTCTACTCATGTAATAATTTATGAGTTCTACATTGTAAATATCGGATGGGTTCTGACGAGAGAAAGCTTTGTGTGAAATGGCATAAAACACGTTTTTTTTTTTTTCTTTGAATATGTAAAAAAGGTAAACTAAATAATTAGAAAAGTGGGGACGAACTGTATATTTCACCCCTCCTCCCCAACACCAATCGCTGCTACTGAATACAGCTGATGAACCTCATTCCTTTCCGTTTTCGACGACCCTTGCTTTTTCCGGCATGCCGGGAAAGACCAGGGACTAAAATTCAAAAATCTGGTCTCCCTCAAATTTTGCAGCATGCCGGCTAATGCGGGGGAATACGGTATAAATTTGATTTATATCAGGACGTTTTTCTAAAAAAATGTTTAGGGGTACTCTGAGTTTGAGTAAAAAAAAAATCTCCCTTTTGTCAATCTGTCTCCAGGTAATTTCTGCCCGGTATAAATGTAATTATTTTTATTCTCAGCAAACTATATGCAACAAATCTCATAACTATTCAAAATACTTTTAATGAAGGTTTAGCGACAGTTCTTGAATTTTTATGCAAAATGTTTAGGGGTATGCTCACACCTGCATCCCTCCAGAAAAACTGCCTATATAATTAATTATAAAAAAAAAATTAAATTTTAAATATAGAGGTGAATGTTGGAATTCAAGTGCAAATGTTTGTCACACAAAAAAAAACCATGTCCAGGTTACAACAATGAAATTAAACTTGTGCCAAACTATGTTCACTAAAATATGCTAATTGGCTGCAAACCTGTTTACAGAATTTTTCCTAAAGCTTTTTGTTAGTAGTAGACCTGAAAATTGAAAATTTTAATTAGTAGTCAGTGGCTAGTCGCACTTTTAACTTAGTAGTTTTTTTTTTTTTTTTTTCACAAATCTTAATTCTTGTTGAATTGAGTTAAAAATACTAAAATTAATTAAAATAGATTCTAGCTGTTAACACAGTTTCAGCTAAAACTGATAACTTAAAATGCGAGATTCTGAGACTATCTATAAAAAAATTTGGGTCAAACTACTTAAAAATTGATGGAATTTTTTTTTTTTTGTAACTGACAGTTATTTATTTTATTTAGTTGCCATATTTTTTCTTGTGTAACCTTGTCCCGAGTGGCGACTGGATATTTTCAGATCTAGTTTGTAGTGCAATATTTATTTATCTTTGTTATAAAATTTTAGGTCACTTCAATCCTTCTCCTGTGCAGTCTTTGGTCAGATGGAATACCACTGATGCCCCTCAGAAAGTAAGATTTTTCTAGGATAAATAAAATCTAGATTGAATAGACTTTAACAAAATAATTGATTGTTTGTACTTTCCTAAAGTTTTCTTGGTACTTTTCGGTTAGCCAGGTGCCAGTATTATATATACATGTATACATACATATATGTATATATACATATATATTTATATTACATATATTGTATATTTACATGTATATATATGTGTACATGTATATGTATTGATACATACATGTATATATACATAAACGTGTATATATAACACTGGCGCCCGGCTAACCGAAATGTACCGTTTTCTTTTATATATATATTATAGTACTATATAAGGGAGACTGGGGATACTTGATCCCCACTTTCTGTTTTTATTTTTTTCTCAGTTGTCATTTGACATTTTAAAGAAATTTTTTTCTTGGTCTAAAAAACAAATTAATTTCAGAAAATTCCATTTTTCAAAAGGGAGATCATGTATCCTTAAAGGGATACTTGATCCTTGTTGAAGATCAAGCTAATATTGTTTCATTATGCATACATTGCAGTATTATAAGTTAACTTTTATTTCTTTCATTTATGACTACAAGATGAATTTTTAAACACTTTGTTGATGACTTGACGTATAGATATTTATAAAAACTTATTTCAAATGAAAATCAAATTTCAAATTATTTTTGCTTAAAAGGCGCAAAGACCAACTTAGTGAAAAATATTCCATGCCGGGAATCGAACCCGGGTCATCAGTATAGCGCACTGACGTTCTACCGCTAAACCACATGGAACGATACCCAGCCTGGAACTTCTCACTATTACAAGTTGGCAGGGCTACAAACGCAGCACAAGATGGAATATTTTCCGTGAGCCACCAACATGGGGCAAACACAGACACTTAATTAAATCCAGCATCGATGAATCTATATTAATATTTGGAAATTTTTCCAGAGAGAAACATTCGCCTTGAATACAATATTTCAAATGAAAATCAAATTTCAAATTATTTTTGCTTAAAAGGCGCAAAGACCAACTTAGTGAAAAAAATAATAAAAATAATAGCAAAAATAATTTGAAATTTGATTTTCATTTGAAATATTGTATTCAAGGCGAATGTTTCTCTCTGGAAAAATTTCCAAATATTAATATAGATTCATCGATGCTGGATTTAATTAAGTGTCTGTGTTTGCCCCATGTTGGTGGCTCACGGAAAATATTCCATCTTGTGCTGCGTTTGTAGCCCTGCCAACTTGTAATAGTGAGAAGTTCCAGGCTGGGTATCGTTCCATGTGGTTTAGCGGTAGAACGTCAGTGCGCTATACTGATGACCCGGGTTCGATTCCCGGCATGGAATATTTTTCACTAAGTTGGTCTTTGCGCCTTTTAAGCAAAAATAATTTGAAATTTGATTTTCATTTGAAATATTGTATTCAAGGCGAATGTTTCTCTCTGGAAAAATTTCCAAATATTAATATAGATTCATCGATGCTGGATTTAATTAAGTGTCTGTGTTTGCCCCATGTTGGTGGCTCACGGAAAATATTCCATCTTGTGCTGCGTTTGTAGCCCTGCCAACTTGTAATAGTGAGAAGTTCCAGGCTGGGTATCGTTCCATGTGGTTTAGCGGTAGAACGTCAGTGCGCTATACTGATGACCCGGGTTCGATTCCCGGCATGGAATATTTTTCACTAAGTTGGTCTTTGCGCCTTTTAAGCAAAAATAATTTGAAATTTGATTTTCATTTGAAATATTGTATTCAAGGCGAATGTTTCTCTCTGGAAAAATTTCCAAATATTAATAACTATAAACTCAATTTAATTTTTAAAAAAAGCTAAAATGAAAACTTTAGAAACAAAAGCTAGAAAGAAATCAACAAATAGTTAAACTTTATTTTAATAAATAATACAAGTATACAATAATACAAAGTAAAAGTAATGAAGAAAGCTTTCAAATAATAATGACACAGCCTCATTATCAGCAGGTATTTTGAAACAATGAAAGAAAGGTTGTAGCAGTTCTTAAGGTTCCTCCTACCATAAATGGATTAGGCAACTTAATAATGCAATCTGACTCATCAACTATGCTTTTATCAACTTTTTCCGAGAAACAATTCATTAAGCATGCCTTTTCTTCGTAAAAAATTGATCTCATGTTCAAAAAGTCCCATTTCTAAATTGAATGTTTCTTGTGATCTGGGTAGTATTTTAAATAAAATTAAAGTATCACAAACACCTTTTGCTAAATTGATGTTAATGGTCTGTATTTAGTAAAAAAACTGAAGTATTTCTGTTTGTATTAAAAGTTTAGCTATTTGGGGATACATGATCCCTAGGATCAAGTATCCCCATTTTGTGTTTAGAACATAAATGTATATTTTAAGTGGTAAATAAACAAAACTAATTTGTTAAAGAAGTTATATTGAGAATAGTAAAGTTTATACTTTAAAATGATATACAATTCAATTTATCAAATTTCCAACAATAGAAAATAAAAACAAAACTTTAAAAAAGTTGAACTTGCAACAATTAAATATTTCCTTTTCATGCTCAAACAAAATGGCTGTAAATGATTTTATGTTGCCAGATTATCTGAAATAATGCATCTTAAAATGTGTTGCTAGATTTGAAAACTCTACATATTGATTTTGGTATACTTTTTAATCAGGGATCAAGTATCCTCAGTCTCCCCTATGTAGGATTTGAATTTAGGTAGCATCATTTATTCCACTTATGACATAAAAGGATCAAATCAACAAATTCTCTAATATTGTCTATGATTTGAGTGCATGAGATATAAAACCAAATTTCACGGATCACAAACAAAAAGAAGGGCTGTAGACTTTGAAAATTGGAAAAAAATCGATCTCTTATTTTTCCATCATTCATGTAGCATTGATACGGAAGATGTCTATAAAGCAATTGGCTGTAACTACTGTAAAAACACATATTCGCGAGGCGTAATTTTAACGAAAATGACGATATCGGTGTTTTCGCGAGCTGAAAATTTCGCGAAATTTACATGAACAGAGCCGAAAGTTGAAAAATCCTGAAACTACCTAAATAGAACTCCTTTTGCATAAGGCATTTAACGAAAATTCCTTTTGTCCGAAAAATTCTTTCTATTAATTGTATTATTGTTTTTATTCAAAAAATAGTTGTAACTATTCAAGAAATTTTTGTACTTATTTCTAATTTAAGTAAGTGTAATCATTAAATTTTGGATAAGTGAAAAATTTCTGATTTTTTATTGGGGGGGAAAAAATATTTTGCGAGGCTTAAATTTTCGCGATTACGACAGGCTCGCGAAAATAAGTACTTTTACAGTATATTAGGCCTGATTAGAATATTCTACAAATTATATACTTTGTGTTAATTCTAGTATGTTCGAAGGAGCTAGTTATAAAAGCATTCTAAAAAATGAAATATTCTTAATGTTGATTTTGATTTCCTTTAAAAGTTAGCTATGACAAAAAAGATTTTTCTAAAGTCTAATATTTTTTTTAAAACCTGAATAAAGAAATTGGGTAGTTTGGGTTTGAAATTACAGTCGACTCTTTTAAATTCTACCGATGTATAATCTGCTTGCCATTCATTTGTACTTTGAGATATAAATACGCAATGTAAATCACCATTGAACAAATTGAATATTAAAGTCATTTATTTCATCAGTTACTATTTAATCTTCAAGGAAGTGAATTTCAATATATTTCACATATTGCATATAATTTTTTTTTTTTTTTGCTTATAAAAAAAGAAACTAATGCAAATATTAAAAGACCAATTACAGTTTTAAGCTAAGCATTTGAAGATGTATATATAATTTTTTTAAAACTAAGCTGCTCAACTCTAATATCCTTTTTATATTTTTTTTACATGCAAATATTATTACTAAAGGGAAAAAATATATTAAAAAAGCAATGATCTATACAGTCTGCTAAACCAAGCTAAATAGATTTCTCAGAGTTTTTTTTTTTTTTTGGCCTTTTCTTTATAGCTATCAGTAGAAAGTGCAAAAATGAGAGCTTTTTAAAAAATGTTTTTATTCATATTTTTTTCCCTCAAAGGAAAGTTAGAGTAATTGAAAATATACTGTAAAATACCAAAAGTAGTACCCCCTCATGTATGTGAATTTTCCTTTTTTGGAAAAGTGCCATTTATAAACCCTCGTCTTCAAGTTTTATTTTCTAATGCTTTCAATCTTTCTTTTTTTTCCGCAAATTCCTTAAATTTATTGTTTCCATATCTCCCAAATGAATATATCTTATGCACTTTTTTTTTATGTAATCTCTTTACATATCATTATATCAGAATGGCATATGTTCTCTGTATTATACTATTAATTTTTTCCTTGATTTTTATGCACTAAGATTTCATAGATATTTATATTGAGTTTAACTTTTATAATTTTTGTTCATATTTCTTTCATATCTAAATAAATTATTTTATGTAAATTTGTTTTTGTTGTTTTTATTAATGAAAACTAACTAGCTTCTATGGAAGAGAATTTTAAAATTTTAAAAAGATGTTAATTTGATGTGATTTTATTTTGGAAATTGTATAAATCTTGCGAAATTTCATAAATTCCAAATATACTCTCCCAATTTATCTATCCTTTTCACAAAAGTTAAAATTATAAGTCCCCCTTAAAATTATTACGATTTCCTGTCTTCTAAAGGGGCCTTACTTTCGCTACTTTACAGTAAGTACTATAAATAATCATTAAATTAAATTCAGGATGTAAACAATGGCCAAGGTTTCCTTTTTAGGTACATAGTGAATAGTTTCTTTTATAAATTTTATAATTGATATTTTATTATTTATTTGTTTAAAAATGTTTACAGCTTGATGCATTTTTGTGATATTTTTAGCATTCAATTACTATTCTCAAAAAACGCACATTACTGCTGTCATTGTATCTGTGAGATTGAATGGCATAATTTCATATTTATACATTTTATGCAGCGATATTTCGGGAAAAGATAGTAATTAACTGGAAATTTATGTTCTTTTGCCTTTAATCCTAAAAAAATTGAATCGAATTAGCCTCTCTGAAGATGCCTTGCAATAAAAATAGTCACTGTATCTTACAGATACAAGGATAGTAATCAAGTGTTAAACATCCTTGTTGCTAATAATTAAAAAATGACTTTTACTAAATCTAAATTATTAACAGCATAATTTTATCTGAAGATGCGTGTAATTGATAAACATTTTAGCTGAAATAGGTACATACAGTGGGTACATATAGGTAGAACAGTAGCATAATTGCTACTGTTATATGAACTTTTTTAATTTCTTATTTTTTATCTTTTTAAAAGTTATTTCATCCCAACAAAAAAATAAGAATTTGTATTTTTAGTTATACTTATCAAATTGATTTCTTTAAGTCAGGATGTTGAATTGTTTCCTGTAAAATAAAAAGAATATTCCACACCAGCCCTGACCAACCTTTCACTAAGCAGGGGCACATTTCAGCTCTTGGCAAACAATGAAAGGCGCTATTATTACCAAGGCTCAAAACATGACAAAATTATCTCACATTATTAGTAGCAATACACATGCAAATGCATATCGCAGTAGAAGACATAAGGCCTCTTCGGATCTGGAACTCCATGTAAAAAATTTTAAAAAAACTATAAATCATAATAAGTTTTGAATTATACATTTTTCTGTGAGGGGTTATATCAGAAATTTTTTTAGTAGAAAGAGACAGAAACTTTAATCTCACTTATAATTTAAATAAAATAGTAATCAGAGATATTGCTAGGTTTTTTGGGATGCAAAGATATTCTGATTTATTTTGGAGGCGCAAATATGCCATTATAAAAAGTACAAAAACAAAGACAGGCATATTAGTGACCAATCCATGGGTGGTTCCAAAGAGATAGCCTGGAAGAGCTTTCATTGATGGAAATCATTTCGCATGATTTTATAGATTTTTTAAAAACAAAATAAGAAAAGAAAACTAAAATTTTAAAGGTCTAGGAGAGAAAATGACACCCCTTTACCCATATTAATAAAACAGAAATGGGCCAGTGTAATAACATCATCAACAACAACAAAAAGCTGAACCTTTATGCGCAAAGTTTTGTGAATACTTTGAAAAGTAGAGGGTGGGGAAAATATACAAAAGAATAAATTGTATGTGTAAGTATTTTTTATACATATGACTCAAAGAATATTGTAGAAGAATATTACATATTCTTGTATAATATTAATAATAGTTTATAAATAAATATTTTATGTACTAATGCTTTATTTTATAATATTTATACTTGTAAGTTTGTAGATATATAACATTCTTGCATCTTCTTATTTATTATTTTGTATATTAAATTAACTGTGTGCACAATTTTTGTAGACTAAATTTGGACCCTTGAAAGATCAGGATAGAATATTTACTAACTTATATGGGAGGCATGACTGGAAGCTTAAAGGTGCTATGGCTAGGGTAATTATATTTTGGTACTTTTTTAAATACTTTGTTTGAATTTTTTTTCTATAACAAATTTGCTAATGAATATTTTTTATTAGATACTACTATAAACTGTTTTAAGGGGAGATTTGCCTATAGATAGATTAACTATGCCTACAGATTAAACTGTATATTTAAACATTTGCATTAGCAAATGGCAGAATGAAAGTTTCCAGGTGATGAATAGTAACAGAAGAAAAGTCAGTGATCAGGCAATGAAAACGGCAAATTCTTTCATTTTGGTGATGACATATTATAGGGGAGAGTGGGGAGGAATGGGACACTTTTTACAAAAATAAGAAAATCAACTTTGTTTGACACAAAAACAAAAATTTCGATATATAGAATACAAAATGAAACACTTTCTAATGTCCTCGAACAATATAGAAACATAATTTGCAGAAACAATTTCATAAATAAAGAAATTGTAAATTTCAAAATGTGTCTCATACCTCCCCACTAACAGGGAGGTATGACAGCTGTAAAACAATGTATGATAAGGCACAAATTGCCTAGTGTTAGCTATATATTACACCATGGAAATTCTGGAAACATTCTTATGTGTCCATATGGAGAGGTAAAGTTATAAATGTTAAAAGAGAAATTAGAAAGGATATAATATATTTGAGGAGAGTTTGGTACATGAGTGTATAAAAAATGGAGCATTTAAAGAAGAAAAAAATAAATTCTCTAAATAAAATTTTGAAAAGCTTGTTGCTAAGCATATTCATGCATATGCTATTCATAATGTTTTTAGTAGTGAGAAATGGTGTTTTTATTATATGTCTATGTACTTATAATTTTAAATGTTTACTACAAATGAAATAAGACTTGTATATTAATAGGTCTTAAAATTAAGTAATAAAACATGCAACTAAATAGCCATTGTCCTCTTTAATTTTATAAAGCAGTAAAAATTTGGGGGGGGGGGGGGGGTAAAGGTCAGTGTAAACCAGATAAAGCAGTTGGTATGGCCCTTTTAAAATTTATCTGACATATTTGCTATTTGGACTACAAATCACCAGCAAAACCAGTTTTATTCCAGTATTAATGTCTTTATAATTGAGAAATTGGGTTACTTATTAAACTCTAAATCAATTAAATGTCTTTAAAACTAATTAAAAACACTTTTAAAAAATGTAGTTTATAATTACAGTGCTTCGTTATATAAAAGCCAGTTATGGCCAAAAAAGGCCAATTTTGGCCAAAAAAAGCTGGTTTAAACCAATAAAAGCCGTCGGCGTGGCTTTTTTTAATTTTAGCCAGCTTTTTTGCAACCCTGCTATATATACAGTCTAACAAAGATTGTAGGTTCATAATGTCTGTTCTACAATATCAAATTCCATTACCTTCATCACTGGATAAAAAATTCAGGATTGTCATTCAGAGGTGACATTAAAAAGTCATCAGTTTAATTTATTTACATTTTGAAGTAAATGGATATATTTATAATGTTATAATTAATTGTTACATTTTCAATATTTCAGATTATTAATTTATTGTCTGCATTATTTCTCTATTTTAATTTAAATATTTAAGTTCAAAAACAACTTTAAAAACGTATTAAGTAAATAAATAAAAAGCATTCTAAATAATTTATATTCCGTTAATAATCCTATAATTAATAATTATTCAAAGTAATAAATATTATAATATGCAATTAAATATAATTCTAATAGTGTACAGATCTTTTAAAATATAAACATTACGGCATATCGTTCGTTAAAGTAACTTACAATGCTTTTCTTACAATCGCTAACTTCCGAAAATATAAATTTAAAAAGTTATTTAATATTAATTATTTTATTCCAAAACTATTTTTGTTAGATGCTACTATTTATTTCTAAGCGATTGCCAAAATTTCATTAATTTTAAACCGTAATTTAGCGAGATATCCGCATTACAAAATTTAATCACTTCTGTCAGTTTTAAAAGACGTGCGATCCATTTTTTTTTCACCGATGCAGTTAGACATTTTTTATCTTTCTTCCTCGCAGAAAAGGACGTCGTGACGTCACTCTATCCTCCATCTTGTTTTGGTATCACGGCATGACATCGCCGGTACTCAGGAATGCAGGGGGAATGCAACTTCGATTACGATACAAATCGTTATCGATATTTCGATTGCGATGAAAATCGCTATCGTGATGACTCAGATGTGCACGTGCCGGTCGCTGATTGGCAAATTTAAGTTGAGCGTCAGTTTTAACGTTCTTTTCGGGCCATCTGTTTTTACTCACTCTCTCTCGGGACGATGTAGCAGGAGGTTGTTGTCGGGCGGCTGAGGTTTTCTGGCCTCAGTCGCTCTGTCAGAGTTCCGTGCATAACGAGCAAAATTTTTAGATAAAAACTTTCGTCAGCTTCACATCTAAGAACATCGATCCATTTATTTATTTTCTTTCAATATTTCTACAAGAGAATTCCAGCAACATGAGTGGCATGTTATGTTAAGGATGTGAGGACCTGTCTGCTGTTTTTCTTCATTAAACCTGCTTGAGGAGCTATCTGCTGCTCTCTCTATTATTCAAAGACGATGTCAAACAACAGCTGCTGTCACTTCCCATGATGCGGCAGAATGATGACAACTGTCCCCTGTAATTTCTTCATAATTTCTTAAGTACTTCTTCTCAACCTCATAAATCATCTAGTGTTCCTCAACTGCAGGAAGGAAACCATCCCTTTATTAAATTCTCTTCATCTCTGTGTTAATTCTGAAAGCCTCTGAGTACTACAACTTATCCAGAATCCTTCTCAACCAGAAACTTTTCGGAATACTGAACTTTTAAACTGAACTGTGGACATTAATTAAAATTCGGACAGTATAACTCAACTTTGTTTATATGAACAATCATAACATCCTTCCACATTACCGCCAGTTAGTCAATGGAAATAAACACCCATTTTTAACATAATCTAAAAGTATATCCTCATCACTCTGTTATTTCCTGGCCAGGAAAATATTTTACTTCGTCATTATTAGTTTTATATATTATTTCAGTACATATAAAATAATATTGCAATAAAATATGTGTCAACAGTACCTTCAATCTCCGGGTGAGTTATTTTACACTTTCTTACTTTTCAGCCTCCGTTATTGATTACTTTTATGGCAACATTTTCTAAATTATTTTTAATGCTTAACTTTAATTCCTAATATTTTCATTGGTTGCCAATTCATTTTAATTTTCAGACAACCACTACGGCGATCCACGGCCACACAAAATATAGCATTTGGCGCCTTTGACCAATTTTTAGGTGTTCGAACCTGGTCAATGTCTGAAAATCTTAACTTTAAATGTTTAACTTTTGGAAATTATAATGTGCAATATTATATTTCAAAGATCGTTTAACGATTTTTTTTTTAACGGTTATTTTATTTTAACTTCATTAATATTTTCTGTTATTGCTGATAAATTTTAACTTGATTCAAATGATTAATTATAAAAAGAAATTCCTAAGATAAGATTTTTTTTCCGTCCATGTGTGCACCAAAAAAAAATAATATTTTGATATAAAGTGTATTTTATATATATTCTTATATTTTATATATATATTCTTATATTTTATTTGTTTCATTTCTTATATTTTATACAATAGATTTTGGAAAAGATTTATTATTATTTACCTATATTTGTTTATTGATAAATTTAATTTATACAGATATAATTTTCTCAGTCTTTTGAAAAAAGAAATATTACTTTTTAGTTGTATTTTCATATTTTGCTTGGTAAAATTTTTATTTTATTTTGCTAAATCATGGCAAACAATCGCGCACTTTTTCGGTCGATGATTTCGGCAATTCCACCTTTTCATGGCCACCCTAATGAAAATGTTAACATCTTTTTACAAAATTTAGAAGATGTATGCAACATTCAAAATATCAAAGAAGAAAACCGCATCACTCTATTGAGACTCCTGTGTAGGGAAAAGGCTTCAGAATTTTTGTCAACTGACAAATGTGTAAGCGAAGAAAAAAGTTTTGGAAATGTAGCAAATTTGATGAAATTAAAATTTGAATACAAACAAAATTTCCAGGAAGCGTCGTATCAGTATGGGCGCATAACTCAACAGCCGAAACAGTCTGTGCTTGATTTAGCGGAGGAAGTCAGGGCTACGGTTAACAATATGGCTCCAGGTTCTGAGGATAATGCAGCGTTAGACTCATTTAAGGCTAATTTAATGTCTTCCAAATTTTTAGAGGCCTTGCGAACTGACATTAAAGTTGAAGTTCTTAAATTCGGAAAAAAAAATTTTGATGAAATTGTGGCTAAGGTCGTAGATATTGAAAAAGCGCTGGAGCATAATACTTTTGATCTTAACACTTTACAAGTTGTACCATCCACCAGTAATCCAGACAGTTTGCTAGAAAAACTTTTGAAATGCCAGGAAGATCAGAATAAACAAATTGCTCAGCTGACAGAAACGGTGAAGAAGATGAAAGAGGAAAAGCTGTTATGTCAGATTTGCCGCAAGGCACACAGTGCCAAAGATTGCTGGTACTACCTAGAGTTTCAAAACTTGAATGGTAGAAACAGTACAAATTTTTCAAGAGGGGGCATGAATAACAGTGAGGCGAATTATTTTGTTAATGAAAATAGCAATTGGTATAATAACAATCAAAGGGGTTTTCAGGATAATGGCATAAGATATAATCGTGGAAGAGGTCGTAACAATTACAGACCATACAACCGTTCAAGAAGACATTTAAACGGGTAAAGGGTTCTGAAATTGATGTAAATAATTCCCCCCCTCATGATTGCAGGGCCCTAGATTCTTTTTTTTATAATGATGAGGGTATTAAATTAAATCCTAATGTAAATACTGATAAAATTTTGATGAGCTGCAATATAGATAACTCAGAATTACCAATAATTAAACTTAAATTTGGAAAACTCGCTTTTGATGGGCTTTTAGACAGTGGAACGAATTTGTCACTAATACAACCACATGCAATTGATCTTCTTAAAAAACAAAATAAATTAAATTTCTTATCACGCTCTGTAAATATAAAAACTATCAACAACTCATCTATTCCTTTTTTTTCAACGGTACAACTTAAATTTCGAATTCAGAACACTTGGTTCACTAACACATTTTTCATTACTCATGACAATTGGCACTCCAATTATCAAATTATTTTGGGCTACGATTTCCTCAATAGAAATAAAGTTCTTTTGGACTCAGCGAATCAGCAACTTATTATGGGTCACCTTACTTTTCCTTTTGCCAATAAAAACCTTGATTCTTTGCAACCTGTAAATGATAATGACAATAGTAACATTTCACCTGCTGATAATTTTGATAATTCTAATTCTGTTAATAATCCTCCCCCTTCAGAGTTTAATGCTAATGTTCAAAATAACCCAGTACTTTCAAATGACTTAAATTCTTCTCTAAATAATCCAGTATTTTCTAATGATTTAATTTCTTCTCAAAATAATTCTGAAATGTCAAAAAATTTTGTTAAACCAGCCAATCAAGTAACTCTAAGACCCAATCAAGGCAAAATTATCAAACTTAAACCTCTTCATAAAATTAGTAATTCCTTAAACTATTTATTTTGTCCAACATCAAATAAATTATCTTTAAAATTAAATTTCAGTCTACATCAACCTGATGCAAACAATGCCATTCTTTTATATGTCCACAACAATACTGATAAAAACATAATAATTAGAAAGAAAATTAAATTAGGATTTATAAAGCCCATTTCAGAAGACCAAATTTCAACTCATGACAATACTCAAACATATCAAGTTAATTCTTTAATTACTCAGGAAATGCTAGAACTTAGAGAAAAAGAACTTATGTCTGATAAATTTAATATTGCCCACTTACCTGATGCTGAGAAAAAACGTGTTCTTAGTCTATTAATGGATAACTCCGCTGTATTTTCTTCGTCTTATGACACTCTTGGCTGCACTGATAAAGTAGTTCCTGAATTTAAATTGCTTCATGACTTTGCACTGCAAACAAAACCCTATCCCATTCCTAAAATAGCCAAAGATTTTGCTCGTAAAGAAATTTCTGATCTTTTAAAGGCAGGAATAATTCAAAACTCTTCCTCTAACTATTGCTTTCCAGTTCTTTTTGTACATAAAAAATCTCTTCCTACTGATGATCCAAGTAAATTAAAATTCCGTATGGTTATTGATTACCGTCTTTTAAATGCAATTACTGAACCATATAAAATTTGTCTTCCTAGAATTAATGAAGTAGTTCAAAACATTTCAGGTAAAAAACTGTATACGGTATTAGACTTAAAATCAGCATTTTTTCAAATTCTTCTGCAGGAAAAGGACAGGGCAAAATTAGCGTTTGCAACTGAGTATGGAAATTTTGAACCTACCAGATTAGCCTTTGGCCTCGTTAATAGTACTTCTTATTTTCACACATTAATTAACGATTGTTTGGACCCATTAAGGGGCAAAAATGTTCAATATTTTCTTGACGATATTATTGTGGCTGCTGATTCTCTAGAGGAAATGTTGTCATGGCTCCAAAAAGTATTTGACAGACTTAAGGAATTTAATTTAACTTTAGACCCAGCAAAATTACAAATTTGTCAACAAGAGATAACTTACCTTGGTTTTAATTTGCATCAAAATGGTCATTCCCCATCGCCAGATAATGTAAATAAAATAAATAAATTTCCAAGACCCACTAATGTAAAAGAAGTACAAAGTTTCCTAGGAATGATCAACTATTTTAGACATTTAATTTTCAATTTTGCTGATATTGTACAACCAATAGTTAATTTGACAAAAAAGAATGCTAAATTTTTTTGGAGTAAAGAATGTCAAGATTCCTTCCTGAAAATTCAAAATATTCTCCTCAATAATCCTACAGTTAAGAACTTTGATGAAAATAAAGAGGTATGTTTGGTAACAGATGCGTCAAAAAATGCTATCTGTGGAATTTTGTTACAGCGTCATGACAATCAGTTTTATCCCATAGAATTTTATTCCAAAAAACTTAACAAGTGCAAATCTAATTATCCATCCATTAAAAGAGAATTTTATGCAATTTATTCCTCCATTAAACATTTTCACGAATACTTATATGGTAGGCAATTTAAGATTTTAACTGATGCCAAAGCACTCACCTATCATATGAAATTAGAAAAACAATCTGAAATAATAATTAGATGGATAATGTATCTACAGGGCTTTAATTACAAAATTGATCATATCCCAGGTCTTGTGAAC
This sequence comes from Maratus speciosus, assembly GCA_963932465.1. Taxonomy (NCBI): domain Eukaryota; kingdom Metazoa; phylum Arthropoda; class Arachnida; order Araneae; family Salticidae; genus Maratus; species Maratus speciosus. Next base: position 230,671,421 of record OZ010798.1, on the reverse strand, counting down.
CCCGCAGATTTCCTTTCTCGTGTTGTTGACCCCCCTGACAATCCTAACTTAATTGTAAACGCATTAAATATTTTTATTCCTACTAATGACTCCCTAACGACCGAGAATATCCTAAAAGAACAACTTAAAGGTGCTAAACTTAAAGATATAAGAGATAAATTAATTGCTAATAAAATGCCTAATTCTTCTTATTCTATAAATCCAGATAACAATTTAATTATGATTGCCAGGAAAAAGCGTAATAGAGTTAATAAATCTAAGAAAATATATATTCCTAAAACTTTAATTAACAGCTGTATTGCTCTGGGACATCAAGTGCATTTTGGGATAAATAAAACAGTAGATACAATTTCAAAACTTTATTTTGGGGATGGTATGGTTAAAGATATACAGAATTTTGTAAATACTTGTGAACAGTGCTTACCTCACAAAAGTAAACAAACAAATACAAAACCTAGTTTTATTTCCAAATCTGATTTAGCGCCGGGAGAAATGATTGCTATTGATGTTGTGGGAAAACTTCCTAGATCACATGATGGAAATTTTTTTATTTTAACTATAGTTGATCATTATTCACGATTTTTAGAGGCTATTCCACTTGCTAATGTGACATCTCATTCTGTTATTAAATCTCTTAATGATTATTTTTCGAGGTACGGGATACCAAAAGTTTTGTTATCTGATAACGCTAAATATTTCACCTCTAATGAAATTAAACAATTCTTAAAATCATTAAAAATCAATCATAGAAATTCATCCATCTATTACCCGAAATCTAACGGTCTTGTTGAACGAATTAATCGTTCACTTAAAGAGTCAGTTGCCTCTCTGTCTGATCAAGTCATTGAATGGTCCGACAGACTTAAATTTTTCGTTCTCCATTATAATAACTCTAAACATGCTGTAACAAATTTTACGCCAGCCAATTTATTCTTAGGTAGGGATTTAAATTTGCCAATCGATACTTTTCAACCGGCCAAAGAGGTTGAAGAACCAAGTATATATTTCAAAAAATTACAAGATCATATTTCAAAAACTAGAGAATTGGTTAAACAGAATGAGGAAAAATATTTCGCTCAGAATGAAAAGTATTTAAAAGGTCGTCCACCTCCAGTATTAAAGCTTGGAGATGTTGTGTATTTAAAGAATTTAATTCATACTCCTACTTTCATGCCAAAAAATACAGGACCTTTTAAAATTACAGGAGTCTTTAGGAGTCATAATTACCTAATTGAGCATGTTAATGAACCGCTAAATTGTGCTAAATTACATGTTAGCAAATTGATTCCGACTGGACAAACAAAGTAAGGTTTTTCTGCCATTTCTAATATTGTTTCATCCTTTATGTACAATTTTAACTTTTATTATTATTCCAAATCATAGTATATGATCCTAACTTCATTTCAATTTTCATTTATTCATTTTTAAATTTAATTTTAAACTCAATAGTGTGACAACTTATCCAGTTTCACCCATTTGATACTAAACGGTTCATGAGGTAGCTTCTTTTGAATTACTCAATGCATATGTGTCTAGCTAACTCATTATGTTTTGAGAAGTATCTTTTAATATTCTTTACGACTTAATTCATTTATAGTATAATTCTTTAATTTAACTTTTTTCCATAACTACCTATTTCAATATAAATCTTACTTAGTTGTCATAAGTCATATTTGACCTTTCAGTATTCTTTTATAAAGGATTGAACTTTATTTTGGCTTTTAACCTATACACTTTATTGCTGTTTGTAACTTGATGTGACATTATTTTATAATTTTAATTTAGGATCCTAATTATTAATTTTCTTTAAAGAATATCAATCTATTAAGTTAAATTAAATATTGAGACAAAAAAAAAAAAAAAAAAAGAAAGAAAGAAATTAAATTAAATTGATTTCATAAATGTTATTTTGATAATCTCTACAATGCGCATGCCTTATGGTTCTAGAAGAGATTTAAATTCTATGTAAAAGATGGAGTTTCTGCTCTAAGCTTTTCTAAAAAAATTTTCTATTTTCTTTAAATTCTGGACCATTACACACAGAGGGTCAACTCGGCTTAGTTTGGGGTGTAAAATTTAGCACAAATTCTGCCCTTCTGACATTCCCTCACGGTATGGTCTCTGGTATAATTTGGAGAATTTTGAAAATTTGTGTGAAATTGTGTCGATGACTTCCATGTATGGTTGTCAACAGGTTGGAATTATTCCTTTTCTTTTCGACACTTGTGCAGTTCTTAAGTGATGTCTTCTCTTAAATTTCAATTGCATTATATTTACACACTTATATTGTTATATTTTTTAAATGTATGTTTGTCTCACAATCACATCATTACTTCAGTAGTGTCCTGCTATATGTCATTGACTCTTGCTCAGTTCCATTTTACATAAAGTATAGCAATTTTAATCATGTGCAATAACTCATATTTTTTTTACAATGTGCAATTTCAACTCAGTTATGTATATAGTATATCTCTATCATTCGTTTGTTTATATTGCAATAAGAATTGTAATGGTGTTCACATGGATATTTACGTTTCAATTAAGTAGTAGGATTTTATTAATTTTTCACTCACCCAGAGAAGCGTTTGTATATTCTATGTATTGTTGTGTATCTGTTTCAACATATTTAGTGTTTAGTATTCAGTATTATTTCTATATTCATTTTCTTTTGCATTTGTTTAGTGTACTGTAATTGTTTTTTTTATTGGATTACTTACAGAGAAGTGCATCTCTGAAGATTTTCCAATCGTTTGAGTGCGTCACTTGAACGTTTAGTTTGTTTGTGCATTCAGTTATGCATTATTGAGATGCCAGTATCTCGAACTTTTTTTTTCATAATTTTTTTTTCTATAGGCTGCAGGTAAATGTTACATTTTCAATATTTCAGATTATTAATTTATCGTCTGCATTATTTCTCTATTTTAATTTAATTATTTAAGTTCAAAAACAACTTTAAAAACGTATTAAGTAAATAAATAAAAAGCATTCTAAATAATTTATATTCCGTTAATAATCCTATAATTAATAATTATTCAAAGTAATAAATATTATAATATGCAATTAAATATAATTCTAATAGTGTACAGATCTTTTAAAATATAAACATCACGGCATATCGTTCGTTAAAGTAACTTACAATGCTTTTCTTACAATCGCTAACTTCCGAAAATATAAATTTAAAAAGTTATTTAATATTAATTATTTTATTCCAAAACTATTTTTATTGGATGCTACTATTTATTTCTAAGCGATTGCCAAAATTTCATTAATTTTAAACCGTAATTTAGCGAGATATCCGCATTACAAAATTTAATAACTTCTGTCAGTTTTAAAAGACGCGCGATCCATTTTTTTTTCACCGACGTAGTTAGACATTTTTTATCTTTCTTCCTCGCAGAAAAGGACGTCGTGACGTCACTCTATCCTCCATCTTGTTTTGGTATCACGGCATGACATCGCCGGTACTCAGGAATGCAGGGGGAATGCAACTTCGATTACGATACAAATCGTTATCGATATTTCGATTGCGATGAAAATCGCTATCGTGATGACTCAGATGTGCACGTGCCGGTCGCTGATTGGCGAATTTAAGTTGAGCGTCAGTTTTAACGTTCTTTTCGGGCCATCTGTTTTTACTCACTCTCTCTCGGGACGATGTAGCAGGAGGTTGTTGTCGGGCGGCTGAGGTTTTCTGGCCTCAGTCGCTCTGTCAGAGTTCCGTGCGTAACGAGCAAAATTTTTAGGTAAAAACTTTCGTCAGCTTCACATCTAAGAACATTGATCCATTTATTTATTTTCTTTCAATATTTCTACAAGAGAATTCCAGCAACATAAGTGGCATGTTATGTTAAGGATGTGAGGACCTGTCTGCTGTTTTTCTTCATTAAACCTGCTTGAGGAGCTATCTGCTGCTCTCTCTATTATTCAAAGACGATGTCAAACAACAGCTGCTGTCACTTCCCATGATGCGGCAGAATGATGACAACTGTCCCCTGTAATTTCTTCATAATTTCTTAAGTACTTCTTCTCAACCTCATAAATCATCTAGTGTTCCTCAACTGCAGGAAGGAAACCATCCCTTTATTAAATTCTCTTCATCTCTGTGTTAATTCTGAAAGCCTCTGAGTACTACAACTTATCCAGAATCCTTCTCAACCAGAAACTTTTCGGAATACTGAACTTTTAAACTGAACTGTGGACATTAATTAAAATTCGGACAGTATAACTCAACTTTGTTTATATGAACAATCATAACATCCTTCCACATTACCGCCAGTTAGTCAATGGAAATAAACACCCATTTTTAACATAATCTAAAAGTATATCCTCATCACTCTGTTATTTCCTGGCCAGGAAAATATTTTACTTCGTCATTATTAGTTTTATATATTATTTCAGTACATATAAAATAATATTACAATAAAATATGTGTCAACTGTACCTTCAATCTCCGGGTGAGTTATTTTACACTTTCTTACTTTTCAGCCTCCGTTATTGATTATTTTTATGGCAACATTTTCTAAATTATTTTTAATGCTTAACTTTAATTCCTAATATTTTCATTGGTTGCCAATTCATTTTAATTTTCAGACAACCACTACGGCGATCCACGGCCACATAAATATAGCATTAATATACTACCCTCGAAAAATATTTGCATATTAGCAATTTACATTTATCTTTTTAAAAAGAAGGAATTAGGCATGTCCCATTCCTCCCTCTGCCTTATGTTAAACTTCTTGTATAAACAAAAATGCTGCTTTTAAGCATAGTTTAAATTGGGGATAATATACAGTATAATGTTTCATAAATGAGGAAACTATTACATCTACGCATAAACAAGTCATTAATATACAAAAAAACATGAAATGTATATGAAGCAAATTTACTTTTGATTCTTGAAATAATCTTTTTCTTTATACAACAGAAAGCTTATACAGATCAGCTACTTTTTTCAGAATAATACATAAAGAGAAAAGCGTACTGTCCCATTCCACCCCACTCTCCCCTACCATTTTTAGAACCTATTAATTTGGAACTTGAAAACTATTAACAGGATTGTCAGCTGCAAAAATGCTAAGAAAATATTTGGAGTATTTACAGGTTTCCCCACTGTTCTAAAAGGTGCTTAGAAGTCGTTATATTTACTTTTCATTTCTCGGGATAGTTATCAGTATTTAATTTATACTAATAATAATCCTTCAAAAGTATTCATTTTTCCTTGAAAATGTAGATTTCACAATGAAAAGGAGTATGCATAAGTTTGTGAATTTACTTTTTGTAATTAAGCTATTAATCGCATGATTCTTTGATTAAATGGAGGCAAAAAATAGTGTACAAAATCTCCCCCCCCCCCCCCCCACCGGGTATGCCACTGATAATTCAAGAAGTTAGCTCTCTGAAAGTAGAGAACAAAAAGACCAGTAGTTTTATTAAATCAGCGTGCATGTCTAGTGCAGCAGTGTAGATGAACCTGCATTCAGGGTAATACAACTTAAATATATAATGCAGGGTTTAAATGTTATATAAGTTATATGCTCATTTTTTTTCTTGTAGATTAATTTATCCTTTGTGTTATTTTGAATGCATAAAAATGTTTTTGGTATTCTGCTGGATGTTTATATATGTTTTGGCTCATTTTGTTGTGAAATATGCAGCAATCCTTTCCTTTACATAAACAATTATTTCATTTTTGTAAATACTGTACCCATCCCAGATAACTGATTATGGAATGAAAAAACCCTTTTTTGATTATGTGACAACGAGCAACACCCATACACTTCAGAACTGAATAAGAAATGAAACAAGAAGTTTGCTTTTAGTCAAGCCTCTGTTGTCCAGATAGGACATTAAAGAATTTAAATGAAACATTTAATTCAAACTTTTAAGACTTTCTTTCTGTTCATTTTTTAACAGAAAGAAACAGAATATATCTTTCTGTTAAAAAATGAATTTGCAAATATGGCAGAACGTTTTGCACTTATTGAGCAGAGCAGTTGAGAACATCCTTAAACACAATAATTTGTAATATTATAACGAAGTTTCAGTTAACAAGTTAACATGCAATAGGAAATTTACTTTGATAAAATTCAAAAATTCATTTCTAGAAAAAAAAATTTTTTTAATAGAGTAAGTGATTCTACATAAATGTCAGTACAAAAATATACTAATGTATAAGTTGATTGTAAATTGATTTTTAAAGCAAATTGCAAATGTATGCAAAAGTTTTAAAATATTCTCAGAATTGTATTGTATGCATTTATTGCTTTGAGAGGGGAGAGGGCACATAGAAAAGTCAAACCTAGGGACCCGAAAGGTGGTAAATCCACCTCTGAATATGTTAACAGATTACGGCTGAAATGATTGCTGCTTATAGAGGAGACACACCCCAAAAAAAAGTATGAGAGAAAAATGTCATCAAAAGGACTTTTTCATGATAGAGGCTATTAATTTCTTATCTAATGAAATTAATTCATTTTCCATATTTTTATTGTTTTGCAGCATGGTCGATGAATGTATTAATTTTATCATTTGATACTGTAATTTTTATTATTTTAAAACTCTCTTTCTTAAAGACGGTACGTGATGGAGTATTTTTGATGACATATTTAGAATAAGGAGTAATTTAGGCAGAATAAAGCCCTAGTTAGTTTCAATTAATAATTCAATTAAAATTAAACCATAATATCTCTCTATTAAAAAAATAATAATAACTAATGCTGCTGCTGTAATTAAATTTATTGTGATCTTTTCCTTTTCTCGCCTCATAATAAAAAATGCTATTTTGTATAAAACATGAAAACTGGTAGTTTATAAAGAAATATATCATAAGCACACTGAAGCAAATAGTTTTTAAATCAAAGAATTATTTTAAGTGCTATTTAATGTTAAAATCTGTCAAACTAGTTCAGTATAAAAAGTTTTATAGGATCAAAAACTACGTACGTAGCAATTTAACAACCTTTGCAGGTATGTACTTGACTAGATTGTGGTGTGCTGTGCCCAATATTTTTTTTAAGTAACCTGTATTTTTTTGTTTTGTTTTTTAAGTTTTCTTTTCAATTAAAAAATATATATATTCATTATTTGAATATAGGATACTTGTCTGTTATCCAGCCGACCACTTTCCATAAAAAAAATTATCACCAAATTATAATACCAAATAAACAAATTGAAGAATGTTACCATTCCAAACTTTTACACTTAAGAATATTAAGGAAATTAGAATTAAAAAACATCACTGAAGAATAGGATGTCTTTACATAAGAGTAGCAACATACCAGATATAAAATTTGATTTGTTCAGATGATTTTAAACAAAGGAATGCTTAGAATAATTAGCGTTACGTTGTGAATGCTAAATTTTTGTTATGCAGTATCTTAAATTAATCAAGTCTGTTTGAAATTTTCTTATAGTATTTTCAAACACTGCATTTATAATTGAAATATATATTGACTTGTGAATATTGCCAAAAAAATGAAAATGAAAATATTATTAAACTATTATTACATGCAAAAAACATTTAATGTTGAAAATGATGCCATATTTAAAACATTAAAAATATCATATTAAAATGATTTTCTTATAGCATCTAAAAGAAAACTCTTTTCAAAAAGTTTTAAAAGTCTGAAAGGCAACGACATTTTTTACTTACCTATTTTATGCAAGCTGATTTTCAAATATGTAATTGATTTTTCATAATTAATCTGGAAATCAGTTGTTGTGGTTTTGATAGATGGCAGTCTCGAGCACTGAAAAATCTCCCCATCGCAGGGAAACAAATGGTAACACAATTACAGAAGATCATCAGTATTCGTGATAATATAATTTAATCTTATGTATTCAGGTTATCTTTTTATACAAAAAAAGTATATTAATGAGTTTTTAGAGCTAGCAAGCAGGATCTAGACAGTGGTTGCCGGGTGTAGCTTTTGTGTGTGTGTGTGGGGTGGGGGGGGGGGCGAAATACAATACCTAGTACATAAAAACAAACTTACAATATAAATTAAACAAATTCTTTGTGCTTACAGGCCATACACATATATGAATTCTTAATTATCTATGAAAAGCAAGTTTAATTAACAGAATGAAAAACAATTCAGTTACATCTAAGGGACCATTCTTAATTATATCATGCTTCAAGAGAGAGAGGGTAGGGGTGTCACAAAGGGAACAGGCAGGTTAATATGTTGTGTGGCATCATATTTAAAATATGAAAATAGGTAGACATTATTTTCGATCAGAATAATAAAGTTTGTAAAATATATAGGCTTTTACTCAGTTAACAGATAAATTTTCCTTTTCTCCTAAATTGCAACAGTTTGAAGTAAAAACATTCAAGATTTTAGCACTTTTGTAGTATTTTTAACAATAGGTAATAAATATCATACTGGTGAATATCACAAAATTTCTGAATTTTTTTGTGCAGACTGCGCAAATTGTAATCCACACAATAAAATTTCTACTTAATGTTATATAAGGCAATTTTCTTTTTTACATTCTAATAAAAAATATTCTTAGAAGTATTTTCAAGAGATATTATATTCATAATAACACAAAAATAAAGCAATTAAAAGACTTAAAATTTCAGATTGTCATTTTCCTGGCATGTCATACTGTGATGTGTGCAAAGTAAAAGGCTTTCTGCTATCATGTACAAATATCTTTTTCTAGTTTTTTTTAATTTCTAATTAATAATTATACCTTATATAACACATATATGTGGTAGGTGACAAGTTCTGTATTTTACAAGTAATTTTCCATAATTAAAATATGATTGTCACTGAAAATGAATGTCATTGTCCTAGCCTGCTCATTTTAGTTCTTTATGAAATTTAAAGATGGCGCTGCAGAGTAATTCTTGTTCTTGACATAGTTCAAGTCAGAAGTAGTAAAATCATGCTATCAGCAAGATCTTTTAGATATTTCTTTGAAAATAATATGTTTAAAGGCTTTGTAAAAATTGAGTAGACTTTTATTATGTCATTTTCCTGGCTTCTATACATTACAAATAAAACTGAACATTACATTGAATTTGAGGTACTATAGAGGAAACGTGTTCCTTTAAACAAAATTAAAATGTTAGATCTAAAAAAAAAAAAAAATGTGAAAAATGTTTTAGAATGAAACTGTCATTATCCTGGCATACATAGGCCAACAAAATTACACATAATTGTAATTCCATAAAAATGAACTTAACCTCTTAAATTTTACATATAAATTCCTTTATTCCGCTCTTCAACCAACATTTAAAAGAAAATCGGAAGCTTTGAAACAATTTAAATTTTCAAAATCTCACATTTTATGATATTCACCCATATACAATAATCCCTTAACATCTGCGAGGGTTAGGTTCGTTGAAACCTTTGCAAATGTTGAGGCTATCTTCCTGTGCATAAAAGAGGGTTAGGTTTATTTAGGATTTTGTTTTAATGGAAAAAAGTAATTGAAACGTAAAAATATATTTATTAAGCAGAATGTATTATGTATGTGAGCAATTATATTAACAAATACATGCAGTAAACAAATTTGAATAATTATAAACATATTGTACAAAATTTAGTTGCTAGTTGATCACTGAAAAAATTTATTGGTACGATTGTTTGTAAGAACAGATCTTTTGTTTATGACTTTCCATATAAGGAAAAGTTGTGGTCTCGATTTTTCTTTTAAATTTGAGTCTCCTCTTCAGTTAAGGATCGCATTCTATTACTTTCTAAACAAGTTGTTGTTGAAGTTTTAAAATTTTCCATACAATTTCTGCAGAAAAATTTTCAAATGCAATAAAAATTTTGAATTTTAGAAAATTTAGATTTTTTTTTAGTTTTAGCAGCAATTTATGTTTCGATTTTCTCGGAATTACTGATCTATATTTCGCCGCAATTCAAGGGTTGAAGTTCTCAGAACTTGGACTATACAGTACAATGCAGCTGTCCAGTATCAAATAGTTTTATGGAATTGGTGAAACAAAGTGAGTTTACTGTGTAAGAAAGCATTCTTTATGAAACAAAATTCACGAATAACCAAGTTAAGTATTCGCGAATGTTGAAGTGTTCTTCATTTTTAGGGTTTCGTTCATCTGACGAAACCCTATTCGTCTCGCTCCTCTGTCTGTCTGTCCGTCATAGAGCCCGTTCTCAGAAACTATACATGTTGGAGACTTGAAATTTTGCATACTTATAGCTGAACACCACACATCATACGACAAATCATGAAATTTTGAAAAAGTCATACATTTAACACTTTGGGCTCCCACATGTGTATTTTAAACAATTCTTTCTAAGTGAGCCCCTAATTAGGTTGAAAGCGTGAACTTATGCGTACTTACAGCTGGGCAGCTCAGATCAAACGACAAATCATAAAATTTTTAAAAAGTCGCACATTTAACCCTTTGGACTCCCTCAAGTGTATTTTAAACAATTATTTCTGTGTGAGCCTCTAATTAGGTTGGAGGCGTGAAATTTTACATACTTATAGCTAAACACCTCACATCAAACGGAAAACTATAAACTTTTGAAAAAGTTGTATATTTAACCCTTTGGGCTCCCACATGTGTATTTTAAACAATTCTTTATAAGTAAGCCCTAATTAGGTTGGAGGAGTGAAATTTTACATACTTATAGCTGAACACCTCACATCAAACGACAAATCATAAAATTTTCAAAAAGTCGTACATTTAACCCTTTGGGCTCCCACATGTGTATTTTAAACAATTCTTTCTAAGTGAGCCCCTATTTAGGTTGGAGGCGTGAAATTTTGCATACTTATAGTTGAACACCTCACATTAAATGACAAACCATAAAATTTTGAAAAAGACGTACATTTAACCTTTTGGTCTCCCACATGTGTATTTTAAACAATTCTTTCTAAGTGAGACCCTATTTAGGCTGGAGGCGTGAAATTTTGCATACTTATAGCTGAACACCATCATGCGACAAATCATAAAATTTTGAAAAAGTCGTACATTTAACCCATTGGGCTCCCACATGCGTATTTTAAGCAATTCTTTCTAACTGAGCCCCTTATTAAATTGGAGATTTGAAATTTTGCATATTTATAGCTAGCAGAACACCTGAGGCCAGGCGACAAATAATAAAATCTTGAAAAAGGTCTTACACTTAACCCTTTGTGCTACCATATATGTATTTTAAAAAATTCTTTCTAAGAGACCCCCTAATTAAGTTGGAGACATGAATTTTTGCATATGTATAGCTGAATACCTCAGACCACACGATAAATCATAAAATTTTCAAAAAGTCTTATTTTATTTACTCCTCCAGGCTCTATCTTGTGTATTTTAAGCAATTTTTCTAACCTCTGCCCTTTTCACCTGGGGAGCACTTTTCCAACATTTGCCGACACCCCTTTGACTATTTTTTTATATTATGCACCATAGCCTTACATATTTTAGTTCCACTTTTTACCGCCAGGGGCGCCTACTTATCTCGGGTGCTATGGGGCCAATCCTCTCGACTAATATATCTACGGATAGTATGTAAAACGGAGTTTCGTTCAGATAGAGGTTTGTTTAGAATAAATCGCACCCCTGGTTGCGAAATGTGGAACTAACAGATTTTTCAAAAGGATAAAGTGTTTTGAAAGGAATATTAAACGAAACCCTCTGTGCGATCTGTGATCACACTTACCCACTTGTTTATTTTGTGAATAATCAAACCTCACGGATGTTGGTTAAGTATTCGCGAATGTTGAAGTGTTCTTCATTTTTACTTTCTTCTATCTTTACAAGAAGAAAGTATTGGATTCGTGAAAATTTTCGACTTTCGGTTTTAGACGGATTTACACGTTTTAGGGGTCAGAGATTCCGAAAAACATGTTTTTACAAAATGTCTGTCTGTGCATCTGTGAGTCTGTCTGTCTGTCTGTCTGTATGTGACACAAATTTTGTAGGCGCTCTATCTCAAGAACTAACGCACGGAATTTAATAAAAATTAATATTCGGTTAGTCCCTGATATAAATTTATGCTGATTAGTTTTTGGTGTAAATTGCTCAACAGGTGGCGCTGCTATGCAGCCTTTTTCACGATTTCTGCAATAGCTTAATCTCCGGAACTAATGCACGAATTTTCATCAAACTTCAGATTCAGTTAGTCCTTGACATGAATTGAAGTTTTGTTCATTTTGGTATAAATCGCTCAACAGGTGGCGCTTCTATACTGCATTTTTTACGATTTTCGCAATAGCACTATCTCAACAACTAACGCTTGGATTTCCATCAAACTTCAGATTCAAGTATACTTTGATATGAATTAGTGCTGTTTGTGTTTTGGTGCAAATCGCTCAACAGGTGGCGCTGCTATGCTGCACTTTTCAGAATTTCCATTATAGCTGTATCTCAAGAACTAATGCAAGAATTTTCACCAAACTTCAGAATCAGTTAATCCTTGACATGAATTGACATTTTGTGCATTTTGGTGTAAATCGCTCAACAGGTGGCGCTGCTATGCTGTATTTTTCAGAATTTCCACTATAGGTGTATCTCAAGAACTAATGCACGAATTTTCATCAAACTTTAGAATCAGTTAGTCCTTGATATGAATTGACATTTTATACAGTTTGGTATAAATCGCTCAATAGGAGGCGCTGCTATGCTGTTTTTTGTGATTTCCGCAATAGCTCTATCTCAAGAACTAATGCTTGGATTTTCAACGAACTTCAGATCCATGTATACTTGGATATCAATTATTGCTGTTTATGTATTGGTGTAAATCACTCAACAGGTGGCGCTGCTATGCTACATTTATCAGAATTTCCGCTATAGCTCTATCTCAAGAACTAAGGCACGAATTTTTATCAAACTTGAAATTCAGATATACTTTGATATGAATTGGTGCTAAATTGATGTCATTTCTTGTACAATTTAAATGATTTAATTGACATGATTTATATAGAAGAAAGTTTTGTGATGGCCACAACATACTAGTTTATTTTGTGAATAATCAAACCCCACGAATGTTAAGGGATTACTGTATAACTTTTTTACAGAAAATTAGTTCTAAATTAGTAGTTTCAGAAAATGTGATGCCACAATAGGGAGGGAGGATCATTTGAGTGTGACAAATTGTGACACAAGGAGAAGGGAGGCAGGGTTACCAAAAAAAAAACAAAAAAAAACCAGCCCATGTGGGGTTTTATTAAAAAAAAAAAAAAAAACAAAGAAGGAGTCAAGCAGCTCAAAATTTGTGTGTCCTAATTAACGGATCATTCTTAATCCTGGTAAACACCTTTCTTTTTCTTTACAAATTATCAATAGCTGCATCAAAATAGAAATCTCATCGTCCCTTCATTATATAAAAGAACCAAATTATCAAGATTTTTTACTGTCACATTATTTCTGAGCTGGTTGTACATTTCATTTATTTTGTCGTTAAAGAAAAAAAAATTGCTTTATTTTTACCTCATTTTGGCCATTTACAAATATGAAAATCATAAAAAGTTTAAAATCCAATCCTATGGATTTTAAAACATCATATGATTGCAATGTTTCAACATCTTCATTGTTTTTGAAATGTTTTAACATTTGTATTTTAGCACCTATTAAGTAAAGATATATTGTGAATTTGATATTCATATTTCTCATACCTGTATACTTTTTTTAATATAATTTTAGCCTATCAAGAAGTGGATGAGAAATTTATCATAAAATTCCATCTATACATATATGAACCAAGTTAAGGCTGTTCTCAAGTTCACTGCTCAACAAGCGCAAAACTTTCTGACACAGTGACATACACATTTTTGAACGTAACAGTATAAAATTGGCAGACCTGACTGTGGAAGCGATTTGGAGCCTAAATGATTTTTCCATTTTTTGATAAATAAATTACCTATCGGGTTATAAGCTTTTTTGATCATGTGACAAGATTTTTTCTCCCTTCACTGACTGGTTTTTCTGCTTTTGTCTGGAAATTTGGTTCAAAATGCCAACGTTGACGGTATTTTCTGAAAGATCTATTTATTGTTTTCGCAAAAAAGGGAAAATGCAATTCGATTACATAGTTTCTGAATAATAGTGCTTGCCAGTTTCATGCATTTCTGAAAAAAATGAGTTAAAACTTAAGTCATAAATTTGCCCCTTTGGATTTGAGAACAATTAAATAAAAGTGTGCAAAAATTGATTTTCTTCTTTTTTTATAGGGTGATTGGTATAAAACCAAAGAAATTTTGCTGAAAGGAGTGGACTGGATACTGAAAGAAATTAAGGATTCAGGTTTACGAGGTCGTGGTGGAGCTGGTTTTCCTACAGGAATGAAGTGGGGATTCATGAACAAACCAAGTGATGGAAGGTATATGTGTGTGTGTAAAATGATTGATGTTACCCACCTTTTTTTCTATTACTATATGATTTTAAAAATTATTTCTGAAAATTTTTTAAATCTTTTGTAATTTCTATAAAAATGTGCTTAAGTTTTTGTTTTTACATATCTTAGGGGAAGTAGGAATAATTGGGATCAGGGGCACTTCAGGAGCAATCCGTAACAGATAAAAAAAAATTGACCATGCTAATTATGAAGTTTGACTTATATTCTACCTGTGAAATTTTTTTGAAGTGAAAGTGTATGTTCCTGTAAAAGTAATCACTGTTTTCCCAGAACACAAAGAAAAATATTTTTTGTCAAAGTGAGAATGTTTTAGTTAAAAAAGCTCCTGAGTAAAAAATTATGGGAATATTGAAATATAGCTATTGATTTAAATTTAGAAAAATGTTGTTTTTAAGAGGAAATTATTGTTTTGCAACAGACAAAGCATAATGTTAATAATCTACATGATTCTAATTACCCCAGAAATAGCATTTTTGGGGTAAACAGGATCATAGAGTTTTGGGGTTAAGGGTAAATTGGGATCGCAAATTTTATTTTCTATTTAAATCAAATTGTGGTTTACAATGCATTATTTATCTTTCAGTTTTCAGATCCTGTGAAATACCCCTAGTTTGGTTTACTTTACTACAAATTTTGTGTTAGCAAAAGAATTATTTTACAATTTTATTTTGCATTTATTCCAAATTTTAGCCTTGAATGCATGTTTTAGGCCTAATTAGACCTCAACACATGAAATTTTCTTCCTCCACAATATGTAAGCTTTGACACTGACCCTTTTCCCCCCAATTGCTTGCATTTCATGTTATTTTGATTTTTTTTTTTTTTTTTAAACCCTCTAAGTGTTTGGGGCGTAATATTCCGTTCACTAAGCTCCAGGTTTCACAGCAATACAAGCAATATTTAAGATAATATAATTCCATAGATTTAATGAATTTTAAATACATTGAAGAATGATTAATACTCTTAAGGATTACATTCATATTTGTAATTGAGTTTTTTTTATAATGTTTAAAGAATCATATTTTCTTAGCATTTAAAACAAAATGCAAAGAAAACAACATTACAATTTTACAATTTTGCGAGACGCTCGGAGGGTTAATCTTTAAAAATTAGTTCTTTAGTAATACAATAAGGCTATTAATTTCCAATAGAAAATTTTGTATTTGATTTTGTTTTGTAGGCAGAGTGTAAAATATATGAATACTAGTGTAAATGCCCATCCTAGGACGGTGGGTAAAAATTGTGTTTATCACTTAAAACTTGAAAAACTCAAAAATTATTAATTTTACTTTTCGTATAAATATTAATTTTTTACTTTTAAAATATTAAATATGTTTTTTTTTTTTTTTTTTAAGTTTAAATTTACATACACCTGTATATAGTAAAGGAAAATATAAGTAATCTGTAATTTAAATATAAGTTACAAAATAATAAGCCTAAAATATTTAAATTGATTACTTTTTTAAAAGAAAGTCAGTTTTATCAATTTTTTGCAGGAAAAAAAAAAAGATATTTTTAAAAATACCATATCATTGTTTTCCGTGAATCACTTTATATGAGAAATAAATTAAAATTCCTTACATGTCGCAAAGAAAATTTAATATGATTGCAACTTAATACTTGAAATAATCTCAAGTGACACTTGGCGATTTATTTTGGTGGTGTAATGCAATGTGCCTTGCACTGATTTGTTAGGAAGAAGTGCCTACTACTGCTCAATTATTAGGATGTATAACCTTGAGAAGTAATCGCGGTATTCTTGTTTCTTGTCAACCAATGGGAGAATGGATCCTTTTCCCTTTGAGTCTCTTCCTGGTAGACTGGTAAGATTGATGGATTCGCCCAGCCCAGCGTTACACTGGCTTTTATTATATAGAGATTGAAAATCCTTTAAAAACGTTTTTTTCTAGCATACTTATCTTTCCAATACTGTATCTCTGAGAATAGTTGAGTTGTAGTTGTAAAACCAAAAATATCTTGCTGTAAAGCCCATACCGAATGGGGTAATGGGGGTAAAATAAAAGTATTTTTTGAAAAAGACACTTGCACCAGGTAACATGGTACATTGAAAATAATTCTTTACATACTTCAAGAGACAACTACCTACTGACAAGGGAGCCACTTTTGGTGCTGCTCACACCTAGCATTGAGGCCTGGTACATTTTAAAGCCCTATATATTGAAGTTTGAGAATCGATAAAAGTTTTCTGTTAAAATAATATTTCTTAATTTTACAGCAGCATAAATTTCTGAAAATGCAATTTTGGAGACCACTTATTGGACTATTAACATTGAAGTTTTTTAAAGAAAAGCATTTAAAAATAAAAAGTAGTTAATAATAAGTGTAAAATATTGAAAAAAGTCTAAAAATTCCTTCAAGAACCCACAAATTTGATTTTGAAAAATTGCAACATTATATTCACAATTTTGGCAGAGAAAAAGTTGTTTTTTTTTTTTTTTTTTTCAAAAGTACAGTTTTTCGGCAATCCTAACCAAATGTCATAGCTGTTTGTCTTGTGTGAGGAGCGGTTTGGACTTCAGTAGAAATTGTATTGTCCGACCTAATTAGCCACAGTAATTTTTCTAAACTGTGTAAAAATATTAATTTTCTTTATGATTCGTTTTAAAAAAAGGACAATTTAATACAGCAACATTTCATTTGAAACATTGGAAACTTTATTGCATTCGATTTCAAAAGAAGGTAGTTTGCTTGTTTTGTATTTCACTAAAAAATAGTTTTCAATGATCTTAAAGCTTTTATAGAAATATATTTACTATTTATGTATTTATCGTCTGCATAGAAAAAAAAAAGAAAAAACCCAATTCTTTTTTTTATGCTAGTTCCTTTCAGGGGCAAGCAATTGTTTTTATGTAATGTTGAATTCACCACGGAAATTTTGAAGTCATGAAAAGCAATTTTTCAGCTTTTTTTCTACAAAGTCATAAAAGTAAAACTTGATTAAAAGTTTCTGGAGCGAACCTTAATTTAAAAAAAAAAGGTGGTATATAATATATACCACTGCCCTTCAAGGGGTAACACTTTTTTCAAGACTTTAAACTTTACAAGAGTTCAAACTTTATTGCACTTTTTTGGGAGGGGGAGGGAATTACTCAAAGACTTGAACAGGGAAGCTAGAAGAACAATAAATTATAAGTTAATATCTTACTGATTTATTCCAAATTCTTGTATTGCAAACACATATATTTTGTTAATGTTAAATGTATGTAACATAATCCCTAAATATAATAAAATATGTTCATTAGATTTTAGAGAAGTTTATTACTTATCCATTTTTGCTTATCTAAATGTACCTCGACTTACGTCCTTTTCGACATACATCGCTAGTCTTGGAACGAATTGCTGATGTAAGTCGAGGTATTACTGTACTGTACATTTACTCCCCAGATAACACGGGCAGAAAAATTGTAGCACCATATTTGGCGACTTAACTCACTTTTGGCATGAAATAAACAAATAAAAATGTAACAATAAAAAATTAAAAGTATAAAAAAGTATATAAAATATGATTTTAACAGAGAAATTTTATGGGTTCTCTAACTTTTATGTATATGGCTACAAAATGCATCAGGTCTCGATGCTATGTGTGAGTAAGCAGCACCAAAAGTGGTTCCCTTGTGAGTAAAGTTATACATAACATTAGTATGTAGTCCACTGCATTCTCTGGCAATTAATTGTCAAAGTTCAAATTGTCAAAAAGTGAGTCTAGTTACCCCTACCTTTCTTAAGTTCATTGCATTTCTGTCTCATTTAAAGAATTTTAGTACATTGGAGGTAAAGTTAAGAAGATTTTAACTGAATTTAATTTAGATAAAATTATAAAATAATAGCTGAGCTGTTCAGCCTTATCCAGGGTCGGAATAATAACCTTAAGTGTACCTAAAATCAGTATTGAATTCAGACATCTGGGAAGAATTTAGTGTTGTTGACCCTCGAATTTTTATGATTTTATATTTTTAAACAAAAATCTTTCCAAATGAACTTAGAGTTGGGGCCCCATTGTCTCCAGCAGCATTCTGATGGGCATGCTATGCATCGTCTGTTTTTGTAAATGGACTTCAAATTTATGATTTTATGGTTATTAAATGAAAATCTTTTTCAAACGAACAAAGAGGCTCTCATTATAGTGATTGCAGATATAATTTCTGACATTAGATATATTACACTTTAACTTCGGATCAAAAGTTCCTGAGGAAAACCTAAAGAATAAAGAACAATGTATTCTATCTTATTCTGTCCTCTCTTTAAATAAAATCAAATGTGAAAAAAAAATCATCAAAATATTTCAATTAGTTGTGGAGTAACTTTTAAAGATGATGAAAAAAGAAAAACCTGCTTAATCCCTATTTTTCTCTATTAACGTATTGAACAAAAATTGTTAACCTTCCCCATCCAAAAATGATTGAAAGTGCAATTATCTTTCAATACAAAAGGATATTTAATGCATTAAGGGGGAAAAAGTCTCTGCCAAATGCGTAAAACAATTTATCAAAAGTAATTTTTTGGAATAATATATTTATAAAGGAAAAAAAACAAAACAAAACATTGAACTCGGAAAAGAAATAGCTGTGGGCTTTTTTTTTTTTTCATATGGGAAAAAGGGATGGCCTTTTAAAACTGCAGAAAAAAACAGAAAATACAAAGTTGATCTTCACACAATATTTTTTTTTGGCAAATAAAATGTTAATATTTGTTTAAACTAAATATACTGTTATAATTAGAAAAAGACCTTGAATAAGTGTTTGTTTTTTTTTTTTATCTGAGAAACAGATATGGAAGTTTCGATGTGTAGATGAAACAGAAAACATGAAAACAAAACAGAAACATGAATGCCAACACAATATCGAAATTTAGATTTTTTTTTTTATTTAAGTAAAAATTAATATTTTCATAAATGCAAGGTATCATTACAATGTGAATGGTACCCTGAATAATTGTTTTTTCGTATTCCTATCAGGGACATGTGGATAGCAGTTTAAAACTCAAAGAAAATTGAAAATTAATATGAAATAGATCTATAGGAAAAATATTTTTTGGCATAGTAAATATTAATATTTTTTTAAATGAAAACTATCATTAGAACCGTAAAGGATCTCTAAATAAGTGGGAAGTTTTTGTAACGCTATGGGGGAAAAGGCAATTGCAAAAAAAAAAAAAAAAAAAAAAATTTGCTTTTGTTTACTTGAAGAACTGGAGATTACCAGGACAGATACAGGAACAATTGGTGACATGATAGAAGCTTGCCATTTTGTGATGTTCATTCGGGTTGGGTTTATTATTGAAAACCTTCATAATTATCATAACCTTCCTGCCAAATCTTGTAGCTCTGCAGAACCCAGCACACACAAACACACACACACACACACACAGAAAGAAAGGCAAATAAATAAGCATGTATCTTTATTATTATAATTGATAGTCTAATGTGGTTAAGTCAGATTTTGATATCATAAATTTTTTGGTAACTCAAAACAACAACAACAACAAAAACTGATTTCTTTATGCACTTGCTTTACTAATACAGCCAAAATTTGTTATAATGAAGATGAAGGGATTAATTAATTTACTCATTATAACCAAGTTCTCACAATAAGTGTGTTCAAGATTTGTTCCTTTATTCTATATAGAAGTAAGATTGTACATGAAAGTTTATTTAATTTATAAGCTACAGTTATCACACTTGTAGAGTTTTTACATACTGGAGATGGGATATATCGTTACTTTTGGTTAACAGGTTACATCATTCCACACTTGTACTGGTAACAGGTTCCAACAACTTGTTATTTTTATAACATATAACTAATCGCTGTGTATCCGGTCGATGAATGTTTCAATTAGAAGGACTTTAAAAAAAAAGTCTGAATTAATTTTTTGACGTAATTATAAATGCTGTTTTATATTCAGATGAATCAGAATCAGTTTGTGGTTAAAAACTTAATTTTTGCAAGACAAAAACTTACCTAGTTGTAATGCTTTGAATTTCATGCATTTTTGGCGTATTCTGACACTAAAAACATATTTTTCCATTTATGGTGATTAAAACATTGAAAATTCATAAAATTCCAAGTATCATAACTCGGTAAGTTTTGACCATACAAGAATAAATGTTTGCTGTTTTACTTGTTAAAACATGTAAAAACTTTTTCTAAATAAAACTTATAGGATCCAGGCATTGTATAAAATTTGTAATTCCTTATCTATTTAAAAAGTAATTGTTGTAATGTAAATCGATTTTTATGTGATGCAAAACAAAATTTGAAACACTTTTGCGACTAGCTATACCTCTAAAACTAACGGTTTAGAAATTAGTTATTGGTAAACAATAAGAGACACACACTGTATAATATTAAACATAGTTTTAACAACCAGATTTCTAAAAAAAAAAAAATGGAGCATAGATTACTTTCCACCACATTCAGAATACTATAACAAAACTTCACAATTTACAAAGGTGGAAGATGTCTTAATGAACAATTTAGAAAAGGCAGAATACATTTGAAAACACGATTTCTGCTATTATCATGGATAGTCATTAAAATATGCAATTTTTCTGCAGCCCTGTATATGATCTACAGATATGTATGCATAATACATAGCATACTAAGTCTGTTCAGTTAAACACATAGCACAATTAAAAATTTCAGCTCAGCAATTTCAGGTAATAGACGAATGTTGTTGAGAACTTTTGTTCGACATTGTATATGATCTAGAATTTATATTTAAAAAATAGTTAAATTTAAAAATGCATACCACAAATGAAAACGCTCTTCCAGCAGTTATTGTGGGTAGGCTTCAATAGTTCAATTATTGCTCATTTTCTTCTATATCCAAATACTTTTGTGTGTTCCTGTAAATAAACGATAAGTTCTATGCACACCATATTCTATAGTAAGAACCTTTTAGTTAGTTTACTTAGTTAGTTTAGTTAGTTTACTGTAATATCATTAAAATACACGGCAAGCAATTTTTCCCCATGTACCATAATGTAACGGAATTCTTTTGAGCGGCCCTGTAAATGAACCAAAAATGCTACACACTTCCTTTTTAATACCAAACAAGCCATACTAAAGCCCAAGAATAACATATATCCATTTCATGGCAATCAGACAATATTTACACGAGTTAGAGCAAGGACAGACAGATGGACAAACAAACCGAATTTATAAACACTTTTCAACTATGGAGGAAAGTACTAAAAAAGAGAAATTTGATCCCCACTTCATAACAGCCATACCTATCAACGCATATTCAAAGCTAATTTTACAAGAACACAAAAATATTATGTATATACTTTTAATCAAATGAAATTCAACCAAACAAATATGTTTTTCAAATTAATTATAACTGTACTAAAATTAAGATCTCTCACAAATTATAGGAGGCTATTTTCTTTCTTTTTTTTTTCAGCAAAATAAAATCGCAGAAATTAAATGTTTTCCGACTCCCATTAAACGCAATAATAAAAAAAAATATATTAAAAATACTTGGCCAAAAAGAGAAATTTATAGTGCGAGAATCAGACCCCCCACCCCCCCCACCCCCCCCAAAAAACCCTCCATGAGTACGTAGTAATAACCCTTCTAAATATTCAAAGAAACTGTCCATAATTATCTCTCATTCAATATATCAACACAGATCAAAACCTTTCCTATTACTTCTTCATAATAATTACTCGATGTGCAAAACACACTTTCATTCATTCCACTGAGACAAAATTATCCTTTAGCGTATTTTTTAAATTTAAAACCCTTTGGTAACAAATGTTATATTGACTGCAGAAAGTTTTAACAGATAAATAATTGCAGAGATGTTTTATTAATTCTGTTTATTCAAATGCTTACCAAGTGATAAAATGTCCTTTTATATGTTAAGAAGTAGATTTACTGATGGCGTAATGAAAATGTGTCCGAATGAATTAAGGAATTATCTGTGATTGGTTTTCAATTGAAAACAATGTATGTTCTAATGTACACGTTTTAAATGTGCTAATCAGTTAAAAAATTGTAAATTCCTGCATTTTATTTAGATGTAGTCAAATAATGCTTCGTTATTTTGATTCAAAATCGAGAATTAAAATTTCTGAAGCATAAATTTATAAATAAATGCATTTTATTTAAATGTTGCAAAAAGGTACTTTTTATAAATTTAATAATTCTAAACTCGTGTTTTGCTGTTTTTTTTTTTTTTTTTTTTTTTTTTTTTGGGGGGGGGGGGGGGGGGTAGAAATCGATACTTTTAAATTATGTATAATTGTTCAATTTTATTCCGGAATATTGAACAGGGGTGTTGTTGTGCTATCTTAAAAAAAAAAAAAAAAAAAAAAAAAAAAAAAAAAATCCCTGAATCTTTGCAACTTCATGTTCAAAGAAATTCATTGTAATTCATATTCCTCATTTCTAATGTGTAACTGAACTTATGTTTGGTAATATAATTCATAGGTATTATAAATTTTTTAATTTATTCATTGAAAATTAGAAGCAAAACAAGAAAAAAAAGCACGAAAATGTATTTTTAGTTGGAAAAAAACTGTTTAGGTAAAAAGTTAGACAAAACGTTGCTGCATTTTAGAAAGTCAAACTTGGCTTTTTGTTAAGGAAATGCTAAATGAAAACAATTACTATGTAAAAAGCAGAAAAACCAACGTTTAAAATGCACAAATAACATATGAAAAGCAGCAAACAGCTGTTTCGAATCTACTAGCGAGATTTTTCTTCAGTGCAAAAGGAACAGCGTGCTAGAAAAAGCAAGGCTGAGCCTTTCTAGCAAGCTGTTCCTTTTGCACTGAAGAAGAATCTCGCTAGTAGATTCGAAACAGCTGTTTGCTGCTTTTCATATGTTATTTGTGCATTTTAAACGTTGGTTTTTCTGCTTTTTAATATTGTTGCACAAAGGCTTTATTTGCTATTTTTATAATTACTATGTATATTAATATATATATACTAGCTGACCCGCCTGGCGTCGCCCGGCCAAAAACTGTGCCGGGGATGTCATTGAAAAATATAACACTGGAGTGGGCGTCATAAAAAAAAAAAAAAACACTGAATAATATTTATTTGGCACAGACGTGATATACACACCACGCCAGTATGACTATATATCCATAGTTATGCTCCGGTTTGTTTAAATCAGTAATTTTGATTTCAGAAGCAACACGGTTATTAAGCCTATTTTGGCGATCGCTTATGCTCTGTGTTTGACGCCTTAAATGTTTCTTAATGACTTCTTAATGCGGCTTCAACTTTCAAGCATTTGCCGATATCTTTTACGCGCATCTCTAACGATATTGTGAAGTTCCATGATTGCAGCGAAAGAGAGAAAGTAAATAAACGCGAAACATAAAAAAACCAGATTTACCTCCGCTTAAATCCTGACCATAGACTTCCTAAGATCCTGCCAAATGACTTTCGCAATAACCAATAAGATGGGTTTCTCGGGCGCGTCATAATCGCGTTTTCTGTGCCACATACGTTAGAGTAGGGGTGCACAACCTTTTTAAGAGAAGGGCCACTTACAAAAATCTTTGGGTTGTCGAGGGCCACATCAGTAACACAGAGAAATTCTATATCGGGGGGTAGGGGGGGGGGTAATAAGTCTTTATTCTTGATGAATAATTATTTTTTGTCTATAATAAAAGTAAACAAATGGAAATAGATAATTGTATGAAGGAATGCAGGGCTTCTTCGCATCTGTATGAATAACCATTTAACATTTTATGAAGACTAACGGTTCCTTCTTGACAAATGGTAACTTGAAGAAAAAAATTACACAAAATTTCTAAATAATTGAACATTATTGAAAATTATATAAAACAAAAGAAATTATTGAAGAATAACTTCATATAAAATAAAAGGAAACTTATTTTTGACATGATGGACTTAATTATGCTATTTTTTCTGTGGACTATTAACAAAACTGGTTTTTTTTCTTTTGTCAATCAAGTGCGACTGATTGACGAAATTCGCGATTTTTTATCAACAACCGATTGACAGATTTCGCGGTAATTTTCCATTGCCGATTTGCAAAATTAGCAATCTTTTCAAACAATCAATTTGCGATACTTGCGATAAATTGACGCAATTCGCGATTTTTTTCAGCGATAATTTTTTTCCACAACGGCTCAACGAAAAGTGCGATTTTTTCTGCCCCCGATCGAATTATTTCCCGATTTTTTTGTTCTGCGATCGATCTTCGAAATTTGCAAGTTTTTTCCCATGAACGATTGACAAAATTCGCGATTTTTTTTTCATAAGTGATTGGCGAATTTTGCGATATTTTACGTGACAGATTGACAAAATTTGCAATTTTTTTTCAATGACCAATCGACGAAACGTGATTTTTTCCCCTGATATACATTGATATAATTTGCGATTTTTTTCGCGCAATAAATTGGCGAAAATCGCGATTTCTTTTACGAGCACAGTCGATAAAATTTGCGATTTTTTCCTGCGACCAATGGATTTCTATTTCATGATATTTTTTGGGACCGACACACAAATTTTGTAATTTTTTTCCATGAGCTATTCACGAAATTCGTGAATTTTTGGGGAAATTCACGATTTTTTGACGAGCGATTGACAAATTTCGCAATATTTTTGCGACCAATTGACAAAATTTGAAATTTTTTCTATCAATTGTCAAAATTCGTGATTTTTTTCCGCGACAGATTGACAAAATCGCGGTTTTTCCCAGTCGATCGACGAAATTTGCAATTTTTGTACCTCATCGACAAAATTCGCGATTTTACTGTGCTCGATTAACAAAATTCGTGATTGTTAACTGACTCTGATGAAATTTTGAATTTTTCCCGTGGCGAATTGACGAAATTTGCGATTTTTTTCCCGCAATAAGCTGGCGAAATTCGCGATTTTTCCGTAGCCGATCAAGAAAGTTTGAAATTTTTTCGCAGCTCCTCGACAAAATTCGCGATTTTTTCGCATCCGATCAACGACATTCGCGATTTTTAACTGACTCTGAAGAAATTTTGTAATTTTTATGCGACAAATTGATGAAATTCGACATTTCTTCTCGTGATAAACTGACGAAACTCATGATTTTTCCGCAGCCGGTCAACAAAATTTGCAATTTTTCCGTACTTCGACAAAATTCGCGATTTTCTGTGCCCGATTAAAGAAATTTGAGACTTTTCCGTGTCGAGTCGACAAAATTCGCGATTTTTCCTCTCGCAATCAACAAAATTCGAAAATTTTCTGTGCCCGATAAGCGAAATTTGCGATTCTTAACTGACTCTGACGAAATTTGTAATTTTTACTGCGGCAAATTGACAAATTTCAGATTTTTTCTCACGATCAACTAACAAAACTCGCAATTTTTCAGCAACCGATCAAAGATTACATAACCGACAAAATTCACGATTTTTAACGCGTTCGATCAACGAAATTTACTATTTTTAACTGACTGATGAAATTTGCAATTTTTTCAGCGGCAAATCGTCGAAATTCGCGATTTTTTCTCGCGATAAACTAATAAAACTCGAGATTTTTCCCCAGTTTATCAACGAAATTTGAGATTTTTCTGCGACTCATCGATAAATTTCGCGATTTTTCCGAACTCGATCAACGAATTATTAACATATTCTTAACTGGCTCTGATGAAATTTGCAATTTCTTCCCGGGGCAAATTGACGAAATTCGCGATTTTTTCCTACGACATATGGACAAAAAATTGTAATTTTTCCATCAAAAAAACGAAGAAATTATATAAATTGTGATCGCGAGCCACAAGTTAACCCATGGCAGGCCACTTTTGGCCCACGGGCCACAGGTTGTGCATCCCTACGTTAGAGTAATATATATGAGGCATTCTCACAAACTTTTGACTTTCGGGAATAAAAATCTGGTGAAATTAAACTTGCTAAAATAACATTTTAATCTGATAGACGAATGCCATAATGATTCAAAATAAAGAAAAAATGGTCAGCAGCGAAATTTTTTTTATTTAACTGAGGTTTAAGTTAAACTTCCGAGTTTAATTTTCCTTACCATTTTACCACTAAAACTTTTTATTTTCTTCTAAATTTTTACTTATAATGAATTTGCATAGTACCCACAGGCAGGGGCGTAGCCACAGATATTTTTTCGGGGGGGAGAATTCGAAAATTTCCCAACTTGAAACAAATTGCTCCAATTTTCGACTAAAATGATATGCACAACGTGTTTAATAATTATAATGATACTTTTGCATAAAAAATTCCTTTCCAAAGAAAAATTCTGAAACTGAAAACATAAAAATTCTAATTATGGGTTTGTTTACTAAAAGAATAAATACGCTTTTTACATTCTTCTATCTTTACAAGAGGAAAGTATTGGATTCGTGAAAAAATTCGACTTTCGGTTTTAGACTGATTTATACGTTTTAGTAAGTCCTGAACACGATTCGACTGTTTTTAGAAAATATCTGTCTGTCTATATGTGATACAAATTTTGTGGGCGCTCTAACACAAGAACTAATGCACGAAATTCAATAAATCTTCAGAGATTCACTTATACAGTCGAACCTTGTTAACGCGAACACTCAAGGGGAAACTTTTTTATTCGTATTAAAAGTAGTTCGTATTATCGGAAAACTACATTACATACAACTGGACGAGGCAATCGGAAACAGTTCGTGTTAACGAGGTTTGACTGTACCTTGATAAAAATTGGTACTGATTTGTTTTTGGTGTAAATCGTCCAACAGGTGACATTGCTATGCGGCATTTTTCACGATTTACATGATTTTAGCGATAATTATATCTCAAAAACTATTCACGGAATTTGATCAAACGTCATATTCTGTTAATCCTTGACATAATTTGATCCAGATTAGCTTTTTATGTATATCATATAGCAGGTGACGCTGCTATGCAGCATTTTTCACGATTTTGCGATAGCTGTATCTCAAAAACTAATGCACGCAATTCAGTCAGACTTCATATTCCACATAAGTAGCACTTCCACATAAATAGATCCTTATTAGGCTTGGGTCTATACTGTCCAAAGCTATTGCTTTTGTGCACTTTGAGTAAGGAATTTTGGTTGCAGGCATCTAAGAGGCTCGGTGCCAAAATTCAATGATTTGTTTGAAAAAGGCTATGCTTATATCCCCTTTTCAAATGCACACAATTCAACAAATCTATACCTTTAGAGTTTGTTACACTGTAAACTGAAATGTCTGAAATTCAGACATTTAAGTGTCTGAAACGCAGTGTTGAATTTTCAGACGTTTTAAAATGTCTTAAAATTTTCAGACACTTCTCGTGTCTGAATTTCAGACTCTTAAGTATCTGAAACAAGAGTGTTCAATTTTAAGACGTTTTAAAATGTCTTAATTTTTTCAGACACTTCTTACGTCTGAATTTCAGACATTTCAAATGTCTGAATTGCGGCCATCTTTGAACCCCCGCCACCCCCCTTTTTTTGGCCAATATGAAGCCATCTTTGACCACTTTTCTTTCTAAGCCATATACGCAGCCATGTTTGACCACATTGAATCATTTTTTATAAATGGGAATACTTTGTTACCATAAAGCAGAGCTGATTGCAGCGTGGGAAAAATGGGGTGCTTCTCTGCCCCCTGGATTTTAGGGTACCCCAAATTGGATATGAAATTTTCATAAAGCTGATATTTTAAATCAGTTTTGACCTTATGAGGATTGTATTCAGTATTTTGTAGTTTTAGAATAGGATAATATATGTATATATATATATATATTCACCTAATTATGTATTTATGTGATATATATGCCCTACGGCATCAAAAATGTTTATTACTTTTAGTGAACTCCAGATTAATTCTAGTCCAAAGACCTAGTATTCATTCGCCCCCTTCCCCCACTGCCTTCGTATACTGTTACAAAAAAAAAAAAAAAAAAAAAAAAAAAAAAAAAAGCTTATTCGATGCCGTCAAATACATATTTGGATAAATATATCATTTTCTTTAACCTAATCATGTTCTAAAAGTACAAAATATTTTAAAAATAAGTATAAGATCAAAACAAATTTAAAATATCAGCTTTATGGAAATTTTATACAGAATTTAGGGGACCGTAAAGCTAAAGGCCCACAGAAACAGCCCAGTTTGCCCATGCTGCAATCAGCTCGGCTTTATGGTAACAAATTATTCCCATTTATAAAAAAGGATTAACTCCTTCAGAAAGAATTCCATCCCTGCTTTGTAGTGCCTTTTTTTCCCCATTTAAATAACATATTCCCAGTTTAAGCATTTTTTGCATTTTTATTTCCGTGTTAAATAAAATCTAATACTAGATTCCCCAAAATTTGCAGTACATGAGAACCCAATATTTAAAATAAATTGAGTATGAAACTCTTCATTTAAAGAGTAAATTCGATTTTTTTTTTTTTTTTAAGAGGGGTTTATTTATCATAAGAAAAGTTGAGAATTTAATTATAGAATATTCAGAACTTCACGATAGCTTCACATTCTTATGCTTCTATGATTTGTTTTCATGTTCACACACGCACACATACACACACACACATATAATAACATACAGGAAAAGTCACTTCTAGATTCAAAACCTATTTTGCCTAAATATACATTTTTTTTTGGCCTTGTTTGTATAAATGAACTTTGAGGAAAACCGCAATTTTTTGTGCGAAATGTAGTTATGCATAGAAATATACAAAACTCTAGCTTTTGTCTAATTTCCATTTTAAACTTGTAACAACCTTTTAACTTAAAGCTGTTCTCAACTGCTCTGTTCAACAAGCACAAAACTTTTTGACACATTTACAAATTCATTTTTTAACGGAAAGGTATAAAATTGGAAAGCCTGAGCATTGAATCGAACTGTGTTTTCCATTTTTTGATCCATAAATTACCTATTGAGTTATAAGCGATTTTGATCACATGACAAACACGTTTTTTGCCCTTTCTTGAGTGTTTATTCTTCTTTCACGCAGAAATTCGGTTCAAAACGCCCACTTGGACACTATTTTCTGAAAGACCTGTTGCGTTTGAAAAAAAAAAAAGAAAACCGGAGAAAACAGTTCGATAACATAGTTTCTGAACAACAACACCTGCTAGTTTCATGCATTTCCCAACAAAAATAAATTAAAACTTACGTCATGAAGTTGCCCTTTTGGATTTTACAATAGCCTTAAAATAAAATAAGCTTAGTTTTCAATTTCTCATGTTTTGCTAATCTAAAATTTAAAATTTTGAACAAAAAAATCAAAGTAAATAATGATTTTTTTTTTTTTTTTTTTTTTTTTTTTTTTTTTTAGGAAATGGAATTATAGCTGTAAATAATTTATATTCTACACAATGTGCTATTAAAAAATGAAAATTTCGAAAACTGATTTTATATATAATAATCACAAAATTGCAGTATTTTTTTCTTTCAACTGTATAGTTTAGAGAATATACGGATGTGCCATTAATTAAAAATTGCTTTGAAACCAAATAATATCATGCAGAATATATATATATATATAAGTTGACACAAAAAAGTTTTGACAAATCGGATTTCAAAACACAAATCAATTTTGCCAAAAACAGATTTTTTTGGCTAAAAATATTTTCCTCAAAAATTATACATCTCTAATTATAAAATATAAAAAATAAATTGGCAATAGATGTTTGTTAATTTTCCAATTTTTATCCAATATTAAACTTTGAGTGAATTGCATATCCTTCATAGCGAACAAACAATTAATTTAAAAGTAAGTTTAAAATAAAATGTGGTTATAACTGCGATAGAAAACGTTACAAGGAATTCAACATGTTCATCAAAACGCTAAATTAACCTTTTAAAAAATAACCTTTTTTTTTTTTTAGTTCTTTTTAAATCCAAACAAGGTATTTCTTCTTCAACAAAAGTTTCGACAATTTTACGTTTTTGCTTTTATTTTTATAGACATTCTAAATTAACCATTATAGACATGGATGTAAGAATATATATTTCTAGAATTAGCTGTTTTTTTTTTCGCAAACAAATTCAAACCTAACTTATATTTCATGCAACATTTTATGTGGTACTATAAACAAAATATCAAAAACACTTACTGATATCGATATGACTTGATTTACTGTCATAGTGAATGGGAGACAAAAACTTGCACCTTTTTCGAAGAAAACCCCTTCCTATATCCCGCTAGCTCTGTTAAAATAATGGAAATTTTCCATTCTTAAAACAGAACCCGCGGGACTAGTTTGTAGGTCTGGGGTCAGTTTTCTTGTTTACCAAGTAAAACGAGATGAATAACTATATTCTTGACGAAAAGCAATGAAAAGTAATACTGTCTCAGTTGGGAACTATTTATAGAGTCATCCGGATGTAATTTCTGTCGTTATATCGATATCTGAAGCACATAAGATCCCTCCTGCCATCCAGAATGCATGCAACTTCTAAATATAACACTTCTACTAATAACGCAGCCGCAGTAATAACATAATGACAAAATTTTTCACAGTAAAAAATCCGGACCGGCCAAAGATGCGAACTGTTGAAGAAAGTTTAAATTTGAATGCGACAACGGACTCCGGACTCACAGCGCAGATTCGCTTTACAAAGAAAAAAAGCTGCGAGTCAGCATTTCCATTGGAAACAGATGGCTATATCATTACGTCAGTCTACGGGTTACAGTATGATAAGTTGTTAAAACTTTTTTTATCAGCGGGAAGTGGAACGTTGTATAAGAAGAAATCAGAAGCATTTTATTTTCTTTATCTGGCGTTTTTCGTAATGTTTACACTTATAAATTATATGAATATAATTATTACAGTTTTTATTCTTTCAGTCAGGGGGTGAAAAACATATTATAAATTTAAAAAATCGTCGTAACGCTAGTTAAAAAAATAATAAATTTATTCTACGAAATGATTACATAATTGAACACTAAGAGAAAAAAGAACTAAGAATTTTTCGTAAGAGGAGCACCGCACCCCCCCCCCCTCCCTTCTAAACCACTAATAGAAATCAATTTTTAATTATTTCCTTTTGACGTTCATATATTTAAAATTTATCTTAAATTGGAAGATAAGGGGTGTTCAGAAGCGCAAAACCCTCCACTAGAGGGAAAGAAATGTTCTGCATTTTGAAAAATATTGTTAGAAATTTATTTTTATATATTTATTTAATATTTAATACTTCTTACTTGTTAATTTTTTTTATATTTCTTTTATATAAAAATTATCTTGTACAAAGTGTTCTGATAAAAGATTCTTGGTTTAGCTTATTTCATGTTTATATTTTGCGTTTTAGTTAGGCGAACTAGGCAGGGGACTCCAGACACATCTGTCCAACCTTTCCCCTTTCTACATTTTTTTCTAAGAGCAATCATATCTCTTAGTATTTAGGGAACGGCCTATGAGTGGGCCTATGAGCTTACCTATGAGTGGAAGTAGTTTTTGAGAAACTTTATATTTTGGGAAAAGTTTCTTTAGCTTGTACTTTTGCACTAAAAATAATTTAGTTCGAAAGTTAGTGAACGGGCATTTACAATTTTGGCAGACGTCCCCATGGTCAAATTAAGTTGCTTATTTTATACACTAATACCAAATTATTGGATGGCAAAGCATTTCATCCATTCGAAAACATTTTCTGGTGGTGCTGCCAGATATATTGCGATACAATTGCATATGAGGACACCAGAGGTGAAAGGCTATAAGTGACAAAATCGAAAAAACTGAGATCAGTATACGGGCTATCTAGAAATAAGGCTATTTGTTTTATGATTGCTCTCAGAAGAAAAATGTAGGGAGGGGAAACGTTGGACAGATGTGCCTGAAGTCCTCTGCCTTGTTTGCTAAACTAAAACGGCAAAATATATCAGATTTTCTAATTATGTGTTGCATACTGGAGGTCAACTACTTAAGTTCTATAAACTACTTAACCTCTTTAATCTGTACTTAAAATTTAAAAAATATATTGTACTTAACTTTACTTCCACTGTTATTGAAATAAGAATTGAAAGACCGCTATGAAATTAGCAACAGTTTCATATTTTAAGTCAGTCACTTACTATTGATATTAATCTTTAAATTCAATTTATTCCAAATCTAAATTTTATCACTTGTATCCCTTGGACGCAGTGGTCCTCATATACAATCGTCGTTTCATCATACATATGATACAATTGTATTACATTCAGGCATATAAGTGTCTGAATTTCTACATGTCTTAATTTCAGACACATGATCATTATTCAGACATTTTTCTCAGTTCATTTATACCATGATCAGAGTAAGACACTTAAGGGTCTTAAATTCAGACTCTTATGATGTCTGAAATTTCATATTCAGACACTTAAGTGTCTGAATTTCTTTTTCAGTCACATAAGTGTCTGAATTTAGGACGCCTCTATTTGCAGTGTATTATAGGCAAAGAATTGTTATTTAATTTTGGCACTGTGATTGCAAATTTTGAGGCATTAAAATGTATGGACTAGAAGAAAATTTTGGGATTGGCACATCCGACTAGTTTCCACTTAATATTAATTCTTGTGGTCTTCAAAGAAGCCCACCTGTTAATAACTTCGCTTAGTTTAATAAAATTCCCTATTTCATTTTCATATTTTAAAAGCATTAGGCTGTCAAGTCTGTCATCCCTTATTGTAGCTTGTAATATATATTTTTAAAATTTTTATTTGACTAAAGATTCTTTCATTAGATGCAACGCCATAACGATAAGCTGCTGTGAATGTTAAGGTACGAGTATATAGTTTGACGGAGTGACCCAAATAGTCTTTGAATTTCATGGCATGAGTAAAAGGTTTGTTAAGTGAGTTGGGATTTGGTTTATTTCTATTTGACTCTGCAAGTCATGTACATCCAGTTTCTCATATCCAGGTGGAAACATTATTAACTTTTCCCTTGCACAATTGTAATTTAAATATGGAATGCATTACTGCAATATTCTCTTGATATAGGGAACATTGTCATTTAAACCCATTACTAAATTCCCGAAATTTTCTTGTATTTCTTTACTGTAAAACTTATGTGTATCAATGTCCATTGCTGTGCTATTATTTTTATCTATTACCTTTGGCGAAACCTTTTTCCTACTATATTTTCGGAACTCAGCTTCTCCAGTCACATCCTAATACTCATAAGTGTTTGTGAGCTTGTCTGTAAGGAAATCTTTATTTCTTCAAAATTTTATTCAAGTGCAACGTGCCAGTGTTACAGTACATGTCGATTTTTTCTTCAGTTGATGGACTGCTTTCATGGTCATATTTCTGTTCCAAATTAAAATCGTCCATTTTTTACCTTTTTCATCCTCGAATGGATTTTTAGATGCTCCAAAATCTTGCACGAAAACTCTTTTCCTATTATGAAGGGTTTATTCATGCCGAGATTTATAGTAACTTTTTAGAACAGCTTTAAACACAGAACACCGGACTTTTGGTTTAAAATTTTATAAACATATATGAATATAAACGAACAGGACTGATATATATATTACCGCACACAAATAAAAGTAAAATGTGACGAATTTATCTAAACTAACGACTTCTTATATCCGCATTTGCTCATATAACGCTTTTTACTTGACAGCGAAGGGTTAACTAATTTTTGCGACAAAAAAATCACGAGAATGAGTAAAATATTGTCCAAAAATCGCAAAATTAGTGAAAAAAGTTGTGAAAACTCATCAAATTTTCATGCCCATAGCTGTGTTTCAAGTAGGTTACTACATTCCGTTCTGTTGTGCTACAAGTGATCTCCAATTTTCATAAGAAGCTGCAATCCCTTTGGATTAAAATAGCTGGATTCTCTTTTGGGAGGAGAAGGGGAGGTAGGGTGAAATTTTTGAGAAAGGAACAAAGTTTTGGAGGAAATAAAGGAACTGGTTAGTCAGTTATTGATGGACAGGAGTAGAGAAATTTAGGTCTGGTAGATGTACAATATTTTTGTAGAACTGAAAAATACAATGATAGATTGAGTGTGGCTAATTTCTTTTTGTATTTCTTTTGATAATTTAACTTGTTTACTGTTGCAGTACTCAAAATAATCACCAAAACAATAAAAATTTCGTAATTTTTTTACTATTACTTTTAAAAAAGAAAATGTCTCAAAAATCTAGAATTTCCCAACTCTAAGCTCAAATTTCCCAACTTCACATATATTGGGGGGGGAGGCTCCCCCCCCCATACCCCCCCATGGCGACGCCCCTGCCCACAGGACATTCAAATAAGAAATAATACAAATGTAGTACTTTTAATACAGAATTTTTGTATGACATTGTCTTAAAGGGGTGTTAAAAGAGGGACGAAATGGTAAAAAAAGAGACGGTAAGGATGGAACGGTAATTAAAATTACCACCTATTTTTAGGAAAATCATGTTAAGACTAAGTGATAGCCACAATGTTCATTGATTTTTCGAAACAGTTGTTAACATTGGAT
The DNA here is from genome assembly GCA_963932465.1 of Maratus speciosus. NCBI lineage: Eukaryota > Metazoa > Arthropoda > Arachnida > Araneae > Salticidae > Maratus > Maratus speciosus. Next base: position 230,636,697 of record OZ010798.1, on the reverse strand, counting down.
TAAATTAAATTTTCTTTTAAATTTACCTCAAAAACTGCAGGAATAAACCTTGGGGACGGTAAGACTACCAATAAAGCTACGGTGCTTGAAATTGATACTTAAACGCTGATTTATATTCTACAGTAAATTTCCTGTCAAAGAATTTTAGATATTCTTTCTCTTGCATACTTCTGCATGAGGAAAAACTTGAAAAAAATTCTGTCGCTGCATCTGAAGTGATTTTCTGTATAATTTTAGAAGAGGGATGGTAAAAAATCTAAAACCCAGGGACAGAGTTCAAAAAATAATATCAACCCTAAAAATGTGTGCAGGTTAATTTTTAGCTACATATTTATATAAAACAATAGTTCCAGTTTCAGAAAAAAATTAAATTGAATTATTTTTATTGAAACAATTTTATCCATACAGCTCCAAACTTCAAAATCAGCATCAGGAACACGGGACGGTAGATGAGTTTTCCATGTGTTTGGGCCCCCAACATCGTCCAAAAGTTATTTATCTCTTTAATATTGTTGTACAATCATGCAATGGGATGTTCCCAAGTATATGAAATAAAAAAAAAAACACAAAAAAGTGTATTAAATAAAAAATTATTATTTAGGGACATGAAAATTAAAAGATTGTGAGAATGCTCCATATATAGATGATTCATGAGTACAAAACATGTCAAGCATGAGCTTTTTTCTTACCAATTTTCATATGTTTTTCTGATCTACTATTTGTTTCAGTGTTTCGTTTATGCTCTTCTTCGCACAATCAGAATCGGAGAAAGTATGTGATGGTGGTGACCTAGCACCGGGCACCGAGCCGAAAAAGTGTTTAATTAGTGCTGCAAGTTGTTACTATTCATGCATTAGGGATTGATGAAATGTAAAATAATCTTTTAGCACCACACACCTAACAGAGTTGCCAATAACTAGAGAGTGAAGATGCGCACGTCTCAAAAGAAACAATTGAAGACATTTTTAGTGAATGTTGTTCTATTTTAGAGGCACAAAATTAAATTCTTGATTAAGGCAAATGGATGAAGACGCTGCCATTTAAAACCATGTGTTATTTAATTGACAGGGACTTTTCGGTAACATATTAATGGAATATTAGGTTCCAGCATAGTAACAGTGTTTTTTATCCTAATACGTTAAATAATGCCCATCCCTATTACATACTTTAATTAAGAATATGATATACGTCGTACTTTATAATGCTCTGATTAGAATTTTCTTCATATAATATTTTATATTTTCTTGTAAATTTTACTAATCAATCTTATATTTATAGGCCAAAATATCTTGTTGTGAATGCTGATGAAGGAGAACCCGGAACATGTAAAGATCGTGAAATTATGAGACATGATCCCCATAAACTTATTGAAGGCTGTCTTGTTGCTGGAAAAGCAATGGGTGCAATAGCCGGTTAGTGATTTTAATGTGAATTATTTATCACCATTAAATGTGCTTACTTGACAAGAAAAAAGAAACATGCTTTTATTAAGTGTACTTAAAAGTAATTTTTTTAATAAGAGTTCTGGAGATAAAGAATCAAGTGCTGATAGAAAATTAGCACATTCAGTCATTTTAGTCACATTCATAGTATATTTGAATTTTAATGAAGGTTTAGGAATTTTATTATGTTATTTTCAGTACCTCACACTTTTATGATTTTTGTTTTGACCTCCAAGGTTTTGAGAAATATTATTTTTTAGTACACTAATAAAAATGATGGTTAAAAAAAAAAATATTTAATTCATTTTCTATTTTTTTTAGTCTAATATATTTCATAATTCATATTTTAAGGAATGCAGTTCAGCATGTAATTAACTAATTGTTGTATTTTACAGTATAGCGTTGTGAACACATTGTTGCCACCTTCATTATGACGCTTTTCAAAAATCAAAATTTAATTGCAATTAATATGTTAATTTTAATTGTAATTAAATCCTTAAAAGTCATGAGAAGTCCTTAAAATATTGCACTGACATCAGGAACACACAACTGTACAAAATTTCTTACGCTCGTATTCACGAATAACTTCAACCGAGGGTTAAACCGCGGGTCCAGTAACCCCAGGTTGTATTTTCAACCGGGAGTTGAAAACTTGTATTCACTGTTTACTTCGGTCTGAATATTCATTACATCCCCAATTGTAGATATATATTGCACCATTGCTAAAACTTTTTACATGATTACAGACTATATCAACTCTCTCTCTTTTTTTTGTATGTTCATGAAAGAGAGAGAGAAAGAGGATGAGAGCAATCTAACTTTTTCTAAAATTCTTGTGATTTCTTGTTTGTGAATTTTAATCTCAATATGGAACCATTTTTTTTTTTTAATTTAACTGGCAGAAAGGATTTAATAAAATAAGTTAAATTATAGGTACTTCCCTTTTGTTTGGGCCTTGATGAGATTGAGAGAAATGGCATTGGCAAAAGAAGAAAAAAAATTACATGTGATAACTGGTAAAATGTTCGACATTTCATATACATAAGCAATTTTTAAATATTTACATAGTACATCATTTAACCAAAAAATATGAGAAGGGGTGCATAAAAAAATTGTGATGGGTTTTTCATGCTGCATAATTTTTCTTTTGCAAGGAATAAAATATTTTATGGATAATCACATAATAGGCATATTTTGTATTGAATATATTAAATCCATCTTATTTCCAAAAAGAGTACCCACTTTTATAAAAAGGGATCCTGCTTTCTGGCAGTATCTGGGTCCCAGAACCTCAGTATTTTAAAAGCTTAGTGTATCACTGCAGACAGAAGTAATTTATCTAATACATGTAATCAGAAGCAAATGTTTAATACATACAGAAACAAGCATAGTATTTCATCAGTTTCGTTTACAAAGCTGTTTATACCATTTTGCAACAGATCTCACTTTCTTGAGTGCGAGCTGCACCAACACTTGGATTCAAGATGTGATTAAAAAAGGCTTAAAAAGTGCCAAGTGTCTTATTAACAAGTAATATAAAAATTTTGTTTTTAAAGTCAATTCCCACTTAGGTCATCAAAGAAAAATTTAATATAATCCATTAAGCTAATATTAGTTTTTGTTGCATTAAAATATCTCAATTTGTTGATTTTCTATAAGCAAGTAGGTTTACAATGGAACTATGGGAATTTGGCAAAATATTAGAGATATCGCCAAGTTGGCATCACTTTTGGTGACTCATTTTGGCCACAAAATTTGGCGATATATCGGCAAGTTGGTGACACATTTGGCAACAGGACAGGGTCCCCCCTATGGTAACCCCTTATTAAAAATACTTTCATTGATCTTTAATAACCAATGGCTGCCATTTTGTTTCCCATGCAAAACTAAAATTAATTAATTAAAATTTAATTAATTAATTAATATTTGAAAAAACTGTATTAAGAGGCTACTTCAGTCAGGCGAAAAGACCCATTCGCTAATGCTAATCCTATGGAAGAAATTTATAAAGGTATCTTGGTTGCATTTGAATATTTTTAAATGATTTCTTTTGCATTGGATAGCTGAGATCGATCTGTATGCAGGCCGTTTTTTACTTTTTCGATTTTCATTACAGATTTTTATTATGAGGATGTTTTCACTTTCGAAACCGTTTCTGAAAATGAAAGTGTCCCCATAAAAAGTATCTGTAAACAAAATCGAAAAAGTAAAAAACAGCTTTTGTACAGATGGATCTCAGTTGTCTAATGCAAAAGAAATTATTTAAAAATATTGAAATGCAACCGAGATATCATTATAAATTTTTTTCATAGGATTAGCATTAGCGAACGGGTCTTTTTGCCTGACTGAAGTACCCTCTTAACATCAATTGTCATCCAGTACAAGTTAAAAAAAATTTATTTCAACTTGATAGGATGAATAATGAGTATTTTATTAACGATTGAAAATTTGAACAAGATATATAAATATATAAATATATATATATATATATATATATATAAATATAGGGAGAGTGTGAACTAATAGTAGGAATTGAAAAAGAAATGCCAAATATCAATTGTTTTATTCTCCTGTTATTTTCCTCAATTAATTCTTCCCTATTTGTCTTTTCAGCTTATATTTATATTCGTGGGGAATTTTATAATGAAGCATCTAATGTGATGGTGGCTATCAGAGAAGCTTATGAAGCTGGTTTAATTGGAAAAAATGCATGTGGTTCAGGTTATGACTTTGACGTGTTTGTGCATCGTGGAGCTGGAGCATATATCTGTGGAGAAGAGACAGTATGTATGACAATCATAGTTCTATAGATTTCTCATTTATGCTTTTCATATGTCGTTAAAAAAATCATTTGTGATATAACTGTCAATATGTCCTTCAAAATGTTATTATTTATTGTTATCATTATTGTGACATTTCTACAGTACAATGAAATGGTGTGTAGAAAGGAAATAACATGCACTCAGGAAAGCACAAAATAAAGAGCTGTGAAGCTTTCTACATGATTGTTATGGGCAAATTAAGTAAAAACTGTTACATGTTATGTCTATTCATAAGTTGATAGGTTTTAATATATTAAGTACATTTTAGATTACCAAAATATCTATAAATCCCAATGTTGGTAGATTTTCAGCTTGGTAGTCTTTTGTACATCACACTATAAATTTATTTAGTCTGTAACATTTCAAGTGATAAAAAAAAAGTAATCAGAGTTTAACTGTAGGTTTAAGTGTGCCAGAATCAGGATTGCCATTTGGAGAAGGCTTTTTTTTGGGGTGGGGGGGGGGGGGGTGGGGGGGGTTGCAAGGAATTTGATATTTCAAAGTATATCAGTCATTACAGGTCAAACTCAAGGAGAGCAGGGGGAATCAGAAATTGCACAAGAGTTAAAGTAATTTGTCAAATTTCATTATAATAGAAACATTAGCATTAAATAAGCATTTTAAGCACATAAGTTAATAATTATCAATAATATTTGTTGCTAGTACAGCATTCTGAAAGCGAGACACATACATAATAAATTAATACTTTGGCTAATTTTTAAAATATATGTGAGAAAAACTTTATCAATTGATTCTCAGCCGTGCATAACAAAATCAAAATAAACTTTTGCTGCATTCGAATAAATTTTCTCCCCTCCCCCAAAGAATGTTTTGAAATGGTGCCCCTGAGACAGTATATAAAAGTTTGAAAAACAGTTTTCTAGAACCCCATTAAAATTTAACTAATATGAATAAATGAAGTGTCATTGAAATTTTACGTATCTATTGGCCATATAAAAATTTGAATATGATAGACCCAAGTGTTTCATAACACCAGGCAATTTCTTTTCTTACTATGATGAGTATTAAATGAAATATTGAAACAGTTACAATAATTTGTAATTTATATGCTTTTATGTGCAAGTATATGCTGACCTTTCCCAACATTATATGTGAGTTTCATATTTATGAGAGGCCACATTATATTAATCATACTGATAAATTCTGCTTTTACTTAATGCATATGATTCCAGAGTTATCTTTTGAGATTCTTTGCACTTTAAACATATAACACTTTTGTTTGTCATCTATGGATGCCTGGGGATATTTTTCGCATTTAGTGTTAAAGTATTGGTAGTTTTTTGCCAGTTGAATGTATTAAAATCAAATGAAATGAAAGTTCATGCAGCAACATCAAATTTAGTAATTAGACTTTAGGCAAAAAGCTGAGTATAATAATGGATAGTTACAAATAAGTTGCAAGATGAATTAGTGTTGCTCATGCAAAAAATTCTGCATCTTTAGCAAACGTGAAGAAAGTAAGTTGGCATTAAATACTGTCAAAGGTATTAAATGCGTTAATAAAAATGTCTACTTTTGCTTAAATATCTTACTGCTTCTGTTTAATAGATTTAGATGTTATGAAGTGAAAATTATTTCATGAATTAATAAAGTAAAAAACATTTTGCAGTTTTATTATACTTGATGAAATATTAATTTATTTAATATTTAATGAGAGTTTGGCACAGTATGTAATTCATAATAGCTTAGTAGAGTCAAAGATCTTTCCTGTAGTATTTGGCATTCTGTTCTGTCAATTTGTGTAACAGTTAATAAAGTAAAAAACATTTTGCAGTTTTATTATACTTGATGAAATATTAATTTATTTAATATTTAACGAGAGTTTGGCACAGTATGTAATTCATAATAGCTTAGTAGAGTCAAAGATCTTTCCTGTAGTATTTGGCATTCTGTTCTGTCAATTTGTGTAACAGTTAAGCTTTTAACAAGTGGGTAAGTGTGATCACAGATCGCACATTTAATAATCCTTTCAAAACGTCCAGTATATTTATCGCCATGGAACCCCTTCTAAATTATGGTGAATCCTCCCCAAATTATCTTAAAATTTCAAACAGATTTGCCTTGTTATATTTCCTAATTTTTTTCTTGCCTCTCTTCCCCCCCCCAACCCCCCATCGAAATGTGACACGCCATTCTTTCTAAATTTTTATCACGTGTTATAAACTATCTTAAAGTTGAAAACAGGACTACGTGTTAGATTTCCTAATTTTAACAAAATTGCGTTCTGTTAGTTTGACATTCCACCACTAGGGAGCGCACTCTATTCGTAACAAAACTGTATCTGAACGAAACTTCGTTAAACAACCTATCAGTAGATATATTACTCGAGCGGGTGGCGGTTTTTGACGAAGCCCTCTTCCCGCCCAATGAAAATTCAACTCACCTTAAATTTATAAAATTCTTATGTAGTATGTCAAAGTTTAAAAGCGATCGGTTCTTTAGTTTTTCTAATTTTAACAAATTCCCGTCAATTGTCTGTGCGAAAAAAGCATCTCTTTTAAAAATTTAAAAACCGATTTTTTCATAAATTGGAAAGTTATGGCCCGATTTTTTTTAAATTTAGATTTTATGAATCAGCGTATGAAATAACATCTGGATGCGAAAGAACCAAATTTGTAAAATCTTTTAAAACTTTTTCAAAGTTTTATGATTTGTTATTTGATGTGAGGTGTTCAGCTATAAGTATGCAAAATTTCAAGTCTCCAACATGTATACTTTCTGAGAACGGGCTCTGTGACGGACGGACAGACAGGCAGAGGAGTGAGACGAATAGAGTTTCATCAGATAAGCGAAACCCTAAAAATAAATAATTATGCTGACTACTTGTTTATGTACTTTTCTGTCCGACAAACTGTAGTTCATGCTAAGTGCAAATGTTAGAACAAAAGCTAACAAAGACGCCATTTGTAAATATATGAATAAAAGTATATGCAGATGTTCGGGAACCAACAATTTAGACTATCTAAGGCTCGGGGGCAAGCATAATTTTGGGACATCTCCCTCCTATCTATCCCTAGACATTGTTCGTGAATTATGCTGAAGTGAATAATACTAAACTTCATATCTATTGTATGTATACATAAATTTTGTAACGGGTACTATTCACATCTTTATACAGGGTATCACAAGAAAGATGGTCACAACTTTAAGAATAACTAATAGGAAAATTGTAGAAAAAATGATAGATTTGTTGGGATTATTTGTTTGCAAGCTCTTCCTTTGCTTATCTACATATGTCATAAGATTTGTAAAAAAACTCAATAAATCCAATTGGTCATTATTAATAGTTTTAACTTGCCTCGTTATGAGGAAAACATAAATAATGAATTTCCCTTGAAAATAATGAAACGCTAAATAGTTATAATAAAATTTAAATTGTTAGTTTTGAGTGATGTAGTTTGTTCTTTTTTTTTGTGGGGTTGTGAATGGAGTATGGGAGGACCGTACTCTAGAGTTCTGCACAGGCCAGAATTTCCAGACCCGGGCTGCTTATATTTTTGCAGTTCATGGCCCGGCCCATATAAAATCAGTTGAAACAGATCGTCTAGGTCTATGCAAAAATCAATCCAGTAAGACCCGCCCCGACTCAATTTGCAAAAAATCTTGATTTTTCTTCTAAACATACAATTAAGATTCCTTTAAAGAATACTGCATACATGTTTATGGGAAAATTTTACGTTATATTTTAGATTACTACGTATTCACAAGACAGAAAATACACTATAGCAATATTAATGATTACTTAGACGCTTATACTTTTCAACATTCAAATATAGATTCATCAAAAAGATTTATTTAGTTTAGAATAAAAGAAAAAAAAAGTGTTAAAAATCATCATAACTTTTGCAACTGTATAATAAAAAGTAGGTTTTTGAAAATATTTCTCTGTAATTCATTAAGGTATATTTCCAATAATTCCATTAACAGAAGTTCACAATTGCCATTACTACTTTTACAAAGCATATTGCCTGCCTGACACATCTTGGGAACAATTAAGTCCAGTTCTGGTCCAGCCTGACTATATAAAAAAAAAATGTAAGCCTGATCCTGACACAGCCTGAGTCTATTGAAAAAATTAAGCCCGGACTCGAACACGATGTAACTGTTTGATGTTGATCTCTATGCTGGACATGTTATATTTCTGTATTGATGTTGTAAACCAGCATAGATGATATTGTAAACCAGGCTCGTGCAGCATATTAATACTTATTCTCATGAAATCTATATCTATTGAATATGGTTCAAATTTGATTGGTTTTGTAAAAATTTTATATCGGGCCGGTCGGCCTGCTTAATTTTTTTTTCGGCATGGCTGTCCTGTTTAATTTTTTTGTCCGCCTGCCCCTTCCCGTTTGGAAATTTGCCTTCATTTTGCCAGGAGAATTAAAAATTAATTGACAGAATATTCACAGGAATTGATGGGTTGCTCTAGAAATATGTAAATTGTAGCTGTTATTTAAAAAATGCAATGAGGGAATCTTAAAATCAAGTTCCGATGTATATTTTTCTACTTTAGTTACAGCATCATTTTAGGGCTTTGAAATCAAGAATCCAACATTTTATCAACTATGCTTTTGAGCATGTTTCACAATATGAATTATACTATGTCTTGGAAGAATTTAACCACAGAATGTTCATCATTTGGCAATTGCCAAATTGTGTAAGAAATATTAAAATATTTTCAAAAAACACCCTTAAAAGGAAAATTTGAAAGAAAAAATAATTTATAAGTAACAATTTATAATCAAATTACTACATTTATTGGCGGGAAATAAACAGTTTATCACATTTGAAACTTAGGTGCAAAGATGCGACTGGATGTCGGATTGTTGATATTTTTTGACTTGTATTAATCATGATTTGTTATTATCCTAAGAATTTTTCCCCCCTTTTATGGTTGAATATTACAAATATTTCTTTTTTTTTTTTTTTTCTCATGCAGGCTCTTATTGAATCTCTCGAAGGTAAACAAGGCAAGCCCCGTCTTAAACCTCCATTTCCTGCTGATATTGGTGTTTTCGGCTGTCCTACAACTGTATCAAATGTTGAAACTGTGGCTGTAGCACCTGCAATTTGCCGAAGGGGTGGTGCTTGGTTTGCATCATTTGGAAGACCAAGAAATTCAGGAACAAAAGTAATAAGTAAAATCATTTATTCCTGTGCTCTAACGAGTATATTAAATAAATCTAGAGAAAAAAAAAATTTGTTTAAAGAGTAAGTAACCTTTTTTTTTTTTCTTTTTGCAGAAGGCATGAATATTGCCTGCTAAACATAAGACAATAATTTTGACTATTCTGTTATAACAATTTATTGAGTTAACAATGGTTCCTTGGAGTGAGTCTACAATTTCTGTTATTGTCAGAAAAATAGATGTAATTGCTCTGTATTCCTTTACTAAGATTACCAATGAAATTCGTAATTTTAAATTTTATGGATACACAGTTTGTGTCTGAAGGTTTTGCCGCTTACAGATGATTGTTTCGTTTACCTTTTTTTCTTTTAGTCTGTCTTTAAATTAGCAATATTGTTATGAAAACTAATATATAAGGAAGAAATGTATTTTGTAAGTAGCTTAATATTCTTTCATTATTTAAAGCAAAAATATTATTCACATTTCATCTGGGCTTATTCAAATAAAAGCTCTTCTCTGGTTATAAAAATTGTAACTGGTTTATAATTATAGTTTATATGTTATGCTTATTAGAATGGACATTTGAAAAGGTTAAAATCTGAAAGGTTTAAATTTTTAAAGATTGAAAAGCTAAGTAGTTTAATTATCTCTGTGTGCTAAAATTGTGCTAAAGGAGTTTAGGGATTATTCAAATATAAAGATTTAATCTCCTAATACTAAATTAATTTTTCACATTGTTATTCATATCTATTGTAATTAGTATACTTAATTTTATGTTGATTCTTCTTTTTTAATGTGTATCATATTATAATTATGTGATTTTTGTGCATTTTTAAAACTTTATATATATAAAATATGAATTATTAAATTAATATTAAACATCTCATTTCTTATGTATAAATAATTAAACAGATTGTTTCCTGTAAACTTTTAAAATGCATCTACAAAATTTCAGCTCATTGCTAAAAGTAATTTTTAAGCGGACCCATCAGTAGTTTAGTTTGAGACCATGTAGTCATTGACAAATAAACTCATAAAACTGTCAACAAATATTACATTAGTCTAAATTATTTGTAGAATATTTGAATGATTTATTAAGTATTTTTTTAACACTAATAATAATTCCCATAAAAATATTATTAGAATTTGTATTAGATCTGAATCTTAAATTAATATTGAAAATATCTGGAACTTTTCAAAGTGCAGAGTTTCCCACAGGCTTAAAAAAGGATAGGGAAAAGGGCACTTTTTTTTTTATTTGAAAAGGGTTTTTTTAGATTCATGAGGACACATTTTTTTTTTTTTTCTTTAAGACTTTCTTTTGATTTTTAAAGCCATTTTCAATATTTAAAAGTCAGGACACTCTTTTCAAGACAACAATGAGTTAGTTTTTACTATGCAAGCAATTTTTTTAATTCAAAAGGAGCAAGGACGTTTCTTTGACTGATGGATAAGGAGGGTGCTAATTTTTTGGATGAAGGACAAAAAAGTTGCTATTTTGTAAACCAAAAGTTAGGCATCCAGCCGAAACTGTCTGATGCAAACTCTGATTGTGACTTCATGAAACTTTTTGTTAAGGCTAACTTGAGATTCTAGACTTCTTTAGTTTAGTTTGGTTTCAAAAAGATATTATTATCGATATTTATTTATTTGTCTAATTCAATATTTAAATGGTTTCCTAGATTTATTTAACCTCATCATGACAAGCAGCACGTATTTGTCTCATATAACGTTAGTAAAATCCTTGAATTTGAACATCAGTTTTTCTATTTAGAAATTTTTGCTTTATGTAATTACAGATTTTAAACGATTAAATAAGGCAAACAATTTTTGTACTGAAACACCAGTGGCAAATAAAACATGCTCATTGTTAAGGATAAGATTTACATAAATATAAACAAGATGTGTCTTGATTGAATGGTATTTTTAATTTTTCTATTAGATAGTTCATTAATAAGATAGTATGGTCTGTCCCCCCCCCCCCCCCCCCAAAAAAAAAAAATTAAAAAAAAATCATTTATACCTAAAGTTATTTTAATGTGCACAGTGTTTTAATGTGTTTATAATTTCTTATTTCTCATTTTCATATTTCCAGCTGTTTAATATATCTGGTCATGTAAATTATCCCTGTACTGTTGAAGAGGAAATGTCTATTCCATTGAAAGAACTTATCGAGAGGCATGCTGGAGGTGTTATTGGTGGATGGGACAACTTGTTAGGTGTAATACCTGGTGGATCATCAACACCAGTCATTCCAAAAAAGTACGTCTAGTTGGCCAGACTACAAGATTATTAATTTTAAAAGTGCTTTTTTTCTTTATTTTAAAACAATGTGTAAATTTGTTTTGTATGTAAAGATGGAATTTTGTAATTGATTTTTCACTCACTTGTTGATGTGTAAGAATTATAAAAATTACCGGGTGTCCTAAAATGGACTGACTGATTTTAAAATTCAGTAATTCAGTAACTGGCAAACGGTGACAGATATTTTAAAAATTCTTGCAGGAGGGTTATGCATAAGGTCAAAAAAATTTTTACAGTGATTTTCGATTTTAGTTCAAATTACAAACAATAGATAGCACTGTAAACAATAGGCACTTAATACAGGCTCGATTTTTTGGCCGATCTCTTCTTCCATGCAGAAAAAGGAGATTAAAATGTATTGAGTGGGTCCCAAAGGACCAAAAATCGAACCTGAATTTAGCATCTATTGATCGCAGCGCCATCTATTGTTTGTAATTCGAACTAAAATAAAAAATCACTGTAAAAAAACTTTTGACCTCATTCATAACTCTCCTGCAAGAATTTTTTAAATATCTGTCACCGTTTGCAAGTTATTGAACAAAATCAGTCACTCCTTTTTAGGGCACCCGGTATATACACAGGTGTGTTTCTTATGACAATGATATCTAGAATAGTGGCATTGAAGTTTTATCCTTAAATCGCAAAAGTATTTCTTTTTCTTCTCCTTCTAATTTTTGTTTATTAATCTTTTTATCATAGAGTGTGTGAGGATGTACTAATGGATTTTGATGGATTGGTTGCTGCTCAGACTGCTTTGGGCACTGCTGCAGTTATTGTGATGAATAAACAGACAGATATCATCAAGGCTATTGCACGCTTACTTGAGTTTTACAAACATGAGAGCTGTGGTCAGGTAATTCATTCATTTATTTTCATAATATAAAATTGTGATAATAAGAGTCTATCTGATTTTAATACTCCAAGAGTTGCACCTCTTTATGATGCAAAAATTAATGCATGTTTCTCCTCAAATGCCTTTTTAATTTAGTAGTAGCGTCTAAAATGCCTATTATTCTAAAATGAAGTATGGAAAATATTAATTTAAGAAATAAATAAAAAATAATTAGAACAGCTTAATAATAAATTTATTTAACCACTTCAATGTTTGCCCCGAGATAAGTCGGGAGTAAAAGAACTGTTTCCCTATACCTATTTCCGGTGAAGTGGTTAATGCTAAATACCAATAAGAAAATTATTCCACATCTATACTAATAAATAAAAAAGAGTTTTTCTGTGTATGTTTCTGCGTGCTTGATGGCTAAGAAAATCTACTCCGCATAGAGGTTTTAAAATTTGGATGCAGATAGTTCAAGGCAGTCCCTAATGCACCTGAAGTGTTGATTGTTAGTTTTTTTATAATTAGCCATGATAACAATTAAAAGCCACAATGGACAGCCATCAAAAAGACATTCTTTTCTCAAAATAGCACCCAACTCCAAAAGATCACTAGCAGTAAAGATACGAAGTATGCTTTTTTTTCTCCGAGCATCTTCCGAAGTCCTTTTGGCCAAGCTGTTAGAAATACAAAAACATTTTAAATATATGTTTAAATGTCATACTTTTTACTTTTAAACGGCCTGATCCATTTTTAAAAATACTCTTTCATAAAAATTTTTTAGAAAATTCAATTTTGTGGGGGTTTTTTAAAGCTTGCATTGGCTTCAATTTTAGAAATACGAAAAAACAAATAATACCCATTTAATCCAGATATCTTCTTCTCTATGATGGTTTAAAAAAATATGAATATTAAAGCCTTTCAAAAAAATTCATGACTGGAAATCACTTCGTGACTGCTCGAGACACTCTTTTTGTCGGTATTTTAGACTTTTTATACATTTTTCAAACATTTAATTGATATCCCAAATAAAACTCTCATAACATTCAGACAAAAAAAGATCTACTTAATATTTGTTTAGAATGTCGATTTCATGGGTGGTTTATGTTCGTGCTCTTCCCACTAACTATCAATATTTTTGCATGAAAATTATATGCAGATTTTGGAAACTCATGTTTGGATAAATCATAAAAATTTCAAAGAGTTTGGACAATGAGAACTATTTTATTTTCAATATTAAATGACTCAATGTAAAAATAAAAGCTGAACTTTTACAAAACACTTTAGAACAACACTTTTACAAATGATATCAGTATTTTTGCATGAAAACTATACACAGGCTTCAAAAACATATTTATAACTCATAGAAATTTTCAATGAGTTTGGTTGATAAGAATTGTAAAAATACAACTTCTGCTTTCCCCTACCCCTCCCATTACACTTTTTTGAAGCCCTTTTGCCTGTACTCGAGTGCTTTAAAAAAGTACTTTATGTGTATTTTATTCAATCTTGAAACACTCTTTTTTTCTTGGCTAAAAGTAACTAAATGTCGATATTTTAACGCAAGCATTTTACATATTGTTCAGACACTTCATTTATAATCTTGAAGCACTGTTTTTTTCTTGGCTAAAAGTAACTAAATGTCGATATTTTAACACAAACATTTTACACATTGTTCAGACACTTCATTTATATAGCATACAAAATTTTTGAAATATTCAGACAATTAGAAGTATATATATATAAAAATAATAGTAATATTCGCTCAAAATGTGAATATGCAGGTGGCTTTTGCTCATGTTTTTATAACAAATTTCAATATTTTTTAATGAAAACTATATGCAGGCTTCATAAACATTTATTTATAACTCATAAAAATTTCAGAGTTTAGACAATAAGAACTAATCTATTTTTAATATTAAACAATCCAATGTAAAAGAAAAAAAAACAGAAGAGAGAGAGAGAAAAAAATACCACCCTTTTACCTCTAAATATCAATATTTTTGCACGAAAAATGTTCACAGGCTTCATAAACATTATATTTATAACTCACAAAAATTTCAGAGTTTGGACAAAAAGAAATGTATTTAAAAAAAAAAAAAAAATTAAATCAGCTACCCCCCCCCCCCCCTCACTATCACACCCTGTTTTCATTTAAAATTGTAAAATCAAAACAGACAGAGCATGCATAGCACTTCCAATGTGTTTAGGGTTTATGTTCTACGAATTCAGTGGGGGCCCCAACATTAGGTTCATTTGAATAGATTTTTGTTTAAAAATATAAAATCATTCAATACTGATTTTAAATAGATACAGTGGAACCTCTTTATCCCAACACTCTAATGAGTGTCGTCAATAAGTGGAGTGTCGCGGTAACCGGAGTTGGAGAAAAATATGTTTATAAAAAGCTGTATTTTTGATTAATTTAAGACAATTTTAAATTCATGACTGTTCTTGCATCTTTAAGCAATAAAACATTATTATTAAACAAAATAAACACAAAACAAAATTGAAAAGAATAAAAATCAGATTTATGATGACTTATTTTTTTATTGTTACATGAAATATTGATGAATTAAGGTTTGCTTATCACTAGATGTGCTTCCTATAATTCTTTTTTCAATATTATACAATAAATTGTAATCAACATTCGTTGTTTCAGAAATGGAGGCTAGATAATCTCTGATTGTTTCAATGCAATGCAATGCTTTGGTTTTAGACCAATGTCAGACGGGCGTCTTTTTTGCTTAAGTATTATCCATTCACAATGCAAAAAAGCAGCAAAAAAGACTTCTGTCTGACATTGGTCTTAATAGGATGAAAAATGCCGTGTAACCACAAGAAAGCGACGCCTGACCAGAACAAAAAGACCGCGAGTAGACTGATACGTCTATCTGGAACTTAAGTGTGTAATTCATAGTGTGTGGGTTTATTTATTCAGATAAAGGATTGAAGTAAAATTTCTCATTTATCTCGATGGGTATTTTAGACAATTTTGTGAAAAGTTTGGCTAAGACATTTCTTACCACTTAATTTCCGTGCTTATAAGATGGCTTATAAAAAACGAGCAATTTTTCTAAACCGTCAGGGTATCCGGAGTTAAAAATTATTCAACGGCATAAAATCCGAAGTTTATTTACATTAAAATCATGTACAGAAAATTGTGACTTTGAAAAGCTGATGTGATAAGCGGAGTGACGTGAAAACCAGGTGTCAGGATAACGAGGCCCGATTGTATATTTAAAGTTATTACCATACATCAGGCAGGTGGGCTACTGTAGAATAAATCAAAGGAAACAAGTTAGCTTCTTTAAGCATCTGACATACTTTATCATTTATCTTTAAAGATTCATAAAATAATAACTGTGAAAAGCCTTGATAAGGGGATTTGAATTTGATTACCTTACTGATTCATTTATCTTATGCAGTGGAAAAAATTAACTTTAATATCAAATTTTTGTCAAATTAGCTTTTTTAATTTAAGACTTGCCTGATGGGAAAACATGGTTAGGATGCTTAAAGGGTTCTGATAACATATAATTTATTAGAATATTGAATTTTCTCTGATTGAAATTTACTATTTTGATATAACTTTGTTGGCAAAGATTGTATATTTGCATAGTATTGTGGGTGATATGTTGATTATTTTGTATTTATATGTTATTTTATTTTCAGTGTACTCCGTGCCGTGAAGGTGTAACCTGGATGTACAAGATAATGAAAAGATTTGGTAAGTTACAGCTAAAAAAAAAAAAAATTACTTTTTACTCAAAAAGAAAATGTTTTTTTTTTTTATATATCAAATTTGTAATGCTTATCAGTTTTTAATATTTGAGGCATCATTTATTTTTTCAGAGATTACTCAGGCTTCAGTAAAAAGCTGAATGTTATGTTTTCTTTAAAATAGCTTTGTATTTTCAACTTATATTTATATTTAATAAATTCAGTGTCACATTAAAGGAATAAACATTTTAGTGAAATTTCGAAAGTTAATAATAATAATAATAATAATAAAAATAAAAATCCAGAATGACTCTACTCCACTTTCCAAGCACTTTATAGAATGCATTCAGATACCAAGTATTCCAAATGTAACTGAAAAAACATCCAACACAACATATTCAATTTATTTTACGAAAATACTTCAATTATAGTGCTGATCTTTTGTAATTGGATTCACAGCCAAAGTTGGCAATTAGTTCCAAGTGTATGAATTACAACCTTTTTTTCACCAAAAAGGGACCGTGTTAGTATATTTTAGCGCTATTTGCTAAAGTATTTTTATTGATTTGTATGAAGCTTTTTTTTTTTTTTTCTTATTCTATGAAATTAATACACAAATTTCTCTATATGCTTTTATTTAGAAAAAAAAAATTTCCCTTACAAAACAATATAAAAATATTTTACTGTGAGTAAAAAAAGTAAGTGAAAAGATTTTACTAAATTAAATCATGTTCTGGTGAAGAGCACAGTTGTATTAACATAAGATGAATGTGCACAATAAAAAGGATTTAATTGAAATATAAGGAAAATGTTTATCTGTAATATTCACAGAACAATTGAAAATCGTTGAAAAAGGTTTAGTTACTAAACCTGTTGATCAATTTCTTTGAAAATTTATACAATTCTTGTGGCAGTGACATGTAACATTGTCATTAAATGGGAGCTCAATTGAAAACATAGTTTGGATGCTATTGTGTTCACTTACATACATGCATAACAACATCATTGAAAAAACACTACCAATGAACTCTGAAGATCTGAAAAGAGGGAAAATTGTAATACAGGGTGTCCGAGAAAGATCCGTACAACTTCAAAAATTTATTGAAAAAGAAACAATAGGGTTACAGCGCAACTAATTAGTACATTAGGTAGAATAACTCAAAAAGTTTTTTTTCCTATAACTTAAGTTATTACCTTAGGAAATTTCTACATGAGACCCTTTCGTAGCACGAACAATATCAAGACGATATTCCAATTCCATCCATGACCGTTTCAGCATGCTAACATGTCAACAGTAGCTACAGCTGTTTGGATGTTTTGCTTTAATTCTTCGAGACTGTTAACTTGCGTTCGGTATACAGTATCTTTAACATAACCCCAAAAGAAAAAATCCAGTGGTGTTAGGTCAGGAGACCAGGGTGGCCATGCAATGGGACCATCCCTGCCAATCCAACGCTGTGGAAAAGAATTATTCAGCGACTCACGAACTGTCAATCCCCAATGAGGAGGCGCACCGTCTTGTTGGAAAAGGACATTCGGTTGAAGGTCTTGCAGTTGTGGGAATGCATAAATCTCAAGCATATCTAAGTAGGTACTTGAGGTCACAGTCGTTTCTGAGAAAAAAAAGGTCCAAGGATGCGATCGTGAAGCAATCCGCACCACACGTTCACCTTTTCACTGCTCCATTGGAGTTCACGTACGGCATGTGGTTGTTCGGAGCCCCAAAATTGAACGTTATGTTTATTGACCATTCCGGACACATGAAACATTGATTCATCGGAAAACAGTATTCGTTTCAGAAAATGTTCATCGGCACCCAAACGATGCAGCATGTCAACTGCAAATCCATAACGCTTCGCATAATCATCCGGTTGTAATGCATGCAGAATCTGAACTTTGTAGGCTGTAAGTCGCAATCGTTTATGAAGCACATCGTGTACAGTGGATCTTGGCATTTGTAGCTCCCGGGATGCTTGTCGAACTGATTTTGTAGGGCTCCTACGAAATGTTTCACGTATTCGTTCCACACTTTCTTCGCTAGCTCTAGGACGACCATATCCTTTTTTATGTTCCACACTACCCGTTGTCATAAATTTGTGATACCACTCACGAATTCTTGACCGAGATGGTGGCGATTCCCCATATGTCGTTCGATAATTCCGTTGTGTTTGCGTATCGGATTTTGTTTCGATAAACCACGCAACACATTGAGCTTTCTTCACGCGATCCGCCATTGAAATAACTAAAATGCTTTAATATTCCTTTGCATGACATGTAGCGCCATCTATGGTCAGAAACATACTGCAGAAAAAAACTTTTTGAGTTATTCTATCTAATGTCCTAATTAGTTTCGCTGTTACCCTACTGTTTCTTTTTCAATAAATTTTTGAAGTTGCACGGATCTTTCTCGGACACCCTGTATATATGCGTAAATATACACACACATATAGAATAGGTTTAAAAATAGTGAAAACGGATTCCGGAAACTCCAAAATCTAAAAATATACCAACATTTCCATAATCTGGTTTTTACCATGTTACAATACTTTCCTTATACTGTATGTGTATAGAAAGTGATAAATTTTATACACAGCCAAAGAGATCGATCTTTTTAATACTCTGGTCTAAACCATTTTTTTCTTGGCTTTAATCACGGTATAAAAATCATGTTTTTTCAAGATTGAAAATGTATCTAGTATTAAAATATGGATTCTCTTTTACTTTTCCAAAAATTGCAGAATTTTGCTGTATAATGAATGGAAAAGACTCAGCTTTTATTTTTTAATTTCTCTTTAATCAGGCAGTGTATGATCAGGGGTCTGTTCAGACTTTTCTCCCAGGGTCCTGTTTTTGTGAAATTGTGCACAGCTTTTAACATTTGTGAATAATCTAGTGATAATTTTGTGAATTTGAAATTATTATTACATTCAAGTTCTTGTTTATATATTTTAAAGAAGATATATGTTTGTAAAATACATACATTTTCTTTATGTAAGTGAAAGTGACAAGTTAGATTTTACTTTTAAATGATTAAATTTGTGAAAGGTTCAGTTTGAAGATGAAAAAAAATTGTGAAAGGTCTATTTTTAAGACAAAGAATTTTGTGAAGGGTCCTGCTTTAAGGAAAAAAGTACAGTAAACTCTGTCTAAGGTGGAATCGATTGGGACCGAGAAAATTTTCCATAGTATTATATATACTACTAGCCGCCTTCGCCCGCTACGCTGGTCGGTTTTTCTAAAGAAATCTTGAATGAAACAAAATATATCTGTGAATTTGATTATGCGTTTTAAAGCAATATGGACATTTACCTGGTGTATCCAAGCGAATTGCTGAAAGCAATATGAATGTCATTAAGCTATTATATCTTTTATTGAGTCATACAAAATTTAGACTGTTAAGGACGAATTTATTTAGTTGATCTGTTAGTGTAGGATTCGGTAAAGAACAATAGAACAATATGTAATATACTAAAAGCGTTCATGAAAAATTATCAATGTAAGTCTCATCAGAATCTGTTAATTGGACTTATTCAAAAGGCTGATCGTTCACAATAATTGCATTCGCCTGATTCTAGAACTTTCATCTATAATTCTACGATCAAGCAACCAAGCAACAGCAAAAGATATGTGCTTTATACTAAAACATTCATTAAAAAATTAACTAACCGATCAAGTTGGATCGAAATCCACTTAGCAGAATCTTTTAAACTGAAAAATACACCGAAACCTTCCCTAAAAATGATCTAATTAACAGTTTAAATCCCATAAAAATTCATTCAGTGGAACCTTTAAAAAAAGTAAATCTTTAAAAATTGGGTTCATCTGATTTAGGACTTTCCTCATTATTATTTAACTACGCAACGTAGGACGTTATGTTTTATACTAATATCTTTTCTGAAAAGTTATCTAACTAACAATGTAAGTGCCGTCAAAATCTATTCAGCAGAGCTCAAGAATGAAGCCGGAATGAAATTTCTCTTTGCATAATATATATATTGAGATAGTTAAATATAACTTTCATAATCGTGTTAACCTGATTATAGAACTTTCTGGGAAGTAGGGGTAGATATAGGCTGCATCACTTCTGAATTTTTTAAGGAACTCAGCTCAACTTCCATAACTATAGCATATATACTCTCTAGTATACCCTATCTCTGCAGCGTATATCTTCCAATTTTCTTTACTGTACCACTGAGAACTTTCTCCGCATAGCTCCTTAACTAAACAACACAGAATGATATGATAAATATTGAAAAAATCCCTGAAATATTATCTAAATTACTGTGCATTTAATTAGTTGACTTGAAATCTTTCATAATCGAGTTCACCTAATTTTAGAACTCCCGTAGCAACTTAGAATGATGGTTTTTACATTAAACCATTTATAAACCAAATTTCCTATTTAACATTGTAAGTTCTACAAAATTCTGTTCAGTAGAATCTGAGTTATAGTCATATTTACAATATTTATTGCTCATTAAACCTTTTTTCTTTACATTTGAAATAAAATCAGTAACTGTTTTGGTATTTCCCTGTTATGCCAGCACCATTGTCACCAAGCGTAATAGTTGGCACAAAAATGAAATGATACATTTGAAAAAAAATAATAATTTTGTTGATTAAAAAATGAGCATTTAAAAAATATAACTTTTGAAAATTACAGACTTTGACATACCATTTTTTAAAATGAATAAAAATAATGGTACTACTTGGTTATCCCGTCGACCAAAAATCTATTGCCAAACTATAAGATTAAATGCCAATAATGGTTGATCGTAAATGTCACATTCACTTGACTTTGAGCAAGTTACACGTATTTACGTCATCAGGGGATTTTTATTTCGACGTTTTATTTGTATTTTTATTAATGTTATACGCACAGATGTCATATACATCCCATATTGGCGCGATCTTTTTCTGACGCTAATGTCATATACGCAAGGGCTATTTAACTGGCGCCAAAGTGTCGTTATTTTGCTTGATATGGTAACCCAGATGTTGTTGTTTATGCTGTTGATGTTTTCGCCAAATTGTCGTCGGGAAAAAATCGACATGTTGTATATGACATCTGTGCCATGTTATACTAATTTATTTGTTCTTTCGTTACTTAAAATAAAAATTATGCCAATTTGTATAGTTTGGCGATTTATATAATTTGGCGAAATTGGTCGACGGGTACCAAAATAAATTCTTAAAATATAAGAATAAAGAAATATTTTGCAAGTAATAAAATGTAGTCAATTTAAACTGTAGTCTTGAAATTGTAAAGGTCTTTTACTACAGAAGCATGGCGTACGTAATACGTGTGTCTCACATTCCAGTAAACATTTCATTATTTCAATAAAGACATTCATGGTTTTTTGAACAAAACATTTTTATATAATTTCTAACTTCTGAAATAATTTTATTGTAGCTTCCTCATCATCAGCTAACTGCGAAATGGTAAAATCTATATCAGTATCAGTAATAAATATTTTCTATTCAAAAAATAACAAATAAAAAGTTTTGCGAGATTATGATGGAACAAAATAAATTCCATCATTAAAAATTCCTGCATAAAATTATGTGTGGCACGGTTTGCAATAAAAATCATTTGCACGATTAGGGTTGAAATAAATGGCGCAATACCATACATTTTAGCGTGGTATCGCGACGAAAATTAGAACGAAAAAGTACCACAGGTTTTTTTTTTTTTTTTTTTTTTAGTTTTAGTTTTTGAGGGGTTTGAATTTTTTTTTTTTCTAATTGAGGAAGTTGTTTTTATTTAACCGAAAGGATTGGTTAAAAATTATTCAATTTGAATTTTTTCCCTTGCTATAGTAACAGAATGAAAAGAATGAGTTTTTAGAAATTATCACTTGAAAAATTCAGCTATTGGCGCCAAAGATAGTGCCAAATTAGAAAAATATGAAATATCTCGCGAACTATTGGGCTTAAAAGGATTTAGTTAGTACCATTCAATTTAGTGTACAAAAATACACCAAAATATGTTATCAGTTGATAAATAACTATAAAATCAGATTTTTAAGGAATTTTTTTTAAGTTCGTTCTCTTTTTTACCCGCCTTAGGTGTGGAATTTTGGATAATCCTTTCTTAGCGGCACTCTATTTCATAAGAAGTATTTTTACCCCGATTTTCAAGATTTTAGGTTCAGTAGTTTTGGCTGTGCGTTGATTAATACAAAATCCAGACTTTCTTTTATATATATAGGTTATATAATACTATTATACAGTAGACTCCCTCAAATCCGCACAGCTTGGGACCAGAGGTTGTGCGGATTTTAGAATTTTGCGGATTTCTGGTCATTTATTTGTTTACATTTTTGAACATTAATTTGATTGGTAGTTGAGCAATGGAAATTATAATGAATGGTTACAATAAAGTGAAACATTAAAATAACTAAGTAAAATATTAAAATAATTTATTAGTTTAAAAGTAAGTAATTATTAAATAAAATAATTATGCAAAATAAAAAATTTAGAAAAATATTAAAAATTAAGTCATGTAAATAATAATTAAGATACAATACTAAATGCACATATAAATAAACAATATAATATAAATACAAAATAATATATAAATATACATAAAATAACACTAAATACAAACATACAATACTAAATATATACATAATAATGAGGAAAAATAAATTTTTCTTATTTTTTTTTACAAACTGTACTTATTTTTTTATTTTATATTTTTGAAACATGGATAAAATGGTTGTTTGCTTTAATTTTTTGTTTCGTTCTTTTGTTATTGCATCCTGAAGCTGCTGATGATTCATTATCTGTTGCTCAGATATAAAGCTGTGCTGCTTCAGGAAGCTCAAATATTTTTCTCCTATCGCTAGACCTTCTTCAAGATTAATTTTTTCAAGTTCTTCATCAGATTCAGTTTCTGATGAAGAATCTGCATCAATATGCAGGGCACTGGAAATTATTTCTTGGTCAGATTTTGTTTCTACTGTTGGGATGTCATCGCCACAAGAAATCCAGTCTAGAACTTCACTGTCATCTAAATTATCAATGACGTTACTCAAAGACTGCTTTGCAAAAACCAGTAAATCATTAGTTTCAGTTTTGGCAGCACTGGGATGAAACCCATCAAATGTTAAATCATCACTCTCAGATTCTATGAATAACGATGGTAGCCATAAATTATGCCATGCGTGTATCAAGGTGTCTTGCGACATAGCATTCCAAGCATCTGCCAAGAGAAAAAGACATTCTTTTAGAGTGAAAACTTTTTAAAATCTTTCAAGCATATCAGCCGATGGATCTAAGCTTAGCAACTTTTGCAGAACCTTTTTTTTATAATTGCACTTCATTGCACGTATGATCCCTTGATCCATCGGCTGAATGAGAGAAGTTGTGTTTGGCGGAAGAAACTGTGCTGTTACATTTTCTTTGCTTAATGAAACAGGATGCGCTGAGCAGTGATCGAATAATAACAGAATTTTACTATCTTTGTTCAATCCTAATTTCTTACTATGTTCAAGTGCTTCAGGAACAAAATTGTTCTCAAACCATTCATTTATTATATCTTTAGTAACCCAAGCTTTCTTGTTAGCTTTATATATAACGGGAAGTTTGATATTTTTTAATGCACGGGGTTTTGCACTTTTCCCCACTACCAATAACTGACACTTGTGGGTGCCAGCAGCGTTGCTGCAAACAAGAACGGTGATTCGTTGCTTATCTTCTTTAATGCTTGACGGATTCTTCTCATCAGCAGTTGCTAAAGTTTTTCGTGGTAAGCTGCGCCAAAAAAGTCCCGTTTCGTCCATGTTGTAGATCTGCTCTGGACTCAATTGTTCTTCTTTGACAAGATTGGTAAAATCATCAATAAACTCTTCTGCAGATAATGAATCTGCAGATAATTTTTCTCCACATGTCTTTAGATATTTTATTCCATGCCTCTGTTTAAAACGAGTTAACCACCCTGAAGAAAAAGTATATGGAACTTCCATATTCAACTTTTTATGAAGGTCTTTGGCTTTTTCACAGAGAAGAGGCCCTGTTATAGGAACACCTTCACTTCTACGTTGTTTGAACCATTCATAAAGCACCTTGTCTAGATCACCAGATTTGGCTGCATGCATTGTTTTTCTTTCTGCAATACCAGCATTGCTGTCACTATTCATATAAAAATTCAAAATTTTTTCTTTTTGTTTCTTAATGTCATATACTGTTCTAGGGCTTATTCCATAAGATTTAGCCAAAAAACGAACAGAAGAACCAGAATTCAGTTTTTTAATAATTTCAACTTAGTGCATTATAGTCAAAGTGACATGTTTTCTTTTACTGAATTTTTCATCAGGAAAATCTGGATAATCCATATTGGTAGAATTTCGCAAGAAACAATAGATTCAAAACCAAAACTAAAACAAGAGGGTTTCAACAGTTACAGTTATTATGCAAAAGCTACTGTTGCACTGTATTTTTATTTTGGATAAGCAAATAATTTACACCAGAATTTTAAAATAACGAAATTTTATGCCATGTTTATCCAGATTTAATAAACGAAAAAGCTTGATTAATTAAAAAATATTTTGGAAAACTATCGCAATCGCCGATGATATTAGCGCCATCTTTATTTATTTCGGAAATAAATGTGTATTTTCTTTATGAAAAAACTTGAGTTCAGTCATATTAATCAGAATTACATATTAAAATATGTACGTAAAATTAAAAATAAATAAATAAAAATCATTAGATTAAAACCAGTGTTGAATTCAGCAGGTGGCAAAACTGACGTAGCTGCGATGTAACTGAGCTGCAGCTGTAACTGACTGTAGACTCTTTCACGCTGCGATCTCAAAACGAAACTAAAACTTATTTGCCTGTTCCGTTGCTTCGCGCATTCGCTCCGCGCATTTCCTCTTTCTCAAGATTTTTCTCAGTCGCACAGATAAGCGCTTTACTGTATTTACAAAACAGGGTCATTAGATTTTTTCCGGAAGTAAATTCATATTTTTCTTCATAAAAAAGCTTGCATTTAGTCGTATTAATCAGAATTACATATTAAAATGCGTACGTAATATTGAAAAAATAATAAATATTGAAACACGAGGAAACGCACGGAAGAAAAGTAAACAATTCCACTACAGTTTACACTTGCTAATATTCTACAGAAAATACAATAAAGGGGAATTTTTCAAGGCTCGAAATGTACTGGAACAAATCGGAGCGATATTCCGGTTCTTGAAATTATGATAAATAAAGTTCCGATTCGTAAAATTATGGTAAATATCGTTCCGTTTCATACTTTTATTAAAACATTGTTACTGTTTAATATAGCTTATTGCGCTCTCTGTTACTGTTTTCATTGTTATTTAGAGTCTTGAATATTTGTTTTTATATTGCTTTGTATTGCTTTAGAAAGAAATTTGTCTATACTTAAAAAAAAAAAATCAGCAACAATAATTTTTAAATAGCATTCTGTTTCGTAGATTTTTCCATTTCGAGCCCTGGAATTTTTGATATAAATATGGTAATTTATATAAAAATCAAAAGTAATATAAATTTATTTAGTAATAAATCAGCTGTAATAGCCAAAAGAGAATAATTAACAAAAAATTGAGTTAAAAAAAAATTGGCGATAGTCGCTGATCTCGGCGCCATCTTGAATTTTGTGCTTGCACTTTAACTGTAAATTTCATTGTTTACATCTGAAAAAATACGCGGATTTTAGGGTCGCGGACTGGAGGGAGTCTACTGTATATACTATTCCATAGTATTATATCCATAGTAATATTCTGCCTTAGACAAATTTGACTCTATGTCTATAGATTCGCAGGGACTTGAAAACCTTTCCGAGTTAGACAGATTTCCGCCTTACATAGAATTTACTGTATTGTGAAGGGTCTTGTTTTGAGATGTAAAATTTTGTAGATGTTCCTGTTTTGAAATGAAAAATTTTGTGAAGGATCCTTTAAAGAATCCAATTTCTTCCTAAACAGATCCCTGATGATAGTAATAATAATGCAGAGAGAAAATTAGTGGGAAAAGGCATTAGAATAGAGTTCTAATTATCTGAAAATAAATACTTTTAGTGAATTTTGACATGCATGGAAATATAAATAATATGAAGTGAAACCCTTCGAAATTCGGCGGGAAAAAAAGTTTTATGAAACCATTAAATTGAATTTACAATAAATCTACAAAAATATTTATAATAAAAAATCAATCTTATATTGGTTTGTGTAATTTTTAATTATTAGGTTCTAATCTACGCACCAACACAAAAAATTCCAGAAATTTATTTTTTTCACACGCATTTGTCATTGATTATATAATTTTTATCAAAGAAAATGCTTGTTTTTCTTTTTTTACTCACTGAAGGATTTGATCTAGTGCCTCAAACTTAGTGTCAGCGAAATGAAAAAATATTAAAATGTAGAACTTTATAAGGGAATTTTTTTTTTTTTTTTTTTTTTTTTTAACATGACGTCATTTTTTGTTCAAATTTTGATAAAAGGTTATTTTAAATATAATGTGAAAATGGCAACAGTAAATATAAAGGTGTTCCTGTTATTTCTGTTTTCTCCATAACAATGGAAACTCATGGTGGAAAGAGATAGATGGAGATGCAGTAAGGTGACTGGAGGTGATGCCAAAAAAGTAACCCTAAAATCCGCTACAGTAGGCCCAAACACAAGCACGTTCTTTCATGAAAAAATGAAGAAAGCTTTTAGTAATACAGTTTTTAATTCATAATACAACAGAGATTTACTTTAGAATCCTTAAAAATAAGCAGATCACTTTCATTTAAAGAAAAAAATGCATGTGTGATGTCAAAGAATTCAGTTCCTGTTCCAGGTGCTTGTTTTATTTGGGCCTAGTGAGAGCATTTAAATTTGAGCGATAATGTGCATCATATTGCAAACTGTTTTTATGGCATACTGCATCTCCATCTATTGAATGGCCCAATATGAAAATTAATGAAGTTGATAAAATATAAACCATTTTCAATGGATGTCTTTCATGAGAATAAGTATAAATGGGCTGCACAAGCCAATGCTATGTTGACAACATCGTTACTGAAACATAACATGTCGAGCCTAGAGATTGGCATTGCATAGTGACATCATGACTGAGCCCAGACTTAATTTTTTCACCAGACTTGCGCCGGTCTGGGATCAAGCTTACATTTTTTGTCTACATAGTCGAGCCAGGCCAGAACTGGACTTAATTGTTCCCAGGACATGTTAGGCATGTAATACGTTTTGCAAAAATAGTAACAGCAATAGTGAACTTCTGTTAACAAAATCATTGGAAGTATACCTTAATAAATTACAGAGAAAAAATTTCAAAAATCTACTTTTTATCATACACCTTAAAATATGATGTTGCTTTTAGCCCTTTTTTTTTTTTTTAATTCTAAACTACATTAATTTTTTAATGAATCTGTATAAATTGAGTTGGGATGTACAGTACCTGATTTAATTAATCTTTTGCACAGGTCGGGCCGGGTCTATTTTCACTGATTTTTGTACAGGCCATGCTGTGAACTGCGAAAATATAAACAGCCTGAGCTGAACTTTTAGTTTTTAGACCAGGCCAGACCAAAGATAGCTTTAGTTCGGGACTTTGTAGGCCTCTAGCTTGCCTGTCTGTGTGTTATACAGACTTTGTGTGTAGTAATTCAAGAACTAATACACAAAATTTTATTGGAATTTGACATAAATTTATGCTGATTAGATTTTGAAATATACTGTTCATCAAGTGGTCTGCTGTACTGTGTTTTTCATGATTTGTGTGATAGCTATGTCTCGTTATCTTTGAAATAGAATGCACCAAATTTAATATATAAAATGCTTAATAGAAAAAAAATATACAAATTCAATTTTGGTTTAGATCATTAAACAACAGGCATTGCTATTCTATGCTTCTTCAATAAACATTATGGCTGTATCTTAGTATTGGTGGGTAGAAATGCACCAGATTTTTATTTAAAGTTACATATGTCAGTGTCACAGCCAGAATCCTCATCTGGGAGAAGTTTTGGACGATTGTTACTCATAAAATGATCAATATCCCTGTGTTACATGCCCATAAGGTAGTGCTTAGTAAACATGTGACTCATAAAAATGACATGATGAAAGGCACTTACAACCATAATAAATTTATCATTTCTGTGATTAAAGGTTTCTTAATACAGCATCTCCTTCAATCTTCAGAGGAAACAAGAAGAGAGGAAGAAAGAGCAGTGGCAGTAACATATGTATTACTTTGCTGCTATTGCTCCAACTTTTTATAAAAAATAATATTGTGTCGAAATAGAGTCTTCTATTACTAAGTCTCGAAACAGTTAAATTGTAAAAATTTTAGGCTGTTTATGCTTTTCTTTGCTTTGGTTTTTACATATAATTTTTATCTTAACATGAGGGGTTTTGTGTGCATCTTATCAGATTGATGTTAAAATCTCTCCGAGAACATTTAAAAAGTCCCCCATTGCTGTGCCAGTGTGTTTGTTACATCATACTAGTGTTGTATAAAAATAAAGCATATATGTATGTATGTGTATCTTTTTTGAGTTATAATTATATTTTGCAGTGGCGGGGAGTGCTCAACCAGAAGAGATCAATATGCTTTATGAAATTAGCAAGCAAATAGAGGGTCACACCATCTGTGCTCTTGGTGATGGTGCTGCATGGCCTGTACAGGTAATTTCCAACTTCCTTATATGTGATAGTTTTTTATTTTTATAAACAGCAGTCAAGAGCAGAGTAATAACTGTTAAAAGTTGTCACCTAAAAAGCATTTGTAATAAAATTATTTACACATTTTCTATAACTATTACACTTTCTAATGTCAGGGATGAGAATCTTTCAGGTTTCAAATAAATTTACACTTTAAAAATATATATATATCAGTAGCAATAAATAAACCATTTTTTTTTTTCTCCTTCCTTTCCATCCCGAAATTTCCACTTGTCCCTTTACCCCCAACCCCACTACCCTCTATGTGCAAAGTTTTAAATCTTTAAAAGCTCTTTTAATTTTTTTAACATTTTCTATCCTATTTGTTACTTTGTAGGGAGGAAAGTATATATATATATTTTTTTTTCAGTTTGATAATTCTTTATCTCTAATGATATGTTTAAATGTTTAGAAATAAAAATCAGTCTATAAAAGAAGAAATGCAGCTTTTTATGTCTGCCAGATTAAAACCCTCTTTTGCTCACTTAATGTTTGTACAATGTGGATTATATTGAGAAAGGAAAAACACCACTGCTGGCGACAGGTATGGTGAAACGGTACTTTTACCCCCGACTTATCTCGGGGCAGCCGATGAAGTGGTTAACTGAGAATTGAGTTCTTTTTGAATTAAAGGTAGCTTCAAGTATAATAATAAAGAAAATATTTTAAATTAAATATGTACTTTGTGTCCAGATTTTTTTCACCTTTGAACACTTTCCAACATAATTGAAAAATGTTTATGAACTTAGTTTGTGTGTGTGTCTGTGCTCTAATTCGCATAAATATACTCTGATTGCCACATAATTGATATATGTTATTGAGGTTTACTATGGTATGTTCGGTATTGAAAATAAAGAATCTGTTTTTGAAAACAATATGTTGTACTATCCTCTTATATTTTTATTTATTCTTTTAACTGATATAATTTAACTAAACTTAATTATGAGTTAACTTGCAAGTCATGATACCTATTTATGTAGCCTGCAGTGCTCTTTTCTTTACAATTAATTCTATAGTAAAATTTTTCTGCAAAGAAAAAAAAAGTTACACAGCACCCCGTAGATTTTTATCTTCAAATTGTCACAGAAAAAAAGAGGAAAATAGCCATTTGACTGAATGTTTTGTCTTTTTTCAATTTATGTTTTAAAAAATGTAAGCTTAGGTGACTGTTTTTATACTGAAATTGATCATACTTTGAAATTTTCAATATGAACACCTAATTTTGACATCATATTTGGGTTTTTTCAGTAAATTTCATCTTGAAATACCAAATAATAAGCCATTTTGGTCAAGTAGTTATGCAATTATGGAGGTTTAAAATTTGGGACTCCTAATGTTAAATTAATTTGTAATCATTGCAAAATAGATTGCAATGTGGGTGTTTTTTTTTTTTAAAAAGCATAACCCAAAAACTACTTTGGGGAATGAGCTGTAATTTTAGATACACATATTTGAAGTTTCTAGAAATAGATTTCTGTTAAAAAATTCATAGGATACAATTCATATTGAGAAAAATTTATTTCTAAACAGAAATTTATTTCTAGAAGCAACTATTACAAATTAATTTAACATTAGGAGTTCCAAATTTTAAACTTTCAGAATTTCTAAACTACTTGACCAAATGCCTCCCCAGTCGGTATCATATGGTAAAATTTACCGAAAAGACAAACATAATCTCAAAATTAGGTGTTACTATATAAAGTTTCAGATTTAGTTATGATTTGATTATGAAGATCATCCCCATAAGCTTATTTTTTATATAAATTGAAAGAATACACAATTTCCAGTTGCATGTCTATTTAAATTGTTTTCTGGGACAATCTAATGGTTAAATTGTATGGGGTGTTGTTCTCTTTTTGCTTTTGACCAACTGTACGTTTCTGTTCATGTAATCCTCATGTTCATAAAATTTTTTTGTTAAGACTGTAGATGAATCAGCTCTCACATAATTTGTATGATTATTTGTGACCCCCATGATATAGTTTTAATTTGTAATTTATGCCTATTTAAATTTTGTTTTTGACTTGGTATTTATCTATTTTCACTTAAACATATTTCTTTTTAGGGTTTAATTCGACATTTTAGACCTGTTATTGAAGAAAGGATGAAAAATTATGCTGCTACAAACAAGAAAGCTATTGAGGCTTCTATCTAAAATGTTTTTCTTTTATTTATTGTACAGAGACTTTGGAAGTAAAATTTAGAAATGTTATGTAAAAAGACTATACAAACAATAAAAATCCTTGAAAGAAATATTTAATGTTGCAAGATGCTTTAAAATGAAAAATTACGCTGCTACAATCAAGAAAGCTATTGAGGTTTCTGAACTGAATAAAATGTGTATTGAATGTCCTATATAGCTGATTTCATGATTTTTCAAATATATCTTTAGACTCAAATGTATTACATGTTATTATTATTTTTGTGCTTACAGGGTGTCCAAAAAAGGACTACATGATTTTAAAATTAAATAACTCAGAAACTAAGATCGATAGAAGAAGGAAACAAGTGGTATGTTTATTTTGAAAGCCGTAAAAATCTGATATAATAGTTTCAAAATTAGTTACAAATTTTGTCGACAGGTGGCGCTGTATGGCAAAATCGCAGTACAGAGTCTGAGAAATAGGCTGCAGACTGTCCTTTGCAAGCAGTCATTCCAGTTATCAGCCAGCCTACTACTTGTTCATTGAAATTTCTTGAAAAGTTTGCAAAGGACCTTTTGCAACTTAAACTGCAATTGAAAACTGTGCCATGTTGAGGTAGGAATGTGCTTTAACCGGCTATACTCGAGTACTAGAAAAACACGTTACTTCAGAGAATAGATGACTTCATTAATTTCCTTCAGTAAGAAGGTTAACCACTCTGTGCTTCAGAGTATTTTGTTTAGGGATCCCTCCATGGCTACAGCGCCACAGGTTGACAAAATTTGTAACTAATTTTGAAACTATTATATCAGATTTTTACAGCTTTTCAAAATAAACATACCACTTGTTTCTTTTTTCTATCGATCTTAGTTTCCAAGTTATTTAATTTTAAAATCAGGAAATCTTTTGCTGGACACCTTGTAAATGAGGTTAGTATTAGTGCAGCAAAATGTGAGGCATTTAATATTGTCCAGAGAAAATTCTGCTTTCGTATGAGCCTGACATTAGCAGGAATTATGCAGGTGTATGATGTGAACATACTATGCAGCTAATTTAACAACTTCTTTTTTTTTTTCTTCCAAAGATGAATTAAAAGTTCTATGTACTCTTCAAAAATTCTTATCTAATTTATAATTACCAAGGTAATATATTTAAATATCTGTGCATAATTTAATTATAAGTTTCATCTTTCTTGCATCAGTTTCTCTTAAATTTTAGTAGACTTTTGCTTGGTTATGTTATTAGAAATTCTCACTCATTTGACAAGCTGATGTATAAAAATTAGTTTCTTCTGTCAATGAATTTGTTAGATATTTTTAATAAAACATCAATCTATATTAATAAAAAGCAAGGGAAAGTTATCACACATAGAGGTCTCAATATTTGATTCGAGATAGACAAAGACAGGTCCAAATACACTTAAGACTGAGATTTTTAATTGTTTAATAATTAACATAATGGTCAACAAATGGAAAGCTAAAATTTCCCCCAGTTCATTGCCGCTTTCATGTTTGTTTAAGGAAACTACGATTCTTCAAGTGCAGAGGTAAATAAATATTCCATTTTTTCTGCATTTTAAAATTGCAATCGCAGGGAAGTTAAAAAAAAAAAAAAAGTACGTGTAGTTCATCAGTCCCTTTCTGTTACTGATGAATAATATAAATATTTACTATTAAAAAAAACAAATCTGAAGTTTGTTTTCACATTTTCTGTTTTTTTATGCATTTTCAAATTGCACTTCTCAGTCCCCATATGGAGTTCTAAAAATACCTACGATTAGGTGACACCTTTCTGGTTGTAATGTTATCCTTTGTTTTAAAAAAATATTAATATTTGCTATTTAAAAAAAAATGAAAGAATCTGTTGGTTATTTTCACATTTTCTGCAGTTTTAACATGTTAGCGGCTGATGTCGAAGGGTGTTCGACACTAGCGCCCCTCTCCAAATGGCGGCCGTCGACAACCCTTCGACACCTGTTAATGCTGTTTCAATTCATTCTGTATCTGTCTAGCCAACTGGTAACATCTTTAAATTATTCCCTAGCCTTCTTAAAGAGTTTTGTAACAACTTCAACGAAACAAATTAATTAAATTTCAACAATAAATTTCAACAAAAAAAACTTGATTTCACCTCATACGGCTTAGCCGCCAACGTGTTAAATTGCCATCCCTATGGCCTGGATGGGGACATAAAGAATACCTAATTTTTGTAGTCTTGAATATTATAAATATAGAAATTGAAACGCAAAGTTGCCATCTCACCTTGTTCATATTAGGGATGCACTGAATATTCAGTTTAGTCGAATATCAAAATAATCAGCCAAACAGAATACTTTAAAAATCTCTTAAGAAATAGATATTCAGAATTATTAAGAAATAAAATCATATTTAAATAAAAAAGAATGCTTTACATATATTTGCTGTTTGAAAAGAGCCACTTACAAAAATGCAGCACTGCAGAGTCAGATTCAGGCTAATTTTGGGGTAAAAAGAGTCGGAGTCGCTAAAAACATTCCAACTCAGACTCCAGCTTTTTGTTGAACAGTTTGAAGTGAAATCAAACTAATTATATTTACTTTTAAATTTATAAAACAGCATTATCTTTATTTTTGAACTATATACAAATACATTGATAAATATTTAGTTATTTTTCAGTTTATTGTCATGTTTATTCTTTAAATTTAGGGGAAGAGAGCAGGTATGATATTTGCCATACATGAATTGTTTAATTGGTTCATTTAGTTATTTTCTTCAGTTCATGGATAACATTATTGTAGCAAAATTAAGTGAAAGTGAGCTTTGAAAGGTTTTTTTTTTTTTTTTTTCAATTAGCACCAACTGAACACGAACCGAGATTCAGGTTCGGTTACCCAACCCAATGCACGAATCTACCTCAGACAACAATGGATGTTTCATTTTAACCTCTGTCCACTTAGGTTCGGTTCGGGTGCAAGTTCAAATATTTTGGGCTCGAGTCGCCAAAAATTATTTTGGCGGGTTCGTGTCGGGTTGAGGAAATTTTTTGTCGTATTTGGAGCTTTCTGGCACTAAAAACAGACATATCAGTTTTTAGTGCTCCATATCTATCAATGTGTGAATAGCATAACTCGGTTAATTTTGATTGTAAAAGAATAAAAATTGTGGTGTTTTACTTGTTAGAGCATGGGATTTTTTTTTCCCCTTAATAATTTATAGGATACAGAGACTGTATAAGCAAATTATTAAAAAGCATAGCTTATTAAAAATTAGTGACAGGTCTCAATATAATCTTGATATAATTCAATATAATCCTTTAAGCAATATAACATTAATTCCTTATGAACACCCTGCATGTATGCCGAAGTCAGAATCAGTCTTTTTAAAATTCTAGGAGTCTGAGTCGGTCGTTTTTGCTGCCGACTCCGTGGCCCTGCATAAATGAACCGTTAATGACGGCCTTCATAGGAATTAATAATGTACAAATGCAAGTTCCCAAAGATTGTCTGAGAAATAATGTATTTCTTGCCATTCCTAAACAAAATGGAACAACCTTTCAGAGATTTTGGCTATTTAGGTATCAAAACAGCAAATTTTGTCCAGGAAACCAGGATTACAATCCACTTATTCAATTAAAAATGCAGTGTATCTCACTTCAGGCAAAGCTTAATTTTCGTTTGTTACTTTAGCAATAGTGAAGATATTGTTACAATATTTTCAACAGACTTATTTTGATTGCTGTGAGATAGCTGACGTAACAAGATATGCTGGAAATTGTCACCATTCATATACAAATAAAATTGAGCTAGACATTTCATTATTCCGAATGCAGTTGACAGTACATACGTCACTGATCAAAATTCAGTTATTTTCAATGATGTCGTCACATTTCATACAAGCAAAGTTAATATGATGAAAATCTTGGTTAAGTATCTTCATTTTTGTTAAAATTATGAACGAAAGTTTGATTTCAGCTTACAGTGGCACACACTGTATTTTTGATCGAATGTATTGTATTTTTGATGGAATAAGTAGATTGAGATACTGGTTTTCTGTACAAAAAAATGTTTGTATTTACCACTTATCTCCCCGGAAATTTCATTCCAAAATTTTAGGAAT
The DNA here is from genome assembly GCA_963932465.1 of Maratus speciosus. Classification (NCBI taxonomy): domain Eukaryota; kingdom Metazoa; phylum Arthropoda; class Arachnida; order Araneae; family Salticidae; genus Maratus; species Maratus speciosus. The sequence goes on along the minus strand of OZ010798.1, from coordinate 230,601,477 downwards.
ACCTTGATTGTTTCCAACCTCTGAAAATTATTGCTTACTTCAGACACGTCTCTCTATTGAATTTTAAAACTCCCTTGCTAAATGAAAAGGGGGCCAGAAAGTCATTCTTGTTGAATTGCCACCATTTGAAAATACTGTATTATTATTATTATTATTATTTTGCTTTAATCCTTTCTTGACAAATAAACACTATATGACTAAAATTTCCTTTTAAAAGTTTGAAAATTATCCTCTTAAGTAGAAAAAAAAAAAAGCTTTGAGTTAAAAGTAAAGTTTAAATGTAAAAGGTCTTATTCATCAAAATGGAAGTATTTGTGTTAAATATTATATAAAATAATTATTAAGATGCTACTTGGCGTCGAATAATATAAATTTAAAAACAACATTAAAAATGTCAGAATATGCTAACTTTGAGTAGACTAGTTTCGGTAGCCTTAGCTTACCATCCTCAGTGTTAAAGGCTACCGAAACTAGTCTGCCCAAAGTTAGCATATTCTTGCATTTTTAAATTTATATTATATAAGATAGTTTTAAAATTTTACTTTTTAATACCTTTAAACTCTGAAATATGGGGGGATTCAGCATAGGCATAACTTGGGGTCTAAGACTAGGAGGACGAAAGTCGTGAGGCCCTTTTGTACAAATTTATACTCCTCCTCCCTTATCTATCAGCCATCACTCACATTTAAATTAAAGATTTAAAAACTTTAATATTTAAAGAAAATTTTCAATGTTAAATCACATTAGAAAACGTATGGAAAGATCATAAATTGCACATTTTATGTATTTAAAGGACTATTTAAAAATATTTAGAGTATGATTGTTATATCTCTTATGTCTGCTGATGAAATGTTAATTTCGAAAAAAATTCAAACAAAGTTAACAAAAATTTGTCAAAGTCTTGGGCTTTCTGAATATATTTTTTAAATGATTGTAATCTTTAGGAAGATTGTTGAGATAAATACGTTTAAAGCCTTCATTCAGAGCGTCAATCAACAAATGATAGAAGTTTATTAAAAAAACTCCTAGCTAATGTTCTGATTGGAATGACTGAAAAATTTTGTGATGTGTTTTAGGATACACAGAATACTTTTAGCTTAAGAATTTAAAAATTGATATTGTCCTTAAATTTCAAAATTTTTTAATTCTACTTCTTCACGAACGTTTCAGGTGAAAGACAAGAAAGAAAACTCGTACGTCGGTTATAGATTATGAAACATTTTCTGGCATTATTTGAAAGAAATTTCCTTTTTTCATACAATAAAATGATATATCGAAAAGTCTTTTGAGCAACCCTGTATATGATCTATAGAGCACTTACATCCATAGATAGAAATCCAGTAGAACCTTTTTTATCCGAAACTCTCGATTAACCGAAATCCATTTATAAAGCTTTTTTTTTTTTTTTTTTTTTTACTATCACATCCATTTTGAACGCCCTTTTTAAAAAAAAAAAACTACCATATTTCTTGTGTGCAAGTGTTCCTTTCCGAATTACAAGTTTTAACTTGAGCTTCCGTAAGCTGCAGAGTGAAACAAAGAAAACAAACAAATTAGCAATTCTGAAGCTTTTGAATGTTTTGCAAAAGGTTTGGCATGGCTGGAGCAGCAGAAAGACTGTGATACTGGTGAACTAATAATATTAAAAAACTCCATGATAGAGCTTCAAAGCAAAAGCAATCGAAACTGTGATGAGCAAAACATTTTTTAAACTCTTGTGATATATGTAACAGGTACTTAATTTCAAAATTAAAATTCAGGTAATTTATTCTTGTTTCTATTTTGCTATTGCTTTTTTTTATTAAGCACTTGTTGCCATAATACAAAATATTGCATATATTTCTCCTTAATCTTAAAATTAAAGCATTCTCGATTATCCAAAAATTTCAATTTTCCAAAAGATGGTCGGTCCCAATTACTTCGGATAATCGAAATTCTACTGTATATCTAATTTCTTTTGTGCAATCATATGAATTTATTTATATTCTGATTACTTAAAAACACACTTTAAGAATTCACACCCATAAGCTGAAATGCTTAGGATTGCTTTTGTGCAGCTCTGCATATGATCTACAGAATTAATATTCATCACATAGTACACTAAAATTTAGTTAAGTTTAAAAACATATACTGCAGCTGAAAACGCACTTTTAGCAATTATGTTTTATAGTCAGTTCCTCTAAACGAACTACATATATACAGGTTGTCCCCAAATTCATGGGCCAAACTCTATGGGAAGGTAAAGTACACATAAATAAGCCATTTTGGTACAGCAGTGTGGGGTCAGAAATGAAAAGTTTTGGCGAAAAACAAGAAATGCCCAGGAAATCAAAACAAGCGTTTTATTGACATAACAAGTACAGTAAGTGCTGAAATGTGCTATTACCAACATTGATACATACCTGGCTGCATCTAGCAATTGATTGTCGTACCCTTTCGAAAGTTCCATTTGTCTCATTTATAAGACACTAGTTGACTCTGATGAGAACCTCATTGCAAGACTTTCAGTTGTTGCTGTAAATTGTCGTTTAATACTTGGAATCTGCGAAAAGGTATGCCAATCGCTAGACGCTGCCAGTTGCATATTTGAGCATTTACTGTAAGTGTTATGTCAATAAAATGCTTGTTTTCGTTTCCTCTGCATTTTTTTTTTCCGTCATACATTGCTATACCAATATTGCTTCCTTATGTGTATTTTACCTTCCCTCATAGTTTGACCCATTAATTTGGGGACACCCTGTATATGCTGCTTACTTCATATTCTATAGAAAGCATGCCATAGTCCACCTTCCACCTCAGGGACACATCAGTTTCATCATCAGTTTGATGTATCATAACATCACTAAAATGCACCGTAAACTGTTATAGTCTGCCTCAATAGGATATACCTATATTGTGGAATCCAAGTATATTTACAAAAATTAGAGTGCGAACAAACGACTAAAAAAGATGGCCGGACAAACAGAAGTTATATATACTTTCTGGCGATAATGGAAAGTGTTAAAAATCATGGATTATATATATTTTTTAAACTATATATTATCAAACATTACTAATGGCTCTTGAAAAACAATATTGTAAGTTTTATTAACAAGTTTAGATATATTTTTTAGTAAATCAGTGTAAATTGGTTTCCAAAAAAGAAAAAAAAAAAGCTACAATGTAAGATTTAATTTTGAAAGTTTCAAATCTTATTTGCTTCAGTAAAATTTGTTAAAAAAAAAAAAAATAAATAAAAAAAAGAGATACAGAGATTTTTCACGCTTTGACATGTTAAATTACATTTCAATAATAATTTTTAAAAAATCATAATAAATTATTTTAAAGAGATGGTGGATGTTGAAAAAATATATTTTTTTTATTTAAAAGTTCTATAAGCTATGACTGTCATAAAACAAGTCTAGCATGCATAGAGCATTTTGAAATAACACACAAAAAAAAACTTATTTTATAAGCGTAATGTATAAGAAACTAATTTTTACAAATGTTACATGTGATTTCTAAATGTTTCAAAATCAATAATTATTTTAAGGCGGTTTTCAAAAAAATATTTTTACCACTCAGCAACGTTAAAAATTTCTGATATATACAGGGGTCAGAGCATATAGGACAAATTCTATTGTTCTTACCAGTATCTTTTATCAATAATCCTCATGATAAAGTCCTATTGCATATCTTTTAAAAATGTCCTGAAGATTATTGATAAGAGATACTGGTACGAACAATAAAATTTGTCCTATATACTCTGACCCCTGCATATATTCTGACTCATTTTTTAATATAAAAACCCGATACTTGCAGACATGATAATTAAAGTGATTTGTAATCAAATAGATTTTTAATTTTCCGATAAATGAATTGAGTTATAAGTACTTATTGTCGAGGGACGGCCATTTTTTCTTTTCTGGAGCTGTCACATCCCGAAATTCATTTCAAAACACCCACTTGACAACATTAAAAAAAAAAATCTTCTGCCTTTACAAAAAAAAAAAGAAACAGCAGTTAAATTACACTAGTTTTTTAATAAAAGCACCTATGAGTTTGATACATTTACAAACGAACATAAATTAAAAAAGGCTTCCGAAAGAAACCAGTTTGAAATCCAAACCTCCACGCTCCTAAAAGTACATATATATATATGTATTCGTTGTATAGCAAGTATTACTTAAAATTATAGATATATTTTTCACAAATAAATCTTTCTTCACATTTCCCCTTGATATTTCATATGATAATAAAAACTATGATAATTATTTCTTGTTTTTCATACGGATACCTATTTATTTGAAAAAACAAATAAGTAAACATACTTGAGAAATTTGAAGGAAAAGTATGTCTAACAAACACTTTAATCAATGGTGAGATTTTAGAAGTATTTTTAAAGTAGTAATGTTTAATTGATAATTTGAACTGATTTAAATCTCACTCATACTGATTTATGATGAATCCAGATAATTTATCAATACAAAAATTTAAATCAATCACTGATTTAAAATTGTTTATTTTAATGGAAATGCTTTTAATTTTACACCCTTTCTAAGTGGACTTCTCTTAAAGACCCAAATAAAAATATTCAGTTTTATTATATATATATATATATATATATATATATATATATATTACTTTTAAAATATTAATCATAATTTTTTTATATAATTTATAGTATATTTTGCTGAAAGAATAAAGAAAAAATTGTCATTTCTGGTGCTTCTGTGTAGATTTTTGTAAAGCATATTTCCCTTTTCCCTTATTCTTCAACTGACTTAAGTTAAAATGCGAAATATATTTATAAAAATGTTTTTACATTTACGAATTTTGAAATGACACAAACACAAGCAGATACTGAAAAACTGAATAAGATCTCAGATTTTTCTATACTTTAGAAACTAACTGCTCTATGATTACCCCATTGCTGCTCAAGATGTAAAAAAACTAAAGCATCGAACAGACTACGTTTCTTTTTGTCGCAATGTTTGATCTTATCAGGCACTCTCTTTCAAGTAGTATGACTTCTGTTGGGAGTCTTGAGTTTGGCGGTGGACGCTGTTGACATGTTTATATCCGTCTCTTTCTGTTGTTGAGACTCCTCTTTCTTTTGTTGATGATCACAGAATGTTTGGAAAAGAAAGGCCAGGGAATAATTTACGACTATCGTCAGAATTTTTTTAAAAATAGCATATAAACACATCTTTTAATTAACAACTCGATGAAGTTGTATGAGCACCATGAATTACTAATGTTTGACTGATACCATGAAATAGGATACATATAGCCAGGAGGGTCAGGGAGTTGTATGCAAATTATCCCAAGGTTAATTTATCCTAAAGAAAATGACAATGGTCAAACTCAAGAGATCTATTGCATGCATGCAGAAAAACAGCTCTATAATGTGAAAGAGAAAAATACGTTCCATTTTTCTGGTAAGAGCAGGGGAAACATTTTTACTTGAACTTTGACAATGCCATTAAAGATTTTGTTGACATAAGGCAGAAATTACTGCCACGAACGCAGGGTCGTACTGGCCCACCGGGCAACGAGGCAAATGCCCGGTGCGCCCATCGTCACTTTTTTTTTTTTTTTTTTTTTTTTTAAGCACGCATTTTGAAAGGCATAAATTTTTCAAGCATTTTCATTTGGAAAATTAAAAAGTAATGCTTTTTAAAAATAACTTTCAACAACTAATATCGTGCTTTTGTAATCATGGAGCTCTTGGTCAGATTTTTTCCTCTGTAAAAATAATTTTCAAAAACTTAATATCATGTTTTTTAATCACGGCACCCTTAGTCAGATTTTTTTCAGTGCCTCTGTAAAAATCCCTTTCAAAAAACTATCATCGTGTTTCTCTAATCATGGCGCCCTTGGACAATTTTTTTAGCGCCTCTGTAAAAATAAGTTAAAAAAAAACTAATATTGTGTTTTCGCAATAATGGCGCCCTTGGTGAAATTTTTTCAACGCCTCTGTAAAAATAAATTTTAAAAAACTAACATCGTATTTTTGTAATCATGGCGCCTTTGGTCAGATTTTTTCAGTGCCTCTGTAAAAATGCTTTTCAAAAAACTATTATCGTGTTTTTCTAATCATGGCGCCCTTGAAGAGAATTTTTTCAGCGCCTCTGTAAAAATAAATTTCAAAAACTTAAAATCGTATTTTTTAATCACGTCGCCCTTAGTCAGATTTTTTTTTTCAGCGCCTCTGTAAAAATCCCTTTCAAAAAACTATCATCGTGTTTCTCTAATCATGACGCCCTTGGACAAATTTTTTTAGCGCCTCTGTAAAAATAAGTTAAAAAAAACCAGTATCGTGTTTTCTTAATAATGGCGCCTTTGATCAGATTTTTTCAGCGCCTCTGTAAAAATAAATTTCAAAAAACTAATATCGTGTTTTTGTAATCACGGCGCCCTTGGAGGGATTTTTTTCAGCGCCTCTATAAAAATAACTTTCAAAAAACTAATATCGTAATTTTGTAATCATGGCGCCCTTGGTCAGATTTATTTTCAGCGCCTCTGTAAGAATAACTTTCAAAAAACTAATGTCGTGTTTTCGTAATCAATGCGCTCTTGGTGAGATTTTTTCAGCGCCCTGTAAAAATAACTTTCAGAAAACTAATATCTTGCTTTTGTAATCATGGCGTCCTTGGTCAGATTTTTTCAGTGCCTCTGTAAAAATAAGTTTTAAAAAACTAATATCGCGTTTTTGTAATCATGGAGCCCTTGGTCAGATATTTTTGCAGCGCCTCTGTAAAAATCCCTTTCAAAAAACTATCATCGTGTTTCTCTAATTATGGCGCCCTTTGACAGATTTTTTTAGCGCCTCTGTAAAAATAAGTTAAAAAAAACTAATATCGTAATTTTGTAATCATGGCGCCCTTGGTCAGATTTATTTTCAGCGCCTCTGTAAAAATAACTTTCAAAAAACTAATGTCGTGTTTTCGTAATCAATGCGCTCTTTGTGAGATTTTTTCAGCGCCCTGTAAAAATAACTTTCAGAAAACTAATATCATGCTTTTGTAATCTTGGCGCCCTTGGTCAGATTTTTTCAGCGCCTCCGTAAAAATAATTTTGAAAAAACTATTATCGTGTTAACATGGCGCCCTTAGAGAGATTTTTTTCAGCGCATCTGTAAAAATAAATTCCAAAAACTTAATATCGTGTTTTTTAATTACGGCGCCCTTAGTCAGATTTTTTTCAGCGCCTCTGTAAAAATAAGTTTTAAAAAACTAATATTGTGTTTTTGTATTCATGGCGTCCTTGGTCAGATATTTTTCAGCGCCTCTGTAAAAATCCCTTTCAAAAAACTATCATCGTGTTTTTGTAATCATGGCATCCTTGGACAGATTTTTTTAGCGCCTCTGTAAAAATAAGTTTAAAAAAACTAATACCGTGTTTTTGTAATCATGGCGCCCTTGATCACTTGGTCAGATTTTTTCAGCGCCTCTGCAAAAATAACTTGAAAAAAACTAGTATCGTGTTTTTGTAATAGCAAGCCCCCCCCCCCCCCCCACACACACACACACACCAGACCCGTAACCAGATGGGGGCGATGGGGGCTGAGCCCCCCCCCCCCCCCTAGCTTCCTCTAGAGCCCCCTCTAACGATTTCCCTACTTTTTATTTTTTCAACAATATGTACGTTTTAATTTTCTTAAAAAAAATATATATATATTTAGATCTTTTAACTGCTTGAATGCAATGAAATATGCCAAACATTTTGCGTTCAGAACCCTGTTAGATTAGTTGTTTTATATTATCTTGCTTGCGATACAATTCTCGAAACGCGTTCTAAGTAGGAACATTTCTTTCTCCCGAAAAAATTAAGTCCAGATGCACTAACTAGCCACCACATGTTTTCGTACATCTTGACATTTTAAAAGCAATGATCGTATACGGGATGAATGGAAATAGACATATGCTGCTCAAGTTAATCGATAATTAGTTAAGCAATGGTTAAACGTCTTCACTAAAACGTAGTCACAAAAAAGATGTGTTTCTAGATGTTAATGATTTGCCTGTTGACATTATGTATTTGACAGCAGATTTAGTTAATGATGAAATATCACTTGGAAACTAACTAGAATGTTTGTTGAAGGAAATTAGAAAGATAACAAAATGTCATTTTATACAAATGGAATAAGAAAAATAATTGCTTGAAAGCCAAAAATTGTTTCATGCTATGGGTGTAGGAAAGCAGGGGTAGGGCATTTTTTTGTTTGCTTTTTGAACTTTCGTCTAATTTTTTTTTCTTGTGTTCCATGAATTTGCTAAACATTTTTTGTTTCTATTTGTCATATAACAATATAAAACATTAAAGCTCCTGTCCCTGGCTGCGAAGGCACTCATCAGCTAATGCTAATCTTATGGGGAGAGTTTTTTCTAATATATCTCGCTCCTATTTTGACATTTTTAAGGTTTTTTTTTTTTTTTTTTTTTTTTTTTTTTTCATTGGATAGCCGAATTTTGTCCCTACAGCGCACCTTTCTTACTTTTTCGATTTTGGTCGCAGATATTTTTTTATAAAGTTACTTTCATTTTCAAAACCAGTTCTGAAAATGAAAGTGTCATTCTAAAAAATATCTCCAACCAAAATCAAGTATAAATGCGCTACTTTCTGACACATTTTCGAAATAATTTTAATGATAAAGGCATACAATTTGCAGATATAATTATTCAAGCTCAAGGAATTAAACTGTGTTCTGTGTTTTATAAGGCTGTTTTCCAATCTAAACCAGCTACTTCCTGACATGTTAGCGAATTTCTCTTATTTATAAAGATATTTGCAAGTATTCAAACTATACAGAAAATTTTTAAAAATCTGTCAAAAAATGACGGCAAATTTGACTTTGCAGGCTGATTTTCTTGGCATTTAACGACGAAGTGCTAATCATCGAGTAGCAAATGACTATAAATCATGTTATTTATAATCATGGCATTTATAAGAAAATGGGAAACGGTATTCAATTCTTAGGCGCATGAATGTGAGAAGGTGAAAATTTTAGGCAAAGGGAAAGAAAATTACTTCTTAACTGCGTCAGAAAAATTTTCGTTATTGAGTGAAAGAAGAATATTTTTAAAGATCTTTAGAAATGGGGGAAACGTATAATAATAAATAGTCGCCTACATTTAATGAAAACTGTTCGAAAAGGGTGTTCATGCCCTTGTGCTTTTTTTTTTTTTCCTAAATGTGATTGAACAAATTTCAAGAAACACATGTAAAACGTATGCAAAAAAAATCTATGTTATCACTATTTAAATGAATTAAATCCAAGTTGTTTTCTTTGAAAAAAAAAGTATTGTATATAATATTAAAATTACAATCTCTTTTTTTATTATTAAGTTCAGGTATGTTTAAAAAATATGTAATTAATATATATTTGTAATAATTGATTCATATTAAAAATGATATAATCATATACAGAATTTTAAATTTAATTATTATTGCGAATTGTTAAATGGTTAATTTTATAAATCATATTATTAATAAAATAAGGTTAGGTAACGCTCGTTTTAAAGAGAAACAATATCATCACTAAATTAAATCGTATACAAACAACCGTGATTTTAAAATGACCTAATAATTCAGCAGAAACCAAAATATTAATAAAATTAAATAAATTACGAATAGCTATTAATTATAAATATTAAACGTATGGAATAAAAATATTAAAATATTTTTTAAATGATAATAGTAAGTTTGTGAATTATTCAAATTAATAAATATAGGACACATAACCATAGATGCCAACATCTCTTAATTATTCCGGAGTCTGATCCAAAGCAAGCATGTTTTAAATTGGAAAAAATATATAAGGAATTATGTCTTTTTTCGATAAGGTACATTTTAGATTTCAGTTTGAAATTTTTGATTTAATAAAATTTCCTGCTGAAAATATTTTCGTCTTGTAACAGACTCCGGATAAGTGTTGTTGGCATCTATGCATAACGCATAAACATTTGCAAAATCTCAAATTTTCGTTTTTTTTTGTATATATTAAAAAATTGAACAGAATATGATATTTAAATCTATGTAATGTCTTCAATTTATAGGAAAAATATGTGAAAAGAACTGTATCCTACAGTAGAGGTCTGCACGATTCCGGGCTTGGCTAGAAGCCTGTACTAGGCTGGGACGGCGAAATGAAGGCGAAGTTTCAAACGGGCCGGGCCGGCAAAGTTTGAACGTGCCTGCCGATCTGGACCGGGCCAATAAAATAAATTAAGCGGGTCTGTCAGCCCGATATAAATATTTAAATGCAGACGAGAAAATATGAATCATTTTCATTGAATATGAGTTTCACGAGAATACGTATAAATGTGCGTTACGAGTCGATACTAGTTTGCCAGCATCAATATCGAAATATAACATTTTCCAGCGTAGAGATCGGCATCGGACAGTTACATGGCGTTTGAGCCCGGTCTTAATTCTTCCAGCAGACTCGTGCCGTACCGAGATCAGGCCTGCATTTTTTATCAACATAGCCAGAAATGGACTTAATTGTTCTCAGGATGTTTAGGACAGGCAATTGTTTTGTAAAAATATTAATAACGATAATGAACTTCTGTTAACGGAATTTTTGGAAATATACTTGAAGGTGGCTCTCAAATTCACTGCTCAAAAACGAAAAACTTTCTGACACATTTTTAAGTGTAAAGGCACAAAATTGACAAGCCTGTCTATTGAAGGGATTTAGAATTGAATAGCGTTTCCCATTTTTAATAAATAAATTACTTATAGAGATATAAGATATTCTTGTCACGTGACTGCAGGTTTTTCTCCTTTCCCGTGCTATCGTCTCCGGATATTCGATTCAAAACGCTAACTTGGACAGTATTTTCTCAAAAATATATTGACGTTTTCGAAAAGAAATCGATTTAGAAATGCGTCAGAAAGTAGCTTTTTGGATTTGAGAAAAGCCTTAAGGAATAACAGAAATATTTTCGCAAATCTACATTTTATAATATACCCTCAAAAATAATCATCATGTTTTTAACCTTCCCGTTTTTCTTTTATTCTAAACAATATGAATTTTTTAATGAATCCTTATTTGAATGTTGAAACGTCTAAGACTCTAAGTAAATCATTGATGTTGCTATTGTGTATTTTCTGTCTTGCGAACACATCGTAAATTTAAAATATGCTGTAAAATTATCCCATAAATATGTATGCAGTATTCTTTAAAATAGGGGTGCACAACCTTTTTAAGAGAAGGGCCACTTATAAAAATGTCTGGGTTGTCGAGCGCCACATCAGTAACACAGAGAGAATTCTATTTCGGTGTGGTTATCTGTAGCCTATAATCAGACAAATACTATGGTTTTAGAGGGGGGCGGTTACTCCTCTAGGTTCCCCTACACAGTTAACATGTCCAATTCAGTTGACAAGAATATATCAACAGTTTAAATTTGTATATATAACATAGATATAGCAAGGATTATTTTCAAGGAATGATAATACTCCTTGACTTTACTCTAGGGAGTAAATTTTGTTTTATTAAATCTGCTAAAAACAAACATAGACGTGAAAGTGGCTAGTAAAAAAATGTGAACGAAGGGGAGAGGAGGAACCGATCAACGAAATTTGACATTTTACCGCGCTTGATCAACAAAATTCGCAATTTTTCCGAGGCCGATTGACAAAATTCGCGATTTTTCCGCGTTGACAAAATTCAAGATTTTTCCGTGTTTGACCAACGAAATTTGTGATTTTTCCGAGCCTGATCGACAAAACACGATTTTTCTGTTCCCGATCAACGAAATTCGCGATTCTTAACTGACTCTGACGAAATTTGCAACTTTTTCCTGCAGCAAATCGACGAAATTCGCGATTTTTTTCTGGCGATAAACAAGCGAATCTTACGATTTTTCCGCAGCGGATCAATGAATTTTTCAGCTCCTGATTGACAAAATTCGTGATTTTTCTGTACCCGATCAACGAAATTCGCAATTTTTCGGAACCCGATTGAGAAAACATGCGATTTTTCTGTGCCCGATCGACGAAATTTGCGATTATTTAGCGCCTAAACGACGAATTTTGCGATTTTTCCGCTCCTGACCAACAAAATTTGCGATTTTTTCTCGCGATAAACAGACAAAACACGTGATTCTTCCGAGGCCGAACAACGAAATTTGAGGTTTTTGCTCTCTTAAACGAAAAAATTCGCGATTTTTCGCGTTTGACCAACGAAATTTACAATTTTTCCGATCTCGATCGACAAAACTCATGACTTTTCCGTTTCCGATCGACGAAATTTGCGATTTTTATACCCTGATCTTCGAAATTTGAAATTTTCCGCGCCCGATCAACGAAATTCACGATTCTTAACTGACTCTGACGAAATTTATAATTTCTGTGGCAAATTGACGAAATTCGCGATTTTTTCTCGCGATAAAAGGGCGAATCTTACGATTTTTCCGCATCGGATAAATGAAATTTGCAATTTTTCCGCTCCTAACCGACAACATTCATGATTTTTTTCGTACCCGACCAACGAAATTCGCAATTTTTCGGAGCCCGATTGACAAAACTCGCGATTTTTCCATGCCTGGTTGACGAAACTTGCGCTTATTTCGCGCCTGAATGATGAATTTTCCGTGCCTGATCGAGAAAATTCGCATTTTTCTAGCCTTACCAACGAAACTTACGATTTTCCCGAGCCCGATCGAGAAAACTCGCGATTTTTACGAGCCCAATCGGCAAAATTTCAGATTTTTTCCGCGTTTCATCGACAAAATTCGCGATTTTTCCGTGCGCGATCAACGAAATTTGCTATTTTTCCGACCCCCATCGACGAAATTCGCTATTTTTCCACAACTCATCAAGGAAATTTGCGGTTTTTCTGCACCCGATTAACGAAATTAGCGATTCTTAAATGACTAACGAAATTTTCAATTTTTCCCTCGGCAGATTGTACAAATTCGCGATTTTTTTCTCCCGACTGACGAAACTCTAGATTTTTTTCGCAGACGATCAACAAAATTGACGATTTTTCCGTTCCCGACCATCGAAATTCGCGATTTTTTTACCCAAGCAACGAAATTCGCGATTTTTGTGCCCGACCAACGAAATTCAAAATTTTTCCGTGCCCGACCAACGAAATTCAAGATTTTTCCGCACCCGATCGACGAAATTCACGATTTTTTCCTACTCCCATATGGACAAAAATTGCAATTTTTTCCAGTAATAAACTGGAATTCGCGGGCCACAGGTTGTGCATCCCTACTTTAAAAGAATCTTAATTGTATGTTAAGAAAAATCTGAATTTTTTTGTAGAAATTGAGTCGGATCGGATCGGGCCTGATTTAATTGATTTTTCCACTGGCCGGGTCTGTTTTCACTGATTTTTGTACGACCGTGAACTGTGAAAATATGAACGGGGCGGGTCAAGATAGCTTTCGTTCGGGCCGGGCCCGCGCCTGGAAATTCCGGCCCGTGCAGACTTCTATACCAACAGATTCCTTTTTCTCAGTTTTTTCAAAACGAATCTTTAAAAAAATTGTCATGCTGGGCGGTTGAAGATTTCTATGTTTGTTGTATGAATCGGTGTTTTTGTAAATAAAGATGCACTTTTCTGTCAGAATGCTAGCATGATAAATTACACTAATTTATTCAATAGAAAGACTGATTTGATTAATCAGCGGTTCAAATATGCATATAGATAATCAATGTTCAATGGAGTAGAGCGCTGATAATCCGGACAAATTGGGCCGATGCCGATCCGGTTAATGAAAAATCCGGATAATTGGACAACTTTAAAAAACCGCTATGGCAGTGTTTTTCAGGTAACTTCCCTTCACACTTTTTTAAGGCTTAGGACTGGCAATTGTAGTGGTGCACATTTTAGCATATTACAAATGGCCTGTTTAGAAATTATTTTTTTAACTTTTTTAAAATTTTATTTTCCACAAAATTGGTATAAAGTTATACATAGAAGTACACATAGAAATTATTGCGTGTGTATATGCAAACACTGTACGAACAAACGCGAGCTGAGAGAGACGGGGGGGGGGGGGGGGGTCCCTTTTCCGAAGACACCAAGGGACAAAAGAAGCAATATGCTCAATAATGCAAAAATTGCAATGGGAATAGAATACAGTGTACAATCCATTAGTTTTCCTTATTAAAATTTAAATAAAGTAATTTTTTATGAGGTGTCGGATGCTATCTATTTGCTTCCCATTAAATACAATAAAACCTAAAACTAAATCCCACGGGATTTAGAAAAGTTCTATTTTAGGTAGATTTTCTTAAGAGGTACACCGCCCCTAATTGTTTTATATTCATTTTCCGATTAACATGAAGTATTTTCCGTTTAATAATTTCATTATAGGAAGTTCCGTTATAGAGAGATTACGCTTTTGACGGGTTCCTTTATAGACAGGTTCATTTTATCAGTTTTGCTATATTTAGTTTGCTTAAGATATGGACTGTTAAAAGATGTTAGCCCCACCAAAAAAATTCAGAGCCCCCTCTGACTGAACTCGCTGGTTACGGCCCTGCCCCCCCCCCCACACACACACACACGCACACTCCCCACAAATACACACATAAATTGATGCCCTTAGTTCTACTAAAGTGGAGCATTCCATAATTTCTTAATGATAATATAAGCGTTAGACCGCCAAGACGAATTCTTCACAAGATTTTGCAGTGGAAACTTATGTAAATTTTGCTTTTGAAAGAAGAAAATGTTAATTTTTCATATCTATTTAAAAATTCGATAATATTTTTAGCATCCGAAAAAGCCAATATCTAAAAACATTTTTTTAAAAAAAACCGGATCTGCTTAACAAATTTAAACTTCAAACACCACCCCGATTTATAAATTGAAAAATACATATGTAATTAAAATAAATAGATCAGTGGCGTGGCGTGAAAATTTTCGGTGGTCATCGCAATTATTTAAGTTTGTGGTGAAAAATTATTAACTCTAAAATTCAATGGTTGAATGTTCAAAAAAGAAACTTTAAATCTTACCTTCACTTATACATGAACTCCAAATGTTCTGCTAAAACTGGATCGTAGAGTTTTAAAAGCTTATTAAGAGTTTTAAAATATTGCTTGGTCATCGCCGCATCCAGCAATGACCGGACGCCACGCCACTGAAATAGATAAACCACTAAAATTGTAAAAGTCCTTTTACAAAAGAATGGATAAATATAAGTAAAGAGAAGTGCAGGTGTGTTTGTGTTCAGTTTTCAATGCTATTAATCAGTAACGTGGGAGTTCCTAAGAAGACAAATTACCATTTCGGCGGGGTTTCAAATCGGTTCTATAGATATCCAGTGGTTTCTGTAGTAATACCAGATGTGACACTTTTTTTTTTATTATGCCGTATTCTCGAGCTCTCTATCTATCTGGAGAAAATAGAAATCGGATGTGGAGGTATTTTCTCATGAGATACTAAATAACACACGATACATGCGCGACACGACGCGCTGTTGGTGGGGGTTTTTTTTGGGGTGTGTGTGTGTGTGTGCGTGTGAGTTGCGATGACCATTGTAGTTTAAATTTGGCTTATTTGAAATTAATATAAACAGTAATTTTTAATTAAATATGACTTATTTTAGCGACTAGACGAGACAAAGTGTGGAAATTATGAAAAGATCTCTCTCTCTCTCTCTCTCTCTCTCTCTCTTTTTTTTTTTTTTTTTTTTTTTTTTTTTTTTAATGCTGATTATTTGAAGAGGGTATTTCAACTTTTATCGTAGAAAAATGCTGATTTTTGATGACTGAATAAAAAAAATCCTTAATGCACTGCATAATTATATAAGAAAAAAAGTTGACAAAATTAAAAGTGAAACAATTCAGTATTATTAAAGTAATCGCGCCGTGGTCATCTATTAAAAAATGCAATTTTGAGAAAAAACTAGTTTCAATTTTATGTTATGATTATAATAGAATGCTTATTGTATTTATTTATTTATTTTTTTTTTTTACTTACATAGAATTATCTATTCCAGATTCTGGCCACATAAAGAAGCCTCAATTCCGTTAATAAAGCCGCTAAAATAAAAACTCGATTTTCCGAAATTTATAGGTTATGATTACGTGTAAATCTTTAAAACGGTTCTCAAAAAAATATTTTTTAACGTTCAATAATGCGAAAATTTCTGCTCATTTACAAACATAAAAATAGTGTTCGAAAGAAACCTAATTTCGGTTACCTTCCCAGTATCGACTGAAAACGAAAGCGAAACTGTTTTAAAAATAAATTCAAAGTAAGTAACATAAACATACATATACGCATGTTATCTGAATAATGTTTTGAGTAGAAACGGCAGTACATAATTATTAATTAAAAAGAATTTGATTGAAATAAAATTAATTAAATATAAGGCTATAAACATAAAAAATATATAAAAAAATAATTTAATTTAAAAATAACGAATTTAATCAATATTAATAATACCTTCTAGATTTATCCCCTTGTATGTGAATATATAGTATGTACGGCTCTTTGGATGGGAGTGCCGTTTGGAGGACGCTAGTTAGGGTCTGTTATAGTAATACCGAATATACGGCAGTATTTTCGCCGAAACTAGGATTTTGGGCTGAAAACGAAAATGAAACCGAATATTCGGCCAAACTCTACATAAAAGAATGAGACTTGCAGGCTTGGTTATTGAAGTGATTTGCAATACAATACATTCTTTTCTTTAAATTAATTACATCTTGAGTTAAAATTGATTGTTGTCTCGTGACAACAGTTTTCTTTCTCTTCCTTCACTGTCGCGTCCGGAAATTCGGTTCAAAACGCCACATTTGACAGCATTTCTGAAAGATCTTTTGCTTTTCTTAAAAAATATAAGAGACAGTTCGATTAAAAAGTTTCTGGTGGGCAATAAAAAATAGCTGGTATTTTCAGCCAAGTAAAGCAGTCAGCAGTTATAATAAAATTTAATGAAAACCTTTAAAACAAAACTATCATGCAACAAAATTCAAGTAATACTACTTTTCAAAATAATACATTCAACGTATTACTTTTCCAAAGATTTTCTGCCCCCCCCCCCCCCCCCCCCACACCCACCCACCCTCCGTACACACATGAATCGCGGTAAAAAAGAACAAGATCTTTGAAAAACAGAAACAACTCCATTATTGGGCACAGCCTTTGTAAGTTTGCTCATTTGAAAGCAGGGCCGAAATTAAGGGGGGGGGGGGGGGCAGATGGGGCATGTGCCCCGGGCGCCAAATGAAGATTTTGTTTGTCGATTTTTCTCGCATCTGCGTTTTGCACGGTATTGTTAAAATCATCCTGTCTGGTGTATGACGAAACATAGAAGAATCTAAAGATGATATGGCATAAGGATTCTGTATAAAGCGGAATTTTTTTCGATTCCGTTTCCAAGATTTTAATCAATCAATATTCGACAAGGCCAAGGGCGGATTCAGCTCATCATTTAGAGGGGGTCATGGATTTCCTTTTTTGGGGTGGGAGGCGATCACATCCTCGTTATGAGAATTTTTAGGGTTCCGACTTAAAAAGTAAAAACGGAACCATTCAAAGATCACTCCTGTGTCTGTCCGTCTGTCTGTCACAGGCATTTTACTCGTAAACTATGGAACGTGGAAATTTCAAATTCGGGAAGTAATAAAGACTATTGACCCACATATTTTCAGATCATTAAACATTCATAAATATATTTAGTAAAAATGTATAGGGCCTAATTAAGGCGTTATGCCCCAAAATTTTTTTTGCAGAAAAATGACTTCAAAGTTTCGGAAACGCCGCTTCAGCTAGTGAGCGGGTAGAATTCTAAAAGCCATAACTTCTGTTCTAATAGTAATTTCAAGGAAACAATTATATAAAAATGTTCAGCAAAGATAGGAGTTTAACATCTAATAAAATTTAATTTTCAAATATTTTGAAGAGTCCTGAGGCCACTTAATTAGAATGAATCACATAAGTACTATGGGATTCGCGACTAGTTTGCATTGAGTGTATCTCTCAATACGTCTCAAGTGACTTTAAAAGTTAATTAAAAACCTATCTGGAAAAACGCGGCACGGACCAAGGCGTCCTTGAAACTTTGCGACCTCCTTTTGAAGCGCGCTTAGCACAATGCTAAATTTAAACTTTGAACAAAGATTTTGTTTTAGCTACATTGTAGAAAGAAAAGTTATTACTACGCTGAATTCAGTTTTATGAAATGCCAAAGGAAGTTTAAGTATGCGCTGCTTTTATTGTCAGTGCCAAATTAAGCTCATCATAAACAGATTAGGATAATATTAAAAAAATGAGTTGCACAAAATAGTTATATTCGATATTATTTAGGTTCCATATCTCTTTGAACTTTCATGGTACTAGTATATACAGTTATACCCAACACTACGTTGTATAGTTTTTTACAAAGTCTTCTTTTAACAACAATTACAAATTCATATGTTTATTCTACGGAACCCTCTGTGCGCGAGTAATACTCGCACTTGACTGTTTATTTATATTGAAAGCTATTCCCAAATCCAAACTAACTACTTTTCTGATATTTCGCGAAGTCATTTTCATTCGTAAATACAAAAAATTTGCATTAGTATTCGTAAAAATATAAAATTTGCCGATTTTGTTCAGATACCAGGGAATTAAAGAGTTTCCCATTTTCTTATAAAGGCAAAGATTCATTCAGAAAATGTTGTCAAAGATAGCACTTTTAGCCACGTTTTACGAGTTGAAGCCACAGAAATGTCGTCGCAAGGGAACAATTGGCTGTCACTTCCGGAATTTCAGTTTAAGAAGTCTAACAATTGTCAACGATTAAATATGGCAAAAATTTGTGTTAAATTTTAGAGGTAACTAAACCGTACACATTGGCAGCTATGGGATTCTATTAGTGTCATAAAAATTGCAGGTGTAGCCTCTTCTTTCTGCTCAAAGTATTAAATAGTTTTTTTCAATCGAACTTATACCTTTGGAATGGATCATTTTCTTCTGATGGACTGGTGTCATCCATTATTATGAAACAACCGTTATAAATGAAGTGTTAGGTGAAGATAAGAGCTGTCGTAAAAAGTTAGAACTCTGATTTTCTGGTCAGAAAAGGAAAAAAAAATTGCCATAATATTTTTTTTTTTTTTTCTGGTCAGGATGAAAAAAAAAAAATGCCCATAATTTTGATACCCATTCTGATCAGAATGGGAAAAAAATGGCCATAATTAAAAAAAAAAAAATGCCCATTTTTTTCTTCTCATTCTGATCAGAAAATCAGAGTTCTAACTTTTTACGACTGCTCTTTTATCTTCACCTAACACTTCATTTATAACGGCTGTTTCATAATAATGGAAGCTACCAGTCCATCAGAAGAAAATAACTCGGTTAAAATTCTCTTTGTAAATATACTTTGCGGAAAGGGGGGGGGGGGTCTTCTCTATGATAACTTTTGAATGTTGAAAAAATAAAGAAATAAAACATTTTTAAAATAATTCACGTAAAATATACGTCATTCTTGCCCTGGACAAAAATAACTTTCCTGAAATTTTATACACCATAATTAGTATTTGTATTCTAGAGATTGACTTATACAAAATATTATTGAATTGAATTAAATAATGTTTTGCACTTTTCAGTTTTGACCCAACGAAATTGTTTTTGTTTGTTTTATTTTAATATTTTATTTTCCATTTGGAGATAATTGTATGGAAATTGTTATTCGGATATTCAGGGTAATGTTTGAATTAACCCATTAGATAAGGTGAGCGAAATTCGAAAATGGAGATAGCTTTCTTAGAAAAGTGTGGTGGAAAAAAATACCTCTAAATTGGCAACACTGGTCTAACATTAGATTTTTTTTCAGTGCAATGTCTTGCGGGTAACTATTTTTGTGCATATTACATTTCTATAGTGTAAAATACTAATTTGGGTGTCATAATTATTTTAGGAATAAAGTTTTCGCTATAGCAATATACTCGTATATATTTTTAAAATGATTTTTTATACATAATTTATATAGTATGTGCATGTGTATGTGTATGTATATATATATAAGCATTTGCGCCCTGTTGTAAGGCAATCGGCGCCCTTTTTATCCATTTTGCCACCGCCCTCTCAGTTGAGCCAGTACGACCCTGCACGAACGTGAAAATGTTAATTCTAGGTTATTTTGAATTATCCAAAATTTCTATTTCACACACAAGATAGCACATAAATAGTTTAAAAAAAAAAAAAATAGAAAACTGGGCATAGTATTGCCCCTGCTCCTGGAACACTATAGGGGCATATGCCCCCCCCCCCCCTGCTCTCATAAAATTACACCCATGGGATTCAGCTTAATAGTCACTGTTTAGCTGGCTGAATATTCAACTTGTGTGCCAAATATTTCGTATTCGACCAAAATCACTACTAAGGCAGAAACTAAATTTAAAACCATGTGTTAACTTTGCGATCATAAAAAAGAGAATGGTTGCTGAGCATCAAACCATTTTGTATTCAGACTTCAAATTGAAATCACTTAACAATTTCTTGATCAGTTTAATTCTATTTAGTGCTTTGATACTGAATCGAGTAACCAATCACCCACTGAGCTAGAAGGAAGTGGTTCTGCCTTCTGGAATAATTCTATTTTCCACAGAATTTTTTTTTCTTCCATATTTCGAATCCCTAGATACTGACAGACCATTTTTCTATTTTTAGAATAGATTTGTGGTACGGGAACTTGACATGTGGAATGAATTAAGTGTGGACAACTTTGGGTACTTTTCGGTTAGCCGGGCACCGGTGTTATCTATACATATATATAGGGTAAGTCAAAATGAATATAGCGATTACAAACGACTATAACTATTTAATGGAAAAGAATTTATCAATAAGATTAAAACAGAATGTAGACGGAACTTCAAAATTTTTTTACCTAAGGCAAGTGCAGTGAAGTGGAAGCCTACGCATGTGCGATTTGAAACTTTGCAACGACAAGAAACCTGTTCCTTGGGGCCGTCTCATTAGTAAAAATGGCCAATTATCACGGTAAAAATGGCCGATTTTTTTTCTGTGGGGTTATGTGAAAGACAGTGTGCCTCCCAGCCCAAAACAATTGAAGACCTCAAAGTACACATTTGTAATGCGCTTGCGTCGGTGACTGAACAAATGCTTCAAAATGTATGGCGTGAAATGGACTACCGTCTAGATGTTGTTCGTGGGACCAAGGGAAGTTACATAGAACATCTATGACGTATGTATACAAAATTTTGAAGTTTCATCTACATTTTGTGTTAATCTTATCGAGAAATTCTTTTCCATTAAATAGTTATAGCCATTTGTAATCGCTATATTCATTTTGACCTACTCTGTATATTGTACATATACATACATATATATGTATATATATGAAACGATAAAAGCTAAGCCCCTTTTTAAAATCCCCTTTTTTGTGCCTTTTTAAAATTTAAATTTAGAAATTAAAATTAAAACTTTTAAAATGCCTTTGTAATTGTGTCTCAGTTGATTGAATGAAGTTGCCCCTGTTAAATTAACTTTCCCGCATCACATCTTATAACTTTTAAAGATCGTTTTGGCACATCTCATAAGAGTATTTTTGCTGAATAAGTGCAATTCGTAAGTCTTGCTGCATTCGATCGGCCAAACTCAAACCACAGCCTTTATCCCAGGCAGTCAAACATTCAGCTAACGACCAATTATAGTTTAAAGACGCCTCCTTTGACTTCAACGGCCCCTAGCAGGAATAATGCGAAATACAACATATTTATACCGATGCACGGGTCACCGGACAGGACTTTTGACCATCAAAAGAATGCCCTAACTGCACGACACTCGGCTCTCTAAGTATCGCTTAGCGATACACATAATTCCCAAGCCCGATGTCCATAAAGTAAATTAGCAACTCTCAAGCCAAAAGGGGCCTGATTTCTCAAAAGGATGTAACAAAGGAACAATAAATCAGGTCCCCGGAAAAACTGTGTCTTTATTGGAATAACTACTGTCTGAATCCGACTTTGAGTTCCCGGATACCACTCACGGCCTGCGACTACCTAAATATGCTCGAAGTTCCGAGGGTTCGCTCAGAAATCGGCACGCACGCATCCGCGGTTCGCGCCCCTGCCCCCATCGGCCGGACACTGACCGACGCCACAACAAAAGATACATAACTGGAGTAGCGGCTAATTCGTTACATTGAAAAGTCGGCTGGATACTGCATTTACGCGGGACAAATCCCAAAATCCCAGCGAAAAATCCGTAAAGATCCCAGCGAGAGGTGTGTAACAAGTGACGAAAGAAATCTCTAAAAAGAACAGTTTTCAAACCCCTTTTCTGCCTTCCATGAGTGAAAAAGAAAACGGAAAAAAAAGTGTCTTTCCCTAATGATTAATTAAGAGAAAAAAAAAAAAGAACGGGAAAAACATTTATTTGCCTATCAATCAAGAAAAAATTATCTGTTACTATCAATTCTTTCTCCAACGAACAAGCCTCTGAAACAGTCTTTGCCAGAAAGAAAGAAAAGAAGAGACGTTATCAGCTGAGAAAGTGGGTCACCAGATCACCAGTGATTCATCCAAATAGCCATCATCTGTTATCTTCAAAGTGAACATCTAGGTTTAGTTTCGGTTTCTCGCGATTAAAAAGATAAAAAAGAAAGAAAAAACATAGTGGGACTGTTTTACGTTCTATCAGAAGAAAACATGAATAACGGATTTTATAGACAGGTGTTGCGTATATGATGTTTGTACTACACGATCATTTTTATTTTTTTTTGAATGTGTAAAAAGGTAACAGGTAAGCGCTTTCTTTTATTAATTAGAGAAAGGAAACCAGTGAAAAGGGACCAGATAGTAGCGTCTTATTTTTTACTTTTTATAAGTAGTTTATGTAAAAACAGTTTAAATTTTAATTTATGTGAAAAGTATGATGTAAAAGAAATATTTTTGCTGCTCTTTTCATAGCTTTGAGAGTACGACTTAGCTTATTTTTTTTTGTTAGAAAAAGAAAAGAAAAGTTTTTCTTGAGGTAAAAATTGACTCTTTGTAGTAGGTTGTTATTTTAATAGAAAAAATAAATAAATAAATAAATAAAATAAGAAAAGGTTTATTTTATTTCTTTTTGTTATGAAAGAAAGTAATTTTCTGAAATTTATACAGTAGTTACATCTTTGGAATTTAAAAATTTTATTTTAAAGTTCGTTTTTTTTTTTGTCTCAATTTGAAAAAAAAAAAAATGATGTGTCAAATTTGAATTTCATTTAGATTTAAGCCCATTTTTTACAAATATTGTGTTGCAATTTTTGAAAAATTTTATATATTTTTATGTGTTTAAATTGTGCCTCATATTTTTGTGTAATCTTGTAATATTTTGTATTTCAACATGAGTGTCACTCCCCCTCCTGAAAAGAATGACTTAGCAAACAACTCAGATAAAGAGAAAGATAGTCAGAAGTCCGGGGTTGCCACACAGACACATAATGTAACAACATTAGGTGAACAGACCCTGTCAGCTGAAGCTGGGTCTGGTCACAACTCAGTAACCACTAGCCCGAAAATGTCCATAGAACCTGATATTATTGCGTTTTCGCCTAAATCAGGTATGAATTGGTTATCGTGGATCGCCTATTTTGAGAGTGTTTGTATAGACCAGGAAAAAGACGACTTCTGGAAAATTAGGCACATACAGAAATACTTAAAAGACAGTGCACTTACGTTGTACATTAATAATTGTTTAAATGTGCTGCATTGGTCCGAATTTGTCACTTTGTTCAATGAACATTACGAAATTCCCGACACTCTTTCTTTAACTGATTTTTCCCGTATTAGATACAAGATTGGAGAGGACCTGAACGAATACTATCAGAAAAAGACTAAAATAGGGAGAACCTTAGGGTTAGACCAGAAGCTTACCTTGGAAGGGCTAACGGAGGGCTTGCCGTTAGAAACGCAAAAGTTAGTTATTGCAAGCAACCCCTCCACTACACATTCATGGCGTGAATTAGCATTCAGAATTTGCAAACTGCAACTGGACAGAAAAGGAAATGAGAGCAAAGTTGACACAAGCCCACAAAACCCCAATCAATACCGACAATGGCGACCATTTCGACCCCCATATGAGACAGGACAGAATTTTAACAGACAATGGAACTACAGAGTTCCCTATCAAACACCCAACATTCGACCTTTTGCATCTAACCAAACACGAAATCCTCAAAATACATTTAGACCGACGTCAAATGTTCAACAGAGACCGAATGTACATCACCAGACCACTTTGCCTCCCTCCCCATGCAAAGTCTGTCTTAATATAGGAATACCAAATGTGTATCATTGGATGGAATACTGCCCTTTTCGACAACAAGTCTTAGCAGTTCCAAACCCTAGTCCCAATATGAACTTTGCGAACCCCAACCCAGATCAGAGAGCTAATGAGTCATCCGAAAATATATCTAGTAATCAATGACGGTTTCTTATGTCCGGACATATACAAAAAGAAAAAGCTAGCTATAAACAATCAAATAGAAATTGTCAAAAAGTTACTGATGTAAAAAGTGAAGGCTCACTACCTTGTTTGATCGATACAGGGAGTTCTATCAGTGTTATTCCTTATCATTTAGCCCACAAACTTAACCTAAAAATATGTAAAGTTCAGCAGAGTATATCGGTCACACAAACACAAGGTGTTCTAACTTTGAAAGAAAAATGCCTTGTTAGTTTGAAATTAGGACGTATCTCTAAGAATGTTGAACTTTTTATAATTAATAATCACTTACCTTATGCTTTGATTGGGCTACCCCACTGTAAACTGTTCAAATTGAATATTGACTGTGTTAAAATGCAAATCACTCAAGAGCATAAGAAAGTAGCTCTCATGGACAATATTTCAACAAATTCATCTTACCATACTTTACATTTATCAGAAGCATATAATAGCCAGCCAGAAATGGAAAATACAATTGAAAATGCAGAGATATTCGAAGAAAATTTTGAGCCGGAGTTGTTCGAGACCACTGAACATGTGCCAAATGTTCAGACTGTCAAGGAACCATTACCTGCTCTTCTAGCCAAATATGTCTGTATTTTCGCTAAAGATAAATATGATGTAGGCTGTGTAAACATTGAACCCCAGAGAATACAATTAACATCAGACCTCCCCGTTTCTTTAAGAGCATATCGCACTTCCCCTAAGGAAGAAGAGGAAATTAAAGAACAAATTCAAAATTTATTGCGAGCCGGTATCATTAAAGAAAGCTATTCCCCTTATTCATCACCCGTAACTTTGGTGTATAAACGTGAAAAAGGGAAGAAAACCCGGTTATGTATTGACTTTCGAAAATTGAATGCCATTACAAAAACAGATGCAGAACCCTTACCTAGAATAGACACCCTGTTAGATAAATTGGCACATGCTAAAGTTTTTTCCACTCTTGATTTGGCCAGTGGATATTGGCACATTCCTATCCACCCTCGAGATACGGAGAAGCTGGCGTTTGCCACTACCTTTGGATTATATGAGTGGAATCGTTTACCATTCGAATGGAGAAACGCGCCTGCTTGGTTTAACCGTACCCTCAGAAGAATCCTTAATAAATACAAAATTGACTTTGCCTGTAGTTACTTTTGATGATGTTATTGTATTCTCCCAAAATGAAGAACATTTGTGTCATTTAGAGACCTTATTTAATATCTGTGTCCAAGAAAACCTTAAAATGAAATGTCAAAGTGTAATTTTGTTAAATCCAAAATTAATTTCCTAGGATATGAAGTCTCGAATGGTTGTATCACACCTGACAACCCTAATATAGAGACAATTAAGAAATTAACACCACCTACGAATGTAAAAGAATTACAACGTTTTTGGGGATCTATAAACGTTTATCACAAATTTATTCCAAAATATGCTAACATTCGATACCCTCTAAACAATTTGTTGAAGAAAAATGTCCCCTATGTATGGGACCAAAATTGTCAAAATTCTTTCGAAAAGTTAAAAAAGGCTTTAATTGAAAAACCTATATTAAAGTTGTTTGATCCCAAAACACCTTGTCATTTGTTTGTAGATGCATCAAGTCATGGAGTGGGATGTGTTGTGAAACAAGTTGATGAAAAAGGAACATTGCATCCTATAGCATATCACTCTAGAAATCTTCGCGATTATGAAAAAAATTATGCAATTACTGAATTAGAATGTTTGGCGATTGTGGATGCTTTAGATAAATTTTATCATTATTTACACGGTCAAAAATTTGTCATACATACAGACCATGCGGCACTTACCTGGCTCAAAAGTGTTAAAAATTTAAGAGGAAGTCTTTTCCGCTGGTCCCTAAAACTTAGTATGTTTGACTATGAAATTAAATACCAAAAAGGCTCCACTAATGTTGAAGCTGATATGCTATCTAGACAGCCTGTTTCAGAAAATTTACCCCATATTATACATCTCCTTGACTTGAATGAAGTAAGAGACAATCAGAAAAAAGAAAATGTAACAGTTGATGGTAAAAAGTACACTGAGATAAATGATGTTGTTGTAATTAAAAAGAAAAGTTTGTATAAGATTGTGCTCCCCATGTCTTTACGTCTACCCCTCTTAGAAAAAACCCACACACAATTTGGCCATCCTGGAATTTATAAGATGATAAATTTAATCTCTCCGCAGTATTGTTGGCCTAACATTAATCAGGACATTGAAAATTTTGTAAAACACTGTCACACTTGTCAGATAAACAAAAAATGTAGGCAAAAAAGATTTGGCTTATTGCAATTAATGCCCCCAACAGATATACCTTTTGAATGTTTAGCAGTCGACTCTGTTGGCGGATTTAATTATTACAATTCTACAAAAAAATATTTGCATTTAGTCGTTGACCATGCAACTCTCTATGTGTGGGGTTTTCCTTCAAAAAGTGTAACTACCGAAACTTATACAAACATTTTGAAGCAATTATTTCAGATACAAGTACCAGATAGATTGTTATCCGACAGAAATGGAGCATTTACAGCTTCCAGATTTAAAAGATTTCTTCGTTGTCAATGTAAAACACAGATTGACAAGTAGCCATCACCCAGAAACGAATGGGAAAATTGAACGCCTAAATCAGACTATTGTCACTAGATTAAAATGTAAAGTCAATTCCACAACCAAGAAAATACCCTGGACTAAGCTTTTAGATGAAGTCTTATATGAGTATAATAATACTCCTCATTCTGTAACCCAATTCACCCCTAGTTATTTATTGTTAGGAAAATTACCATATGATCCTCCTTTACCAAATAATAGTTATTATCCCCCTGTGGAGGAAGCTAGAAAATTGGCTAAAGAGAGAACAATTGCTTACCATAAAAAGAATAAAGTCCGTTATGATGCTCGGTTCCTTCCTGTAAAATTTAAAGTTGGTGACATTGTAATGTATGAAGAATTTCATTATCCTAATACCCGTAAACTGACTTCGCCATACTCTGGCCCATACACCATTTTAAAACAACTTTCTGATGTATCCTTTGAAATTGATAAACCCAGTCCACATTTTAAGAGAAATTCTGAAATTGTCCATTCCTCCAAGTTAAGATACTACCACCCACCTCAAAACCTTAAACTCAACCATGAATAAACCCCATCTATCTCTTTTATCTTTCAATTTTTATTTTTGCTTTCCTATCGTCCCCCTTGCTCGTAGCATTTGGACGAGGACCCAGCTGGGCGTGTAACCCAACTCCCCGGCGGCGTAGAATGATGGTGACAGTTTAAAAGTACTGTTAGATTTTTTTTTATAACTATATTATTATGATAATGAAGGGGTCCTCCGCTCCGTGACCACCCATCTTTAGTCGGACTGTTTTCCCAGATTCTCTTTCCAGGTTGAACGGAGAATCTGGCAAAACTGCTTCGCTTCCCCTCTGTAGGTGAATGTCGATTGCCCACCTTCCTTTTTCGGTCGTGCAAGAGGCACATTTTTTGGGATGATATTCACCTCAGAGTATGAAAACCCATGTCACACTGACCCTGGGCATGGTGAAAATTATAGCAAACGCATATTTATAATTTTTTAAGCTATAATTTTCCTTTTAAGACAACTTAGTTTGTTTTTCATAAAGATAACCCTTGGCTGCATCAAAGAAGTAGTAAAGTCCCTACCGAAACAGAAAGGTAGAATAAGAAGGAATGTGTTTGTTGTTATTAGTATTATAATGTATTTTACTTTTATTTTATCTCAGTGTGAAAATTCATTACTTTAGAAATGCAAATTTTCCAAAGTGCATTTCGGTAGACCATATATTTGTGTTGATAGTATTAGTGCATATTTTATATTTTTGAACATTTTATATTATTGAATATTTTATACTTTTGAACATTTTGTAGTATTGAATATTTTATAGTTTTGAATATTGTGTATTATTGAATATTTTATATTTTTGAACATTTTGTACTAATGAATATTTTATAATTTTGAATATTTTGTATTTGTAAATATTTCTTACATTTGAATATGTTATATAGTTTCAGTATGTTTATCTTTGAGTATTTTAGTATATGTTATATATTCTGTATATGTTAATGTGACAATTTTACACCAAAAAAGGATGTTTCTCAATGGACAATACCCAGAGACATTTACAAAAAACATCCAAAAGACTTGCTTTAGAGACAGTTTGGTGTAATTAAAGGTCCCATGTCTCGAGACTGTCCCCTTATTATTTTGCTGCAGCACCATTTAAAAAATTCCAATGTTTTAGTGTAACCAATATTTTTATGTGAACAACATTTTTATGTAACTTGATATGAATGTAAAAATAGGTCCAATTGACTTGAGAGCTGGAGCAAATAAAAATCGGGAAAAAAAAAGAAAAAAAAAACCTGGGTAAAATTTATGAGATAAGACCCACAGGTCTTGCAGGCGAGCCCTGTGGCTCTTGTTTTAGTGTGTGTGTGTGTGGGGGGGGGATATGAAACGATAAAAGCTAAGCCCCTTTTTAAAATCCCCCTTTTTGTCCCTTTTTAAAATTTAAATTTAGAAATTAAAATTAAAACTTTTAAAATGCCTTTGTAATTGTGTCTCAGTTGATTGAATGAAGTTGCCCCTGTTAAATTAACTTTCCCACATCACATCTTATAACTTTTAAAGATCGTTTTGGCACATCTCATAAGAGTATTTTTGCTGAATAAGTGCAATTCGTAAGTCTTGCTGCATTCGATCGGCCAAACTCAAACCACAGCCTTTATCCCGGGCAGTCAATCATTCAGCTAACGACCAATTATAGTTTAAAGACGCCTCCTTTGACTTCAACGGCCCCTAGCAGGAATAATGCGAAATACAACATATTTATACCGATGCACAGGTCCCCGGACAGGACTTTTGACCATCAAAAGAATGCCCTAACTCCACGACACTCGGCTCTCTAAGTATCGCTTAGCGGTACACATAATTCCCAAGCCCGATGTCCATAAAGTAAATTAGCAGCTCTCAAGCCAAAAGGGGCCTGATTTCTCAAAAGGATGTAACAAAGGAACAATAAATCAGGTCCCCGGAAAAACTGTGTCTTTATTGGAATAACTACTGTCTGAATCTGACTTTGAGTTCCCGGATACCACTCACGGCCTGCGACTACCTAAATATGCTCGAAGTTCCGAGGGTTCGCTCAGAAATCGGCACGCACGCATCCGCGGTTCGCGCCTCTGCCCCCATCGGCCGGACACTGACCGACGCCACAACAAAAGATACATAACTGGAGTAGCGGCTAATTCGTTACATATATATGTATGTATATATAGCTAGAAATCGTTAGAAGAGTAGAGAGGTGACCAGTCCGATTTTTTATAATGTCTAACAAACAGAATGCCTATCAGCAAAACATCCAGATTTTGGAGAATTCTGAAAGTCCAGATTTGAGAGTTAGTACTGTACTTGCCATAATCCTATTTTAATTTCTTAAGAGTCGTGAATAGACATTCAAATGATACAAATAGACTTAACATTTACTGTATGAGTACAATCAATGCAAGCAAGTTTTTAATGCGAGAGGTGCACTTCTTTATCTTTAAACATTTTTTTAATATTTGTTGTTAATTTGCTGTGGTAGAGTCATAAATCATCTTTGACATCTAGTGTGTTTTTATATTTTGTTAAAACAGCCACTGAGAAAAATATTATTCACCAATTCATTCAATTGCACCCTGTTCGTATGATCCGGACATAAGTCTTTGTTCCCCAACAAAGACTTATGACCAGTGGTGGGATTCAGCCGGTTCGGTAGAATCGGTTGTTAATTTATATCGAGTTCGGCGAACCAGTTGTGTGAGACTACATTTACATTAATTTATTTTCTTTAAATGTTTATCTCCACAACAGCATTTTCTAAAACCTGTTGTTAAATTAAACTCATATTTACATTAATTTATTTTCTTTAAATGTTTATCTAAACATTTTTTAAACATAACACTGTGACATGTTATGACTTGTTTCATTTAATAAATTAATGTTTCATTTAAAGAAAAAAAAATTGAAGAATTTTGGGATCCAAATCGGAAGCCTAGGCTAACTCTACTTAGGTGATTCTACATGGTGATTCAACTCTACAATAACTACTTATATTCAAATATTAAGCGCTTTGGCTGCTTCTTTTGAAAATATTCAGAATGATCCCTGTTACCACTGATCAATGGCTAAATAATTAGATTTAGTTGTATACTTCCAAGTGCATTTTTTTTTTTTTAAATATTGTTCTTCATACATTAGAAGTGATTTAAATCAAAGTAGTTGTTTTCGTAAATGTAACAAATTTTAAATTTTTATAAGATTTCTGAGTCCTATAAGTTATATTTAGAAAAACATTTTCCATGATCTAAGAAATGAAAAGACATTGTATGGTCTAACTTGCCGAATCATGGTACTTTGTGTTTTTGCGAATTTTCAGTGTTGTCTGGCCTGTTTTTTGTAACAAGATATGGTAAAATTCCTAAAATTCTAAATATCATAACTCGAAAATTCATGCAAAAAGTTATCACATGGATAATGTTTTTCTAAATGTGTTATAAGATCCAAAGGACCGGATAAAAACTTAAATTTTGTAACTATTTTCGTAAAGTAAAAACAGGCTCTAAGGCAGAGGCGTCGCCATGGGGGGTTATGTGAGGGGAGCCTCCCTCTCCAATATTTGTGAACTTGGGAAATTTGAGCTTAGAGTTGGGAAATTCCAGATTTTTGAAAAACCTTTTTTCTAAAAAAAAAAAAATAAATAAATAAATAAAAAATAAATAAAATAAAATAAAATAAAAAGTAAAATGTGTATGATATTTTTTGTTTCGTTTTGGTGACTTGCTTTCTAACTGTAAACAAGTTAAATAATCAAAATAAATACAAAAAGAAAGCAGTCAGACTCAGTCTGTCATTGTGTTTCTCTGTTCTATGAAAATATCATACATCCACCAGACCTTAATTTCTCTACTCCTGTCCATCAATAGCTGATCCATATCGTTTATTTCCTCCAAAACTGTGTACCTTACTCAATTATTTAAAAATAAAATCATTGATTCTTAATTCCCAAACCTTAAACTAATACTAGTTGACTAAATATAAAAAGAAAAGGGTCATTTCACGTTAAATCTCTAAAAATAAAATAAAACATTCCAATAAAAAATATCCTACTGTGGCAAACAAAAATCAGACAACAAATTATTCGTGTATCTTCTGATTGGCGCTATTGCAACAGGTCGTTGCGAGAACGGTTAGATAAGGTCCTTAGTCGTTGCCATCAATGCCAGACATCACGCAAAAATCACAAATTTTCTTCTAATCTAATACTTGAAAAGAAAACCACGATGGCTCTTTCCAATTTCATTTTGATATCAAATGGCATTAAAATAAGTTCAAATCATATTACCATACATACATTGCACATAGTTGGAAATTAATTTGTTTCAAGTTCGGAAATTTTTTTTATCCTCCCCTCCCCCCCCCTCCCCCCAATAAATGTCTGTCGTTACGCCCCTGATGATGAAGGACAACATTTGAATTATTTTTGAAATTAGAAGTATTCTAAATTTAACAATTTAGGAATTTGTTCTTGTTCAACGATAAGAAGTAATGCCCTACATGTTTTATAACTGATATTTCCTTGATGATTGCATATTTTAAATGAAATCATCAATATATCAAAAGTCATGACGGTTAGTCTATTTGGCTTACCTCGCTTCCCTGTTCAGGCTGCCCAATTTTATAGCTTTCCGTTACAAAATGAATTTGTAAATGAGTCAAAACGTTTTGCGCTTGTTGAGCAGAACAGTTGAGAACAGCCAAAAAAAAAAAAAAAATACATTGATTAGCAAGTCCTCTTACAATGACATCCCACCAAAAAAGCGACAACGGGCAAGGGGCAGGATAAAAAAAAATGAAAAATAAGACTCCAGCTACCTGGGGAAATGAAAGGTTTTTTAAAAGTTGCTGCATGCTTTTAAACTGAGCTAAATTTTACACTGCAAATTCCTAGCACACATTTGGAACACTTTGATTAAAAAAAAAGTGTTCCAGCTACCTTAATGTGTGCTGAAATGTGTTCCGAATGTGCTCCGCCATAAAGAAAGTGTTCCGAAAATGTACCAAAAGTGTTCTACTCAGGATCAAAACTTGGGAACACATTTGAGAACAGATTGAGAATACATTTGGGCACACTTGCGAAGCACTCTTTCAAACATAGTAAAATTGATATGCATTTATGAAGTCCACTAAAATATGCATTGTATAGAATATGATGCGGAGCAAAGAATAGTTATTATTCATTTACAGGGCCACGCAAAAGAATTCCGTTAGATAATGGTATGGGGGGGGGGGGGATTGTTTGCGGCCCATTTAAATTATGTTAAACTATTTCATATATAATGAAATTGATATACGTCGCTGAGCTTTAATATAAGTTATTTCATGTATAATACGAAGTGCATAGCATTACAAGGACACACAAATGATTTCAGATGCTATATTGTACCCGAATTACTGTATATTAGCAATAATTGCACGAAATGCATTTTTAATTATGATATGTACTTTCAAGTTTCACTACATTTATGCATACTATATAGTGTGTATAAATGCTATAGTTCATATACAGGGCTACAGAAAACAATTCGTAAGGTTACTGATTATGAACGTAAATTGCATAAAGGTGGGTTATGCATTTTTATGCTGAACTGAATTTAGTTTACTAAAAATGGTTGTAGAATACAGATAAAACGATATGCAGGGCCGCGCAAAGAATTGGATACATGGCCGTCTATAAATGATAATTTCTGGAAATGTAATTTCAGTAGTTTTAAGTGTATTTTAGTTTGAATTAAATTTTAGCTAAATAGTGGCGTGTAAAAAGGATTGTACAAAAGTATTCAAGTATGTTTCCATCTATTAGTATAAATTGCGGAAAGAGAAATTTCAACAAATTATGCGTTTTCTGGCTAAACTAAATTTCCCCATTATATAGTATATATATATCAACCTACAGATCAAATACATGGCTGTTCAAAAGAATTGGAATACATATTTGGCTATGGACGGTAACTGCTGAATTCAGTTTTTCAGATGTTTTATGCGTTTTATAAAATGTTTACTTAGTTATCTTATTTAGCTTATTTCCCTAAATAACGAAGTTTTGTTAAAGCATTCAGGAAGTGTTTCATAATCTATGCTTAACGCATGATTTTTCTTTCTTGTTATATTTGAAAGCATGTAACATCATTAAAAATCATTTGAAACGATTTTTCCCATTGGCCGTAATGTAACGAAATACTTTTGACTGTCCCCGTAAAGGAACTAAGCATGCTACAAACTTCATTTGAAATAAGGTACGTTCTATAGTAAACGTCAATAACATCCAAAAATTTCAGGGCAATCTGAGTATATTTATGAGAGTTAGAGCGGGGACAGACGGCCAGACAAACCGAAGTCATAAACACTTTTCAACTTTGTTGAAAAGTATTAACAAGTAATTAAATTTAAAAAATCAAAAAACCCGACTGAATAAAAGCCAACTAATTAATTATTTCTCATCAATGTGAAACTATTTTTTATATTGCTTACTTATTTTTTTTTATTTACTTGCATTGATGATTTTTAAGTTGTGTTTAATTATTTGTTCCTATCTATAAAAACTGTTTTGATGAGGCCTATAGATGTCCTTGAACGTTAGAGTTGCAGTAAAGCTAGAAATCCTACATACGCAACTTTCAGGTTGTGTAATATTTAAACGGAAATTCTGACTGTAAAATAGTCAATGAAACATCGTATTCATTTTGAAAGATCTCTCCAATGATATGCCACTCAATAGGGTGCGTAAATTTTTTTTTTCGTCTCTACCGCCGTTTTGTATTTTACGGCCGCAATTTTAAATTTATAAAAACAAAACTTATCCTATAACCATCGGAAGATTAAGACGAATCGATAGAGACCTCAGTCATAAAAATCCATCTAGCCGTTGGGATGTTTCGAGGGTATAAAGAAATCCACATACACAGATACGCGTGAAACACATAACTCTTCTTTTCAGTCGGGTAAAAATAGCAGAATGCTATCGAAACGTAGATGACTCCACCTACGCTCACCTTCTCATTAGTTATTGGAAATTATCTTCTTTCTGTAGAAATTCATTTTGCCATCGACCCCTAATTTAAACGAATTTTCAAAAAAAAAGTCTATTGAAATACAGAAGATTCTTTCCCCGCCCATGTTTTGCCCGGTTTTGGCGATTAGCCATTTGGCGCTTTTTTTTTTTTGGCAAATTAAAATTTCGTCTAATAGACGTAATGTTAAAGTAAAAATGGACACCCCTAAGTTGGGTAATTAATCGATTTTCACAATTATTTGTTATTATTCCTTAGTTTTATAGTGTAAACGGACTTCGCACGAAATTTGAAGTTTGTAAATGCAGTAATCTTTTTGATGAGTGAGTCAGTCAGTGATAAAATTATCGATTATCAGACATTTTCAAATGTCATTATCTCGGAAACTAATTATGTGTTATTTACAAAATTTTGAATTCTAGGTAATTAGGGTACCCTTACTACGTATTTCGTATTACAAGTACGTAGGTCACATAGATTTTCAGTAGTAGAGCACACTAGTATGTCAGACGAACTTGGCTGACACACTGCCGTGTGTCTAACTAAATATATGTTTAATGTTTGGAACTCCAATCACAAAAGCAACAAAGTTTAAATAGTATAAAAAGTGTATTAAAATTCATAGGTGGCGGTCCATACTGAAAGTACAGGTTGATGTCCCATCGCCGAAGAGAAGCAGCATCGACACCGCGGTCAGTACTTGGGAGATTGATCACATGGACGCAAGTGCAGCAGTCGGGCCCCAAGTTTGTTTAGGGGGATTAGGGGCCTGGAAGCAAGCGCAGCAGCTTTTTTTTCGAATATTTTTATAGAAACTATATATTATTTCTATAGAAGTTCTACAGGCATTTTTATTAAACTTCTACAGATATTTAGTTAAACTATTTATAGAAAAACGGGCCATCATTCTATAATACATTTTCGCTATCTGTAATATTTATAGAGTTTTTATGAGGGACCTACTCACTTAAGGGATGCAAAACAATAAAAATCGAAAATTTTGACCTAGAAGTAGAATTTACCCTAAACCATTACTATCACCATGTTGCTTATCTGCAACAGACCACCCAAATCAATGCTACTTATGGAGGGGGCAGGGGCATTAATAGAATATCATATAGGGTAGGAGAGTACACAGTGAGACATGGTAAACAGTGATACAGCAGCCATTTTGACATATAGTTATAACTTTTTCTCCTAGCTGGAACACACACTGAACCACCTCATCTTATGCAACACGTGGATGTAGTTTCGGCACTTCGGTTACTCGTCCAACAAAATAGTAAGTAATTTTTTATTTTACAGGGGTTAAAGTTACATAAACGTCCATTTTAAAGCTTATTTCTTTCATTATGGCATATATTTACTTAACCAAACCTAGCTATATCTAATGATAGACTATGTCAACAAAACGACACAAGCATTCAAAGCTATGAAATTGATGATGAAACAGATATGGCACCCATTTTGTTACAACGTAACGAAAGTACACAGTGAGACACACAGTTGTGGCACACAGTGAGACGTGCCTCATTGTGTATCTACTATGCAGTTCTGACGTAAAAAATGTTATTTATTAAAAAAAATAAGATTTTTTTGTCTCTCTCTCTATCTCTGTGTGTGTAGGGGCGTGCGATGGCTATAGTGAAATCTACTAAACGTAAGAGGCTGAAAATTTGCATGAAGGTAACCCAATGTCTGCCATTGTCCACCCGAGGTTGATATTTAAAAAAAAAAATTAATCTAGAAATATTAATTAGAAGTCATAAACTGCAGAAAATTATTGATAGAGTATAAAAATGTATGATTTATGAAAATATATACATTGTCTCACTGTGTACCACTTGTGGTACACAGTGAGACAATTTTCGACACTCCGTTATGCTGCTTCTGTGCTTTTATAAATAACTTTTTTAAAACCATTTATACATTAATGTGTAGCGTATTTGTGTAGCTTAAAGATGGAGCAAAAATTTTTTCAAAAGAACAAAAATCGTTGCCATTCGTTAAGCAATAATAATTTTCGTCTCACTCTGTACTAACCCTCCCCTACGGTAAACGAGCAAGCAATTTACCCGATTATGAATGATATCGTAAACGACTGAACCGATTTTCACAAAACTTGCGTACTATACTAAATCGAGCACGAGAAAAAGGATCTAGCTAGGTCCCGAATTAAAGAAAATTCGTTTTTACAGGGTAAAACAAAATCAGAGGTGAAACTTCTGCTTGGTATAAATAGAACATGCAATTCACACGAAACGTGTTTCGTATACTAATTCGAGCACGAGAAACACACCTAGCTAGGTTTCGAATTCGAGAAAATTTCTTTTGATCGATTAAAACTAACTCAGCATTGAAAATGTTGCTATATATCGAAAACGGCTCTAACGATTTTCATAAAACTTGGTTTTTATACTAATTAGAGCACAAAAAATCGATCTAGCTAGGTCGCTAATTCGAGAAAACTCATTTTCTACTGTTAAAACAAACTCATTAATCTAAATGGTGGTAGCAATCGAAAACATTTCCGATTCATGAAATATGCTTTATTCGATTGGGAGAAAACCATCCAACTAAGTTTCGACTGCGAAAAAAAATGTTGGTAGGTTTAAAGCAATTTTTTTATATTTAATCTTCCGTAATCGAAATTCCCGCCAATACTAATGTTCATTTAACATCAACAGTCTCAAAGGATGATCTCGAAGGCGACACTAACTGTTTGCCTTCTATACTAAATCGAGCACTAGATAACGGCCTATTTAGGTCAAAAATACAGCAAAATTCCTTTTAACTGACTAAGAAAAATAAAATTTATTTTACCAAATGTTGATTTCGTGAACTTAAGTATTTTCATAAATATAATTGTAAATCTATACTAATATTATAAAGTAGTAAAAATTGTTTGTGTGTTTGTTAGAGTTAATCTCTAAAGCTACCGAACCGATCTTAAAAGTAATGGTGTCAAAATGATGGTGTTAGTCCAACTTAGAACATAGGCTATATTTTATGTCGGTGCCACTACCCCAAAGAGGGTGCAGGAGCAAAAAACGTTCTAAATTACGGTTTTTGCGTTACTGAAGGGCCTAGAAATATGAAATATTAGTTACTTATTAGATGTAAAGGATTTCTTTGAACAGTTCTTAAAAAATTCGAAATTTAAAAGGGGTGAAAATGCGCGAAAAGCGTTCTAAAAAACGCTCTAAATGGTGGTTTCTACACAATCTCAGGAAATACCAAACCGATTTAAAAAATAATTGTGACAACCCTTGCTCTAACATCGGCTTATTACCGGCACAAAATTTCCAGAATATATCTCCGCCGTGTGGCATTACAAAAATAACTTTAGAGTCAATTGAGACTAATTATAGAAGACGACATTGACGAACATTTCGGTGAAATTTGCGACTTTGGTGACAAAATGGAGCATAAAACACGCATAAAAAAATACAGAAATCAAGCACTTACGACTCACAATAGTCAATTTATTGAGATTAATTAAAGAAGTTACAAGCATTTATGACTAAAGCAAGGAGAGAAAAAGGAATGCTTGATATTCAGTGAGATAGTATTCTTGTGAGATTAGAGACTTGAGCAATATCTCGAGCTCTTGCTACAATTAGTGCTTTTAATATCTAATTATTTGAAACCTTAAATTATGGACAAAAGTTAATTCTTAAAGACAAATATCTGCTATTTTTGTTTTGTTATCCTTATTGTATTACACAGTTTTGATGCATTTTCTGACAGAAATCTTGATCAGGGTTTCGTGATTGTGAATATTTATTAAATAGCTTTTATAGGCCATCCTTTTATAGGCAAACGTGGTTCAGATTTTTTTTTTCACTATACAGAAAGGTCAAAGTTTTTTAACAATGTTCTTATAATTTTTGAAGGTTTGAAAGTGTAACATAATCAATGTATGATGCTTCATTTACCTTTCATTTTCATACATCAAAAATCCTTCGAGCAACGAACCGGTTGTTAAATTATTTGAATCCCACCAATGCTTATGACGTACCACACTGAGAACCAGGGCTGCGGAGTCGGAGTCGTGCCCATTTTTGAGCGAAAGAGTCTGAGTCGGATCTGTTAAAATTCCCGGAGTCGGAGTCGTCCATTTTACAAGCAGGTCTGCGTTCTCGGAGCCGGTTCATTTTTGAGCGAAAGAGTCGGAGTCGGATCTGTCCATTTTTCCCACAGACTCTGTAGCCTTGCTGAGAACAGAGTATGGGAAACAGTGATCTATATTATTAACCCATTATATACACTTATAAGTTACGACTGTTTTTGAAGCAATTTTTTAAGATGCTGCTGGACAGATAATTACACCTGTTTATTTTCTATTAAGTTTATATCCAAAATTGTTAATTGGTCCAAATCATCCAAGCAACCTCATAGCAAATTGGTATATAATTT
Source organism: Maratus speciosus (assembly GCA_963932465.1). Classification (NCBI taxonomy): domain Eukaryota; kingdom Metazoa; phylum Arthropoda; class Arachnida; order Araneae; family Salticidae; genus Maratus; species Maratus speciosus. The sequence goes on along the minus strand of OZ010798.1, from coordinate 230,562,539 downwards.
TATATACCTTAGATAAATTCAAATAATATAAGTGATCGTATTTACCTAAATTCTAGTAGAAGAGCAACGCGAAGCATTAATAAAATTAAATTATAATTCGCGTCAAAATGTAATTATTAAATTTGAATAATTACGAATAAAATTAAGAGTTTGCGTTGTGAATTATTTAGACGAACTCTTCCACTTATGAATTAAACTAAAATTTAAGCTGTAAAAATAAATTGACACACCTTAAACATTATCAATTAAATAATTGCAGAAACTTTTTAAAACTTGATTAAATATTTTATTTACATTAAACACAACTATATACAGAAATACATAATATTAATTCAAAAAAAAAGAAAGCAATACTTTTGTTTGCTTCTCATTATTTTAAGTATATTTAATCTTTAAAAAAAAAAAGACAATATTTTCATATACTCTAATTATTATAATTGTTTCTTTTTGCTAAAAAAATAATTCTCTTTCATTTTTAAATTACCTTAATCTTATTTAATTATTGGTTTTGTCGGATCTCAGATTACTCTCTACCATAAAATATCAGAAAAGTATTTTTTTATGATTTTTCATATGATCTTAAGTGGTAAACGAAAATGCTTAAAATAGTACCTTTTTTTAATATACGGGATGGTGGCCTTTATTCATCAAATTCAGAGTTGTCGCGTTGCTTGGGATCATATTCTTATGTCATCCGGAATTCGCTTTGTATCAGAGCGGAAACATCGGGATGGCAGGATGCAAAGCTACGGACCTCTGTAGAATAATCCTCTTTATTTTAACATCAGGAAGACATCCTCAATTTGGCTTGCTTAGGCTCACTCCGATAAGTACATCAGGAAGACATTCTCAATTAGGCTTGATTAGGCTCGCTCCGATCTGTCCATCTCGCCGAGGCATTACTAGGGCTTACGGGACTCATTGCACGGGCTTTCAGGAGAGCTCCTGCGTCCTCTACATCTCTTTTCAGACTCCCTTTTTCAAACCTTATTCTTCTTGCACCCCAACTCCTGCAGTGGGTGGAACTATTTTGTCTAGTCCACTGTTATTGGATGTGAGAAGATTTTTTATTATACTTCGATAGGCCTATTAGCTAACAGTCTGCAAATGGCCCCTTACATATACTTTAATATTATTATCTGCCTTAAAGTTTGGGTGGTCTGAAAAGCCATAAATTTATCCCAACACTTTTATTGAGGCCATAAATTGATTCCAACGTTTTTATGATTTTACGATTTCTAATTATACACCACTTTCCATTGGCTTGTCATAAAACGACACCATGGCGTCTGGCTATTGTTGTTGTCTGAGATCCGAACTCTACTCAACATTATACATTCATTTTACAATACAACAATTTTTTTAAAAATATATATTTAATATTTAAAATCAACTTAATAATTTTTGTATGAACTTACACTCTTATTTTACTTAAATATATAAACATTATAATTTTACACTCATAATTATATTTTATAAAAAATATTTATACAAACAGAAATAACAAATTACGCAATTTTACTTTGATTTAACCAACATGGTGCGGGAACATATCATAGTTATATGTTGCCCAGCATCTCTCCCGGTGTCAGAAAAAAAAAAAATAAAAACTGATTGCTGGTTTTATTTTTTTTGTAAAGCTTAAAGGAATGTACGTGTCCATATGACTGTGTATCTACACAGTTTTTGAACTAAGTCTGTAAGGTTTAATTATCAATGGTTCTGGTATATTTTATAAGAAGTTCTTCTATTTTTCATAACAGAAAGTTCAACACATGATAGCATAGTTGTCTGTTGACATTCACATTTATAGAAGACCTCTGTACTGAAAATCAGACGTCTTTCTCGAAGCCTTTTTTCTTTACCACACACATGTTTACTAATTTTGTAACTTTACAGTTTAAGTGCCCAAAATACATTCAAAGCTATAATTTTGTCTGAAACTAATATGCCGAAATAAACCTAATTACAAGAAAAATAATGGCATACACATTTGACATATTATTTCATCACATACAACCTTATGACACAGTGTTTCATTTAAAACACATTTTATACTGAATAAAAGTAAATACAATGCTTGTAATATGACATGTAATATTTTCACATAATTAATCTGATGTATTCAAATTATAATCAGAAAAATATTGTATACAAACTTGTTACATTATTTTATTTATTTGTTACTTCTAACATGTATGATATGTCAAAATATACAAGCTATTTCATCTCCTTTAATATATCATTACGCAATGCTTTCCAACTTTACCCGATACGAGAAAGAGAGGAAAAAAAAAGAAGAAGGGGGAGAGAATGAAACCAGTTTTGAACGTCCCCGATTCTTTCGAAACGAGGGGTTGGTCAAGCTACTAATCGCTTTCTGCGAGGTGATTTGTGCTGTGACAAAATTTTACGATTTCCCAAAGGTATGTATTTAAAACCATTTCATGCTTGTAATTACCTTATTAATTAGTATAATTTCTTGATATACTTTCTTCTTAACTCACTGTGCATGCCTGTATGTAATTTTTAACATAATCTATGCATAAACAGTGTATATATTTGTATCATATCTAATGTAAACCTTCTGCTTTTTTTTTATTATTTTGCAGGGGAAAAATGGCGATTCTAGCATTTGAATTCTCCTGCCTCATACTACAACTGAAACGAGGGTGGCTTTTTATGCCGTCAGGTTCAAATCTAAACCAAATTGCCTTTCAGGATTTAAAAAAAAAATGCATATAATTTTCTTTAACTGATTACATTGTATATTTTTAGACCTTTCTAACAAACACAAATTTTGATTCATGATATTGTTTACTATTAAAATGTAAACAACACGGAAATATGACTTCTACAGCCTCTCAAAATGCAAAATATGCATTACGCTGACCTTAAAAATGTACCTTCATTTAATACTATTAAATAGTGTTGTCAGAAAATGCCATTGACGAAGAAGAGAACAATTTTTTTGTCTTAAATTATTATTTATTTAGCCAACAATTCTATCTTAAAAGATTGTTAAATTTTCATATTTATTTATTTTTTTACTGAATGAAATAAAAATTTATTTATTCAAAATTTTATTTATCATTAACATTCCGTATGTGAATTCTACTGTCTAAAATTTAATGATATGTTTAAAAAATAAAAGATAATAAATTATTATTATTAATCCAACATTAATAATTATTATTTAATTATAAAAAAAAAATGTACTTAATACACTTGTATAATTAAAAAAGAAAACAAACGTAAATGATAATTACTACGTAACATCGTATGCAGCCATCTATGAGTACCCGGCCGGACCAAAGAACTTCTGCCAGCAGAAAAAATCTTTGTATACTCACAAACAACCACATCCAATTTTTTTTATAGATCAAGTTTTTAAAATAATTACTGTACGTACTATAAAAAAAATTAAGTAAATAAATTTATTAAGCCACACTACCTATTTTAAAAAACATAAGGCCAATATATATAAATATATTTATTTATTTATTTTGTTTCCTTATGTTAAATTGGCCAAATTATATATAAAAAAAAATTATGAACTCCCACACTCAAATTTATCAATACTATGTATATTTATATGTGTTAAATTTAGAATTGCATTTAATTCTAAGGGAAAGTAAAGAGAAAAAAAAATGCTTAAATTCTAAAATAACATAAATTTTCAATAAAAAAAAAAAAAAATCTAATTTCTAGCTGATTTTAGCAAGATGTCATTTAATATTTATATTAAATAATTTTGCTAATACATTTTATTAATTATTAAATTTGCATATTTTTATATATACAATAAAAATATAATAGTCTAACATAAAATTTTACACTACAACAATGTTATTAATTAATTTAACTTGAATTTAAGCCTACTTTAATTCTAATTGAATACCGTTAATAAAAGTAAATTAGCTTATCAAGTTAAATATAATATAAACTATGTTTGTCTAATGTTAATTTTGCTGAAAATTCCATAAATTTTAACTGTAAATGCTAATTGTTATACCATTTGTTATTTATTTTGAAAACAACACGAACTTATATTTTTATTTATTATTTTTTTTATTAAATCTAGGAACTATACACTGAGCTAGACACTCCATAAATGTGTAAAACCTAAAAATCAAAAGTTTTCCTAAATAAAACTCAAAATGCTGCTTTTTACAGTATAATATTACTAATTTTATTGTTTCTGAGCATAACATCTAGTAATTATACCATACTTAATTTTTTCTTCGATTCCTTTTTCAGCCAAGAATCCTGAAATTTAATGCCTAAGTGATGACTATATATTGATGAATTGATAAATAATTTTTCTACAAATATTTTGTTGGTGTTGGTGCATACCCAGCCGTAGGCCAAAATTGCACCCTATACAGAAAGCCTTTGGTGAGAAAATTTTAATTTTACTTCAATTATTTATTTGTGTAATTTTTTTACAATAATTTTGTGTGCAATCATATTGAAATAACTTGCCCTGTCCATTGTTATACATATATATGTTTTTTTAAAAACTAGTGTGCTACACCAAAATCCTTTTTTTAAATTTTTTTATAACACTTTTGTTCATAAAACTTATCCCTGCTGTCTAAATTCTAGACTTTAGCATATAAGTTGTAATTGAACTACCGGAATAAATCTTAGCACTTTTTGCATATTTTATTATATTTAGGCTTATAGCTGACCGCTATCCTAATATAAAGTGCACTAATAATTTATTCCCTGTCAACCATATATTTATATAAGAAAAAAAAATATATATATGAGTATGCTATAAAGCTGTTCTAACTACCCTGAACCTATAGCTTACACCTACTCATTTTAAAGAGTAATTCTGAAATTCTGTCATCTAAATTGTAAGGCTATTAGCAAAGGCTACCCTTATAGAAGACAGAAAAAATTCTCTCTTTTTTTTTTTTTTTTTTTTTTTTGAAAATTACTCCAACATTATTTACTATTAAATTAATTAAGTTTTAATGTTATTTGGCTTTGTTAAGATTTTATATTTTCTAATTCATATTCGAAAAGAAAAAAAAAAATATATAACTTTTGCCTGGAGAGAAATATTTCACTGCTCCATTGAAGTTTTGTGAAGCACATTTCATAATTTTATAAGTATGTTTTCGGGTGCGCCCTGCACATTTGCTCAATATTGTAACCCTGAGACAAATTGGCGTTCCCATGTTCCTATCCTTTCTTATTATTATTTTGAATTTTAAAAAGGCAAGTTATTAATTTTGTTTCAATTTTTTTTTTACCTAAAAGAGAAAAATTTATTTTTAAATTTTGAAAATTTTTTTAATTTTGAAATTTGATTAATTATGTATTTTGATTTATTTTTAATACCAATTCATATCCCATGGATAATATTGGGGAGGGGGGAAAGGGTAATGATCTTGTATAACATACCCGTATAAGTTTGTATATGGTGTATAACCATATAACGACATATTTTGATCATAATAATCTATTTGATACTTTAAATATGGGTCTACATTCTCAGAATATTTATTATTTTTTTTATAATACTTTATAGTACCTTTGTCACCCTTTTGAATCGTATTTTTGTTCAATTTGAACCAACAATTTTCAGTTGAGTGTGATTTTTTTTGACAAATGTCACATTTAGTTTTGTAATTTTTATCACCCTTAATTTTTTTCTGAGACCCTTGTAAATTCGTAATTTCCGCCTCTGTATGACCTGTTGCATATTTCGGAGCGTACAGCTGATCCATATGTCGTTTGATCGGCTCTATTGATTTATCTGGAACATATTGTAATAAATAATTAAAGTTTCTAAACTTTTTAGTAACTTCGTAGGGTCCTTGAAATTTTGGCTCTAATGCGCCTGGTTTTCCAATACATTTTAAATATACTGTTTGACCCAAATTTAAGTCCTTTACTTTTTCGTATGCCTCTTCATCTATATATTCTTGCATTATTTTCTCCTGGTTTGCAAGGGATTGAATTTTGATTTCCTTCATATGCTGTATTCTGCTTTTAACATAAGAGTGGGTATATATTTCCTCAGAAGGAATATGGGCTGTGAATGGATTTTTTATTTCCCTTGCGAAAAATAGCAGTGAGGGACTATATCCCGTAGCGCGGTGTTTCGAGGAATTATACGCTAGTTTAAAAAAATCCAGTCTTATGTCCCATTCCGTAGTGCGTTTCGACATGGCTACAATTGATGTTTTTAATATTTTATTGGTAACTTCACAAAGTCCATTTCCTTGCGCACGGTATACACTCACAAATTTCCTTTGTATGTTTAAAGATTCCAAATATTCTTTCATAATTTCGCTTCTTAAATATTTTGCATTATCAAAGATAATTTCTTTACACATCCCATAATTTGCAAAATATTTATTTAGTACATTTAATATAGTCTGTGACTCTACGTTTCGTAGGGGAACAGCTTCCAGGAATCTCGATGTCGAATCAATTATAATTAAAATGTATCTGTTTTTCCTTAACGTGAGGTTTAAAGGTCCAATGACGTCAGCATGCAGGACTGTACCGACTTCGTGATCTTTCACCATTTTTTTATCAGGGACTTTTATTGTCGTGTGTTGTTTAGATGTGAGGCACTGCACACAATTTGCACAATACTGTTTAATGTCTTTGTACATTCCGTGCCAAAAAAGCCTTGTTTTCACATTATCATAAGTTTTTTGAAATCCGAAATGCGCTTTATGAGCTTCTTCTATGGCTGCAATTTTTAATGAATCCGGGGTAATTAAAAGCTCCTTTTTATCTGAACCAGGTTTCAAAATTAATAATTTATTTTGATTTAAAGCAAATCTCTTCGTGCTTCTATTATTTTTGTCTTTTTCGATTTTATTTATTATAATTTTTAATTTTTCGTCTGCATATTGCTCCGATTTAATATTTTCGTCTGTAAGTGCTATGTTACTTGCAAACAAATTATTTTGGAGTTCTCTGTCTGTTGTAAGATTATCTAAATTCCTGCTCAAATAGTCTGCTGGATTGTTAATTCCTTCGACGAATTCGAAGTCGAAATTAAAGTCTTGTAAATCTGCTACCCATCTGTTTATAATTTCCGATTTATCTTGTAAATGTAAATGCTGAGTTAGTGCTTTCGAATCAGTTAACACAGTAAATCTTCTACCTGAAAGCATATATTTAAAATGCATAATTGCTTCATGCACTGCTAATAACTCAAATTTAATACTCGGATAATTTTTTTCCGGTTCTCTAAGTTTTCTCCCGAAAAATTCAACAGGTAGCAAATGACCATCCTTTTCTTGAGCTAGAACACCTGAAATTGCAACTTTGCTCCCATCCGTGAATAAGAAAAATTCCTTGTTAAAATCGGGGGGTCTGAGTGTTGGTTTTTGTACAATTTCTTCCTGAATTATCAGGAAAGCTTTTTCTGCTTCTGGACTCCACTTAAATTTAACTTTATCTTTAGTCAGCTCTATTAAAGGGTTAACTTTGTCGGAATAGTTGGGTATTAGCGTCCGAAAATAATTCGCTAAGCCCAATAAAGATCTGACCCCCTTTTTCGATTTTGGTCTGACTAAATTTTTTACTTTTTCAATATTCTTTTGAGATGGAGAATATCCCATTTGATTCACCCTAAATCCTAGGAATTCTATTTCTGCTTTGCAAATTTGCATTTTTGAAGGTTCGATTGTCATGTTGTGATTTATTAATACCTGTAGAACTTCTAAGGTTTTCGTCATCTCTGCTATTGTGTTTGCAGATATCAACACATCATCAATGTAGTATGATACTTTGCTTTTGTCAAAATGTCCCAGAATTTTATCGATTACTTCTGCAAAAATTGCGCTAGAATTTCGTGTGCCAAAAGCTAAACGAAGTGGCATATGTTTTCCAAATTCCGTAATAAACGCTAATTTTTTGCAATCTTCTGGTCTTAAATTTATTTGGAAAAAAGCACTATGTAAGTCTAGCACCGTATAGTATTTTTTACCGCTTATTTTTTGTAATAAGTCTTTTACGTCCGGCATCGGATAAGTATAAGGTTGTAAAATTTGGTTTAATAGTCTTAGGTCCGTTGCCATTCTAAACTTGGGTTCTGCATTCGGGTTATTACTCGGATTTTTCTTTCTAACGAAAATAACTAGAAAAGCATACTCGGAGTCAGTCTTCTCTATAATTTTAGCCTGTAACAATTGTTCAATTTCCCTTTTCGCATACTGTCTTACTGCCTGAGGCAATTTATATGGCTTAGCTTGTACCGGGAATTCATGATTAAATTGAAAACTTGGTGCGACAAACGCTGATTGCCCCAATGTTTGATAACTTTTTGAAAATGCATGAACATTGCCCATTAAAATTTTTCGAAATTTTTGTTGTACTTCCTCTGATAAATGGCTTAAATCGAAATCCGTCTCTTTAATTTCTGCTTCTCGCAATTTTCTTACATCTTCTATATTTAAATTATTTATTTCATAAAATGTCCCTTTCTCTATATTATCAGTTGAGTCATCTTGCTTGCACTCAAAGTTCTTTATAATTTCCCCCATTTTAGTTCCTTTCTGAATAATTAACTTTTCTAACAGTTTATTCTTTATTATAATATTTATGTTATTATTTTTTTGAACTTCGTGTAACGAAGTCTCGCATGAAAATTTACTATTTTCTTGAATGGGGTCAAAAATAATTACATCTGACATATTTATATCCTCTGGGCATTTTAATTTTACAATTTTCGATTCTTCAGGTTGGAGAAAAATTCTATTTTTAGTAATGGCAAACATACTTTTATTTGAATGTTCCCCTGAATTACATGGCGTAATGTTATTCACTTCATAATTATTTACTTCACTTGCAACGTTTAATTTAATTTGTTGATTTTTAAATTTTAATGTTTTATTGCATAAATCCAAAATCTTATGATTTTCTTTGAGATAATCGTACCCTAATAACATTTGGTACTGCCTATCAAAATCATCATTAGTGACATAAAATGTGCCTGTTGTGAATATACCTTTTAATCGAAAAGCTAATTTTACACATTGTTTAAAAAAAATCTTTGAATTTGTTAAAGTTTTAATTTGGATCTGATTGCCCAAATATTTGATTTTGACGTTTGTATCTTTAATTTTTTTGAATAAAGAAGGTGATAAAAGGGAAACAGCAGCTCCGGTATCCAGTAACGCTTGTATTTCGACGCCCTGTATACTTAGTGATATAATTGGCAGACTATCTTTGTCTGCATTTGTTATATTTGGGATTGTTTTATTTATTTTATCGATTTCCGTCTCTGAAAATCCCGAATCTTGATCCGATTTCGCTGTTTTCTTTGCCCATTTTTTTTTCCTTTTTCGCTTTTCAAATTGATAACCATTTTGATCATAATTCTCAGAAATATATCCAAAATCCCTATTTCCCGAATTCCAGTTAGGTTGTGAATAATCATACATCCCATAATGCGTCGGGTAATTAAAGGAATTGTAGTAATTATTATAATATCGTTCATAATCATTATAATGAAAATTGTTATTGAAATGGGGACCCTGATAATCATTGTGTTTATTAAAGAGTTTCTTATTCCGCGGAACACTATCATCTCTAATTGCATGGGTTTTTTTCTTTGATTTTTTTAGTTTTTCAATCTCCCCTTTTAATTTCTCGATTAGCTCTTTGTTTTGCTTACTTGATTCTATAATGTTCTCATAAAGATCTTTGTTTTCTTTATTTATTGCGTTAATTTCCTCAAACTTTGATTCATTATACGCACTTTCCATAAGTTTTGCTAACTCGCATGCCTCCTTGAAGGACCTGGGCGCATTTTTACGCACATCTAGTGCAATATTCTGTCTAATTGAATTTAGAAAATTCGACATTTTTAAGATTTCGATAAAATTCTCTTCCTTATTATCCACATTTTCGCCTGCGCTTTCGATATAAGATTTTACACCCTTTTTAAACTCCAAAATGAAATCCTCTATCGTTTGACTTGCGGCCTGTTTTAAATTTAGGAAATCGCTCTGAGCATTAAGGAAGCTTAGTTTTGTACCAAATAACTCCACCAAATTATTTTTAAATAAATTATAATTGGTCTCGTTATATTTTTCAATCTGTTTACTTAAAATATGTTTTGCGTCTCCAGTAATTTTAGCCTTTAAAATTAATAATTTAGTTTCTTCCTGTATATGTGTCGAATTCAAAATATTATCAAATTCCTCTAAGAAAAATATAATGTTTTTGTTCTTTTTATTGTCAAATGGTGACACTAACTTAATACGTGTATCTATATCCAGCGTCTGAGTCATTTTTAACAAATATTAGTAATCAATGTATACTTTTTCAAAATATCAATTCAAAATAGATCCTATACCTCTCAAAAGAATATTTTGCATCTCATACTATTTTCTCTATATTACAACATATGTATGAAAATATTCTAAATTGCATAAATACATAAAAACAACAGCACTAAAATTTAAAAAAAATTTCTTAGGAGATGAAGTTGTTTTGTAGATTATTCTTTTACACACATAAATATCCCTAAAATATTTATAATACACGTATATATAAAAACAACATAATTTCATTTAACAGAAAAATATCTGTCTTTTTCTACAGAAAAAACAATCTTATTTTATTTTTTTTTTTTATAAATATTGTACTACTACTTCGTAGTACGACTCATAAATTTTCTTTCGTATCAAGGTGATACAATTTCAAAAATCATGATCTATTGACATTTCAATCATTTTTATACCAGACATATTATCAAATTTTACTTATTCTTCTTCTTCTTCTTCTTATTATTATTATTATTTCTAATGACCTCAGGTGAACGTTCCTGAGTCATAGCACCATTTTACTATGAAGGGGGGGATGCTGGACAGATAATTACACCTGTTTATTTTCTATTAAGTTTATATCCAAAATTGTTAATTGGTCCAAATCATCCAAGCAACCTCATAGCAAATTGGTATATAATTTTATATACCTTAGATAAATTCAAATAATATAAGTGATCGTATTTACCTAAATTCTAGTAGAAGAGCAACGCGAAGCATTAATAAAATTAAATTATAATTCGCGTCAAAATGTAATTATTAAATTTGAATAATTACGAATAAAATTAAGAGTTTGCGTTGTGAATTATTTAGACGAACTCTTCCACTTATGAATTAAACTAAAATTTAAGCTGTAAAAATAAATTGACACACCTTAAACATTATCAATTAAATAATTGCAGAAACTTTTTAAAACTTGATTAAATATTTTATTTACATTGAACACAACTATATACAGAAATACATAATATTAATTCAAAAAAAAAGAAAGCAATACTTTTGTTTGCTTCTCATTATTTTAAGTATATTTAATCTTTAAAAAAAAAAGACAATATTTTCATATACTCTAATTATTATAATTGTTTCTTTTTGCTAAAAAAATAATTCTCTTTCATTTTTAAATTACCTTAATCTTATTTAATTATTGGTTTTGTCGGATCTCAGATTACTCTCTACCATAAAATATCAGAAAAGTATTTTTTTATGATTTTTTATATGATCTTAAGTGGTAAACGAAAATGTTTAAAATAGTACCTTTTTTTAATATACGGGATGGTGGCCTTTATTCATCAAATTCAGAGTTGTCGCGTTGCTTGGGATCATATTCTTATGTCATCCGGAATTCGCTTTGTATCAGAGCGGAAACATCGGGATGGCAGGATGCAAAGCTACGGACCTCTGTAGAATAATCCTCTTTGTTTTAACATCAGGAAGACATCCTCAATTTGGCTTGCTTAGGCTCACTCCGATAAGTACATCAGGAAGACATTCTCAATTAGGCTTGATTAGGCTCGCTCCGATCTGTCCATCTCGCCGGGGCATTACTAGGGCTTACGGGACTCATTGCACGGGCTTTCAGGAGAGCTCCTGCGTCCTCTACATCTCTTTTCAGACTCCCTTTTTCAAACCTTATTCTTCTTGCACCCCAACTCCTGCAGTGGGTGGAACTATTTTGTCTAGTCCACTGTTATTGGATGTGAGAAGATTTTTTATTATACTTCGATAGGCCTATTAGCTAACAGTCTGCAAATGGCCCCTTACATATACTTTAATATTATTATCTGCCTTAAAGTTTGGGTGGTCTGAAAAGCCATAAATTTATCCCAACACTTTTATTGAGGCCATAAATTGATTCCAACGTTTTTATGATTTTACGATTTCTAATTATACACCACTTTCCATTGGCTTGTCATAAAACGACACCATGGCGTCTGGCTATTGTTGTTGTCTGAGATCCGAACTCTACTCAACATTATACATTCATTTTACAATACAACAATTTTTTAAAAATATATATTTAATATTTAAAATCAACTTAATAATTTTTGTATGAACTTACACTCTTATTTTACTTAAATATATAAACATTATAATTTTACACTCATAATTATATTTTATAAAAAATATTTATACAAACAGAAATAACAAATTACGCAATTTTACTTTGATTTAACCAACATGGTGCGGGAACATATCATAGTTATATGTTGCCCAGCAGATGCATATGAGTTTCTATAGCTTATTAGATCCATAAAAAAACAAACAAAAGTAAGGGTCACTGGGTATTTGGTAATCTTTGATTTTTTTAATGCTCTTATTTGTACACTTTTTATATACAGTACAGAAACATTTATCCAGAATAGTAGGGGTCAGGTGTATTCCGGATAACTGGTTTTTCTGGATAACTGGATGAGCATTAAAACAACATGGATTTGTTCAGACTGTTAGAGTATAAGTACAGATGTGAAAATTATTAGAATAATTGTGAAATTTACAATAAAATCTTGTTACATTAAAAAATAATACATTATTTAAAAAATATTGATGCATTTAATATTTAGTGTGCATCCCCTTGTTTTTTACTAAAGATTCGATACGTCTTGGCATACTTTGTATGAGTTTTTGGCAATTACAGTCGGACCTCTATTTAACGAACCTCTATTTTGCGAACTTTTACTTGGAACCAAGAACATTTTGCAAATTTCTTCGTAAAATAACCTCCAAATAGCAAAGTGTATTCTCTATTTAGCGAACTTTTCCTTGGGATCTAATTTTTGTTTTCTCCCTATTTCTTAAAATATTACTGGACATTTCAAACTTATTCTTTCTTTTAACACATTTTATGATGATCAATGACCATGAACAGGTCTTACCAGGCACCTAACTCACCGAGAGCAGTAAAATCGTTGTGATTCTTTGCTTTCCACCCAAGAAGAGCAAACTTTCAATATCCGCTTTTAACCCTCAATGGAGCTGCCCCGTGTCTTTAAACTATAGTTTCCCGTTTTCTAGATTGTTGATCATGATCAATCGTGTTGGTAATTTCGGTTCTTGTAGCTCAAAAATGTCAAAGCGAAAATGCTTCAGCCTCAAAGGAAAAAAAAAAAATATTCTTGATGAGGTGGATAAAGGCATGAAGAAAAAGAATACTGCTTTAAAATTTGGTATTCATCCAAACAGCTTATCAACCATAATAAAAAATCGTGATTTTAATGTAAAATTATTTTTTTAAACTGAAAATACAAAGTATTTCCAGACAATGTTTTGTTTCATTCTTATTTCCCTTGCAGATTTCTTTTTGATGGGTAAAATAAGTAAAACAAATAGATATAATTTATAAAAAAACTGTGACTAATTACTTTTTTCTAAATTATATTTAGTGTTTATGGACTTAAAATGTGTTTTACGTAGTTTAAAATATTTTAAAATGTGATTCTCTATTTAACGAATTTTCCATATAATGAACTTTTTTTCGGGATTTAGCGACTTCGTTAAATAGAGGTCCGACTGTAATTTGTATTTTGTTGTCATGGTGCCAAATTTGAATGAGTCTTTCCATCAGACCATTCTTGTTTGTGCTGTTACATTTCTTTCATTTTTCCTTTACAATGGCCCAAAGATTTTCTATGGGGTTCATATCTGGACTGTTTCCAGGCCATGGAAGTGTTTTCTTTAATTAAAAATTAACGAAATGCAACATCACAAACAAGAATGGTCTGATAGAAAGACTCATCCAAATTTAGCATCATCACAACGAAATACAAATTAATTGCGAAAAACAAAAACTCAAAAAAAGTACAAAGTATTTCAAGACGTATCGAACCTTTAATAAAAAACAAGGGATGCACACTAAATAGTAAATGTATCAATATTTTTAAAATAATGTATTATTTTTTAATATAACAAGATTTTAATGGAAATTTCACAATTATTCTAATAATTTTCACACCTCTGTAATTATAACGTTGTTTCCGATTTCAAATTAACTATTAGATTACTCAGACTCAGACTAAAAATCATACCCAATCAAGATCAAAGATTCTAATCAGAGTTTGAGAAAAGGCATTTTATGACAATACCTTGCAAACAAAAATACTTCTATTTCCTCTGCATAAAAATTAAAATGTCAACTATCTAAATCCATTTCAAATCCTAGATGTTGGCATCAAGTTATATAATGCATGTTGTATTGTTCCAAACAATGCACATGTCAAATTGGTAATGTTTGGCAAATTTTTTTGGAAAAATTTTGAAATCAGTCCATTGGAAATATCATTCTGGATAACTGGTTTCTAGATAAACAGTTCCATACTGTAGCATAAAATGAAATTGCCAAACAAAATGATTTTCATGACAAAAAAAATAATATAGATCAGTTAAAAATCTTTTTCAATTAAAGCTTTTTTTTTTTTTTTCTTATATTCTTATATAACTTTAGGGATTGATTTTTCTGTTAACCTATTACTTCATGAGAAAAGAAATGTCCTCACCTGGGTTAAAATCAGGGCTGCGGAGTTGGTGGGAAAAATGGACGACTCCAACTTCGGGAATTTTAACAGATGCGACTCCGACTCTCTCGCTCAAAAATGGGCCGACTCCGACAACGCAGACCTGCTTGTAAAATGGACGACTCCGACTCCGGGATTTTTAACAGATCAGACTCTGACTCCAACTCTTTCGCTCAAAAATGGACCCAACTCCGTCTCCGCAGCCCTGGTGAAAAATCTGAATTTCTTTATATTTACATTAAAAACAAATTATATTGATTCTACTGGATTGACTACTGGATACCATTCCTAATTCTACTGAATATACCTTTTTGATTGTATATTTAAAAAAAAAATATAATCTTTATGCAGTTTTGCCAGAATATACTAAGGATGTCTAAATACATTTTAAGGGGGGGAGGGGGGGAAATGAGTCATTTTTTGCAAAGTGAAAGGTACAAACAGGGATGAGAATTGCAAAAAAGCAAAAAGACTGAAACCATGCGCAAACAAAAAATTGTACCACATTTTATCCGTGAAAGATACTTTAAGAAATAAAACCAGGGTCTGATTTCCGGGCAAATGGAGACAAGCGCTAGAGGTCTGCACGGGCCGACATTTCCAGGCCTGGGCCCGGCCCGACTCAGAGAGAAAAAAAAAAAAAAAAACAGTGGCACTCCGGGAGTGCCAATAGAGGTGAAAACCAATAAAAGGGAAAATTAAAAAAAATCCGGAAAATTTGGATAAAAAGTCGAAAAATCAAAAAACCGAGAATTTGGCACAGATGTGATATACGAACCAGGTTTGGCGCGATTTTTTAACGTCAATTTGGCGAAAGCCCGTTTTCCAATACCACTTACAACATATATTTTTAAATTATTTTCTATTGTTTTAAAAAGTAAACAACAATAAATAAACGATAATTTCATTAATAACTATAGAACAAAACAATTGTACAATTTAAAAAAATAAAATAAAAGTAAATGAACAATTTATTAATAAATAAACTACAGTAGCCGGGTTACCTTGTAAAATAAAGTAACGCCATTTTGGTGTCAATTAGGTACCCAAGTGCGTATCTGACATCTGTGCCCCATATTTTATCTTCCGTAATCGAAATTCCCGCCAATACTGTTGGTCATTGACCAGACCATCAACACGATAAAATACAGCGTTATCGGTTTTTAGTTACACGAAATAGGTAGGTCACGAATACGGTATAATTCATTTTAACTGACGAAAAACAAAATAATAATTTGTTTTACCAAATGTTGTTTTGGTGAATTTAAATATTTCTGCAAGTATGTTAACATTTCTTGATAAATAATTGCGGTTATGCTTTTGCTATATTTAAAAACACTACCATATTATTAGAAATATCGCTATAGTTTGATGCTAAAAATTTCTTTGCAGGGAAAGCGCAAATTTAAAAGATGACGATGGGAGAGCGCATACACTGAAATAATTTTCCTTCGATAATGAGTCGTTAATCAGCTAATGACGTCCGTAATTACGGCGGGATTTTCTCGAAACCACAAAGAACGTTTTTCTGAGAAAACGGCGGCCCGAATAGACATATTATAAGACCCTCTGCGTCGCCTGTGAGGAAAATAGTTCCGGCTTAGATGGGGAAAGCGCAAATTTGAAAGACTAGCAAACCCCGCGGCTTTGCTCGCGTAATATTTGAAATATGCCAGGTGGTATTTATATGTCTAATTTTTATTAAAAGGTACTAACTAAATTTTTATTTTATTAAAAGGTAATATTTTATTTTATTAAAAGGTACTTATTACTTTTAGGAATAATTAAAAAAATTACTATTTAAAACACAGTTTGATTAAACATCATTGTTACACTGCATAAGGCAGAAATGAGACTTAAATTAATAAAACGAAATAAAACTAAATAAGTAATAATTTAGAAAATATTTTGAAACTTTTATGCTCAATTAATACACTCATTTCAGTATTCATTTGAAGTTTTGAATTTTTTAGAAACCATCTTCTTACATCTTAAAATTAACCATCATGTCAAATTCCATGTTGAAATAGGAACTGTCACCATTAATTTGCCAACATTAATTTTGAAATTGGTTTGTTATTTCCTAATATTCCACAGAAACGTAATTTAAAAAGCTTTTAAAGGCCTTTTTTAGAGCGTTTGTTGTTTCTGTAAATCCCAGGTGGTAGAATCATCGGCATAAAATATAGCCTGTGTAGGATCAGAGACTGTTACCATTGATTCGCAACTATTACTTTTATATTTGGTTTATATTCCCTGAAATTGCGTAGAAATCGTAATTTAGGACTTTTTTAGAATGCTTTTCGCACCTCCCCTTCACTTCACCCCTTTTTAATTCGAATTTATTTTCGACAGTCCTTCGAGGGCATTTATATTTTATAAGTAACTATCATGCCATATTTAAAGTTTCTAGCCTTTTCAGTATCACAGAAATCGCAATTTAGAAAGCTTTTAGCTACTGCAACCCTCTGGTGGTAGTGGCACAGACATAAAATATAGCTTATGTTTGAGCAGGTTCTATCACCAACAATTTGTTATCATTATTTTTTTAATCGGTTTGATATTTGATAAGATTACATAAAAATTGTAATTTATAACGCTTTTCGCTCACTTCATCTTTTTAAATTTTAAATTTTCTTTCGACAGTTCATAGAAAGCAGTTGCATCTTGTAAATAAATAACATGCCATACTTCAAAGTGTTAGACCCATCAATTATGCAAAAAACGCAAATTAGAACATGTTTTGCTTTTGCAACCCTCAGATGGTAGTGACAGCAACATAAAATATAACCTATGTTATAGCAGGGACTGTCACCATTGATTTGCAACCATTACTTTTGAAATAGCTTTGGAATTTCTTGAGATTGAGTAGAAATCGCAATTTAGAACGTTTTTAGAAAGCTTTTCGCGCATTTTCACCCCTTTTTAAATTTCCAATTATTTCGAAACTGTTCTTAAAGATCATTTACATGCAATAATTATGTACCTTGCCTAATTTTAAGTTGCTAGCCCCTACCGATCACAAAAATCGAAATTTGGAATTCTTTTTTGCTCCTGCAATGTCTAGGTGATAGTGATACCGACTCGAAATAGGATCTATGTTAGAGCAGAGGCTGTCAGCATCAATTTCTTACCATTACTTTTGAAATCAGTTTGATTTTTCCTGAGATATTGGTGACAAATCGGTATTTAGAACGTTTTTTGAGCGCTTTTCGCTCATTTTGCTCCTGCATCTCCTCTGGGGTAGTGGAAACAGATATAAAATATAGCCTATCTTAGAGCAAGATCTGTCACCATCATTTTAACACCATTATATTTGAAATCGGTTCAGTATTTCCTGAGATTGCATAGAAATTGCAATTTAGAACGTTTTTTACAACGCTTTTTGCGCATTTTCACCCCTTTTAAATTTCGAATTGTTTAAGAACTGTTCTTAGAAATCCTTTATATCTAATAAGTAGCTGATACTTCAAATTTCATATTTCTAGGCCCTTCAGTAACACATAAATCGCATTTTTAGAAAGTTTTTTGCTCCTACACCCCCTTTGGGGTAGTGGCACCGACATAAAACATAGCCTATCTTGGAGCAAACGTTGTCACCAGTGTGTAGTCGTAAAAACAACAGAGGGTATACGTTCTCAGCAGAGGGTATACCATAGTATATATATATACTATAGCTTTCTTGACAAACAGAGGGTATACGGTGTTCCTTAAAAAAATCCAGAGGGTATACGGCGTAGTTGTCACTATCATTTTGACACCAATATTTTTTAAATCGGTTTGGTATTTCCTGAGATTATGTAGAAACTACCATTTAGAACGTTTTTTAGAACGCTTTTTGTGCATTTTCACCCCTTTTAAATTTCGAATTGTTTAAGAACTGTTCTTAGACATCATTTATATCTTATAAGTAACTAATATTCCAAATTTCATATTTCTAGGCTCTTCAGTAACGCAAAAATCGCATTTTTAGAACTTTTTTTGCTCCTGCACCCCCTTTGGGTTAGTGGCACCGACATAAAATATAGCCTATGTTCTAATTTGGAATAACACCATCATTTTGACACCAATATTTTTTAAATCGGTTTGGTATTTCCTGAGATTATGTAGAAACTACCATTTAGAGCGTTTTTTAGAACGTTTTTTGTGCACTTTCACCCCTTTTAAATTTCGAATCGTTTAAGAACTGTTCTTAGACATCATTTATATCTTAAGTAACTAATATTCCAAATTTCATATTTCTAGGTCCTTCAGTAACGCAAAAATTGCATTTTTAGAACGTTTTTTGCTCCTGCACCCCCTTTGGGGTAGTGGCACCGACATAAGATATAGCCTATGTTCTAAGTTGGACTAACACCATCATTTTGATACCATTACTTTTGGAATCGGTTCGGTATTTCCTGAGATTATGTAGAAACTATCATTTAGAACGTTTTTTAGAACACTTTTTGTGCAGTCTCACCCCTTTTAAATTTCGAATTGTTTAAGAACTGTTCTTAGACATCATTTATATATTGTAAGTAACTAATATTCCACATTTCATATTTCTAGGCCTTTCAGTAACGCAAAAATCACATTTTTAGAACGTTTTTTGCTCCTGCACCCCCTTTGGGGTAGTGGCAC
This sequence comes from Maratus speciosus, assembly GCA_963932465.1. Lineage (NCBI taxonomy): Eukaryota > Metazoa > Arthropoda > Arachnida > Araneae > Salticidae > Maratus > Maratus speciosus. Next base: position 230,543,095 of record OZ010798.1, on the reverse strand, counting down.
CGACATAAGATATAGCTTATGTTCTAAGTTGGACTAACACCATCATTTTGATACCATTACTTTTGGAATCGGTTCGGTATTTCCTGAGATTATGTAGAAACTACCATTTAGAACGTTTTTTAGAACACTTTTTGTGCAGTCTCACCCCTTTTTAATTTCGAATTGTTTAAGAACTGTTCTTAGACATCATTTATATATTGTAAGTAACTAATATTCCAAATTTCATATTTCTAGGCCCTTCAGTAACGCAAAAATCACATTTTTAGAACGTTTTTTGCTCCTGCACCCCCTTTGGGGTAGTGGCACCGACATAAGATATAGCCTATGTTCTAAGTTGGACTAACACCATCATTTTGATACCATTACTTTTGGAATCGGTTCGGTATTTCCTGAGATTATGTAGAAACTACCATTTAGAACGTTTTTTAGAACACTTTTTGTGCAGTCTCACCCCTTTTTAATTTCGAATTGTTTAAGAACTGTTCTTAGACATCATTTATATATTGTAAGTAACTAATATTCCAAATTTCATATTTCTAGGCCCTTCAGTAACGCAAAAATCGCATTTTTAGAACGTTTTTTGCTCCTGCACCCCCTTTGGGGTAGTGGCACCGACATAAGATATAGCCTATGTTCTAAGTTGGGTGAACACCATCATTTTGATACCATTACTTTTGGAATCGGTTCGGTAATTCCTGAGCTTACCTCCTACAAATAAACAATTTTTTCCTCTTTATAATATGAGTATAGAAGTATAGATGACGATGGGAAAGCGCCTTCAATAATGAATGCCAAAATGCTAGCATGTCGGTTACGTTACAGTGTCTCGAAACCAGTGATTTTTCTCCATCTCAAAAAAAGCTCAACGCGCCTAAAGAAGTTTTCACTTCAAAAATTCGGCCCAAAAAAAAATATTGGCCCGGCCCGGTAAAAAAGTTGAAAGTTCGGCCCGAGTCCGGCCCGTAGAAAAAAATTTATTGGCCCGGTTAAAAAGTTAAAAGTTCGGCCCGAAAAAAAGTTAAAATCTCGGCCCGAGCCCGGCCCGAGTGAATTTCTACAAAACATTGATTTTTATGTCGATTTGGTTAAAAGTTTTTCTCGTACGAGGAGATCAAGCCAAAAATATTTACCTTAACTTTTCTTTTCATGTTTATAATCTTCATTTTTATAGAAGTGCTGCAGGCTTCGATATTTATTTTTTTTAACGAATCTCTATTTCTTGTATGTAAATGTTTCAGTTATCATTAATATTGTTAATCCATATTCCATGTATTGAAGTGTTAAATATCTGAAAAATGCTATACAGTAAAATCTAAGACTGAATAGCATAGAAAAGAAAAGAAAAAAAATGCGTTATAGACAAGTTCCCTTCTTAGCAAGTGTAAATGTATTGTACATTATTTTCTTACGTAGTATATTAATTTTGTTTATTATTAATTTTTATAATTTTCTTACGTAGTATTAAGTAGTATATTAATTTTGCATGGATCAACACGTTTTTCCGTTTAAAAGAAGATTTCGTCATAGACAGGTTCTTTTTCACACGTTTTACTATATTTTAATAAGTGTAGAAATCTACTACTCTTTAAAAAGAATGAATTTGAATGTTTAATTGCAGAATAATGGCGATTTAAAAATGTATGCATTTTTTGACAAAAATTTGTGCCAAGCCTAATTTTACTGACCTTTGAATGGACCAAGCCATTCCGAGACAATGATTTTCATACGGGGTGGGTGAAAACTAGGAATGAACATTTTGGGCCATGAAGATTAGGAATGAAACCAGTACCCGGGTGTGTGCAGAAAAAATAAGTTAGGCCCGGCCGGAGTGCCGTGAATGAAAATAGGCCCGAGTCCGGCCCGCGGGCCGGGCCGGGCTTCGGGCCGGCCCGTGCAGATCTCTAACAAGCGCACAAGCCTGTATACTACATTACAGGAGTGAAAATAGCCAAATTACACACAGCTCTTAAAACATTGAGTGTAGGTCATATGAAATGCTCGACTTAGAATCATCACCGCTCCTGAAAATGAAATAATTTAATTAAGAATAGAGTTTTTGTGTGTCATAATTTTAATAATTTTTTTAGCAAAAAATACGAAAAAACTTAGTGAAAATCACAATGGTTAATTATTTTTGGTCACACGGGCTAATTGGAACAGGACCTACAGCCAGCTTAATGTGAATTCTGAATCAGGAGCGATTCTGAATTTTAAAAAAAAATTGAAATTCACAGCAAATTTTCTGAAAGGTTACAAAAGAGGGGAAAGGAGAGGATACACTAAAAGCACTAAATACATGTATTTTTCGCGCCATTTTGACGAAATTTGCCGCTTTTTCGCGATCTTTTGACGAAATGTACCACTTTTTCGCGATCTATTAACGGAATTTACCCTTTTTTCGTGAACTTTGGACGAAATTTGCCGTTTATTCGCGATCTCCTAATGATATTTGTAGTTTTTTCGCTATCTTTTGACAAAAATTTTCTGCTTTTTCGCGATCTTTTGACGAAATTTTCTGCTTTTTCGCGATCTTTTGACGAAATGTACCGCTTTTTCGCGATCTTTTGACGAAATGTACCGCTTTTTCGCGATCTATTGACGAAATTTACCGTTTTTTCGCGAACTTTGGACGAAATTTGTCGTTTATTCGCGATCTTCTGATGATATTTGTAGTTTTTTCGCTATCTTTTGACAAAATTTGCTGCTTTTTCACGATCTTTTGACAAAATTTTCTGCTTTTTCGCGATTTTTTGACGAAATTTTCTGCTTTTTCGCGATCATTTGACGAAATTTGCCGCTTTTTCGCTATCTTTTGACGAAATTTGCCGTTTATTCTTGATCTTCTGACGATATTTGTAGTTTTTTTGCGATCTTTTGGTGACATTTACCGCTTTTCGCGATCTTTTGACAAGTTTTGCCGCTTTTTCGCGATCTTTTGGCAAAATTTGTCGCATTTCCCAATCTTTTGACGAAATTTCCCGTTTATTCAAGATCTTCTGACGAAATTTATAGTTTTTTCGCGATCTTTTGACGAAATTTGCCGTTTTATCATCACCTTTGAATGTTCTTTCGAAATCGGAAGAAAAGCGGAATCGATAGGAAAGTGAAAATTTCGGAAAATAACAAAATTTTGCAGGAGAAAAAATACGGAATCCTCGGAAAAAAGGCGGAATTTCGAGGGGAAATAAAGCGGAAATTCCTTGAAATAACAAAAAAGCGGAAATCCGCCAAAAGACGGAAAATTCTCATCCCTGTAACAAAGCCTCTTTAAAATAAATAGGCATAAATTTAAATAGAAGTTAGTCATGAGAAAAATTTCAAAATCTTCTCTCTCTTGCCTGCACCACACACAGAGCAAATTTAACGAATTACGGATTTTTAAAGTCCTGCTTACTGGATACTTTCATAGCAAATTTCTTATATGAGTCTATTAAATTCACAATGATGCTGTCACCAATTTTGAAAATTGATACTGAGTGGATGACATTTTTAGACATTTAAAAGTGGGATAATTAAAAATCGTGATAACTCGAAATATTATTCATCAAATTTAAAAATTTTTCCAATTAAAAAGAAAAGTTTCAATTTTGTTTCAGCATCTTTTAAGATATTAATTTAAAAAAATTAAAAATATTTAGAATAATAAAAAGATATAACTTATGTTTAAAAAATCATATTTTCAGAAGTAAAGATTTTTTTTCAAATTTGCTGAAACAAAATTAATGTAAAATCATCGAAAAAAACATGCTACAAGTTTGAAGCATTTATCTTTAACCATACTTCACTTATAACAATTTAAAGAAGAGAAGCGGCGCAAAAACACATTTAAAGATTTAAACGAAGAGAGTCTAATAATAGAATATTAAAATGCCTTTTAAAAAGCTTGCAGGTGTGTAAGTAACTCCTTCTTGCATCTTAAACTTCTGATCCAGCTTAACTTTTGCCATTTCCACCTTCTTTCTCTATGTTTAAATGTCTCAGTTGATTTAAACAAGGCTTTTTCTAACATTCTGATTTATAGTTTTTTCATAATTTTAGCTCTCACAACTTCAGATTTTTTTGTCGACCCACAATGTTAAAAAGAGTGTTTTCACTCTGCCGACTGGTCAATTTGAAATTTTGCTGGGCCCTGGCACGGGGCCTTTTTTCATTCATGAAACTTAGGCCGGGCCTGATCTTTTCAGGCAGACCTTACTTTTTTCTGAGGGCTCGGGCCAAGCCGTGCCTAGATATTACTCTTCCCGGGCCGAGCCATGCCTTACTATTTTCTGAAGGATCGGGCCTAACGTATTTTTTTCATAACGAGCCGGGACTGGCTTCATTAGTTCTAATTCAGCACTGGTCAAAATTTTCATTCCTGGTCTTGACCCAGTCCATATGAAAGTCATTGTCTCGGCCTGGCCTCGTCCATGTAAAAACAAGTAAAATTTGGCCCGGCCTAGAAATTTTTGCAAAAAATGCATCTAATTTTAGATCGCCTTTAGTGTACAATTAAATTTTAAATTTTATTCTTTTTAAAGAACAAAATTAAAATACAGTAAAACCTGCAAAGAACCTGTCTATAACGAAATCTTAATTTAAACTGAAAAATCTGTTGATCCAGGCAAGATGAATGTAATAATACATAAGAAAAGAATATAATACATTTACACCTGCTAAGAAAGGAATTTGTATATAATGCATTTTCTCTCTCTATGTGATTCTGCCTTAGAAGATTTTACTGTATAGCATTTTTCAGTCTCCAATACATGGAATATGGATTAACGATATTAATGATAACTGAAACATTTACATATAAATAGAGATTTATTAAAAAAATTAATATCACAGCCTAGGGCATTTCTTTAAAAATGAAGATTATATACATGGGAAAAAAAAGGGTAAAATAAGTATTTTTGGTCAGAACTCCTCGTAGGAAATAATTTTTAACCATATAGATGTAAAAATCCATGTTTTGTAGAAATTCAGTTGGAACGGGCTTGGGCTGAGATTTTAACTTTTTTCCGTGCTGGGTCGGTCCAAACTTTTAGCTTTTATACCGGACTGGACCAATAATATTGTTGTATGAACCAGGCTGAGCTTTTTACTATGGTTTGGGCCGGGCCTGAGAATTTCGGCCCGTGCAGACCTCCAGCATATTTTGAAAGCATCTTTAACAGAGGCAGATCACCCATTAGGCTGAATCTTAGGGGTCCGGTAGTAAAGGGGTCCCGGCGTAAGGATTTTCTTTTGGATTTTTTCTTGATATTGGGCTAATATTTTATGTAAAAGCAAAATGATGTGAAATATTCTTTATTTCACTCATTAATTGAACCTTGTAGGTAATTAATATATGGATATTTCAAATACTACTCCCGTTTTAATTTTCTCAATAATCATAAGAGGAAAACATTGGATTCTTGCAATTTTTTGGCTTCCAATTTGTGGTGGATTTACAGAGGCACCTTTTGTATCTACAGCAACCTGGGCGAGATTTTGACAGCAATTAATACCTTTTAAAGAAGCTATTAAGTTTTAATCAAGCATTTTGTTTATTTTTTGTCCCTTAATTTTTAGCTCTCTGTACAATCACCTTACCTTGACCACTTATTCTAGTAAAAATTCTTTGTTAAACTAAGAAAATTCTTTTGAGATTAGACTCCATATAAATGTTTATGTGAAAATGCATTAATTGTTAAATTTACTTAACGTAAATCTATTCTGAAAAAAAAAAAAAATAATAATAATAAAAATCTATACAAAAGATTTAGAAATGGTCTCAATATTGCATCATACTGCGTGGTTCAAAATGGAGGCTATGGCGATTATCGTTTAAACCGCTGATGTTAGAAACATTTTCCCAATTCCAAAAGAGTGTACAAATAAAGTACAGCTTTTGTTTTATAAGGGGCTGTATGTATATTAAAGTACGAAATTTTATATTTTATATAGCTGTGGGTCTTAAATTATATTTAGAAAAATACTATTCAACACCTCTTGGAAGGAAATTAAAAAAATCCCATTTTTTATGACTAAAACTTACCGAATTATGACACTTTGAATTTTATAAAATTTCAATGTTTACCCTCACTGAAAGTACTTATTTCCGTTTTTAGTGGCAGAAAACACTGAAATATTATATCACTTTAGAGGATGTACCCTAAAAAGTCTAGCCTAGGTTCCTGGAAGGTAGTTTATCTGCTTCTGATCTTTAATGTAAAATCTAAACACTGCTATTTTTATGTCCAAAAGAAAAGGCACTGTCTTAAATCAACTTTTAATAATGTATAATTTGTGGATGATCTCTATCTTTCACTTGAAATACATCAATATCATGTCGCTGAGAGGTACGCTTAAGTGGTTAAGTCAGGAATTTTGGATTTTAATATCTCTGCGAGTTTTGCAGATGTCAAAGAAATCACACAAGTTGTAGTTTTTCAGAGTGAAAAAGTGTCCAGTTCGGTATCTGAACTCAGGACATTGGCTTAAGTTGCCATTAAGTTACCAATAGTATACCAACTAAGTGTTATCCTGGACAAATCCAGCAGACACAATTCGTCCAGTCAACCTTTTGACAGTGACATCCGGTCTGTTATCTGAAACTGTTCTACAGAATAAGTTTCAGATAAAGGAATTCTAACAAATGGAACTCCATACAAATTACACTTGTGTCGTTGTGGGTTAGGATTAACTAATATAATCATAATATAACCACGTTCAGTCCAGTTAGTGTAGTCTAGAGTTTTTTCTTCATCTTCGAAACTTTTAATAATTTTCTTTAATTCTTCATCTTTCATTTGTTCAGCACGTAGATCACTAGGCATTTTAGCAGGGATATCAATCATTATGGTGCAAATATCGCAATCTTCTTTACTGATATGATCACACGCAGGACGAGAAAGCATGTCAGCTATGACATTCGCTTTACCTGGAATGTATTCTATTTTCACATTAAATTCTTGCAACTGTAAAGCCCATCTGGCAAGTCTTCCAGAAGGGGACTTTAAGCTCATGAGCCATCGGAGAGGCTGGTGGTCGGATGCCACAGTAACTTCTGTTCCGTCAATGTATCCTCTGAATTTATTAAGAGCCCAGACAACAGCAAGAGCTTCCCGTTCTGTGGTGTGATAGTTGCGTTCTGCAGGAGTCAGTAATCTATTGGCGTACTCAACCGGATGCTCTTCCACACCTTTACCCTGGAGAAATACTGCTCCAAGAGCATAATTGCTTGCATCGGTTCGAATGATGAAGGGTTTTGTTTCATCAGCCTGTTTCAATATTGGTGATGAAACCAAGCATTGCTTCAAGGCTTGAAATGCATTTTCTTCATCGGCACCCCAATGCCATTGCACATTCTTCTTAGTGAGGTTACTAAGCGGTCTGGATATTTCTGCAAAATCTTGTATAAAACGGCGATACCATGAACATGTCTGCAGAAACGATTGCAGTTGTTTTATATTCTTGGGAGGCGGGATCCTCACAATAGCATCAATTTTCCCAGGATTAACTTCTAGGCCATTTGGAGTTATCCAGTGTCCTAAGTACTTTACTCTGGAACATGCAAAGTTGCATTTTTCTCGATTTGCAGAAAGTTTCCATTTGTCTAATCTTTGAAAAACAGCTTCAAGATCAGATAGATGTTGTTCAAAACTTGATGATAAAATAATGAGGTCATCAAGGTAAGAGAGAATATTTACATCTGGGAGTCCGTTGCGAAAGTTATCCATTGTCCTCTGAAACGTTGCAGGAGCGTTACGGAGTCCAAAAGGCATTCTTCGAAAGCGGTATGTTCCGAGAGGACATACAAAAGCAGTTTTATCACGATCAGGCCCATAGACACTCACCTGATGGTAGCCAGCATTCAGATCCAGAGTGGTCATGAACTGGGCAGTTTTTGCCTGATGTAGAAGATCCTCGTCCATACGAGGAAGTGGATAGGTATCCGGTATAGTCACTTCAGTGAGCTTCCTGTAGTCTACACATAGACGTACACTACCATTTGGCTTAGGAATGAGCACGATTGGTGCAGAATATGGAGATTCGCATTGCTCAATAATTCCTTTGGCAAGAAGATCATCAATTTCTGTTTTCAACAACTCTTTCTTTGCCGGTGATAATCTGTAAGGTGGTAATGATATAGGACGATGTTCTCTAGTGTTTATGTGATGTTCGACGACGGGTGTTGCTTCTCCCCCTGGTTGAAAGGTATTGGAAAATTTTTCAAGCAAGTCATTAAGTCTCTTTCGTTGTATTGCAGATAGGTTTTGACCTTCATTTTCTCTTAACATAACTGTGTTAACTTTGACATTTGGTGTTGGGATTTCAGGCGTCGTTTTGAAAGGATCATCAACAAAAGGAATTTTATATCTTGGATTGTTCTGGAAATACCTACTTTGGCTTCGCATATCCAACACGATTCCCATTTTATTCAAAAAATCTATGCCTAACAATGTTCTATTTCCGGTGGCTTCGGGTAATGCAAAAATCGTTGTATTAGTTCTACGACCTTCTATTTCAACAGTGATTGTTGCTTGAAGAATGTTAGTTTCTTTTCGTATGCCATCAGCGAGCGTTATGCTTACACTGGTCTCTTCGAACAAGATTCCTTGGTCACGGAGAAGCTTGAACAACATTTCCCCAGCAATGGAATGAGTAGCTCCGGTATCTGCGCAAGCTACCCCTGTAATACCATTTACCTTAATATACAACATAGGTGTTGCCTGTGTATTAATATAACAAGACTGGAGATGTAGGGAACTAAAATTTGCTGATTTTACTTGCGTAGATGGGGAACAATTAGGACATTTTGCTTTGACAAAACCTTGTTTCCCACAGCCATAGCAGCTTATAAATTGGACACTTATCATCATTTACAAAGAGTGAATTGGTCAGGCCCTGTTTACGGAATAGGCCCATGAAGCCGGTGCTTACCCACTGAGATACGAAAGGGCCCCCAATTTTACTTTTCAAAACTAATTATTAGAAAAAAGAAACTCAATCAGGGTAAAAAATGCATTTTTTTTCTTTTGAAATTTTTTTGTTCTCACTATGTGGCAATTTGTAAATCACAAAAGATATTTTGAAATTCAAATATCCTCAACTGTAGTTCCATATTTGTCATTTACAAAATAAATTGGTTATTTACAATTAAAAATATAATAAAATACTTTTTCATAGTATATATATATATAGGTAGTTAGTTTTAGTTTAATATTAAGTGTTATTTACTCTAAACTTTGATGGTAAAATTTCAAATTATTTAAGCATACGAAAAAGGGATTTAGTAAATAAAAAAGCAATTTGTAGAGTAATAGGGGGCCCTGTGTGACGTCAGGCTTCCCCTACTTCCAAGTGTTAACCCGAGAGTAGTCGCGACATTTTTTAGAATGTTAGTAGTCGCGTTCGGTCCATTTGCCGCCGTTACCAGGAGGCCGAAAACGAAGGGGAAACTTGCGGGTGTTATCAGATGAACGAAAACGGATAACGTAGGGTGAAAATATTGACTGAACTTTAAAAGATTACAGCAATTATTCATTTTACAACCTTTTACAGCAAATTATTTATTTCGCTTAAGTATATATTCAGTTGGCATCTAGATAAATGTTTTTAATAACTCTTTCTTCGTTTTGCATAAATACTTAAAAGTAAATAGTAAATGATTTGATTGAATTTCTGATGTTACTATGAATCAATAATTAGTAGGAAAACATTTACGAATATGAATCTAAATTCGTGATAGGGGTATTTTTATTTTTTTGGAAGGACAGAATCAGAGTCAGGTAGATTTTTATGATACTCCGGCACTCTATATCCATTTAATAAAATAAAATTAATAAATTTAACATCAATATATTACACTGACATTAAATTGAACAATTAAACTGAAAATAAAAATGGAACCTATGACATGCAACAGCAATTCAAATACAATACCACTAATTAACCAGCATATTATATATATAAATATATATAATAAAGAAAAAGGTAAAAAATACTTAATTTCGAAATTATAAATGTAAATGTTGTAACTACGTTTTATTTATTTATTTTGTGGGGTGTCTATGTGTGTATGAAGGGGGAGAGGAGGGGGGGGGGCTCTCGAGATTTTATGATTAAATCCATTTTTCAAATGAAAATGCACGATTTGTAGTTTTTCTACTTATTTCAGGGTGGGAGCAGCGCCCCTGAATAAAAACTCTGGATACGAACGAATAAAGTAAATAATAAGTTATTGAAATTATATATTTAATTTAAATACATTTGCAATTGTAGATTTAAATCCTAAGATGGACAAATTATTTTAATTAATAGAATCACTGAAAGGTTCATCGTAATAGGGATGTATTTTACAGCAACTATTTAATTAAAATAAATATTCAATTGTACATTTCATAATAAGGTATTATTGTTATAATTTATTGTTTTATAATAACATTCATTAACATAATAAAAACAATAAGAAAATTTTCTCCGAAATTATAAATATGCAGCAATAACTTTATTTAAATGAATTTTCTCTCGTATTCTGAAAAACATTATTCTGAAAAATAGTTTGAACAATTGATGAAGGACAACAAATTTAAATTTGTTAGATACCGTCCCCAAACCTCTATTGGATTTCAATAATAATAATAATAAAAACATTTTCTGCGGCATTGTTAAAAAAAAAAATGTGTTTTTACTTACAGTATGAAAATTTAAAAATAGATAAATTTTAGAAAAATACTTAAAATATTTTTTAAAATCATAGTATAAATATTAACTGAATTATCCAAAAGAGATTTTTATTTGCGTAATTTCTAACCTACATTATAAAATTATCATTATTGTGCAAATAAATTATATGTATGTTCTTCGCAGATAGACATACTACATTTCTGAGAAAACTGTTTTATCTTTCGCGTTTGTTTTATTGTACAAAAACGATACTTTTCAGATTTTGGAGATACGGCAATTTTTTTACTGATTCCCACAAAATTCTCTTCTCTCTTTTTTTAATGTTCTGGCTGTGTTATTGTCTGTTTTTTTTTCATTTATATGTTCCGGTAATAAATGGAAAGCAACTTCTTTCAAATAATGATGATGAATTTCCCTTTTTTTCCATATTTAAACGATTATCAATTTGAGAATTTATTCCCGCAATGTTTGACAATGAAACAAAAAACGTAAGTGACCATTAATCAGTTTTTTGTGTGAACTGACTTCACAACTAATATAATAAAACAATTTTAAGTAACATTCTAAAAGTAATAAAATAGCAGAAAGAAGAAAGACGAAATAATAACAGACAGAGAGCCCGTACTTCGAAGAAACTTTCCCCCGCAGATTTCGCGGAAATGGGAAAGGATGAACACGAGGGGGAAAATTCAACTAACACAAGTGGTCGCAACGCGGTCATTTAGACCGATTGAAACTTAAGAATGTGATAAAATGCTAAGAAATAGCAGGAATGACTTGCAATTTTACTACACAAGAAAGTGAACACTCAAGGTCAGCTACACGGAATTTGGCTATCGTAATTTTAACAGGAAATGAGTTACAGGAAGATAACGAATTTTGGGCGGGGAAAAGACCAACGCGCGACTATTAACGGGTTAAGCGGGCCCTGGAATTGGTATATTTTGAGGTAGGAGAAGTATTTTTGTAATTTCCAAAATGTTCGCTAGCTTCATTTTTGGTTACCTGATTTTTCCAGAATTCCTGACCATTTGAATTTTTTGACAAAACATGTTTCTGTGTTTCACGCGATTTTGAATTACTTGCTGATTTTTGAAAAGGGGTCTAATATTTTCGTATATGTCTAGCTTTTCGGCCAACACGACAGGGTCATTTAGTTTGTCCCAACCATCTAAATAATGATTTTTATATTCCGGTGGGCACTTTTTTTTAATCTGATCAGCGATTATTAGTTCTGAGAGAATTCTAATTCGGATAACCAACCTTCAAAATAATTTCTAATTTCAAAGTAAAAATCTTTCCAAGTAGAATTCTCTCTTTTTTGATGTCGGCTAAATAATACCCTAAACTTCTCCGCTGTTAATTTAAATCTTTTTAACAATATGTCACAAATATGTGCATAGTTTTTGAACATTTCTTCAGGCTCTCTTGCTATAAGTTTAGCAATGTCGTTCGGAAGAACGGCGATTAATTGTGAGACCCAAAAATCTTTGGAGACATTTAACATTTTCATTTGACGTTCAAACATTGTCAAGAACAACGACATATCATCTTTTTCCGGATTAAATGGTGGTAGGATGTTTTTAATATCTATACGCATCTGGTCCATTTGATTTTGTGGGACAGTTGTCGCGGTATGGTTTTGAGCTTGCAGCTTAAGTTTTTCTAACTCATGAGTGTGATGGACATATTTTTGTAATATATTATAATCCATAATATGGGCCGTTAATTAAAAGTAAAATTAAATTTGAAGTTCTTTTTAGTTACAATGCGTTGTGTAATGTTGCAATAAGACCCTTCGTTCTTTGAGGTCAGCAATTGTAAAAAAATAGAAATAAATGAAACTTCTTACTTGGATCGTGTAGTCTGTAAAATAAATGAAGAGGAGACTTGATAACAATATAAATTAATCCTTTATTTTCATCTTGAGAAGAGAAGATAAGGCTTCCACAGTTGGTCACCGTTCATAAATTAAATCAAGTTATTTAGTTAGTTTAAAAGTGCAGCATGAATCAAGAAATTATTAAGAAATAATTTAACAGGAGTTGTTAAAAATCGCAGACATCGTTTACGCAAAAGCTCTTTACCGGATTCCACATTCATCGGCGTCGGCAGACCGGAGCCGGAGCCCGCGATCTTTTTAAAACCAAAACTAAGTCATGACAGCTCTCCAACAAAACAGATTCTGATTTAAAATTAACGGAATTTTTAATTTATAGTAAGAATACAGGGACTTCAAAAGTTACTGAAAGAAAAGATTTAAATCTATTAGAGAATTTAAAATATTAGGTAATGTCTTAATAAACAAATCCAAAAGGAAACATTAAAAAAACTTATTTTCTATTGCTCCTCGCACGGTGAATAGACACACCTCCGAAAGATCAAACACCCATTCAATGCATATGCCGTGAGAGGCTTGCTCCGATGACGTCATCACAATCGTACAAAGTTCAAAGGAGAAGCATCCCATACCAGGGGCAGCCGAACGTCAGCGAACTTGCCGATGTGCGATCGAAACAAATCGCCCGCGCAAAAATAAATATGGATTTAAGTTTAAAGAACATCGATGTATAAGGCAAAAGAAATAAAAAAAGTAACATAATTTAAACACTGTGAGATTTCATCTCACAATACCCCCATTTACCGAGTAAAATTTTGGCAGAGCAAGTGATGTAAAAGGTAAAATGAAATAAAAACCTTTTACAGAAACGGGATGACAAAATTTTAAATGCCAAAGACAGAGAAAAAAAAATCAAAGTTAAAATATTAAAATAAAGCCAAAAGTTAAACTGCTGCAAATAAAATTTAGTGGTGACCAAAAGGGAAGAGAGAAGAAAAAGAAATTACATCAAAAGTATACATAGTCAAAAAGTATACATAAAAAAATGCAAAAACTTCCATTTATGGCAATTGCAGTATGATGTCATAAACTTATCTTCACAAATACTTAAGTACAAATGCTAAAGAAAATGAGAATTAGCATATATAAAATCTTAAGTAAAAATGCTAAACAAAATCAGAATTAGCATATATAAAATGAGAATTGGCATATATAAAATGAGCTCAATATCAAACATTTCATTAAGTTGGTATACCATGGAAGAAAAGTTGCACTTTACAAGCAACAAAGATCAAAATAACTTTAGTTTTTGATCATTGCCTAGGACTTACAATTTATAAAATAGAGCATTTATTTTTTTTAATTACTCTAAACTGGCCATGCAAAACAATTTCTTTAGAAAATTTTTCATAATATAATATTCATCATTTTTTTTTTTTCAATTCAATTTAGTACTAAATATTTTGACTTCAAACAACTAGCTGTATTCCACATAAACAAGTAGCCAAATCGTGCACTAAATGACCACTCACATGTAAAACACAGATAGTTAAAGTAGTTGCAACAATATATATAAGAGAGACATGCCTAAAATGAATTAAAGTGTTATATTGCTGAAACATATACTCTTACTACTTTCATTAGATTATAAAAGCAATATATCAACAAACACCAATACTTTTTGTATTATTTACTCATCAAAAATTTTCAAAGTATATACTATTCTTTAAAATATGAGACATCACTTAATACAATTTTAAACATGTATAAAGATAAACTCATAAACTTATAGACAAACAGAGAAACCATGGTTTTAAGAATAAGTAAGTATTTGGTTGAGTGGGTGGGGATCCCCAGAAAAAAAATAAATGCTTTCATATACAATGAAAGAAAATTGACACTATCATGGGAAATTTAAAATTTTTAAGTGTACCATAATATAAATATTATAAATCATTTACATAAAATATTTCATGCAGAAAAATCAAGAGAATTATGTAAAAAATATACTATTATTCACAATCATAGAACAATATACACTGTGACTACTCATGTTTTACTCAAGATTTCAGGTGGCTTGGATCTCCATAAACAAGGCTCCTGACACCTTGTGCAAAAAGAAAAATAACTATATACACTAAATAGCACAATATACCATCCCATAACTGCAAAAACAACAGCAATGTCCTTCATTACAGATCCTTGATTCATTAGCATTATAAACACAATTTAGAGTTTGCATGAAAAATAAATAAATGTTATGAGAGTGTTCAAAAACACACTGAAAGTTTTGGTACACAAAAAGACATCAGTTATGTGTATTGTTGCAAAGGTGTAAACATTGTGATTACCATGTAGAAACAAACGCACATCTCTAGATGACATACACAAAAAGGCAACATCAACTTAACAGTTGAATAGACATTATACAGGAACACTGGACGAGAACCTTTTTTTTTTTGGCCACAACACAACATCTGTGTGCTTCACTTCCTTTGAAGCTAATCATTAACTTTCAGTAATCACTATTTTGGACACACTAAAAGGATGAATTATAGAGCACTGAAGATGATAAAATGATGTTGTATTTGATGAGAATTGATGATGTATTCACACACACATCTTGGGGAAAAAATAGACATAAGTAGGTAGGTGATGATATCAATAAGCACTTTTTCTTTAATTTTCTTAGTAATTTTGAAGATTCATCAAGGAGCACTTCTATATCAAAAGGCGCTGTTAAATAGTTACTAAGAACTGTGCTTTTCTTTTCTGTTTATGTAATCTTGTATAGGAATTGATTTGATGCCCAAAAAAAATTAATTTCTTCATTAATAATAAATCTTCTGAATTCATTCAATTAATTACTTGTGTAAAAATATGAGGCATATGACAACATAAAATTTAGAGACTTTGGGTATATTCACAAATGAAAACAAAGGCACAATAAAATTTTTGAAATATGGGGAATTTAGGCAGAAAATAAATTGATCTTGAGAATTCCTGAATCAAAATACAACTCTTGTAACTGTAGGTATCTGTAGGGACACACATACAAAATCAATATTGAAATTAACTAATTTTATAATATTTCATAAATCTTCTTGATTTAGCAAAAAAAAAAATATTTTTGCAAAAAAAAATAGCAACACTGACTTATAGGAGCAGACAAGTCAACCAATCCACTTAGTAAGGATAATTTACATCTCACAAGAGAAAAGGGCAACCAACAAAACTTCCATAATCAGGTCTTGTGGCAGCTATTAGTTGAGAAAACATTTGAGATTACTCGTAAATCCTATTTAGCTTTAAAGACAAACATTGAAGATATTGAATTGAATCAGACATTATAAGGATAAATGACTCAAACATGACATGACCCCTTTCAATAATCACTTCAGCGTTGAAAATGAAGCATAAATTTAAAAGTTATTGTTACAAAACAATGAGTTGAGCAGGTAAGTACAGTATTAATATATTTATCTTCTATCGTAAAACAAGGAAAATACTAGAGAAGAGATCAGCACAAATGGATACAACTCATCAGTGAATGGCCAACTTCATCAGGTAAGAAACTTGAAAATGAAGCAAAGTTTTTTTGCAGGTGAGTATATATATATATATTTTTTAACAGGTTGGAAAAGAACTCTTGGAGCAGCATATGTAGAGAGACAGTCTTTAAATATGCGAAACAGCAGTAACACAGTTAAAATTATTGCAGAAAACACTGACAATATGAGAACTAATTTTAAAAGCTGTATAAAAACGTAAGATTTTTTTTTTTAAATAGATGATGTAAAATAATTTCAAGAATATAATTGTAACAGGAATGAAGTAGCCCCATGCCTACTTCTTCTCAAGAGTAAAAAAAAATAATGCTGCTTTCATTCTTTTTCTGAGAGCAACATGAGAATCTTTTCTGTTGAAAACTGTCATAGTCTGCATATACGATGAAGTGGAAAGGTCTCAATTATAACTTGCCATAAGAATATATTAAAAAAAAAAGCAACAAGAATTTTTCAAATATAAAATTTTGTCAGCTGAGAGTGCTTTTAGAAACAACATGAGAACAGTTGTATAATAAATGTGAAAATATTCTTAAATGCATACATTCTTAATTTGTAAGTTGCAGATTATCTTTGCACTAAGTCAAACTGTATGATTATAATAGAACATCACAGTCCAGATGGCATAAGAATAAATCTATAAACAAACTCTTGTATTGAAATTTGTAGAACAGAAGCATAGAAATCTCCAAGAATGTTATATAGGATATTGGCAACTACTAACTTCTGTGAAGAATTTCAGCTTCAGAATAATAAGTATGACATTAGAATAAAATTTCTCAGCATCAGTAATCATAATTTCAAAAATAATGCTTCTTATAAATATATATAGAATTTACAAATTTGTTGTAATTTAATAGTGCCATAAAAAATTTTAATTTAAAAACCCAAAGTCATAGCCTCTTAAAATATGAAATATGTTCTTGAGAACAATTTTATTATTTCAAACTCATTAGAATTTTTCTAACAATATATAATTCATTTCAAAAAAATATATATACCAAATAATCATTCCTTAAAAAAATTATGTTCTCTAATAATTCATTACAAATAAAAAGAATATGTAGATGAAATTCTTTCAAATAAAACTATTTAAATAGAATAATAATTATGCATCATCAAAAATATGACTATTCTTCAATAGGAAATTGATCTTAATTTAAATAATTGTTTAAAAAAAATATGGGAAACTTAGTAAAATATATATTATATTCTTCAAAATGGAGCAGAACAAAATTAATTCTTCAAAACAGCAAAAATCTATGCAAGAAATTTTTTGAGAACAGAAACTTCCAATACTAAAAAAATATTGTCATATGTAGTTATGCAAAAATTCTTGCATAAAATATTCCATATTTCTTAAAAATTCACTAAAAGAACAAATCTTGAATACTATTGAACACATCAAAAAATTTTCAAAAGTTATTCTGAGAACAAAAGTTCTAAAATATTACGAATTTTCTTCAAATCAATCTAAATTTTTCTTCAGAACCACCGTTTTTGCGGCACCAAATGTGATGGACATATTTTTGTAATATATTATAATCCATAATATGGGCCGTTAATTAAAAGTAAAATTAAATTTGAAGTTCTTTTTAGTTACAATGCGTTGTGTAATGTTGCAATAAGACCCTTCGTTCTTTGAGGTCAGCAATTGTAAAAAAATAGAAATAAATGAAACTTCTTACTTGGATCGTGTAGTCTGTAAAATAAATGAAGAGGAGACTTGATAACAATATAAATTAATCCTTTATTTTCATCTTGAGAAGAGAAGATAAGGCTTCCACAGTTGGTCACCGTTCATAAATTAAATCAAGTTATTTAGTTAGTTTAAAAGTGCAGCATGAATCAAGAAATTATTAAGAAATAATTTAACAGGAGTTGTTAAAAATCGCAGACATCGTTTACGCAAAAGCTCTTTACCGGATTCCACATTCATCGGCGTCGGCAGACCGGAGCCGGAGCCCGCGATCTTTTTAAAACCAAAACTAAGTCATGACAGCTCTCCAACAAAACAGATTCTGATTTAAAATTAACGGAATTTTTAATTTATAGTAAGAATACGGGGACTTCAAAAGTTACTGAAAGAAAAGATTTAAATCTATTAGAGAATTTAAAATATTAGGTAATGTCTTAATAAACAAATCCAAAAGGAAACATTTAAAAAGCTTATTTTCTATTGCTCCTCGCACGGTGAATAGACACACCTCCGAAAGATCAAACACCCATTCAATGCATATGCCGTGAGAGGCTTGCTCCGATGACGTCATCACAATCGTACAAAGTTCAAAGGAGAAGCATCCCATACCAGGGGCAGCCGAACGTCAGCGAACTTGCCGATGTGCGATCGAAACAAATCGCCCGCGCAAAAATAAATATGGATTTAAGTTTAAAGAACATCGATGTATAAGGCAAAAGAAATAAAAAAAGTAACATAATTTAAACACTGTGAGATTTCATCTCACAATGAGCTCTTTCCTCTGCGATACGTTTGTCCTCAACCCTTTGTTCTTCTATGCTCTCTTGTTTTTTTCTATCTTCCACGATAGCAATCAATGCCTCTTTTACAAATTGTTCATAGTCTTTAAAAAGGATGCACTTCATAATTTTTTCATGCAAGACTACTATTTTATCATCTGCATCTACCTGAAGCTCTAATTCGGTAGCCAAATTATATAAATCGATTTTTTTTCCTTTAGAAAGAAACGCCATTTTCCCTCAAATCAGTTAAATTTATGCTTAAATTACAAAATTATATGCAATACTTTACCCATTAAATAATTACGTACCAAAACAACTACCTTCCCCTTACAGGTAAATATGCATAAACTTTCATAAACAATTGATGAAACATACAAAAAATAATTTAATACCATACTAAAATCTATCTCTAATTAAACATGAGCTCATGTAAATATTAATGCAAAAATATTGTAATCAGTTAATATGCAACTTTTTTTTTTTTTTTTTGTACTAATATAACTTACCGTATAAAACTGTCAGAAATATTTAAATCATAAAATTTTAAGTATATGAAATACCATGGATAATTTGATGCGAAAAAATTTTTCATTCACAAATAAATATGAAAGCAACAAAAATATCAAAATAAAGTACTTACTTACTTCTTTAAAATAAACAATATTCTAAATAATTATTGACGATTACTGAAATCACTTTTCTTTTCTAATATACTACGCTGTGCACAGTTAGAACAAATAATCATAAAATTCACTTACTCAAATAATATTGCATTGAAAAAAGAAAAGAAAAAAATATTACCAAAAGAAATTATATAAATCTCTTTTTCAGAAAATTAATCTTTCATAATACTCAAAAGAACAAAATCAAAAAAAAAAACCACATACATAAAACAGCATTTAAAAATAAATAAATCACCAGCTGGCCAGCAATAAACAGAAAAAAAAAATTTCAACTTTTTACCGGTAAGAAAACAAAATTTATCTTTAGATGATCATTCTTCGGTGGTCACGCGACAGTTTCAGATTTCTTTTAAACACACAGAATATCGGCGATAGCAGAACACTGAAAGTTATTCCGAAAACATTTTAGAATTGCGTAACGAGTATTCGATGATCACAAACAGCAATTATGTAACAGCCTCAAAGATTTTTTTTTTTTCACTTTTAACAGCACACTTTCGCCCTGAGAACTTTGAAGCTTGAAGCATACCCCACAAATAATTATTCCATAAGGATGGCACTAATTACTTGATTTAATATCAGAAAGAATGCACACATTAGAACCGAAGTGGTTCTTTTTTTCCTTTTACCATATTCTTGAAATGATGATTTCACACAATTACGAATCTAGCTGATTCTTTTTACACATTTGCCAGGGCGGCAATACACTATAGAAGGAAAACGCTTTTCTTGAAATTAGGCTTTCACATTCACAGAATTGAGAATGGTTTCTCAAACTTTAGAATTTGGAGATTCTTTTTAATCACTTACTTTGTCAGGATGACAAATACACAATTATCCACTGTCATTATTGTCCGGATGACAATATTTTGAACCTGGTATAGCGGTTCCTTTTTATTTCGTTTTTGAAAAAGGAGATTTTTTCACGTTGGGCGTCATTTTGTGTCGTTGTGAGTTAGGATTAACTCGTGCGACACTTAAACAATCACATTTTAATAAGAATCACACACAAAATATATACAGAATCACGAAAAGCGCAAAATAACTTTGGAACATACATATTTCCATAAAAAACATCTCTAGGGGAGATACATTTCGAACATACCCGAAACTTTTCTTAAACCCCGCGCAATCATGATTACATACATTCACTTCACTTCATCACTTCATGTTTGGCAAAATATCTCAGGATATTTTGCCGACAGTGGCAACAGCGCCATCTATATGCTATAAAAATAAGGGAAGGCAGTCATTTTGTTACACACTTCATTATTTTAACACAATCATTCATATTGGTAAAGAAATCATAGAAGGTGTAATTTTTCAAAGGGAGTAAAAAAGTGATAACTGGTGTAAAATCATATTTTACACAGAATTTTTTTTTAGCATCTCATTTCTTTGTGATAGTTATTTGATTTCATTTTCTAGGTAAAATTTCTGTTTGAAAATATCTCAGAAGCAGAATTTCCTATGTCAGTCTGCAGCATACTAAAAATTATCTGTGACCCGATAGTGCTAGACTAAGCCTACAAAACAACAATATCCCATAAAACAAGAAAAATTTGGCTTTATAAAGAAAATATAATAAAATTATAAAAGAAATACCATAAATCTAGAGACTTAAAGTAAATTTCAGCTTTTTTCTAGGACCAGCCTTTCTTTTTAAGCTGGTGGATTAATCTGCAAAGTTTAAAATAATCTGCAGTACCCGCTTCCATGCTGGACAGTTTTTGCTACTGAGGAAAATATATTTACCGCATATACTCCTGTATAAGTCGAAGAATTTTAGACAAAATTTGGGAGTTGAAAATGGAGGGTCAACTTATACATGAAATAGTCAAAAAAAAAAAAAAATAAATAAAAAAATAAATAAATAATAATAATAAAAATAAAATAAAAAAATAAAAAAAAAATAATAAAAATAAATAAATTAAAAAAAAAATTGCAGATAATTGTCGAATGGGGCTTTTAAGTAATTACACGAGAGATGAAAACAGACAATGGTAATTTTTTCCTGTGATTGGCAAAAAAAGCTCAACTATAATGTTCCTGTGATTGTTCTGCATGCATTTTCTCTTGGGACAGAATTTCCTGCGATACAGGGGCATTCCTTTCAACATTTTAATCCCCTTTTAAAAAAGAGTTCAACTTGAGAATGCTTCTAGATATTTCTCTCTTAAAAGTCCTACAATACATAGAAGTACTATATTTTAGCAGTCTAAGAAGTTGTTTACCCTTGTA
The DNA here is from genome assembly GCA_963932465.1 of Maratus speciosus. Classification (NCBI taxonomy): domain Eukaryota; kingdom Metazoa; phylum Arthropoda; class Arachnida; order Araneae; family Salticidae; genus Maratus; species Maratus speciosus. The sequence goes on along the minus strand of OZ010798.1, from coordinate 230,521,628 downwards.
AATAAAGTGTGAATAGATTTTTGAAAGAATTTTTCTTTTTAAGTATCATTGAATTGATGTGAATAGGTTTCAAAAAAGTTTGAGCTTCTTTGGTTTTACATAATTATGCAGCTTTAAAACGTAAAAAAAAAGTCTGATTAGAAATGTAAAAAAGTATACTAATTTAATGAAAATTTATTAATTTTTTTTATAATCGATTACAAATCATTTTTCAACATACTATTAGAAATGTGGTTTGACTTATACATGAAAATTCAATTTTTTTCAAAATTTTGTTTAAGAATTGGGGGGTTGACTTATACACGAGCATATGGGACAATATTACAAAATATGAAAATTGCAGTCTGCACAATAAAATGTCTATTAAATGTTAGATAATGCAATTTTCTTTTTTACATTCTAATAAAAAATATTCTTAGAAGTATTTTCAAGACATAATTATATTCATAATAACACAAAAATAAAGCAATTAAAAGACAAACTTTCAGATTGCCATTTTCCTGGCATGTGATGTGTGCAAACTAAAAGGCTTTCTGCTATACTGTACAAATATCTTTTTATAGTTTTTTAATTTCTAATTATTAATTATACCTTATATAACACATATATGAGGAAGGTAACAAGTTCTGTATTTTACAAATAATTTTCCATAATTAAAATATGATTGTCACTGAAAATGAATGTCATTTTCCTGGCCTGCTCATTTTAGTTCTTTATGAGGTGATGAAGCTGCAGAGTAATTCTTCTTGTTCTTGACAGAGTTCAAGTCAGAAGTACTAAATCATTGCTATCAGCAAGATCTTTTAGACATTTCTTTGAAAATAATGTTTCTAAAGGCTTTGTAAAAACTGAGTAGACTTTTATTATGTCATTTTCCTGGCTTCAATAATTTACAAATAAAACTAAACATTACACTGAATTTGAGGTACTATAGAGGAAACATGTTCCTTTAAATGAAATTAAAATGTTAGATCTAAAAATAAAAGAAAACAAGAATGTGAAAAATGTTTTAGAATGAAATTGTCATAGTCCTGGCAATCATTTACCTGGCATACATATGCCAAGAAAATGACATATAATTATAATTACATAAAAATGAACTTATGCTCTTCAAACTTTAACAATTTTATGCATAAATTCCTTTATGCAGCTGCTCCAAAAACATTTTTAAGAGAATCAGAAGCTTTGAAATGATTTAAATTTTCAAAAATTTAGTTTTAAAAATCTCACATTTCGTGGTATTTAACCATATACGGTATTTAACTTGTAAGTGGGAAGATAGGCAGCTATGTGGTTGCATAAAATAAGAAAATATCTTATGAGTATGTTCTGACATCATGCTTATACATAATTCACGCTAAGCTATTCTGTTTGGCAACATGAAAGAATACAAGTACAAAAAAAATGTCTCTTAAAAGCTGCCATAGCAAGAAAATGGTTTCTTTTTCAGAATTTTAAGTTGTATATGACAAACCTGTAACTGGCAAAATTTAACATATTGTAGAATATATAAACTGAATGAAAGCTTTGACCAAAGAAATTGAGAAACAAGAGTAAAAATATAACAATTTTAATACAAAAAATTATGGCTACACAGAATAACAAAAATATCAACGTAATAAATGGTATTATTATACACACAGAAAGCAGATCACTATGCAGAAGTCTTAAATTAAAGTAACAGAAAAGACTTCATTAGTTCTTTTTATGCCCAGATTAGTGTTATTTGATTATCCAGTAAAAAAGCTATAATTTAAAAAAGTTTAACAAAAAATTATACTTTTCAAGGATCAACTTCAGTAAAAAGTGCAATTTAACAATAATTAAGTTTTCATTGTGCTATTAAGTTACTTTCTCATCATTTATAACAGAGGCATTCTTTTTGGCTTTCAATAAACTTTCTGGAATGTAATCTTTTGTCCGAGACGTTGGATTCCCCAAGAGTTCAGGACATGGTTTTCCATTAGTAATTTCATCGAATGTGCGGAGTAAATCATAATTGATAAGATCAGAGATAACAGAATCAGACTTGTAATCTGGGTGCTTCATGATGAAATCACGAGTCCATCGAGCAGCAGTCTTTAATTCACCTAAAATTATTAACAAAAAAATATCAGCATGACATGCAAATAATAATATTGAAATTTTAAATATTTGTGTTGAAATAATATTAGGTTCTGCAAGGTGGCCCACGATTTAAGAGGGAGAGAAGGTGGTTGTTGAAAGTTAATAATTTTTAATTGACTAATTATTTTTCTTGTACATTTTTGATGAGGCCACAAAGGGATTTTACCATTGAAAAAGAGAAACAGTTATAAAACTTTAGTTTCAAAATTAATACTCAATATTCCATGACAGAATTCAGCCCAGACGGGTGTAGCTGACATGTCTTTTTTGGAGAGGGGTCAAACCTTTCTGTGTGAATGAAAACATCTCAGCTAAATATGTAGTAACTAGGGGGCTTCACTCCTGCTTGCTAACGCTCGCCAGCAGCCATGCACAGTCTTAGCATGCTTCGCTCTCAACTTTTTGCAGCAACTCTAGCCAAAATGAGTACATCCAAATGAGCAAATCACTTTAACACATGAAATTTACAGTTTTTTTAAATATAAAAGTCAGTAATCGAAAACTTTGTCGAAAACACAATTTAAAATGCGTTTAGTTGGTGCTACCAATGGACATAAATCATTTTAACATTTTGCAAGTTATAAATTTTTGAAATGTAAAATAATTAACTAAAAAAATTACCTTGGAAATACAATTAATTTAAAACCCAAGCGTCTATAATATTTGTACAGTTAAATTACTTTCGAAATTTTTTTGAATATGGTCATATTGACAAAATTTTACTAAAATATTTCAACTTTATACAAACTCTAAAGCTCATGACATCATTGGGAATTCCTAATAAATCGTTGCTATGTATTTTCTGGCTATTACTACACCTTCAGACAGGGGGAAACCTATCCAGAAATCGGTTGTTTGTTTGAGGAAATTCTACCGTGTGCAATCACACTTTTGAAATCTATATGAGAATGCATTGTTTCTTTCAAATATGACACCATTTTCATCATCAGAACCATTCATCCCTCATAGATTAGATGTTCTAAAGTTTCTAAGTTTTATTAAATATTTATTATAATTAATTGGAAATTATGTAATTTTCAGAAGTACTTTATTTTGTGCATACCAAGGATCTTTAAATAAATAGCAAGAGTTTAGGTTATTTAGGTGCAGGAATAAGAATCAGATCAGTGAATATGACATCATCACCGACACAGTTATAATGAACTATTTTATATTCATGAATGAAAATGCATCTTTTGTTTTCCGAATCACATCATTTTCTTTAATGGAAACATTTTGCTTTACATGTTACTTACTAAAATAGATTATTTATAGTTATTATATTTACACAGATTATTTAATGTTATTTCTCAATAAACTATTTGAGTTCTGCTCTTCCACGATTATTGCATAATTAAACGCAATCATTTTAATATGTTTACATTTTAATAAAATCCTTGAAATTTTTCTTTTAAATAGGACGCAAGTTTCAGTAGTGAAATCATGCTTCAGATTTATGGAATGTAATAAGGCAAAATAATTTTAACGATTGATGCTAAACAGCAGTTACAAATTCAGTCTTATTTTTGTGCTACTTAAGAGAAATATATACAGTAAAACCTCCTTAAAGAGACCATGTTCCATTCCATTAAAAATTGGTCGCTTCGAGAGGTGGTCTCTTAATGGAGGTCATGTTTACATCTAAATTTTACTTGTTGAAAAAAGGTAACAATGTTATAAAAATTTATTTTTCACATTAGGAAAAAATATAAAAATTCAAGTATCAAAACTAAATTAATTACATAAGTTAATTATTGCAGAGTTTAAAAAATGAATATATTAACGTTTGCTTTGATTTTACGGTTTTACCTTTCATAACTCTTATTTCCAAGTCCTTTCAAAGTTCAGTAAATAAATGCAAGTTTTTTTTTTTCTTTTTTTTTTTTTTTTTTTTTTTTTTTTTTTTTTGGACGAGAGCAAATAATGAGGATTTCATTAATTTATCTATTCCTTTGAGAGTATCCTAACAGAATAGGGCAGGGGAGTTTATTGACCGTCATTCTTAATTCGTCACCAGAGTTAAATTCATTGCCTAAAAAGACACAAATGGGTTTCAACACTTAAAAGTTACCGGAATAGAAAAAAAAAAAATCTAAGCTTACTTCAGAAGTTTGATGAATAATGCGCACTCCGGAATTATTTTTCTAATAAAACCTTTTTCAAGCGGCCAGGAAAAAACGGAATTTGTTTCATTTTCTTCAAAGAAATGGGTCGCTCATGGGGGGAGTTCAACTGGGAATGTCTCTCAATGAAGGTAAAATTAGTATTGAGCCTATGGGAATAAATTTCGTTCCATGAAAAAATGATCGTTCAGGGAGGTGGTCGCACAGCGAGGTTTTACTGTATATAGATAGGAAGAATTTAGAACCATACTTTTTTTTTTTTCCCAGGTCACAAAACATGAGTTTGCTATTTTAAGTAGACTGCAACATACTGTACTTATGTAAAGAAAGTAACATAATTACAAATGTAGTTAAAAAAAAGCAATATAGCAAATTAGTCTAATTAGTGTTAGCTATGTAATTCATATGAAATACAATTTATGGTGTACATAAAAGAAAGCCTCAGCTATAAATTTTAATAGTATCAACTGTAAGCGTTGTAGAGTGTTGGTCCAAGGTGACAAAATAAAGAGTACAACTCAAACTGTTTTAGATAAGCGCAAGCATTGCTTTGTTATTGCAAAATTTTCTAATGATTATGAAGTAAACATTGTAACTAGTTCTCATAATTTGATTTTTAACCCGGGAGAACTCGCTAGTGAGAATGCCCAATTGCTTTTCTTTTACATTCATATAATATCAACTTTTTTTGGTTGGCTTAGTACTTTTATTCACAAAAGAGGTAAAATAATTGTAAAACATTTTGAAATTTTAATTAAAATGGAAAATGATTTAAATAAGTCTTAAAAAAGTACGACTGTGAGAGAAAATCTCATGCAGCGAGTTCTCCCGGGTTAAAGATGTAAAGTTGTATTCATTAAATTTAATTTCATTGGTTGATATGAGAAGTCAGGACAACTTTAACACTCCGAGCACCTTGAGGGTTTTCCTGCATTTTTATAAAAATGCTTATAAAAATAATGTTAATGTAAATTTTCTTTCCCTGTTTGTTTCTAAAATACACTTCATGCCCCTTTATTTGATATTACCTTTTAAAATACAATTCTGTTTAAAATATTTTTCTACAACAGATTTAAGTTGTTTTTGGGAAACAGAAAAATATGTCCAAAGCGCTCAGAGGGTAAAGAAAAGTAATTTTGCTAAAATTAAAGATTTTGTAAAATTAGAACCAATGGATATGCTTCTAACCGGATTAGATAAAAAATCATTGAGACCAATTGGTTACTTTCAAGCAGAAATCGAAATTCCTGATTCTAAATTTCAAACATCTATTGTTGTAAATAATAATATATTACAAATCATCAGACATACAAGTAAAATTACATCAATACATTTAATACAATTAAAAAGCAAACGTTTCAAGCTAAATTTTAGCCCCTCATCAGTGCAACAAAACATTCAAATGACAGAAAACTATATATTTATATATATATATATAGCATAAACGTACTTACAAATCTGGAAACCTACAGTCTAAAATTGTACAGCATTCTTTGGATACCGACCATATCCCAGATTTCACGAATATGAAAGTTATCAGATCCGGTTGCAATAATATTAAAAGTAGAGTTTTTCTGGAAGGTGTGTTCACTCGTAAGCAAACGTCGCCGATAAATGAATCATGTGCACTTCCTCCTGAATACTCAGCATTGTTTAAAAAAAAATTTATACTTTATTTAATTTTAACTGCTAATAATTTTTAACTGTAAACATGATATATAGTTTTCTGTCATTTGAATGTTTTGTTGCACTGATGAGGGGCTAAAATTTAGCTTGAAACGTTTGCTTTTTAATTGTATTAAATGTATTTATGTAATTTTACTTGTATGTCTGATGATTTGTAATATATTTATTATTTTTAACTCGTATATCAGACGTTAAACAATGATTATTTATTTTAATATCTATTGTTGTGATTAACCTCCTGACCGCCGAGCAAAAGGACAAAATTTTAATGTTGTTTTCTCTGTAATTTTTTTAAAATTCTAAAAAAGATTAGTTTTTCAACATGATATAAAAAATTTAATTATGTATAGGAATATAAGCCTTGAGAGAACATAATCATAATGAGTATGTCACCATGAGAGCATAATCATAACTTAATGTTTTACAACTGCATTATATTTGTAGAATTATATTAATTTAAATACTGCTTCTATTGCAGTGAAACCTACAGCCTGATTCTAAATTTCAAGCATCTATTTTTGTGATTAACCCCCTGACCGCCGAGCAAAAGGACACAATTTTATTGTTGTTTTCACTGTAATTTTTTTTAAAAATTCCAAAGAAAGATTTTTTTTTAAACATGATATAAAAAATTTTATTACGTATAGGAATATAAGCCTTGAGAGTATTAATCATAACTTAATGTTTTAAAACTACAACTTCAATACAGGAAGTGATCACAGGTTGGTTAGATGCAAACTGCTGTTAAATACTAAAGTGGAAAGAATGAAGCTTTTGCAACACTCAAAGAAATCAATCGATATAATAAATCTCCAGAAACATAAAGAAGAATTCCATTTGGAACTTAAAAACCGTTTCCAAGTACTTCAATCAACTTTAGAAGAAGAGCAAGATGTTACAGTAGTGAACAAGAAACTAACCAGTACTCTACAAGATATTGCAAAGAAGATAGCTGGCGATGCACAAGTAAAGCAGACAAAGAAAATAACAGAAGAAACAAGAAGATTGATGAAGAAACGCAGAGAATTTAAAATGAAGAAAAACGATCCTAAATCAAGAGTTGAATATGCTGAATTATGTAAAATGGTAAGAAACTGTGTTACAGAAGATATCAGAAAATTTAACTCTGATCTTGTCAAGAAAATTCTAGAAGATAACAAAAGTTTAAAATCAGCTAGGCGAAAACTTTGTGTTGGAAGAAAAGGTATTTTTGCACTAAAGAGGGCAGATGGAACAATCACCAAAATCAATAAAGAAATAGTACACATTGTCGAAAAATTCTATAACGATTTATATAAATGTGAAGATCAGAGGGAAATCAACTTATGTGATCCACGAGAAAACTTAACAGAAACCGATGCCATAATCCCAGTGATGACAGACGAAGTTTTACAAGCCATTAAATTTATGAAAAAAGGTAAATGCCCCGGAGAAGGTGGAATTACAATCGACCTTATCAAAGAAGCAGGAGAAGAATTTGCAAAAATGCTATCCTTACTGTTTTCCAAATGTCTCCAGAAGTCAGATGTACCAGAAGATTGGAATAATGCTGTGATGGTGCTACTTTACAAGAAAGGAGAGAAGGAAAACATTAAAAACTACCGTCCAATCAGCTTACTGTCAGTGATTTATAAAATTTTCACCAAAGTTTTAACGACAAGACTTGAATCAGCTCTGGACTCAGCTCAACCTAGAGAACAAGCAGGATTCCGAAGTGGATTCAGCACAATGGATCATATCCAAACGGTAAGGGAACTCATAGAAAAACATAAGGAATATAATTTACCTCTTTGCCCTGCCTTTATTGATTATGAAAAAGCATTTGATTCGGTCTACACATCAGCAGTAGTAGAATCTCTGGAGGACATTGGTATAGACAAACCTTACATTAATATTATAAAGAAGATTTACAAGAAAGCAACAGCAACCATCCGCTTGGACAAAGGAAAAGCAAAGATCAAGCTTGGAAGAGGGGTAAGACAAGGAGACACCATTTTGCCTAAGCTTTTTACTGCTGTCTTAGAAAATATTTTCAAGAAGCTGGATTGGGAAAACAAAGGGATTAGAGTAAATGGGTAATATTTAAGTCATCGCCGATTCGCTGACGACATTTTAATTTTCAGTAACAGTCCTGAAGAATTGGAAAATATGCTAAAAGATTTGGCAGAAGCTAGCATTAATGTGGGATTAAAAATAAACTTGGAAAAGACTAAGGTGATGTTCAATTCATTTGCATCAAAAAAGAAAATCGTCTACAACAACACTGAAATTAAAGAAGTGCAAAGTTACGTGTACCTTGGGCAAGAAATATCATCTGATAATAGTATCATGAATGAAATCAATAGAAGAATAAGAAATGGATGGAGTGCTTTTGGGAAGAACAATATTATTCTGAAGAGTAGCATGCCCCTGTGTTTGAAAAGAAAGGTATTTAACCAATGTGTTTTGCCTGTCCTAACTTATGGAGCAGAAACATGGACGCTAACAAAACGGATGGTACAAAGATTACAAACAACACAGAGAAGTATGGAAAGATGTATGCTAGGTATAACTAGAAGAGACAGAAAAAGAATAACCTGGATAAGAAGTCAGACGAAAGTTTTTGACATCATTGAAAGAATTAAACGGCTAAAATGGAAATGGGCTGGGCACATCGCAAGAAGACAAGACAATAGATGGAGCACAAACACCCTACAGTGGTATCCCAGAGATGTAAAACGGCCAAGAAGATGACCTCAAGTAAGATGGAGTGATGAAATCAGAAAAGTAGCCGGTGTAAATTGGATGACTAAAGCACTAGACAGGAAACATTGGAAAAATCTGGGGGAGACCTACATCCAGCAGTGGATTGAAAACGGTTGATGATGATGATGATGATGATGATTTGTAGAATGATATTAATTTAAATATTGCTTCTATTGCAGTGAAACCTACACCTTAGTGAACGGATATATCAGTTCGCGGCGCTGAGAAGGTTAATGACAGTTTGACATTATTATTGGTACTGATGTAGTACAACAAGGTGCATTAACTATTTCTGGTAATGATGTTAAGATAAATAAGTATCAGATTAATTCTTCTGTTAATGTTATTAATGTAAGTGAATTAGCTGAAAATTCTAAATTTAACCCTTATTCTTCTACCTTACACATTAGTAATGCACAAGTTCTAAACCAAAACAAAAATCTGACTGCAAATCAGTTAAATTATTCTAGCTCAGAAATTAAAGAGTTACGTTTAGAAAATCAAAATTTAAGTGCTCAAGCTGAAAGAAAGTATAAATTGTTAGAAATAGAAGTAATCAAATTAAAAGAAGCATTTCTGTCAGAAAAAACAAAATCAAGAATTGTGGTAACATCCCTGAAATCTAAATTACATGATATGGAAAGAGATGGTTGCAAGATATAAAATTCTAATTAGATAAAGGATGTAAATGATCAGAGCAATTTAAAGTAAGTCTAATTAAAGCCAATAACAACTCCAAACAATTAGTAAAACTGTTACAAGAATCTGAAGATGAGTGTTCTAAAATAAAAATGTCTAAAAGAAGAATTCAGAGAAAATTAGATAATCCCCAGGAAGATTTTGAATATTTACAACAAGAATTGGTTAAACTTAAGAAGCAAATTAAGAAAAATAACAGTGTTAAAAACCTTAAGAATGATTCAGATTCCACTAATTTCGAAAATAAAGAAAATATGATGTGTTTTTCCAGAAATGAAAACAACCAGAAATTGGATGTAATAAATAAAGAAAATCTTAGAAACGTTAATCTTAAGAAAATGTCCAGAAATAAGGAATTGAGTAATTTTGCTAAGAAACATAAGGATATTCCTAAATCATCAGATGAATTTGAAGATGAATCTGAAATAAATTAATATGAAATTATCAAATTAAGAAACAAAAGCAGAAGTTTACTAAAAAGGAGCCTGGTGACAGAAGCTCTTGTTTCGAAAAAAGTAGAAGTAAATTTGACTTAAATTCCAAAAATGTCATCAATAATTTCGGAGATGACACTTTGTTGTCACCGATGTTGATGAGTATGGTATCACCGATCCTGACAAATCCTTTGATTCTGAAGATGCCACAGAATTCTGAAGAAACAAGAAAACTTTATATGATAGTGACTATGAAATGTGATGAAAGAAGAAAGAAAAAAAAAGACAAGAAGAAAAAAAAAAAGAAGAAAATAATGAAGAAGAATAAATAATTTTTAATGATGCTTTATGACGTTAGGAGTCATTAAGATGGATGCGCCTTTTGAAAAGCGAACTGTTAAGTTTTAATTATTGACTGTCCAAAAAATTAGACAATGAACTTTCATGACAATGCTTCCAGCCGAACTTTTTGCGTTTTAGAAGCTGAACTGTTTAACTCTTCACGACCCAGTAGTTTAAATTATACTTTTTTTTTAAAAAAAGAACTTTGGGTGCTGCTTTTTTTTATATCTTTTAAGGTGCTCCTGTTGCTCCTCCCAGCGAATCTACGCTGTCATCTGAGGGCAAGTGATCAATCAGTTTTGCCGAGATATGGGTTACATTTAACGGCAGAAGTGCCATCTACTTCTTAAGCACCTGCTCATAACAGCGTCAATTGAGATCGCACACCACAAATGGCCCAAGATCCAATCAGATACTGCCATGTGACGGCTACTTCACGAGCTAAGTCATGTGAGGGATTTCAAGTAGTTTTAGAAGATTTATGATTTGCACTGGAAAAATTATATGTATCGAAAAATTCGAGATTAAAACAGAACCCCCCCCCCCCCCCAACAGAAGTAAAACAATTACCTTTTATTTCAGAAAAACTATGTTACCCTGAACTTCTTTTTATTAATGGGATTATTGTAATTATCTAGAAGTTAACCCCTTCGGGACGAGTATCTTCTACAGATTGTTTAATCTTTTATCACCATTTTTTCAAAACAGATATTTTTGCTTAATTTAATTGGAAAAATGCCCTGATTAAATAAAACAAAACTTACAATAAAAAATAACTGGTGGGAATAATCTTCGATTCTGAGTACCTAGTACCTTATGCTGTATACGTTCTGCTGTATGCCGTATGTTCATCCCCAAGGGGTTAATAATTAATCTAAAATAATTAAAACATTGATTTTATAAAAAAAAATAGCATTATTAGTTTGAATGTTTAATTGCTCTCATAAAAAATTTATTATATATTGATAATCCTAACTTTTAAAATTATTTTTATAACTACTCAAGTCCTTCTTATAATATTTGAATTGCTATTACACAGTGAGTAAATGGTAAGAAATACAGTAAATATTCAAACATGTTCAAAAGCAACAACATACCTTTGGCCCTAAGTTGAATTAATTTTAAATATTGTTGGATAGTGCACTGAGTATCCACATCAATGTCCATGCTGGCTAAAAAGTTCTGTATCAAAGGCACAAGTCCTGGAAATTCATTTGCTTTGCCATTGATAATTTCATTCACAGTCATCAATGTACAGCTGCATGGATTACAACATCCTTCAGCCATATAGGCTGTTGCTTCTGAAGGGCTCTCACCTACATATTAAATTAGATTAAAAAATATATAATGAAATGTAATAGTGGATTACTTTCAACATACGGCAAACGAAATACAAAGAAGGAATAAATCTCGGCTGGATGATTTTTAAGCATATGAACATTTAAAGCAATACAGAAATTTAACAATTGAGAAATAATAACTGTTAAAAAAAAAAGGTTCCAGTTTTTTTTTTAAATAGAAAATTAAAATAGTTTATTCTCTTTCACCTCAGGGAAGCAAATTAACTCTAAGACAATTTTTAAACATGAAAAGCAAAATTAGAAAAATGCTTTCCTAGGAGAGAGGGAGGAGGTGTTAAGAGATACGGGAGTGAAAATTCTTAGTTCTTTAAGTTAGCTGGAAAAAATTAATTTTACATCCCCTTCCCTCCTTCAAAAAATATGGATGCACTGAATAGTGATTTTGTCCAAATATCGAATATTCGGCCTACAGGTGAACCGAACATTTGGACAGCCGAATAGTAACCGTTAGGTCGAATACTGAATATTTGGTCGCTGAATAGTAACTATTTGGCCAAATACCGAATATTCGGCTGGCCAAATGCTGAATATGCAGCTAGCTGTATACTTTTATATTTCAAAGTTTAAAGACATTGAAATTTTAAATTTTAAAACAATTTTACGTAATAGTTAATAGGGCCATTCCATGGTAACTGAAGTTACGTTTAGAACAATTTCCTGCAGTAATTTTAGTAATATAACACCAAAAAATATTCAAATGTGAAGTGGACATGAATTGCGTGTAAAATTACCTGAAAAATGAGAATGAAAATATTTTTTATGGTAACTTATGTTCTTTTTTCAGTAATGTCAGTTACCATAATAAATGTAACTGAAAGAGTTCAAGAAATAACACTAATATTGGGTAATTTTTATCTACATTGAACTTTGAATAGGTGTAATTAACAAATTGTCAACTTTACATTTTTTTTTTTTTTTTTTTTTTTTTGTGTGTGTGTGTGTGTGTGTGTTATATTACTAAAATTACTGAAGTAAATTGTTCTAAACGTAATGTAAATTATCATGGAATAACCCATGAAACAGTACAGAAACATTCCATGAAACATTACAGAAACTTACATTTTAATAAACAAGAGTTTTTTAAAAGTAAACTTTATCCTGAAAAAAATTGCTTTTTGAGTTATTTAAGAGGAGGATAGTTATAAAACTTTTTTAATTAATAAAAATTTAAATTTCATGGTGTGGCGGTAAGAAATGATCGTTTAAGTGGTTAAAGTACACGTTGTGAAGTTCTTTTAATAAATTACTATTGACCGTTAAAGAAATAATAAAACTGGAGAGTTCTTACTTGAAATGTAGACAGTGAAGAGGCAATTTGATGAAAACAAATATTCTTTATTTCTTACGTTAGTAGCGGTAGAAGGTTATGAAAATACTTGCTTCTGGTCACCATTTTAAAATAGAAGAACTAATCTTTTAAGAAGAAAAATAGCAGCCAACACGGAATAAATACATGGGATTCCTTTTAATGAGAGCAGCACAACTTTAAAGGATTAAACTTTGAAAAAAAAAAACACATCCACTTAAATAAAATATCAAACTCATTCGGCCAAAAAAAAAAGCGGCACGGCATTCGAACGGCCGGCCAGCGGGCTGGCGCTTCGCTAAATCTACGTTAAAAGACTACATCTTTTTCAGACAACATCAAACCAAATTCTGAATTCAAAATTAACGAGTTTTAGTTTTTAAATGATGAATACGGGGTTGACAAAGTAATTAAAAGGCAGAATTTAAATTGATTAGCTAAATTAACATTTACGGGAAATTAATGAAAATCGAATTACAAGCTGCAGAATTAAAAAAAGTTTCACTGATTGGAAAACGAAACAAAACGATTCTCCTGTCAGCGATCGGCGTCAAAAGGGGGCGGCGCATAATCCAATGATGTCATCATAATCAAATCGACTCCGACGAAATGAGAGCTCCAAGATATGCTCCTAAAATACGGAGTGCGCATGCGCAAGCTGCCGATCCGCTCCCAACGCAGATATGAATATCGGCGGTGAAAAATGAACTTGCTTTACGGTGAGGGATAAAAGCGTCAACATCGTGGCGTAAAGATTGAGTTTAAATAGACATCGATGCAAAAAAAAAAAAATAGCTGAAAGGAAATAAAAATAAACCAAATTTAAATACTGTGAGAAGTATTCTCACACATGGCTTCTTCTGTCAATTAAAACAAAAAAATAAAATTTTCTTAAATTCTAAAACAAACATTTTAAAATCAAAGAGAAATTGCAAAAAAAAAATTGGAAGAAAAACTTTACAGGATCATATACTATTTATTTGTCAGGAAGAGACAAAAGTAAAAATAAATAAACAAACAATACAATCTATTCAAACAGTGGCAACTTAACAAGAATAACTTTTCTACTCTTTTTGATTTAGAAAGGAAGTTTTTAAATGCATCCTAGTTCAGTATCTGGAGCGGACATTCATTTTCAGAGATTGTAAATGTACAGGTTGTTCTTAAAATCTTGCAACAAACTTTCAACAGAGATAATATGGTCATGAGAAACATTTTTTGAATAAGAAACAACATCTCAATCTATTTATTCCATTAAAGTTACAATACAGTAGAAGATCTTTATAACGCAAACCTAAAAACGCAATGTTGTGTGTTATATAGAATTTTGCGTTATATGGATCATATTTCACACATAATTAAATTTACCTTGTAAACATGGCCAAATATGTCTGAAACATATCAAAATACATTAGAGTATCTTTATACTGTATTCCTTGTCACCAAGAATATCCAGATTATAAATTTTTGCATTATATAGATCATTCCACATTGTTAAAATTACTTTACATACACATGGTCCAACTATACCTGGACCAAATCATTCATTATATAACTCATTTTCAAAAATGTTTATTCTAATAATAGCAATTTTTTTCATTAAAAAGTTCTGAATTAAGGAGATAAAGTTGAACTAATGTATCAAATTTAGTTTTCTAGAGAGTATCAATTTTTTACAATGTGGGAATTCAGGTGCTTTTTAACTTCAAAATTCATTGTTTACATTTGAGAAGTTGTGCGTTATATGGAGAATTGCGTTATATAGAATTGCATTATAAAGATCTTCTACTGTATATTCAATCAAAAATACAGGGTGAAACTGAATTTTCATTCACAACTTTATCAACAATGAAGATATTTTAGAGAGATTTGTTTCATATTAAGTTTTCTTGTATTAAATGTAATGATATCATTGAAAATGACTAAATTTTAACCAGTGACACAGTATGAATACTGTCAACTGCATTCTAAATAAAGGAACATCAAGGCTCATAGTTGTTTAGATATGAATGGTGGCAATTTTCAGTCCTTCTCATCATGATATTATATTTCACAGAAATCGAAACAAGTCTGTTGAAAATATATGATGTCTTCATTATTGTTAAAGTAACAAACAAAAACCCAAGTTTGACCTTGAGTGAAATGAGATACACTGTATTTATGATTGAGTAAGTGGATTGTGATTATGGTTTCCTGGACAAAAATTGTCTGACTTGATGTCGATTATCAAAACCCTGAAAGTTTTTCTATTTTGTTTAGAAACAATAGCAGACTTTTTTGTGAAAACACAAGAAACAGATTATTTACTGGACAATGTTCAGGGACTTGCATTTGTAGATTTTACAAATTAAGTGGTATTTTACAAATAGCAAATAAATAATGTAAAAACATTCTCTTTTATTTAAATATGATTTTGTTTCTGATTATTTTGAATATCTTTATAGGTTTTTAAAAATATGTTTAAAATTTTTTTTAACTATTCAGTTTGGCCAAATATTTTGATATTCGGTATAAGCCGAATACCAAATATTCGATGCACCACTATAAAAAAAATATAAATAAAATTTAGTTAGTTTGAAAGTTCAGGGAGGTGTAATGGCCTCTATTCCTGCACTCATGGTAGATACAAAAATTCTATAGTTAAACCATTAAAAAACAAGAACAAAAAATCAGACATTTAGCATATGCAGATTATGAAACACTTTCCGATACAGTAGACTCCCTAAAATCTGCAAATGCCTAAAATCTGCACATCATCGCAGATATAAACAATGAAACTTTCACTTCCGATGTAGAGGCAAAATTACAAAATTTTTCAGTTCATTTCATTCTGCATGTATTTTAATATGTAATTTTCGATAACGTGACTGAACGTGGGACTTTTCATGAAATATAAATTTATTTCAGAAAAAAATCAAGATATTGCTGATATCACTGGTAATCACAATCTTTTTATCAAATACATTTATGTATTAATCAAGATTTTTTGGTTATTAAGATTGGTTAAACCTGAAATAAATCTTCCTTACTTTATGATTTTGATGTGAATTAATAGGGTACATTTATGAGGAAAGATTCATTGAATAATTCAAGGAAAATGTATCTCATGTTTATAATGCATATTTAATTATACATCATTAAATATTTACTTGATCTTTATTTTTAATAATTTTTAAAATTATCTTACTTTATATCATTTTAGTTTATTACTGTACTTAATTGTTTTAATATTATACTATATTGCTAGCTTTCATTATCATTTTGATTGCATTATTGCATTTAAATTATTGTTTAAAAAATGTAAACAAAGCAATAACCAGAAATCCGCAAATATCTAAAATTCGCACAACCTCTGGTCCTAAGCTGTGCAGATTTGAGGGAATCTACTTGTACTAACAAAATAAAATATCTAAAACAATTTAAAAAACACATAATGCAGAAAAAATTATTTTTCTACTATTGCTACCCATATCCAGTAACGGGTTTAAATTCTTTCGTGCAGTCCTGTATATGATCTATAGAAATTTATACACATCATTTAATAAACTTTAAATTAGTTAAATTTAAAAAAAGCATACTACAGCTGAAAAAATACTTCCAGCATGGCTATATACTCTATAATCTATAAAAAACACGTTGTAGCACACCTTAGTGATCTATATGAATTTCATTTTTTTGAAATAGATAACATCATTAAAATGAACCAAAAACACATTTCATCTATGAATTATAATGTAATGGAATTTTTTTGTGCATCCATGTAAACAAATTATAAATGCTACCTTTTATATAATCTACAGCACACTTATGTATTGTATGTTTAGTACATTAAATGAAGCTACCTTGCCTTCTTTCATTTGTTAATTCGCCTGAAATAATACAATATAAAATGGGGTGTTAGAAAACGTTAACTTACAAGTAGTGAGGTCTGTTCGGAACCAGAATTTTTCATCGAGTATAGCATCTCTTTTTTGAGCTTTAATTAAATTCTCATCTACCTAATAAAAGTAGGTTAAAAGGTTATTTTAAACTACAATCTTGTATTATACAGACATTAATCAACATTTGTGTTTAACAAAGTTTTAAAAAGCAAAATTTTAATTAACAAAAGCTCAAAAAGCACTTAATCTCATGAATCTATCTATAAGATAGCTGCTATACATCATCCTAAATAAAAATACCTTCAGACATAAGTCCCTCACAAAATTCAAAACACATTTGAATAACACAGACCAAACAAAGAAAGAAAAATAATTTCACATTGTTTTGCTTTTTAAGTAAGTTAATATCTGCACATTATTATTGATATTTTTTTTTTACTAGTTTTTTATTTCAGCTAAAAGATTTAAAACTATAGAAAATTCTGTTTAAAGCAGAATCGATTCTGAGAGATTTTTTTTTTTTTTTGGGGGGGGGGGGGGGGCATAGACAGAGTTTAGTGTATTAAGATTTATTCTGCAAGACTTCCTGGATTAGACAGATTTCTGCATTACACATGAATCACTTTTAGATGTACGATACATATTTTTGCAATTGTTTTGACAAGAACTCTTAATACCTATGTCAATGGAATTCTAAGATTTAAAAATTTTTTGGCATTTTATGCCTAACGCTTTGAACTATTTATGTCTCAATCACAGACCTCACAATTGCTTCTTAAATCTTAACACCCTGACCACCGAGCAAAAGGGCAAATTGTAATGTTGTTTTCTCTGTTAATTTTTTTTTTTAAATGCTAAAAAAAGATTTTTCCAACTTGGTATAAAAAATATAATTATGTATATGAATATAATCCTTAACCCGTGGGAAGTCGCACATACCCAGAGTGTGAATTGTTTTTACTTTGTCACCAATAAATACAAATAGTAATCGTAACCTTACAAAGTCTATAAATTCTGAAATAAATTTAGTTGAAGAATATTTTTTTAGAAAATACTAGTGACCGTCGTAAAAACCGTATGCACCTGGGGTATGTTACACCCCATGCGACTACTCCCGGGTTAAGAGTATTATTCATTTCTCAGTTTTTTTAAAACTGCTTTATACCTATAGAATTATATCAACTTAAATAATTATATAATTATTTTATTGCAGTGAAACCTACAGTTTAGTGAACGCATATATCAGTCATGGTAGTGATAAGGTTAAAATAAATAAATATACAAATCTTTGCTTTTTACTGTGTCATATCACACGAGCTAATCTTTGGTCTTTTACTAAAGATATGTCGTGTGGTGACCGACATTAAAGAATAGTCCCAATGTAACCTGTGCATGTCGTAAGAGGCGACTAAAGGGGGTTGGGCAAAAGGCAGGCAACCTTTCCCTGTAAAAAAAAAAAAAAAAAAAAAAAAAAAAAAAAAGCGTCATTGCGAAGCCTTTAAATAGAGATGTTAGATGGACTGATCTCATCAGAGATCGGAAGGTCTGGCAAGGTATAATAAGGGAGGACAAAATCCTTCATGGATTGTAGTACCATTGTGTATATGTATGTATATCACATGTTGCACAATAAGCAGTTCCACAAGATTCGTATTACAAAATTTAACTTTTAGCAGTTGCAAAAAGAGAATACAAAAGCACAGACAAAAGTTTGGCTGAAAATATTTTACAAAATTAGAATTTCTTGTACTTTTTTGGATTTTCAGGAAAGTTTTAAAGTTCTCAAACTTTACCTGCACTTAAAAAACTCTCCCTGTTGCACATCACCCATAGTATTAATATGAATCTAAACAGCCCTTTTGAAAAAAAAAATAAAGTTTTATAGAATTTAAATTGGAATTAATTAGAAATACATAATAGACATGAAAGATTATCTTACTTTTTTACTTAAGCATTGTTAAGATTATCTCCATATTAGATAAACAGCAGAATTATTACTGGACTTGGTTTATAATTACTGTAACTATAAACATCAACTGAACACAGAATTTTTTGCTGCAATAATATTTTTTTCAAAATTCAAAAAGTCTATCCACAAAATAAAATAAAATGTTTTCACTTTCTGCTAAAATTTTTTACTTAAACTGAGAGGGAAAGGAGCTTATTCAACTTTAAGGGTGCGTTTGGCAGCATTATAAAATGGGTTAACATGAGGGACAGAAAAGTTTAAAAATGTAAGTCAATTTTTTTTTTTTTTTTGGGGGGGGGGGGGGTGGACGTTTTAATCATGTTATTTCTTGTTACTTATTGATAGTTAAAATACTAATATTTTTTTTTTATAAAATATTAAAATTCAACTTTTCTCAATGGCAAGTACAGATTTGAATTACTATTTAAAGTTATAGTTTAAGATTTTCTTATAAGTTGTTTTGCACATTATTAATAATCCTTTAGTGATGTCATGACTAATTTAAAAATTTAGTTTAGAAATGAAAATGAAAGATACCAAGACAAAAAGAGCAGGGAAACGTATATTTCATTAGTATACTGGTGTTTTAGCAATTTTTTTCTGATTTTAGCTTTTTTGTTTCACTGAAGAAATTTTTAAGTTAGCTTGAAAACCTCTCTGAATAGCTTATTACTTGATTCAACAATGAATTCAAGGTGTGGCTTAGAGAGGGAGGGCAAATTCTATCCCAAAGCATTAAATTCTCCGTTGTATCAGAATGTTTTTAGCTATTGTTTTTTAATAATGGTCGGAAAGAGAAAATTCCCCCCTCCCCACATCATTCCATAGCCTCTTCCACCTTCCTACTGGAGCTTCAGAAATCCTCCGCGAAGAAAAATGACTGAGGAAGCACGTAATAAACTTTTCACTGCACTTTAAATATTATTGCATTATACATGCTAATAACTTAAGTCTGTGATAAAACAAACACATTTTTTGATAGAAAAATGAAGACTTCTTTATATCACAAAATGCTATGAAAAATTTACTGAATCATGAAAAGTTACAATAAATAATTTAACTTTGAAGAATAATCAAGCAGTATAATTTGAGGATTGTAAGTCATTAGAAACATAGAAATCTACATTTAATGTTGCTATGTAATGTACTAAATTTTTTTTTCTAAGAATGTGCCATTTGTCAACTATATATTATTCAAAATAAAACTAGAAAAAGTAGAATTTAATAATGCAGCAATATAATAATTTTACTTCAAATGCAACAACTAAAAAAGAATTAAATTATTTTATAAAATAGAAAAAGACTCAATTGACTGAATGAAAATTAATTATGTATACTATATACAAAGAGAGAGATGTGATGATAGCATTATTTAAGAGATTTAAGTCTCTTGACTTACTTGCATCTTATAAATTAAGAAATAAGCTAACCTAATTATTATTTAAAACAAATAGACACATCAATTACTATAAGAGAAAATACATTGACATCTAATTGAGGTGATATTATTTAAAAGAACAATTAATGTAAATTTAGAGTCAGGCTTCAACATCTTAAGAGTTATTAAAAATACTTAAAGTCCCCAAACCCCTCCCACTATCCTTTTCAAACACAATAATTATCAAATTGCTTCAAAATTTGCTGCAAAAATTTTAGTTATAGCTGTTCAATACACAGAAGTTCAACAGTTTTGCTAATATACTTTTACAATTTCAAGGAAAAAATGCAATAAGACAAACTTTTTAATAGTAACAAAATTTCAAAGAGATAGGATGTATGAAAAGTTTTAATTCTTGTGATACAGATATAAGAATTTAATACTGTACTTTTGATAGTGGAATTAACAAATTCAGCTGGAAAGTTAGAATGACTCTTGTGAGTATCACTATGAATACAACGTATGCTGCATTCTCAAATTCAGTAAGTTGTACCTAAAATTACAAAATATATTTTAATACAGCTGAACAGAAAATCATTATACAGTAGAATCTATATTTTCTAATTCATAAATAACCATACTCTTAGTGAAATGATAATTCCTATTAACTTTAATCTGGCTGTAATAAGGGCATGGAACTAATATTCTTTGTTCCATGTATCAATCAGATTTAGTTAAAATAAAATATTTTGGTTCCAGTATTTGTTCCATTAAAAAGTAACAGTTTTATGTTTCAGTTCTGGTTTTGTTCCATAAGAAATAACATTTTTATCTGATTTTTGGCTCTGTTCCAATTCAAAATTAGGATTTCAATAAATTTTCAAAAGGTGCATACTTAAGCTAATACAAGTTTTATCATGCCGAACTGTCAATTTTTATTTTCCTTTCGAAATATTTATGTCAAAAAGGCAAAGATAAAAAGTAAAGAATGTCAATGGCTTGTACTTCATCTTTGAAATAATTAAAATTTTTAAAAACTAAAATTAAAAAAAAATGTGCTTTCAGTTCAGTTCTGGAGCAGAAAAATAATTTTGATTCATTTCCAAAATAAAAAACAATATGTGCTCAGTTCTTCTTTTTACTATTTTTTTTCTTCTATCAGAAATGTTTTCAGTTCTGTTCCAACTTGAAGCTATGTCTGTACATCCCAATTTAGATAACTGTCATATGCATAAGCTGACCAAAGTACTAAAAACAAAACCACCATAAACTGTTTTTCACAATTTCTTTTAATTTTGAATTCAGAAATGACTGAATCTTAAGATTCAGTAAAGACATGACAAAATGCAATGCAAGTCATATGGATGCAGAACATATCTTATTCAAATGCATTGAATGGATTTAAAAACCTGGAAAAGACTAATCCAAGTGCTTTAAGTAACTTGGATAGATTATAAAATTTTGTGATAGAAATAGCAAAGGTGGGAAAAAAATGCACCATTTTTTCTTGAATATTTAATACATCATTTATCACATTGCTAACTAAGCGTAGAATCAACAGAGTAAAAAATGTCCAAGTCGGGAATTGAACCCAGAACCCTTGAAATAGCACTCTGAAAAGTGCTCTAGCATTTAAATTATGAGGACGATACCTAGCTTCGGCTGGGACATTTTTCACTGGTTCTATGCTTAGTTAGCAATGTCATAAATCATATATTAAATATTCAATAATTTAGAGAGTAATTTCATAGCTGGAAATTAATTAAAAAATTAATTTTAAAATAGTTTTTTCTTTCTTTTAAAAATATAAATAAAAACTGGTGTGAAACAGTAAGAACTAAAAGATCTTCTTAAAACACCATAAAATTTTTTTTTAATGTGCTAGGCCTTTCGAAAGAACTTAAGTTTTTTTTTTTTTTTTTTTTGTTAAGCGCAAAGAAAACATGCTTCTACTATGAATGCAGCAGCAAGACAAAGTCTTGCTGCAGCACAGTCTTCAGTCTTGCTGCTGCTTTCATAGTAGGAGCACATCTTCTTTGTGCCTCATGAAGAAAGACTAAGTTTTTTAAAAAGGCCTAGCATATTTAAAATTTTTTGATGGTGCTTTAAGAAGATATTTTAATTCTCACTCTTTCTTTTTCATTATTTGCATCTTTTACATGGTTACTAGAAATGATGAAAATAGAAAGATATTTCTATGTTTTCCTTAATGTTATTTCAATTAGTTTTATTTTTACTTAAAATAATTTACTTATGATACTGATTATTTACCTTATTTATATTAATTTATTTAGTTTTCTAAGGGATTTGCATACTTATAAAATGTCCCAGTTATCAATCCATTCAATGTCCTTAGTCTTGTGAATATCAGGTACACAGAAATCTATTGCTAAAATTTTATGAAAGTTTAATAAATATTTATCAAAATATTAATGCATCAATTATAACAATTACTTATGGGTAAAGTACATAAGGATAATAAAAATGTATCTTTACAACGTCAACTTAACAATTTTAAGAAGGATTCAAAAATAGAAAATTGTTTAGAAAATAAACCTTTCTGATTATATAATAATAATAAAAAAAATCAATTCTCTGTTTAAATAATGTTAACACATTCTGCTTGAAGACATTTTGTTGGAATGGATCCACAGAATCTTCAAAATATCATTTCCCAACCATTAGTTTCTAAAAAAAAATGGGACAACTTTTTCTTTTTGAGAATATTGAATTTATTTAGTTTTTATATAAAATAAATTCAAAGGGTAAACTTTGACATGAAATTATATGTACTGAGGATAAACTTAATTTCTATCAATCACAAGCTGATAATGCCAATTGCAAAACCAGAAATCATTGAGAACTAGAAATGTTTTTAAACTAAAAAAGGCAATTATGCACGATTCATTGTGCAAGCTGAAAGTGACTCTCTTTTGTAAGATAACACAGAATCACATTTTATGATAATTCTGAAATCTAAGAGTTCTAATAGCAAGTTTTGCTGCATTCAATGTATTCCCCAGAATTGGTTTCATTTAACAACGAGTATGTTCATTGTTATACAAGTTGTCCTTGGACTCATGAGCCAAACTGTACAGGAAGTTAAAAGTACACATAAAGAAGGAATTTTGGTGTAGCAATGTGGGGTCGAGAATGAAAAGTGTTGACGAAAAACAAGAAACATGGAGGAAATGAAAGCGAGTGTTTAATGACACAACAATGACAGTAAGTGCTGAAATGTGCCACCACCAACATCGACACAGGCCTGGCAGCATCTAGCAAGTGACTGGTGTACTTTTTTGAAGATTCCAGATGTTTCACGAACAATTACAGCAGTGAATGGAAGTCTTGCAATAAGCAGGGGTGTAGTGGTGGGTATACGCAGGTATAAGCCGTATACCTTCTGGATTTATTAAAAAAAGCTCCGTATACCCCTTGTTTTGCAAATAAAGCTATAGCGTACACTCTAGAAATGACGTTCATGACTTTAGCGTGTACCCTCTTCCTATAGCGTATACCCTCTGGTTTATTTACGACTACAACACTGGCAATAAGGTCCTCATCAGAGTGAATTGGTGTCACATAGATGAGACACCTGGAATCTTTGAAAAGGTACGCCAGTCATCTGCTAGACTCTGCCAGTCCTGTATTGATGTTGGTGGTGACATATTGCACATACTGCAATTGTTATGTCACTAAAACACTTGTTTGGATTACCTCCACATTTCCAGTTTTTTGTCAGCACTTTTCATTTCTGAACCCACACTACTATACCAAAATTGCTTCTTTATGTGTACTTTACCTTTCCTGCCCATGAGTTCAGCGACACCTTGTACAACTTCTTTGATTGGCATATAATATTTTCATGATAGTTTGCAAAATCATTTACTTTCATGACATAAACACCCTATTAAAACATTCACTGCCATGAGCATCCCAGGTGGGTCTCAAAATTTTTTCATTCCGTGCCGTGAGCATCACCCATGGGCCACAGGTAGCTTTCCATATAATATTAAATAAAAATTGTGGGCAGGTTAGCAATGACTTTATACTTGTTTTCTCTGGGATAACTGTAACTCACTATATTTTTGTGAACTTACTCTGAATTATGTATACTGTATTTATTTTACAACAAATAAACCCTTTAAGTCCTTGGGGACAGCCCTTGGAGACGAACGACTGGTATACATAAGGTGCCAGAATCCGTGATTATTTTCACCAGTAATTTTTATTGTAAATTTTGCCTTATTTAATCCAAGTATTTTCTCGATTCAATTAGGCAAAAATTTCTGTTTTGAAAAAACGGTAATAAAAGATTAAAAATTCTATAAAAGATGCTTAAAACACTTTAATTAGTCTTTTTAAGTTTGGCAGCTTGGTGATCACTTTAAATTCCTATGGGGGCTATGAACGTGTTAAAGATGATCTCAAATTCAGATAGGCTACTTTCTTACACATTCACGAAGTTACTTTCATTTGAAAATGCATAGAAATTGCAGTTCTTTTTATTCCAATACAAAGAAATTGAACAATGTTTTCTGTTATCTTATAAAGGTAAAGTATCTTTCAGGAAATGATGTCAAGGTTGGTGTTCTAAGTCAATTTTACTGACACAATAGACTGCGAGAAGAGTTATTAAACGAACAACTATATTACAAGATGTAACTGCAGTTACAGGAGAAAAACAAACAAACAAAAAAACCTAGAGAACAGGAATTCTGCTTTTTCAGAATTTAGTGTCGCCCCAACATTTCCATTACTTCATTTTCTTCTGATGGACTGGTGGCTTCTATTATTATGAAACAGCCATTATAAATGAAGCGTTTAGGTGAAGATGAAAGAGCAGTCGTAAAAAGTTAGAACTCTGATTTTCTGGTCAGAATGGGAAAATCAGAGTTCTAACTTTTTACGACTGCTCTTTCATCTTCACCGAAATGCTTCATTTATAATGGCTATTTCATAATAATAGAAGCCACTAGTTCATCAGAAGAAAATAACTCAGTTAAGTAGGCTCGGATAATTGGGACTCTACTGTGGTGCAAAACATATTTTAAGACTTAAATTATTTTAAGATTTAAAGCACACGCTTTTATTTTATGTAAAATGACGTCATTTGCATTAGTATAGATACTTAAATTTAAATATAGTTTATAATAGCTCCATGTTTTATCATAAATCATTCATTTATTTATATTTTTCTCAAAATAGCACATATTTTCATTACATTTTTTCAGTTTTTATGGGGAAATGGCAACAAGAAGATATAATTGCTATTTTTCAACTATTTTTTCTTTACTTTCTACAGAAATGGAGTACTTGAGTTGCCAAAATGAAACAAATGTTGCTAAAAACCACAAAAAAATTAATATTTCAAAAATAAATGGAGATGCAGTTTTCAAACAAATTGCATTAAAAAGTACTTTTTTTCCCCCAATACGATGGTATAAACATTGAAAATGTGCGATGCTTAGAAGTTTAAAAAAATACTGTAGAGCATTTAATCACACAATGAAACATTGGCTTTTGTTTTACGGCTAGCTTATACAAGGTAACGTTATTTATTGGAGATGACACAAAATAAGCTGGGAGAAAAAAATAGCATACTGGGGGCTAAAAAAAAAAAAAAAAAAAAAAAAAACTTTAAATCTCAGGTGCTTTAATAGTAATCATGCCTGCAAATTTCACACATTTATATGCAAAAATGAACTCATGAAAGTGGTGAAAAATTCTCACTGTTAAATGAGGGGAAATATAAATTTGATAATATCTTGAATCATGCAATAATGATTTTGTGGCTACATGCTAAGATTTATATGGATTTCTAAGAAGAGACTTTTAACAGCTTTTCTCATAAATGTTTAAAGTATACCTCCATTGATCTGAACTCCACTCTCCATCCAATGCTACTATTTGGAGGTGGTGGCTTGAAACGCATTGTCTGCCAGTTTGTAGACTGAATATTCTGAAAAATAATATCTTGAAACGTTTAGAATTAGAAATAGATTTCAATCAAACATTTAAAAAAATAATTTTGTTTTCATAAAATATTTAAATGGTAGAAAATTACTACATATGAAATTTAAGTTTTCAATAAAAAATGATTTAAAAGTAAGCTATTAATTTGATACATTTTGAGGACAACATTTTGAGCTAATAAGTCAATAAGTGTTGGAACGTTGCAGGTATTTGAGAACAAAATAATGCCTGCTTTCAAACATGAACAGACATTAGAGATACAGCATTTTTTTACATTTTAATGTTCTGTACAGGTGATCACATTCACAATGGATGACATCATTCATTGAAACCAACGTCAGCCGCAATTATCACCTCTATGCAGCGTCAAAATTAACTGAAGGCAATAATTAAATGGGTCACTAGATTAATATTAACACAATTATTCTAATTGGTAAACAAATCATATTAGATGTAAATTTCCAACTGGGCGAAAAATGTCCGGACCAGGATTCGAACCCGGGTTTTCGCTCAGTTGGAAATTTACATCTAATATGATTTGTTTACCAATTAGAATAATTGTGTTAATATTAATCTAGTGTAATTTCGTATCCAGCGATTTCTGGAGTTCCTTTACCTGAGATTTATTCTGTTGAGCTGAACCAGGTTTCAGACCAGATGCTGTAATCATCAAGGTTAGCTGGGTGAAAAAGTTCGACCAGAATCGTCCGGGATAGCTGAGATGGCAGAGCACTGGCGGCTTCAGCCAGGAGGTCCCGGGTTCGAATCCTGGTCCGGACATTTTTCGCCCAGTTGGAAATTTACATCTAATATGATTTGTTTACCAATTAGAATAATTGTGTTAATATTAATCTAGTGTAATTTCGTATCCAGCGATTTCTGGAGTTCCTTTACCTGAGATTTATTCTGTTGAGCTGAACCAGGTTTCAGACCAGATGCTGTAATCATCAAGGTTAGCTGGGTGAAAAAGTTCGACCAGAATCGTCCGGGATAGCTCAGATGGCAGAGCACTAGCGGCTTCAGCCAGGAGGTCCCGGGTTCGAATCCTGGTCCGGATATTTTTCGCCCAGTTGGAAATTTACATCTAATATGATTTGTTTACCAATTAGAATAATTGTGTTAAAATTAATCTAGTTTAATTTCGTATCCAGCGATTTCTGGAGTTCCATTACCTGAGATTTATTCTGTTGAGCTGAACCAGGTTTCAGACCAGATGCTGTAATCATCAAGGTTAGCTGGGTGAAAAAGTTCGACCAGAATCGTCCGGGATAGCTCAGATGGCAGAGCACTGGCGGCTTCAGCCAGGAGGTCCCGGGTTCGAATCCTGGTCCGGACATTTTTCGCCCAGTTGGAAATTTACATCTAATAAAATTAAATGGGTGTTGAGTAGGGCTGGACGATATCAGAAATTTAATACCACGCTATATCAATGATTTAATATTGATATTGGTGATATATCACGATAACTACCTTAACCTGTGTAAGAATAGAAATATTGCTAATTTCGAAAAAAATGGTACAGCAGCAGTAATTTAAGTACACCAGATGTAGAAAGCAACGAATCAATCTTTTTATACCTGTATATGTTCACACAGCATTATTAATATATATATATATATATATATATATATATATATATATATATACATAGTATGTTTCCTTTTCTTCCTGCTTCATCCATTTTTTTTTTATTAATTACATTTCAACTATTTATTTACTTCACGTATAACTGAGAATATTATAAAAAAACCAAATTAATATAAAATATTCCTAAATTTAGGACAGTGACGATTTTAATATAATTAAAATAAATAAAAGCAGGGGAAAAACTAAAATTAATTTAATGTTACGTCATGCTAATATACTTGTAATTAAGTAGGTTTCAATGGATGACAGATGCAGCAGACATGTTGTTTTTCAATCTTTCTCTAAGGAATGAATGCATTCTTAATCGAAAAAATTGACTGTATTTATATCTTCCTATCTATTTACTACAAATAAACAACATCAAAACCTTTTTTATTTAAATATAAATATTCAAATCACATTTCGGAATAGTTTTATACTAATTTAAACTTAGTCTTTTGATAAATATTCCTTTGAAGTTAAAATATCAAGACAGGATATCTTAAATTCATTCTAGAAAACTTCGCTCTAATGAAAATACAACAAATGACACCGAAGAAAGAAAATCAATACACAATATGAATAAACATTGTATTCAGTAGCATAGTAGACGTTACAGACTGGGAAGCTCTTTTTAAAAGCAATGAATCATCACAGTAAACGAGTGTTTCAACCTTGACTTTTCCCCAAATTGACGAGAAACAATAAGTGGGTAAGTGTGATCACAGATAGCACAGAGTGTTTCATTTAATATTTCTTTCAAAACACTTTATTCTTTAATTAATAAAGCCAAATTGATAATTTTAATTATTAAATCCTTAAAAACCGCACATAAAACGGTCTAAAATGCTAAGGTTAAAAAAAAGAAAAATTGCCCCCCCCCCCCCCTCGAAATTTCTCGTGCCATTCTTTTAAAAACTTTTTATTATGTGTTATAAACTATCTTAAAGTTTCAAACAGATCGTCGTGTTAGATTTCCTAATTTAAATAAAATCATGTTCTTTTAGTTCCACATTCCACCACTAGGGAGCACACTCTATTCTTACAAAACTGTATCTGAACGAAACACCGTTAAAAAACCTATCCGCAGATATATTAGTCGTGAGGGTGACGGTCTTAAACAACAACTTAAGATATTTCCTGAAATTACTATTTGAAAATAGTGGTATTAACACTTATGAAATTTTTATATTGAACAAGTAGCATTTATCTCAGGACTCCATCAAAAAAGCGTACATAAAACAATAAAAAACGCTAAGGTTAAAAAAATTTAATGCCCCCCCTCCCCCCTGAAATTTCTCGTGCCATTATTTTTAAAACTTTTTATTATATGTTAGAAACTATCTTAAAGTTTCAAACAAATCGCTTTGTTAGATTTCCTAATTTATATAAAATTGCAGTCTGTTAGTTCCACATTCTATCACCAGGGTGTGCACTATATTCTTAACAAAAGTGTACCCATGAACAAAACTCCTTTCTACAACTTATCCGTAGATACATTAGTCGAGGGGGTGGCGGTCTTAAACATCAATTTATGAAATTTGCTGAAATTATTATTCTAAAATAGTGGTATCAACACTTATAAAATTTTTTATATTGAATAAGTAATATTTATCTCATCTAGAGATGGGAATGGTCGGAAAAAACCCTTTTTTTTTCGAAGGGCTATTTTTCAATTTTTCCAATTGGAAAAATTGAAATTTCATTTATAAAATAATGTAGTGAAAATTTTAAAATTGCTACATTCTGATACTTTTATTTATATTTTTTTCATGTTTAGTGTCCCTCATGAAAACCTTAACGTGGAAAATCTTATCTGTGAGCAGGGATCTTTTTAGAAAGAACTTGAGTCTCTTAACCCTTTCAGGGGCAAAACACTTCTGTTGCTAAAATTTAAAAATGAATGATATACACCGGTATTTATGAACAACTTCATATGAAACTAAGTAAAAGATTTTCTTTGCGTATATTATATGAAACAAAATTTAATTCTTAAATTCTGGTGTGAATATGGCATTTGGGAATTACAATTAAGTGGTATATAACATATACCGGTGCCCTTCAAGGGGTTAAAGGATACTTCAGTTTTTTTCTCCTTAAAACATAGGACCTTTAACAAAATTCTTTCTCTTAAAAATAGACATTTCAGAATTTTTTTACAATCTCCAAATTAAATCCTTCACAAACATAATAATTTTAGGATAAAAAAACAAACAAAACCTGTTGTATAATAGCTGCAATAACCAATGAATCTAGTATCTAGCTGTTTATATGTACAAAGGACAATAACGTCTAAACAAGAACTTAAATATGATAATTTCTAATTTACAAAATTTCGATTACATTTCTTACATTTCATTCACATTTTTTTTACAAGTTCACAAGTTTTTATAAAAGTTCACAATTTTGCAAAAACATGATCATGTGAAAAAAAATCCAAGCAAATCCTTTATAAGATAATTATATGCAACTTCTCTCGTTAAATTCTTGTGCAAAAGTATTTCAATATTATACCAATAAATGGAAATGGTAAGATGGAAAATTTAATGTAAAATTTGAAACATGCATTTATTTTTATTCTCATGGCTGTAATTTTTCACCATTGTTAGAAAAATATCTTTTGATAATGATAATAGCATGCAGTTGAAATTATGAATCACATTTCTTCTTTTCTTGAAATATAGATTCTTACAGTTGTCAAAATGTATTTTCAAAAAACATAAATCCATACAAACTTATCAAAGAAAACGTAAGCAAATCTCTGTGAAAAATCTAGTTGAAAACGATTTTTAAACATATGGAAAAATCCATCTGTTTTAAAAGTTTCATTAAAAAAAAAAATACCCCTTTCAATATTAAGGATCTAAATCTTACTAAAACATAGTTTGGATTTAGTCTGGAAAGCTGTACCAAAACTACATATACAGGAAATGAAAATTATAACTGTAAGGAAGGGGGGGGGGGGGAGAAAGTAATATTGTAAAATAATACCAATTTTTAAACAGCAGAAGATTTGAAAATGATAATAGTATTTATAATAATACCAGAACTACTATAATTTATTTCTTTTACATTGGCATCCTTTATGTATTTGAAAACCAGTAGTATGTAGTAACTATGTAGATAGATGAGATGTACAATACAGTTTAAAACTGGTTTAAAACTACAGAGATATTGGTTGAAACTAAAGACTTTTTTTGTTTGTTTGTTATTTAAATTAGCTCTACTGATGCTACTGAAAAATCATTTCAACAGACACAAGATATATTACAAACACTGGTGTTAAATTAAGCAAAAAAAGCTACTGTCAGAATTCTGAGACTGAAAGGATATACTTTTAAAAGCTGGCTTTTTTTCTTTCTCTCTTTTTTTAATAACATATTCCCATGTAAAGGAAAAATAATTTTTTTTAGTGTGCAAAAAGATTGAAAAAGTTTATTATTGTATACTTTTGAAGAAAATATAACTTATTTTTGAGAAACGTTTATAGTAAATCAATTTTTCCAATATTTCCAATTTTTCAAGAAAAAAACTGGAAAAAAAAAAGCTTTTTTTCCGCCACTTCAACTTTTCCGGAAAATTTACATCTCTAATCTCATCACACCGTCAAAAATCTGTACGCAAAAGGGTAGAAAATGCTACAGTTTAAAAATGGTCTTAAGCAAGAATTTAAGATATTTGTTGAAATTACTATTCGAAAATAGTGGCATCAACAGTTTTGAAATTTTTATGTTGAATAAGTAAAATTTATGCTGTATTTTTATAAATGTGATGCCTTTCTGAACAATGCTTTAAAAGCGATCGAAAAAATTGCTTTAAATATACAAGTTAGGGGCCGGAGGGGTAAATATAAGACTTTTTGAAATTTTTATGATTTGTCATGTGATCACAAGTGTGCAACAGTATAAGTATACAAAGTATGCTATAAGTATGCAAAATTTCAAGTCTCCAATTTAATTAGGGGATGAGTTAGAAAAATTGCTTAAAATACACAAGTTAGAGACCAGAGGGGTAAATATAAGACTTTTTTAAATTCTTCTGATTTTTCGTGTGATCACAAGTGTTCAACTATAAGTATTCAAAATTTCAAGTCTCCAACTTAATTAGGAGCTGAGTTAGAGAATTGCTAAAAATACAAAAGTTAGAGATCGGAGGGGTAAATATGACTTTGAAATTTTTATGATTTGTCGTGTAATCGCAAGTATTTAGCTATAAGCATGCAAAATTTCAAGTCTCCTAGGGGCTGAGTTAAAAAAAATTGCTTAAAATACACAAGTTAGAGACCGGAGGGGTAAATATAAGATTTTGAAATTTTTACGATTTGTCTTGTGATCGCAAGTGTTCAGCTATAAGTATTCTGATTCGTTGCTCGCAAGTCGAGCATCGCAGATGTTGGGCCATGAACTCAATGATAACCAGCTATATTCTGTATCAACTGGAACTCAACAATAATCAGAGCTCGTTTGATTATTTATGACATATTAATAGCTGTACTTATATCAGGGTTGCTACTCATGTAGGAGAATGAAATTCCCTGACTTTTCCAGGTGCATTTTATGAAAATTTCAGTCTAGCCGTGTGATGTGAACTGGACAAGAAGACAGTAAAATAAATATTGTACCATGCGAAAATATAAAAATTTTCAACTATATATCACAATTTAAATTTTCACATATGCACTCCCCCCCCCCTCCCCCCCACACACACAAAAAATGCTCTTAGGACTGCAATAGAAATTGCTTTCCTTAATAATTTCTATATATACATATACAATATTTTTCCATTGAATGATAATTTACTTCAACATCTATCACAATCTCACTTAAGTTCAACTTTAGGCAAAGGGGGTTGAGAAGCAAACATTTCAGGGTGGAGGTTAAGCAGATTTGAAATGATTTATTAATTACAATAAATGTCAATAAAAAATATTGCAGAAAAAATTCAAAAAATTATATTAAACAGTTAAAAATTTTAAAGTATGTGTGGAGATGACAGTTGGAAAAAAGAAAAGAGGAAGAAAAAAGGAAGAGGAAATTTTAAGAGGTGATTAAATAAAACTTCTAAAAATTGGAATTTGCAAAAACGTGGAAGATTTTTCTCATTTGCCATGAGACAAAAGTTGTACTTATTTGGCGACCTCCATGAAATTTTATTAAATTCCCTGACTTTTCCAGGATTTTGGATAAAATATAGAAATTCTCTGACATTTCCCTGACTTATTAGACAAATTTCTGAATTTCCTGACTTTTCCAGGTCCTCCAGGTTTTCCAGGTAACGTAGCAACCCTGTTATATCAATAGGTTAGGACCAAAGACAACGGCAAGAGAAGAAAGCTGATAAAGTGTTATTCAGCATTTCGCAGCTGTTGGGCTATGAACTCGATGATAATAAGCTATATTCTGTATCAACTAGAACTTCGCAATAATCAGAGCTCATTTGATTATTCAAGACATATCAATAGCAGTTGTTATATCAATATGTGTAGACCAAAGACAACGGCGAGAGAAGAAAGTTGATAAGTGTTATTCAGCATTGCCCAGCCAAGCAGTGGAATAAATTCGAAGTTTTTGAGCGAAGGAATATTGCAATAATTAGTATATTTCTAGAGATAATCAGCATAAAGAAAGATAATCGAGCTAGATTTTCTGTTTTGGAGTGGATGGAGGGTGAAAACATTGTAATGGAATATTGGGCTATGTTTTTCGGGTCTATGGCAGTGTGAACAAAACATTATTATTTTATTTGGTTTGAGATATTCGAGAGTTTTTTTCGAGGCTCGTGTTCAAAATTCCAATGAGCTTAAAACATCGTTATTTTATTGGGATATATCAATAGAGTCAAGGTTTAGATATTGTTATTGCAATATTTAAAAAATATCAATATCTGTCGATATATTGATAAATAATCCAGCCCTAGTGTTGAGAACATTTGTCATTGCATACACAAAGGCTGCCCTGCAGGGAGGGTCAGGCAGTCACCCCTGGTACGCTCGGATAAGAACTGTCCTCTCTTTATCGCATATGACCTTTAACAAAGGTCCTCATTGAATCGCACATCGGATAGTGGCCGCTTCAACCTGCAGTTCCTTAGCAAGTGCCCTCATCGCAGGGATGTAGCTACAAGTATTTTTTTAGGGAGGGCGGGGGAAGAGAAATAAAAAGTTTCCTAACTTATAATTAAAAAATTTCTTAACTTGAAACAAATTGCTTTATTTTCCAACTGAAATTATATGTGCAATGTGTGTTTATGATAATGATACTTATACGTAAAAAG
Organism: Maratus speciosus; assembly: GCA_963932465.1. Classification (NCBI taxonomy): domain Eukaryota; kingdom Metazoa; phylum Arthropoda; class Arachnida; order Araneae; family Salticidae; genus Maratus; species Maratus speciosus. Next base: position 230,487,702 of record OZ010798.1, on the reverse strand, counting down.
TTCTTTCCAAAGATAAATACTGAAACTAAAAAATAAAAATTATAATTATTGGTTTATTTAATGAAAGTTTAAGTATACTTCTTTCATTTAAATGATTAAAATCAAAACTAGATTAACTTCTATTTTCCTATCTTAGAATCATTGAGCATGGAAATAATAAGATATCCAACTGCTAAATGAATAGTAGAGACAGCAATTTCAAACAATACAGTAAATGTAAGATTGAAACCTGGAAAAATTGCATATATTTAGAGAAAAACAGCATTAGTTTAAGGTTTGCAAATTTTTTGTCTTCTATTACGTACGAGTCATAATCGCACTTCATATGAAAATATCGTCATGTTATTTTGAAAAAGGAACAAAGATTAGGAAGAAATAAAGGGAATAGATTAGAGACACTGTTGATGGACAACAGAAAGGAAATTCAGGTCTGGTAGATGTATGATATTTCCGTAGCACAGAGAAACACAATGACAAATTGAGTCTGGCAGCTTTTCGAACTTCTTTTGATAATTTAGCTTGTTTACAGTTACAGAACTCAGAAAGGCAGTTAGAAAAACAATAAAAATTTCATATTTTTTAAAACTATAAAAAAAAAGAAAAAGCCTTTCAAAAATCTAGAATTTTCCAACTCTAAGCTCAAATTTCCCAAGTTCACATATATTGGGGGGGAGGGGGGGATAACCCCCATTGCGACGGCTCTACCTCATCAACTTCCTATAATTGACACTACTGACAAATTCCGTCATCTTGATAACATCATATCACTGATAATGTCATTTTCTGCATGAAACAGTTGCCACATCAAACATAGCAGCTTTCAGTTTGCTCCTTACTATAAAGACGAATGGCCAGGCAAGTTTCAAGAATGCGGGAATTTCTAAATCGGAGTATTCTTCATGCACTGAGACAATGACAGCATTCCTGTTCATTTTCTCAGTTAGTCTAGGTTCTGAAGTGTTTACATGTAACAGAAAAATATTTGTAACTATGATGTACAGGGTGGTTATTTCATCTACAGTGTGTGTTCTTAAATACCTGTCACACCCTTTATTTAAACTTTTAAAATAATTACTGGGAAGAAGAAGAAAAAAACCTGTCATATTATTGAAAAAAAATATTTATTTATTAATTAATGAAAATATTAAAAACTTCTACAACAATTAGAAATTAGCATGAACTGAAAAAAAAGAAGAAAAAAAGTCATACCTCAAAATGATCAGTATCCTCATCATCATTCTGGTGAATCTTTTCACTAAATAATGATATCGGATCTCTGATGAACAAATGAGAGATGTGTAGGGACAACAAGTGGTCAATACCTTACAATAAAAAAACATTGTAAATCTAAAACAGAAAAGCAACAGAATAAGCATCAATAAATTTACTTCATCAAAAAATACTGAGAGTCTATGAATTAATCACTGTATAAAGAGTTGTCACAAAAATAGTGGAATAAATGCTCAATTATATTTCAACATGAGCACCATTAGCTGTTTGGAAAATCCACTGCTCAATTTAATATGTTGAAGAATTTATAATTTACAAATAGTGAGTTTCAATCATTAAGAAACAACTTTATGTGCCATTACCTAGGAATTCCTAACTAAAGGCTAGAATAGTGAATGGATTTTACAGGTTTTACTGTTTTTACAAAGAGCATGGTACTAAGAGAAACTCAAAAAAATTTGTGCCTCATTAAAAAAAGAGGACTTTTGGCATCCCATGCAGTGGTTACGTGGGACAGGTCTTGGAGCCCCTGAAAATTGGGGCAACTGGCAACACTAGTTGTGGCACACTTTACTATTATGGTTCCAAAACTGTTTTTTCACTTTAAGTACTAATACTTTTAGTACTAATACTGTTTTTTCACTTTCAGTACTAATACTGTTTTTTCACTTTCAGTACCAATATTTAAGTAATAAAATGAGCTCTAGGTCATAAATAAAATATAAAAAAAATATGTTCTGGTGTTTTTATTTACATACATAAAAATATAAGAGGTTTTACACATTTTATGCTCACTGTATGTGCCATACTCACAAGGAAGGTCTCCTTACAGACTATACTCAGAATATGTTTAAAAAAAATGCTAGTGAAACTACTCATGTATGTAATAAAGGATCAGAAAAATTTAGCGACGTAATTCCTGTAGAGAGTCTGTAAAAAAATAAACACTTTCGAATATTTGGCACGAAAAGACGAAAGTGACACACGATTTGGCGAGCAACATTTTTCCTCGTAAAAAGCAAAAGATTTTAAAGCAGCTGAAATTTTTTTGTTAATTGTTTTTTAGAATGCACAGTATTTAATGATTTAAATTTAGTGAAAGAGCTTATTGTATACACACACATATATATATATATATATTTAAAAGATTGCTAAATAATTTAGCTTGCTGTTTATACAGTTATTTACATTCAAATGCTTACAATTATTTATACAATTATTTACATTCAAATGCTTACAAATATTTATCTTGCGTTAGTTGTTTAATAGAAGTAATACTAGATGGCAGCACTAAATCTGTCTCTTTAAGATAGCTCTAATTGTTAATTTTTCTAGCTCCATTTCAGTTATAATTTAATACACCAGGGGGTATTTTTAGCTAAATTTTGACGATATTGTTAAACTGTTATTAATTAATTTAATAGTGCATTTTAAATAATGTAATTAATATCTATTTATTTTATATTAGATTAAATGTATTTAACAAGGTATTTCAAATTTTATTTCAAAATGTATTAACTGCATCCTTTGGTATCATTTACTGTGATTTCTTAACTGTTTTATTCACCGCAATCTTTTTGATATACTGGCAGCCATGTGCGCGTGGATTTTTGTAAAATACTGAAATATTAATCGGTATGGTGTTTATTATTTATATTTTATATCCTATAAATATTTAAATACGTTTTATTGATTCTTCCATTTCATATTATTTGTTTCTATTTTGCTTTCATTTTTAATCAATTCACTTGATTTTATGGTTGTTTGGGCACAGGGGAAAATAACTTTTAGCTTTAGCTTATTTTTCCCACAGAAAACAACCATTTTGCTTATATCATTGAATTCTGTGCCCTTGATAACGTAATTCAATGTATAAGCTTTTCAATTTTTGTCGGTGTCCACTTTTTTCTTTTTCTTCCATAATAATTCTTATATTAATTTTTTTTTTTTTTTTTTTTAATACTTACAGCTTTAATTCATAATATTTGACGGTGGAAGGTTATGTTTAATTAATGGTTATATATATATATTTACATATACATGTTGCTTGTTGCTGTATTTATTTGATTTTAACACTTGAAAAATATTTTCTACGTTTTGCAAGTTGCAAATATTTATTTTAAGTTACAGTCAGCTGACATTTGATTTTTAACTATTTGTTTCTTTTATATTTTTCGAGTTACAAATATTTACTTATGAGTATTAGTATATTTGGAGCAATATTAATTTAAAATGTTCTATAAAGTAATAAATAATTCACCATTTTTTTCTTTTTATTACCGATTCATTGTGAAACACCGATTCTAAAATAGTTCTTTAACTCCCTAACATACTTTATATTCCCTTTTACAAAATGTTCGCCAATTTTTTAGTCGACATTTATAGATTAGTTATGGATCAAAATTTAATTATTGGCTATAGAAACAAAGATAGAGTTAACTGGGAACACAAGATAGTATTTTAGCAAGATAAATAATAAAAAAAAAAAAGATACGAGGATCCCAGAAGCCAAGGGGTATAAGTGGCAAAATTGAAAAAACTGAGCTAAGTGCACAGACTATCTTGAAATAAGGCTATTTGTTTGGAGGTAAAGAAATATAAGTGATTTTCTAATTATGTACTGTGTTCTAGAAATCAACTACTTAAGGCTCTTTAAATTATTTAACTCTCTACTTAAAATTTAAAAATATTTTACTCCACTTTTCTTTAACAGTAATTGAAATAAGAGTTCAATGACTGCTGTGAAATAAGCAACAGTTTCATATTTTAATTCAGCCAATTCCAACTTTGAACTCAATTTACTCCAAATCTAAATGTTGTCACTTGTATCCCTTGGCTTCTGGGGTTCTCATATATATATAAATGAATAAAAAAATTAAAATACAAATAATAAATTTAATAAAATAACTAAACATTTCAATTGTTCAATAATGTAATTAAAAATGTTTCCTTTTTTTTTTCAACTTTTGCATTTTAGTGATTATATATCTTTTTTAAAAAATCAAATGAAACATTTTATCACTATTTAGCCCAATGGCGATTCATAGCATAAATACAATACAAAATAGCTATATATATATATATTACTTTAGAAGTTTTCAACATTAATAAATTACATCAAAATCTCATTTACAATACTGAAAATATAATTTCTTATTTATGTTAAGCACTAATAAGTTAAAAGGTTAGAGGTGTAAGAACAAAAAGATAAACAATTTATTTTAATAAACAGATTGCAAACATACCTGATGATCGAAGTTGCTTATATATTTCTTCATCATAAACTACATCTATATCATTATATTGCTCTCCTAAAGGTGAAAGGTAAGAATCTATAGAATCATAGCGAGACTTATTGATCTTAAATTTGTTCTTCTTTAGAGGCTAAAATGAAAGAAAGCAACATAAATACATGGAATGATAAAGCTGAGCCCCTTTTTAAAAATAAAAAAGTAAATTTAAAAATTAAAACTTTTTAAATGCTTTGGTAACTGTATTTTTAATGATTAAAACTTCATTTGCCCCTGGTAGGTTGATTTTCCCGCATAGCACTTTATTACTTTGAAAGATAATTTTGAGACACTCACTAAGAATATTTTTGATGACGATAGCGTAACTTTAAATTTTATCGGCGACCCGTGGGCTAACGTTAGCCAATGCCTTTCCCCCAGACAATCAATCATTGAGCTATCGTCCAATTAAAAATATGCCCAGTTTTGTAGCAATGACCACTGACGGAAATAATGCCAATTACTCCAGTTAAATGCCATAACACGCTGCTGAGAGTGATGATTTTCACATTTAGATAATGTCATAATCACCCACGCCATTCAGCTCTTTGGGCACTCTGCGATAAACTAAGTCCCAATGTCATTACGGTAACAAAGGAGTCCCAAGTTCTCACCACAGCGGCCTGGTTTCAAAGGAGTCTTGTACATAAAAAGAAATATACCAGATCCCAAGAACGGTACTGTGTATTTAATTGGCCCCGAACACTTCTACACCCTTCTAAAACCCACGAACCGTCTTACACCAACCTAAATGTCATGAAATGTCATGCGAGAAAGAGAATAGGGTGCGAGGCCTGAACACTACAATGAGCGGACATTACATACATAACATATTAATATGATATAGCATTCATAATTTGATCGAATTTGCATATTCTCTTTTTTTTTAATTTGAGACATTTCTTGATTCATTACTAAATACAGCTCAGAAATTATAACAAAGAAATGTCATTAGAATTTAACTGATTATTTTATTAATGAAATTACTGACAATCTCATTTTTAAAGACTAAAACAAAAATAAATTTAAACTGCCCACATATTAATTAAAATACAACGGAACTCTAATTATTTGGACTTTTAAGTGATCAAAATTTAATGGATGTAATCTAGATAGTTGGGAGCTATCATAAGAATGGTTATGTTGTGAAATGAAATATTCCCCAAAATTCTTTTCGTTAAATGAGATGTCCTAAGTTTATTTTGAAAATAAAATTTCTTTTACTACATAACGCACATTATTTATATACATACAGATGTTTTAGTTGAACCTGACGAATTCTAAATCAGTTGCAACTTTGAAAATTCAAATGAATTCTGCTTATATTCTAAGAATATGAGAATGGGGGAATACAGAAACTTTGAAATCTGTAAATACTGAAGTAGAACGATCCAAATATAAGACTTCAAAAATTCCCCTTTTTGACCATTGAAAACACAAAATCTCAAATCTTCCGGGAGGGACATCTCATTGCTCAGAGCCGCCTAATTTAAATGCTTCATTTTAGAAGCAACATTCCCTGATTTTGCAAAAAGATTGTACTAACTCTAATAAATAAATACTTTCAAAACTTCAGAGAAGAAAAAAACATGTGTTCATCCTGCTATTTTTTTTTTCTCTCATCCCTGCTATTTTTTTTCTCTCTCATAAGTTAGAAAAAAGTTAAAAAAAAAAAAAAAAAAAACGAAGGGAAAAGGTGATTTTGATGCCAGATTCTTGAAGTCACACTGTATATACAGTAGACCGGAGTGAAAAACAAAAAATTTTGCAAATCAAATCCTAATAGTGCGGAAAAGTTGCTACTCGTCAATATAAACACAGTGAAAGACAAATTTTGAAATCGGACAATATCTTCCGTTCGCGCATCGCATTCAAAGTTTTCGAATTTGAACAAAAATTGAACAGATATAACAAAAATCGTAAGAATTGACAATTTTGTCCGATCAAACTAATATTTTGTACATAGCATGGTCTTGAGGTGTAGAATGAAGAAAAAATACCACATACCCCTCCTGTATCACCTTCCAACCCCCTCAAAGCGGTGAAAATGGCCAATTTTCGTAGAATTAACCCAAATTACAGAAGCTGTAAATATTGACCAATCGACCTGATTTTTTTGTAAATAACACGACTTTGAGGCTGAAAGTCAAAAAGAATACCCCTGTCCTTTTCCCGGAGGGGTACAAGAAGTCGAAATTTTGCAGCTCTTGGCCCGTCCTTCAAAGGAAGATTGAGGACTCACCACGGAAAAGTGGCTACACCAAGTGAATCACAACCACAATCTACCGAGACAATAAACCAAAATGTGGCCGAATAGACTTATCCAGATCCGCATGCAGATGCAGGTACTGCGAATACTGGTTTAGTGTCACGTTTTAGCATGGTAGCACGAGAAACGAGGGTGGCTGTTATGAAAACATCACGTCGCTCATGCCCATAAACTTTTGAGGAGGGCTGTGTTACCAGCTTGCCACTGTGCTCTACGGCTTGCGCATGACATTTTATGTCTGCCAGATTCAAATCAGAGTTGGTTTTTCCCAATTGGAAATCAAGTCTGCAACATCAGCTGAAAAAAATGTTACCATAAGAGGTTGACAAGTAATCTTGGTTTCAGATCAATTTATGATGTCATAATAATCATAAGCGTCAAAATTTTTGGCCGGAACTAGAATATTTCTCACGGATTTTTTTCCTTTATGGGAGTGCCTTTGATTTCAGTACCTACCGAAGTCCCAGCTCTCGAATGTGCTGCCTATCATCCACTACCATTGAAAGGAGAAGTTTTTCTGGATGAGCAAAGAAAAAAATGTTTGAATGACATTCTTTACCCCTTGTTGGACTTTTGCAAACAGCTGGCTGGTTGTGAGTCTTTGCCTGTAGTGGATTTTAGGAGAACTGAATGCCACATTCCACACATTGACTCATGAATCCTGAGTAAAGATTAGAGATATTTGCACGACATTGCCATTTCCATTGCTGCTGGGTGTTGTTCCTCAGACCTAGCGATCAGACTCCGGGGGCAACATTGCATTCTCGGTGGTTAATGACAGCAAACAGGTTACTGAGACTGTATTGTATATTTCATTGAAAACCCCACGAAAAAATTTCATCAGTATATTATGACACTGTGCATTATGATCTATAGTTTGAAATAAAGACAAGATCTTCAATAGTTGAGGGACCTAAACATATTTTTGAATACATCAAGAAATGTAGAAGCTTATCTGCAAAAGCACAAAAAGTGGTGAAACAGGTCTTTCAAACAAATTCTTTCTTTGCTCATTGAGAAAACCTTCTTCTTTCAATAGTAGTAGAGGATGGGCATCACTTTCGAGAGCTGGGACTTTGGTGAGTACTAAAATCCAAAGAAACTCCCAGAAAGGGGAAATCCGTCAGTAATTTTCTAGCCATAAATTTTGACGTCAATGATTATTATGGCATCATATATTGGTCTGAAACCAAGATTGCCTGTCCACCTCTTTTGGTAAGCCTTTCTTCAGCTGAAATTGCAGACTTTATTTTCAATTTCGAAAAGCGAACTCTTCCGTTGAATCTGGTAGACATACCATGTCATACGCAAGCCGTAGAGAGCGCAGTGTCAAACTGGTAATACAGCCCTCCTCAAAAGTTTATGGGCATAAGCGACGTGATGATCTCAAAAGAGCCGCCCCCGCTTCTCGTGCTACCATACTAAAATTTGGCTCTAAATCAGAATTCGCAGTATCTGAATCTGTATGTGGATTTTGATAATTCTCTACACCAACTTTATGGTTGGTTGGTTGGGTAGCGTGTGGGTGTGATTGACGGTGCAGCCACCTCCCCGGGGTGAGTCCTGAGTCGTCCTTAGAAGGACGGGTCAAGAACTGCACCATTTTGACTTCTCATACCCATCTGGGAAAAAGGACGTGAATACTTTTTTCGACTTTTAGCCTCAAGGTTGCCTTATGCAGAGAAAAATCAGGCCGATTCTTCAATATTTACACCTCCTGTAATTTGGGTTAAATCTACGAAAATCGGCCATTTTCACCCTTGGAGGGGGTTGGAAGGGGATAGAAGACGGGTATGTGGTATTTTTTCTCCATTCTACACCTCAAGAACATACTATTTACAAAAAATGAGTTCGATCGGCCGTAATTTACATTTTTTGAGATTTTTCGTTTATCTGTTCAATTTTTTTTCAAATTCGAAAACTTTGAACGCGATGCGCGAACGGAAGATATTTTCCGATTTCAAAAAAAAATTTCCTCGATGTTTAAATTGATGAGTAACAACTTTTCCACACTATTACGATTTGATTCGAAAAACTTTTTGTTTTTCACTCCGGTCTAATATACAGGCCTGAATGAAAGAATTCACACACATTACCACAGGGTTGCTACTCATATGGGAGAATGAAATTACCTGACTTTTCCAGGTGTATTTCAAGAAAATTCTAGTCTAGTGATGCAATGCATAGTGGACATGCTGAGGTAAAACAAATGTTATATCACTTAAAAAGGCTAAAATTTCCTGAAAAGAGTTGCTAATAATCGAAAGCTCCTTATCCCAATTTCACTCATGCCCCTCTCAAATAATAATAACCTTGCTTTGAGGTTTATAATTGGAATTGCTCTTTTGAATAATTTGTGATCATTACAGATCTTTTATATAAAGTTTCCTACAAACTGCACAAACTTGTTACACAATATTTCTGCACGGAGTCGTCATTCATTTCGCAACTGTATTGCAAAATCCTTAATGTTCAGATAAATTTTATTTTTAACGGGAGGCAAAAAGAGAGGAAGCAGACATTTCAGTGGGGGAGAAGGAGGCTTATGATAATTATTTATTGTTACTTGAAAATGACTGCTGGAAAAAGTTTTAAAATCTGTAATAATTATTAAAAATGTTAAACATTTGCTATGGTGGATAGGAAAGGGATGGAGGATGAAAGTGGACATTTTTGAAAAAAAGGTAATTCAGATGATTTTTTTTCATTTTTTAATTGTGGAATTTGCCAAACCATAGAAGATGCTGGCAGCGCAATAATCAAACTTTCTTGGCGATCACAATGAAAGTTTATCAAATTCCCTGACTTTTCCCTGATTTATTCGGCCAATTTCCAAATTCCCTGACTTTTCCAGGTTCACCAGGTTTTCCAGATGGTGTAGCAACCCTGTTACCACCTATGGACAGCAATTGATGAAAATGAACTTTTAGTATGTTATGTGTTTATTAAATTGTTTATTTACACATCTCATTTCATTGTATGGAAAGAAAAAAAAAAAAACAAAAAACATATTACCTTTAAGCCCATTTCTTCATCAGTTCTATCATCAACAGATGCAGATATTATATACCATCTGCAATCTCGATCAGTCAGATAACCACGATGCACTGGTGAAGCAGCACTTAAGGCTAACTAATGAAAAATTACACACTTTAATTTACTTAATTTTATATTTCAGCTAAACTATAAAAATTGTGCAAGCATATAAAAAGTAAAAAAAAGGAAAGAAATTGTAAAAATAGAAAGAATTTGCAGACACTTACAACAATGTTATTGAGAGGTCGGTGGGGGGGGGGGGGAGGGGTGTTTGAGGAATGATAATGTATGATGCTGTAAGAGGGTACAAAGTTAACAATATGTACAGGTCCTTACATCACCATCAGAATCCTACTGATTTTTCTACAGAGACAGATTAAGGTATGGGATGCAAAGGTCTACAAATTTGTAGATAAAGCTTTGAATTGCAGTTGAAATTTATAGTTTGTTATATCAGAGTTTCCCCCAGGTTTAAAAAAGGGCAGGGTGCTACTTGTGGGGAAAAGGGCACTTTTGGATTCCGAAGGGCATGTTTTGGATTCTTAAGGGCATTTCTTGATTTTTTTAAAGGCATTCTTTCGATTTTTAAAACTACTTTTTAATATTTAATAGACAGAACACTAATTTAAAGACAGCAATGAGTCAATTTTTACTATGCAAGTAAATTTTTTAATAAACAAGGGAGTAAAGGCACTTTTTTTAGGTGGGGGCAACAAGGGAGCTAATTTTTAAAATGAGGGGCAAGAAGGGTGCTATTTTGTAAACCTAGGGGCAGGCAGGGTGCAGCACGCTCCTGAAACTGTCTGGGGGAATCTCTGTTATATAGAAAGATATACTAGATCCAGACCTGCCAACCTTTGAAAATGAGAAATCGTAGCACACAAAATTAAATTTAATCTGGAGGTTGGATGGTTGGTTTTCCATGTTTCGCAGACATCTTTTGAGATTCGTTCAGGTTTCAGTCTTTCAACTCAATATAGTAAATTTTTTCCTCTGAAAATTTTTATATGATTTTTAGAGTTTCTTTTCATTTCGCAGCGTTTTTTTTTTTACATTTGTAAAAGGAGCCTGGTTCCAATTTTTTAGCCCAGTGCAGCAAATTTTGACGAAATTCGCGAATTTTTTCCCGCGATCATTTCAGGATATTCACAATTCTTTTCCCACAATCGTAATTCAAATTTTTCTATCATGATTCTTTGCTGAAATCCGCACTTTTTACCATGAACTTTTGACGAAATTCGCATTTTTTACTGCGATCCTTTGACGAATTTTGCATTTTTTACCACAATCCGTTGACGAAATTAATGTTTTCTTTCTGCGATCTTTCGGTGAAATTTGCGTTTTCTTACCGATCTTTCGATGAAATTTGCATTTTCTTACTGATCTTTTGACGAAATTCTTGTTTTCTTCCTGCGATATTGTGGCAAAATTCACGTTTTTACCACGATCCTTTGGCGGAATTTATTTTCTTCTGCGGTCAATTGACGAAATGGATTTTTTTTTTTACTCGGTCATTTGTCGAAATTCGCGATGGTTTATCGCAAATCGTGCGATTTTGCACACTATTTCAAACCTTGCCCTCTAAGAACCCACCCTCCCCTCTAGAAATTCTTAAAATGACACCCTTGTTTCTAAGGAAGGGAATTCCTGTATAAATATTTACAGAAATACGATTCACTCGTGGTTAATATACATAAAGAGTGTTTTATGTTAAGAAGTTTGTTTTGCAGCTCAGATTTTTTTTCCATGAGCATTTTTTAATGTCCGAATTTTCGGACTAATGGCCAATTTTTTAAAACTTTCGGAAATGAATACTTTGTAATTTTCGAAATTTCGGAACAGAATCACTCTTGAAAAATATGCTGCGCAGGATAAAAATCGCAACTAGAAAGCAAAATGCGTTTGTGTTTTTTGCAAAAAATCGTAGTTTAATACAGATTTTCGTAGCATCGTAGTTTATAGGTTCAAATCGTAGCAACTACGATTTTTTTGTAGCAGTTGGCAGGTCTGTAGATCACACCTTCAGATAGTTTTCATTTTCTTTTTATTTCAGAAGACTAATTTATAATTTTATTTTGAAAAAGTGCCACTTAAAAAAATATATAGATATATCAACGATTTTGAAATTTATGCATAAAACAAAACAATAAATAAATGGATACATTACTTTCAGTAATAATTTCCATTGTAAGTGAAAACAAAACATAATAACTGCATAATAAATAGAGCAAAACTTAACTGCAATAGGAGAGACAGGAGCTAACTGGTCATAAAGACACCTTGCTTCATTAATATTACATGCTTGAAAAGTAACTTGGAGGCAGCAACAGCCCATTCCGAACCCCATTGTATCCATGTAGACATGATTAGGTTTTGCAGCTGCTGCTGCTTCACCATCATCACCAAGAGAAGAAAAGTCTTCAATAAAAGGATCAGGAGTCTTTATATCTCTGAAAACTGAGGATGAAATTTCAATAAAATCTACTTCTTTTAAACATTTATATGTAAATACAAATTTAGAATCAGACAACAGATAATTACACATGCATAATTAGATATTTTCAAGTTTTGATATCTGAAATGGCTTTATTAAATAAATAAATAAATAATAATAATTTTTAAGATCAACTAATTTTTTTCGAACCATCTCAAAACATTTTCTTTGAAACATTTACTATCTTAAGTTTCTAGTCCCATAATAGAAAATTAAATATATCCTATAATTGGGTGGTGAAAGTAATTTTAATTTCTCTGAATTTAATAACATTAAATCTCTTGCTTTTCAGCCTTTCAACAAGAGGTGTGGACAGGGGGAGGAGAAGCAACAGTTGTACCAGGCTCTGACAGAGAATGATTTCATCTATCAGGTATTGAGCACAGGCTTTTAAGTAAAATAGAAATTTAGCTAATTAAAGAGGAAAAAAGCATAGCCAAATAAAATTAATGTTAGCAAAAGATGACTATGATTCTGAAAAACTGATTTTAAAATCATTATTACCTCCTAACATAACTCTCCTTTTTCTCTGTGTTCTATTTTTTTTATGATTTAGACTAGTTTAACTAAACTTAACTACTGCTTCTAGCAGTGTTGCATTCAGGGGGTGGCCTGAGGGGGGACATTACCCCCCTATCCCGGAGCAATGAGATATCTCCCCTGGAAGATTTGAGATTTTGTGTTTTGAATGGTCAAAAAGAGCAATCAAAAAGAGCAGAAGTCGCCTTTGGGATCAGAATCAGGAATAGCATTCTGTTGAATAAGGTCTTTCAAATGATTGTGTGAAAAGCCTATGCTTCTTTTTGTAGCTAAACCACATTCTGTGAAAGACTGTTTAATAAAGTCTTCAGAAACTTTTTCCCAAGCTGCCTTTACCCAGAAAGCTATCGTAAGATATGAAGCAGATTGACATTTACCAGATTTTGTGAATTTCTGTTCTCCATTTCTTAGCCAATCACTCCATAAGCGCCTCATTTCAGCTTTGAAAGTCTTATTACAATGCATATCCGCAAGCTGTAATAATGGGGTCAAACCTCCAGGAATTATTACAAGATCTGTTCAATAATGCTGTTTAAAACTGGATTTAACAGTCGTTTTTAGGCAGGGTTTTGCATTGTCCATTACTAAGACGGATTTTGATTTAAAAAACAATTAGGTGATCCTTTCATGGACACAGTACCTACAACATCTTTTGGAAAATCTGACTTTGGAATATCTTTTTCAGCCTTTAAAAATTATTATTAGTTTCAATTTTGTTCCATTGGCCATTGCACTTGATACAACTGTGTATTGTAGTTTTTCCTTACCAGTCGTTCTGCATAATATGGATTTTATGCCTTTATAGTCATAAGTTTTCTGCTGTGGCAGATCAAACCACATAGATGTTTCGTCCATGTTGCCAATGAAACTTATATTCACATCATTAGCAATATCTTCAAAAAAACAACAACAAAAAAAAAACCACACAATTTCTGTGCATTGTCTGAAATTTTTTGGCCTATACTTGCTACTGATCTGCTCACAATGTTGTGCCTATTAAGGAATCTTTCGAGCCAGCTATTCAATGCTTTAAAATCAACAAGCTCTATATTTCCATCATTTTTCAGAATTTTTACTTTCTTCTATCTTGACAAGAAGAAAGTATTGGTTTCATGAAAATTTTCGAATTCCAGTTTTCGACGGATTTATACGTTTTATGGGTCAGAGATTCCAAAAAACATGTTTTTACAAAATGTCTGTCTGTGAGTCTGTCTGTCTGTCCGTCCATCTGTCTGTATGTGACACAAATTTTGTGGGCACTCTATCTCAAGAACTAATGCACGGAATTTAATAAAAATTTATATTCAGGTAGTCCCTAATATAGATTAGTGCTGATTAGTTTTTGGTGTAAATCGCCCTGCAGGTGGCGCTGCTATGTAGCATTTTTCAGGATTTCCGCAAAAGCTCTATCTCAAGAACTAATGCACGGATTTTTATAAAACTTCAGATTCCATTAATCCTTGATATGAATTGGTGCTGGTAACGTTTTGGTGCAAATCGCCCAACAGATGGCGCTGCTATGCTGCATTTTGTAGAATTTACATGATTTTCGTAATAGCAAGAATCTCAAGAAATAATGCACGGATTTTTATCAAACTTCAGATTCAGTTAGTGCTTGACATGAATTGACGTTTTGCCTCTTGTGATGTAAATCGCTCAACAGGTGGCGCTGCTATGCTGCATTTTTTGAGATTTCCGCAATAGCTCTATCTCAAGAACTAATACTTGGGTTTTCAACAAACTTCAGAATCAGGTATACCCGGATATGAATTAGTGCTGTTTATGTTTTGGTGTAAATCGCTCAACATGTGGCTCTGCTATGCAGCATTTTTCACGATTTCCAAAATAGCTCAATGTCAGGGGCGTCGCCATGGGGGGTATGGGGGGGGGAGCCCCCCCCAATATATGTGAAGTTGGGAAATTTGAGCTTAGAGTTGGGAAATTCTACATTTTTGGGACATTTTCTTTTTTTAAAGTAATAGTAAAAAAATTGCGAAATTTTTATTGTTTTGGTGATTATTTTGAGTACTGCAACAGTAAACAAGTTAAATTATCAAAAGAAATACAAAAAGAAGTCAGCCACACTCAATCTATCATTGTATTTTTCAGTTCTACAAAAAAATTGTACATCTACAAAACCTAAATTTCTCTACTCCTGTCCATCAATAACTGACTAACCAGTTCCTTTATTTCCTCCAAAACTTTGTTCCTTTCTCAAAAATTTCACCCTACCTCCCCTTCTCCTCCTAAAAGAGAATCCAGCTATTTTAATCGAAAGGGATGCAGCTTCTTTTGAAAATTGGAGATCACTTGTAGCACAACAGAAAGGAATGTAGTAACCTACTTGAAACACAGCTATGGGCAGAAGATTTGATGAGATTTCACAACTTTTTTGACTAATTTTGCGATTTTTGGACAATATTTTACTCATTCTCGTGATTTTTTTGCCGCAAAAATTAGTTAACCCTTTGCTGTCAAGTAAAAAGCGTTATATGAGCAAATGCGGATATAAGAAGTCGTTAGTTTAGATAAATGTGTCACATTTTACTTTTATTTGTGTGCGGAAATATATATCAGTCCTGTTCGTTTATATTCATATGTGTTTATAAAATTTTAAACGAAAAGTCCAGTGTTCTGTGTTTAAAGCTGTTCTAAAAAGTCACTATAAATCTCAGCACGAAGAAACCCTTCATAATAGGAAAAGAGTTTTCGTGCAAGTATTTGCAGCATCTAAAAATCCATTCGAGGATGAAAAAGGTAAAAAATGGACGATTTTAATTTGGAACAGAAATATGATCATGAAAGCAGTCCATCAACTGAAGAAAAAATCTGTAACACTGACATGTTGCACTTGAATAAAATTTTAAAGAAATAAAGATTTCCTTACAGACAAGCTCACAAACAATTATGAATATTAGGATGTGACTGGAGAAGCTGAGTTCCGAAAGCGCCGTAGGAAAACGGTTTCACCAGAGGCAGTAGATAAAAATAATAGCACAGCAATGGACATTGATACACAACCAGTTTTACAGTAAAGAATTATAAGAAATACAAGAAAATTTCGGGAATTTAGTAATGGGCTTAAATGACAATGTTCCCTATATCAAGAGAATGTTGCAGCAATGCATTCCATATTTAAATTAAAATTGTGCAAGGGAAAAGTTAATAATGTTTCCACCTGGATATGAGAAACCGGATGTACATGACTTGAATAGTCAAATAGAAATAAACCAAATCCCAACTCACTTAACAAACCTTTTACTCATGCCATGAAATTCAAAGACTATATGGGTCCCGCCGTCAAACTATATACTCGTACCTTAACATTCACAGCAGCTTATCTTTATGGCGTTGCATCTAATGAAAGAATCTTTAGTCAAATAAAAATTTAAAAAATATATATTGCAATCTACAATGAGGGATGACAGACTTGACAGCCTAATGCTTTTAAAATATGAAAGTGAAATAAGGAATTTTATTAAACTAAGCGATGTTATTAACAGGTGGGCTTCTTTGAAGACCACAAGAATTAATATTAAGTAAAAACTAGTCGGATGTGCCAATCATAAAATTTTCTTCTACTCCATACATGTTAATACCGCAAAATTTGCAATCACAGTGCCAAAATTAAATGACAGTTCTTTGCCTATAATAACAAACTCTAAAGGTATAGATTTGTTGAATTGTGTGCATTTAAAAAGGAGATATAAGCAATGCATTTTTCAAACAAATCATTAAATTTTGGCACCCAGCCTCTTAGATGTCTGCAACCAAAATTCCTTACTCAAAGTGCACAAAAGCGATAGCTTTGTACAGTATAGACCCAAGCCTAATAAGGATCTATTTATATGTGGAATATGAAGTTTGACTAAATTCTGTGCATTAGTTTTTGAGATACAGCTATCGCAAAATCGTGAAAAATGCTGCATAGCAGCGCCACCTGCTATATGATATACATAAAAAGCTAATCTGCATCAAATTATGTCAAAGTTTAACAGAATATGACGTTTGATCAAATTCCGTGTAATAGTTTTTGAGATATAATTATCGCTAAAATCAAATTGTGAAAAAGGCCACATAGCAGTGTCACCTGTTGGACGATTCACACCAAAAACAAATCAGCACGAATTTTTATCAAGGTACAGTCAAATCTCGTTAACACGAACTGTTTCAGATTGCCTCGTCCAGTTGTATGGAATGTAGTTAAGTTCCGATAACATGAATTACTTTTAATACGAAGAAAAAAATTTTCCCCTTGAGTGTTCGCGTTAACGAGGCTCGACTGTATAAGTGATTCTCTAAAGTTTTGTTAAATTTTGTGCATTAGTTCTTGTGTTAGAGTGCCCACAAAATTTGTATCACATATAGACAGACTGATATTATCTAAAAACAGTCGAATCGTGTTCAGGACTTACTAAAACGTATAAATCACTCTAAAACCGGAAGTCGAATTTTTTCACGAATCCAATACTTTCTTCTTGTAAAGACAGAAGAAAGTAAAAAGCGTATTTATTTTTTTAGTAAACAAACCCATAATTAGAATTTTTATGTTTTCAGTTTCAGAATTCTCTCTTTGGAAAGGAATTTTTTGTGCAAAAGTATCATTATAATTATTACACACATTGTGCATATCATTTTAGTCGAAAATTGGAGCAATTTGTTTCAAGTTGGGAAATTTTTGAATTCTCCCCCCCGAAAAAATATCTGTGGCTACGCCCCTGCTCAATGTCCAGAACTAATGCACGGATTTTCATCAAACTTCAGATTCAGTTAGTCCTTGACATGAAATGATGTTTTGTACCTTTTCGTGTAAATCGCTCAACAGGTGGCATTGCTGTGCTTCATTTTTTGTGATTTCCACAATAGCTCTAGCTCCAGAACTAATGCACCGATTTTCATCAAACTTCAGATTCCGGTATACCTTAATATGAATTAGTGCTGTTTGTGTTTTGGTGCAAATCGCTCAACAGGTGGCGCTGCTATGCTGAATTTCTCAGAATTTCCCCTACAGCTCTATCTCAATAACTAATGCACGAATTTTCATCAAACTTCGAATTCAGGTATACTTTGATACGAATTGGTTCTAAATTGATGTAATTTCTTATACTATTTAAATGATTTAATTGATGTGATTTATATAAAAGAAAGTTTTGTGATGGCCACAACATACTAGTTTCCTATGATTTTATTTGGAAAGATGTAACTGCTCGACCTATTTTTCTTTCTTCTTGAATCCAGTTAATAAGTGTACTTTCCATGTCTGGGAATTTTGCCCTTTTCTTCAATAGTTCCTTGTCTGATGGAACATAACGCTTTTTGTGTATTTCCATATATCGTTCCGTAACACTCATCAGTTTTTCCCTTTGTTTATTCGTCTTGAACCCAAGAGCAGGGAATACAGAAGAATTTAAAAGTTGCACTAATATTGCCATTTAGTTCATCTAACTTGGCTAAAGCTTCCAATTTAAATTGTATGACCTCATGAAGGTGTGTACTTACCATATATTTCTGTGTATAAGCCGAGAATTTTTAGACATTTTTTTAGCTCCAAAGTAGTGGAGTCGGTTTATACACGAGTCCAAAAGAATTTCCAAAAATTGATATTCTAAAATGAAACAGAAAAGATGGTAAATATAAAAAACATCAAAAAATGCTTAAAAATTACTAGGAATACTTTAAAACTCCATCCTTTTACCGTGAAAAAAGTAACCAACCCTCATTCACTATCCAAATTGTTATCAGAATTTTCAAGAAACTCCTCAAAATCACTTTCTTTCGTTGGTACATCAGTATTAATATCGACTGCATCTAATTCATCATCATTACAATCACCACATTTAAAAAAAATATCAACATTCCCAATTCCATCCATTGCATTATTGATACAACATTTTTTTAAAGATCAAACTATCATTTCTTGTGGTAATTCAAGCCAAAAATAGGAGGTTTGGTTTTTATGAATGAGCAAGTCATAACAGAACGAGCGGGTCCCAATTAAATAGATTTGGCTGCGTAACAAATCAGAATGGGAAAGATCAATAATTTCGGAGAACGCATTTTTTTCTATTATATATGTACAAAATAGTGCTAGGTTTTCGTTCGCTCAATTTTTCATCACCATTTTTTAACATCGCCTTATGTACGGGTTTCCGATTTTGGATCCTTTTTTACTGCAAAGTCTTATACTCGGCTTATACACGGAAATATAAAGTACTTCTCTCCATTTCAAACGTTAAAACAGAAAAAATATATTACTTGAGGAAACCAAGGCAATTTTTTACTAAATAAAGACAGCTCAGAGCCACTTGGCTTTTTACACCTCCCTTAGAAAGAAGGAATAATGCTGACTTGGAACTGGCCAATGAAAATTTAGAATTTGTATCAGTTGGACAACTCAAACTCAATCTTATCCCTTTATATTGTTTTTCCTTTCTCTACCTTTCACCCCCAGCAGTTAGAAAGAAAAAAAAAAAAACGCTCCGTACCAGTTTCCTTGACATGTTGTCATCCTGGAGTAGAAACGGCATACATGAAAATTTTGCATAATAATAAGATAAATAAAATCTAATAATCACTTAAATATAAATGAATATATATAGAGAGAGAGACAGAGAGAAAAATAAGTATTGACGTTTTTCCTTAAAATGACAAATGTTGTTAGAAAAACAAAAATAAATCAGCCGCCCATCCTCCAATAGCAAAACATCATATTTTTGGTATGCTGATGTACCTCAATCTTTTCTGGCATTCCAGCGAATGTGAGGAAAAACTTCGCCGCATTCGGAATAATGCGGGGGACAAGATATTATTTAAAAACCATAACGAATACTGAAAAATGGCAGGCTACAACCCATAGTTCGTTTTGTGAACTTTGTGAGGTTCTAAAAGAAGAAAGATGCAGAAAAACATTACAATTTTTACACTCTTTTACCTAACCCAACCATGTTTTTTTATGTAAAGGGGGAATTTTTCAATCCATTTTTAAATCACGTTTGGTGCTAGAATTATACAAATTATGTATGTACAAAGGTGTGTTTCTGATGGCAATATGCCATTTTAATATTTTTAGGACTTATAAATTAATTTTAAGGCATTTTTCAATTAGTATGCCACAGGCGATAAAATTGCCAAATATTCTCTGCAACCCGTACAATTGTACAGAAGTTGAAAAAGCAATGGGTTTAATGATGCACCAATAAATGCACGCCAAAATATGCCAAATCACTGTGAAACTGCACCAATGAAAGATTTAAAGACTAAAAAATGTAGAAAACAAATTATAAATAGAAAAATAGAAAATGAATGATGTAACATAAAAAAAAAGGTTTTATCACCTAATAGTTCAATATGAATTAATTCATGATTATACACTTTATTGTATCCTGCAAGCCATGCTGCATTTGGTTGTAAAACACATACAAATGTCTATTTTGTAAGCAAACTTTTTTTTGAAACATGAATCCCTATAATAGGGATGGGTGTTATTTAACGTATTAGGATAGATACACTGGAACTTAATATTACATTAATATATTACCGAAAGACCCTGTTAATTAAATAATATACAACATATAAAAGACAAGTGTCTTTGCTCTCCTGCCTTAGACAAGATTCAATTATATGCCTATATGATACCCTTAGTTAGAAGAGATTTTCATTAAAAAATTTATAATCAAAACTAATCAGAGTGTGTGTAGCATACTCTGTATACACACTGCCATAGGCAGTGGGGGTATCTGACTTTAGGTCTATTTGGATAGGTTTTTATTAAAAAATATAAAATCATAAAAATTAGAAGGCGTTCACTGTTTGAAGGCAGTGGGGCCCTCAACATCAGGTTTATTTGGAAAGATTTTTGTTTAAAAATATAAAATCATTCAACACTGATTTTAGGTATATTTAAGGTTATTAGCACAGGTTCGTCCAATACCGGGTGGGTCAGCTAGTAATAAATAAGATTGAAGATCAAATTTTTTCATAAACAATAAATGTAATCACAAACATAATATAACAAAAATACACTAAATATAATAAACTAGATCACATAAAATTGTAAGTAATTTAAAACAACATGGCAGTTACATTATATTCATTATAAAATTTATTTAAGAATATTGGATGAAATATCAAAATTGGAGATACTGCTAGGATTTTTTTTAAAGCATGAAAGTACTCCTTAACTTATTTAGAGGTGTGATTTAGCCTTATAAATGGTACAAAAACAAAAAAATAGAAGAATAGGAATTTTTAGCTACTGTATCTTTCTTCTACTGTACAAATGACATTTTAGCATTCAGACAACTGTGGTTCAAGAATATCAGAATCTTATACATATTTATATAAGTAAACATACATATGAATATATATATATAAGTACATACTTGGAACATTAATGATTACTTTTTTCCCTCGCCTCTGCCTGATATTTCGAGCCAGAGTTCTGTTTAAAAAAATACATACAAAATTTATTAAATTAAACAAGTTAAAAAGAAAAACAATGTTAAACTTTATTCAAATAATCAGACAATGGGAATTAATAATAATAATAAAAAAAAGCAGAATATACCACATGCAGTATTTGCCAAATTCACTTTTTCTAAATGTTTCTGAAATTTGTTTTTCAACCTAAACAAAAACAAATGATAAACTAGAGAACCTAACATTTTTCAAACAGTATGATTTCTAAAGACATGGCAAAAAACGGAAGTTAAATGGATTTAATTAGGCATCTTCCAGTTTTGGCTATATTAAGTGATGCCTTGAGGAAAGGCTTTTGAAGAGAAAGTGACCAGAATTATTGTTCTCATATACAAGGAAATCCTAAAAATTTTGCATAACCACCTCATCTAAAAGCTTGATGATATTAAACCATTAAACATCGGCCTAAGCACCTCATTTTTTGACAGATAACCACTGGGCTGAATGGGCATGAAGGAAGTTAGAAGATTGAGCAAAATCAAAGAAATAATTCAGCAAAAGATTTTTTGGTACTTTTCGGTTAACTGGGCGCCAGTGTTATATATATACATATATATATTTATATATACATACATCAGTGGCGTGGCGTCCGGTCATCGCTGGATGCGGCGATGACCAAGCAATATTTTTAAACTCTTAATAAGCTTTTAAAACTCTACGATCCAGTTTTAGCAGAACATTTGGAGTTCATGTATAAGTGAACGTAAGATTTAAAGTTTCTTTTTTGAACATTCAACCATTGAATTTTAGAGTTAATAATTTTTCACCACAAACTTAAATAATGGCGATGACCACCGAAAATTTTCACGCCACGCCACTGACATACATATATATATATGTAATATATCGCAAGCTTTCCGGACTTATATACGGTAGCTGCGGCCCGTTCACTTCGCGGCATGTGTCCGTACAGAGATTCAAGTCAATCTTGGGGTGTCATACTTGCATAATAATTGGAGTCGGGAACCTTTTGGTAGACCGAACTCATTTATTTGGTGCTCCATCTTACAGTCCATTTCGCGAGTCTGGTCGGAGGTCTTCGAGCCCGTTACGTTGATTATGTTAAGAGCGCTACATGGCCGTAGGTTTGACAGGCTTCTCAAATCTGCAAAGTCTCTTGTTTTTGGCATGGGTTTTAGCTAATATCTTGGGGTTTATAATATTTTCCCACAGAGGGCATAGTTGTAAAATTGAGAGGAACATTTCTTTAATTGGCTGATTCGCTTTTGATTGATTGCGCAGGCTCAGATTCCAGAATTGGGTTTGGCCAGCCCGGGAATCGGCTAACCACAACTAAATGAGAATATTCCGAATGTCAACATTTTTACTCTTAAAGATCGTCCGAAAATGATATCTGAAAGTAATAGGATGTATTACTGGGAAACAAAGTTACAAGGGGTAAAACTGGTTTTAGAATGAGATTTAAAGTTAAATCTTTAGTTTAAATCTTTATTATTAAATAATCTCTATCGTTAACTCTAACATTAAATTCCCTTTAATTTAATGTCTCACTTGTCTTAGTCGCTTAAATATTACGCTTTTAGTATTCTTAAATTAAATGTTCCATTCCCGCGCTTTTTTCTTTCGAGATTATTCTTTTAGCTTCCATTTTTACTTTCCCGCGCATTTCTGATGTTATCCTTTTTTCCTTCAAATTCATCCACTAGCTCTGTTCGCACTCTTTATATGATGTGACATTCTAAATTATTCATTGGTTGAGAGCGCGACCTACGTCATATTTGTATCCTTACACGTGAGGAACAAAAAGTTGATACTCGCTGTGTTTCAGCAGATTTGAGTTGTATTTCTAGTTTTCATCCATCTCCTGGTCACCGTCCTGTTATTCGATTATCTGGAACTTTGTTTAAACCTAATTACTACTACGGAGCGATGGCTAATTATCTTGGTGGAAACTGCACTTTTTGCAAGATGTTCTAATAAAGTGCTTAGCTGATATTATGAGTTGTTTCAATTTCTTCTGGGGAAACTTCACGGAATGACGTATTCCACTGTTTTCACTCGACAACTGCATTCCAACAATTCATTCTACTAATATAACAGATTCGAATTATCTGTTCTGACCACTTCTTTTACGTCATTATCGCTGAATGTGATCCACAACTACTATCGTGACAGCCAGTACGGCATGTTCAACGATAAAGCTAATCCAATGTTGCTAGAATGTAACATTTATATATAAATGCATATGTATATATATATATAACCATTAATTAAACATAACCTACCACCGTCAATTATTATGAATTAAAGCTGTAAGTATTAAAAATATATATATATTATTATAAGAATTCTTATGGAAGAAAAAAGAAAAAAGTGGACACCGACAAAAATTGAAAAGCTTATACATTGAATTACGTTATCAAGGGCACAGAATTCAATGATATAAGCAAAATGGTTGTTTTCAGTGGGAAAAATAAGCTAAAGCTAAAAATTATTTTCCCCTGTGCCCGAACAACCACTAAAATCAAGTGAATTGATTAAAAATGAAAGCAGAATAGAAACAATATGAAATGGAAGAATCAATAAAACGTATTTAAATATTTATAGGATAAAAAATATAAATAATAAACACCATACCGATTAATATTTCAGTATTTTACAAAAATCCATGCGCACATGTCTACCAGTATATCAAAAAGATTAAGGTGAATAAAACAGTTAAGAAATCACAGTAAATGATACCAAAGGATGCAGTTAATACATTTTGAAATAAAATTTGAAATACCTTGTAAAACACATTTAATCTAATATAAAATAAATAGATATTAATTACATTATTTAAAATGCACTATTAAATTAATTAATAACAGTTTAACAATATCGTCAAAATTTAGCTAAAAATACCCCCTGGTGTATAAATTATAACTGAAATGGAGCTAGAAAAATTAAAAATTAGAGCTATCTGAAAGAGACAAATTTGGTGCTGCCATCTATTATTACTTATATTAAACATCTATCGCAAGATAAATATTTGTAAACATTTGAATGTAAATAACTGTTTAAACAGCAAAACCAAACATATCCTTATATATAGAGAATTATAAACCTAATATAAACCACACAATGTATTTAAAAACTATTGTTAATAAAATTTAAAAGCATACAATATATTCTATTAGCTAACTTATTTAAACTAAACTAAGAATTTAAATAATTCTAGAACATTGATAATATATAGCATATAGCTATATTCTATAAAACAAAATAAATTCAGTAATAATTAATATAAATAATTATTAAAAATAATATAAAAATTATTTTTTAATGAATTATATATAAGATATTTATAAAATGAACAGGAAATAAAAAACATGTGGAAGTAAATAGAAGGTTAAATGATACTTAAATTCCCATTACTTAAAAAGCACAAATATAGAATGTGGATTATTTTCAGACATCCATAAAAATCCATAAAGTATGAATGTGGGACATTCAAAAACATTAAACCGATAATAAATATTAAAAAGAATAGAGGAATAATAATAAAAATAATTACCCAATTTTAATGCATACAGTATAACTATATTTATATTAAACATACTTATATGTATATTATTCACTATAAGAATGGCATACTATTAGTAATTAATATGATATTGTCCTTAGTAAATTAAAATTTAATAACAAATAATTGTAAATTAATTAATCAATAATTAAGCTAATTATAATATTAATGAAATTCTCCAATTACATATAAAATATCAAATCAACATCCATATAAAATACGTAACAAAAATATAGTAATAATACAAGAGCCCCCATTTTTTTTTTATATAAATAATTAACCATTGCGTATTATCCAGACAACACCACCCTCCTCCGTACTCTAACATCTACCCACCCAACTAACCTATAATATTTTTTTTATATTATTTTACAATTTTTAATTTTTTATAGATATTTTTTTATTTTATAATTTTTTTGTAATTTTGTTTACGCATGTGTTAATTTGTTTTTATAGATCATGTAAGAAAAGTACTAATTGTATATTAATGAATATATGAATTTTTTTGGAAAACCATGATTTAATGCATCATAAATTAGTTTTTTAATATTATTGTTAATGAGAGTAGAAGAACATAAACATTTTATTCTATATAAATGATTAAGTATTATATTAATATTAAATATATATATATATATATATATAGTTAAAAAATTCCAATAGTTATTTCAAGCATTACCACAAACTGTAAACTTTAATTGAAGCACAAAATTAACTTAACCAAACCAAATAAGAACTATAATTTAACTTAATAAACAAACTTAAAAAACACAACTTAACCAACTTTAACTTAAACAAAACAACCATAAGAAACAAGGCAAATAACTAATTAAACATGGAGACAGGTCTGTGTGGCTTATGACACACTAATGCAGGGTTAAAACTGTTTTTAAGCATGCAACATTCCCCAGATTTACCTGTCGAGACCATATTGAAAAAACAAATGAAACAAGATTAAAGCTAAATGAAACCGACCGACCGAAATCAATCCATATCAAAAGCGATCTGTTTCCACTACATTCCGTAAACCACACGCCTCGAGTAAAGGCATCAATTCACTTCTGTTCTTGCAAGTTCTAACATAATTATACGTCATATTTTTGACCAGACTCACAGGATAACCCTGTTTCACAGCAGTGACGTACCATTTCAGCATATCCTCATTCAAAATGACACTATCCGATGTTAATCGGTTTAATCTGTTTAAACCGTTAATATAAATGTTTCTGAATACCGATATATGGACATTTGAATTGAAATTCAATATTGCAATTGTTTTAAAGTTAAAATCGTCTCTTTTATCATAAACCGATGTAATTAAATTTCTGTTTTCTAATTTTAGATTTACATCTAAGTAATTTGTATTGCAACTATTATGACTACCGGAAAGTTTCAATTCTAAATTTTTAGGATAATATTTAAATTCATGGTTAATCTTTATTCCATTCAGTTTGACAATCAAAACATCGTCGATATATCTGAAACTCATTATGTCTTCATGTAATTCACTTATATTTTCATATGTACCTAGATACATGTCGGCCAAAATTGAACTGCAACTCCCCCCCATGGGGATACCCTTAATCTGCTTATATACCTTATTGCCCTCATATAAAAAATTCTCTTGAACCACCAATTGAAACAAATTTTGAAATTCACTTAAATCCATGTATAAATCACCATACCTATTATACATCTCCAATATCTTCTCCCTCAAATCCTCAATCTCTATGTTGTTAAACAAATCTGCAAAATCATATGCATACACTCCTGTAATCTTATTTTTATACCTTTTTACTTTTTCCAACAGTTCATAACTATTACTTATTATAAAAGTTGAATTCTCACTTTTAATCTTCAAAAATATTCTCTTCAATACCTTTAATAATTTTTTATTCGCACATTCAATATAGGAATTATAACCACATGTAACGGTTCTAAATTTCACAGGGCATTTATGGAACTTGGGTATTAAAACCAAATAAGGAAAATTCAAATTATCTTGTTTTGTTTTAATATATATATATATATATATATATATATATATATATATATGTATATGTATATATATATGTATATGTATATATATATATATATGTATATAAAGCAGTATAAGATTATATTTAGCCTGAACCAGCGCACCCCCCCCCCCCTCACAGAACAAGAAGAACAAGAAAAATATCTATGTAAACATTAAAACTTTAACAAAAACTAGGAAAAAATAGGCTGCGGCCTCATCGGCAGTGGGTTATGTTTCAAAAGCAGCCGAGCATTCGATAAAATATACATTAGTGGCAGTGGGTTTCGGCCAGAACAGTGATAGCAAAAACAAATGTTAAAACATTCGTTGGCTATTATCACATGCTCCCCCACCAATTTATGTGTTTTACTGCAGCTGTTTGGCGCATTTCACATGAATTTATCTTGTTTTTTGTTGGTGATTACTGTGCTTTACGTTTATATATGTATATATATGTATGTATATATGTATGTATGTACATATGTATATATATATATATATATATATATACGTATATATATATATGTATATATATATATGTATATATATATGTATATATATATATATATATATATATGTATATATATATGTATATATATATATGTATATATATATATGTATATATATATGTATATATATATATATATATATATATATATATATATATATATATATGTATATATATATATATATATATATGTATATATATATATGTATATATATATATATATATATGTATATATATATATATATATATATGTATATATATATATATATATATGTATATATATATATATATATATATGTATATATATATATATATATATGTATATATATATATATATATATGTATATATATATATATATATATGTATATATATATATATATATATATATATATATATATATATATATATATATATATATATATATATATATATATATATATTATATGGATGTTGATTTGATATTTTATATGTAATTGGAGAATTTCATTAATATTATAATTAGCTTAATTATTGATTAATCTAATTTACAATTATTTGTTATTAAATTTTAATTTACTTAGGACAATATCATATTAATTACTAATAGTATGCCATTTTTATAGTGATTAATATACATATAAGTATGTTTAATATAAATATAGTTATATTGTATGTATTAAAATTGGGTAATTATTTTTATTATTATTCCTCTATTCTTTTTAATATTTATTATCGGTTTAATGTTTTTGAATGTCCCACATTCATACTTTTTGGATTTTTATGGATGTATGAAAATAATCCACACTCTATATTTGTGCTTTTTAAGTAATGGGTATTTAAGTATCATTTAACCTTCTATATACTTCCACATGTTTTTTATTTCCTGTTCATTTTATAAATATCTTATATATAATTGATTTAAAAAATAATTTTTATATTATTTTTAATGATTATTTATATTAATTATTACTGAATTTATTTTGTTTTATAGCATATAGCTATATGCTATATATTATCAAAGTTCTAGAATTATTTAAATTCTTAGTTTAGTTTAAATTAGTTAGCTAATAGAATATTTTGTATGCTTTTAAATTTTATTGACAATAGTTTTTTTAAATACATTGTGTGGTTTATAATTCTCTATATATAAGGATATGTTTGGTTTTGCTGTTTAAAAAAATTTTTTACATTCAAATGCTTACAAATATTTATCTTGCGACAGTTGATTCATATAAGTAATACTAGATGGCAGCACCAAAACTTGTCTCTTTAAGATAGCTCTAAATTTTAATTTTTCTTGTTTTATTTCAGTTATAATTTAATACACCAGGGGGTATTTTTAGCTAAATTTTGACGATATTGTTAAACAGTTATTAATTAATTTAATAGTGCATTTTAAATAATGTAATTACTATCTATTTATTTTATATTATATTAATTGTATTTAACAAGGTATTTCAAATTTTATTTCAAAATGTATTAACTGCATCCTTTGGTATCAATTACTGTGATTTCTTAACTGTTTTATTCACATTAATCTTTATGATATTCTGGTAGACATGTGCGCGTGGTTATTTGTAAAATACTGAAATATTAATCAGTATGGTGTTTATTATTTATATTTTATATCCTATAAAAATTTAAATACGTTTTATTGATTCTTCCATTTCATATTATTTGTTTCTATTCTGCTTTCATTTTTAATCAATTCACTTGATTTTAATGGTTGTTTGGGCACAGGGGAAAATAATTTTTAGCTTTAGCTTATTTTTCTCACAGAAAACAACCATTTTGCTTATATCATTGAATTCTGTGCCCTTGACAACGTAATTCAATATATAAGCTTTTCCATTTTTTGTTGGTGTCCACTTTTTTCTTTTTCTTCCATAATAATTCTTATAATAATTTTTTTTTTTTTATACTTACAGCTTTAATTCATAATAATTGACGGTGGTAGGTTATGTTTAATTAATGGTTATATATATATATATATATATATATATATATACATATATATACATATACATATATACAGGGTGTCCGGTCTCAATGGTGTCCCATGGCTAATTCCCAAACCGTTAGTCATAGACATATAGTTCCAATTACAAAAATGTTTTAAATCAGGTAAAGAAATATTTTAAAAGCGATTTGGGTCAATAAAAACAATTCTTAAAAAATTACAAAATTTAAATTTTTATACGGTCCCCCGGTCCTATAAGTTATATTTAGTGAAATTTTCCTTCTACACTGACAAGTAATACAAAAAAAGTCCCGTTATTCTACGATTAAAATTGACCGAGTAATAGGTGTTTAAAGTTGGAGCATATTTTTTGCTGCAAATTGGGGGTAGTAAAATTAACATTGCAATATAAATTTGAAATCTTAATCATTCTGGCATATTAATGGAAAATATACAAATTGTAATAAACATTTAAGAAGAAAGAAAAAACAGAATTTTTGTTAAATAAAATTATTCTAAATTAACAGCCTCAATTCTTTACAAAATGATACGTATTTTAAAATATTATTAGATTGCACAAGCCTGCAAAAGTTGGGTTATGTCATGTTTTTTAGCTTTTGATAATTGATTCTTATATATTCTGTACCGCTGAATCCGAAATTGACCTTCATTTTTAACTATCATATCAGAATTTTTCGCAAATTGCAAATTTCAAAGTTAAGAAGTTCAATGTTAAAATTGAATTTCCTCCCCCATCTCATCGGACCACTCAGCTGTTTAGCTGTAAGAATCCCAGGATAAGCAAAAATATCAAATAAATTTTTTAATTAAATAAAATAAATAATAAATAAAAAATGTTTTACATATGTTATATAGTATGAGATTTTCGCTACATTTTAACTTACACATTTGCGATTTGCAAAAAAATTCTTACGTGATGGTTAAAAATGAAGGTCATTTTCAGATTCAGTGCTAAAAAGTGCGTAAAAATCAATTATCAAAAGTTAAAAAACACAACCATCTCCTCTACTTTATAGTATTCGATTTTTGTTATTCTTTAAATTTGAAAATTTATGATTTGCGAAATACCCTGACTTGATGGTTAAAAATTAAGGTAATTTTCGGATTCAGTGCTAAAAGATACATAAAATTAAAAAAACCCAACAATCGCAGTCTTGTATTATCTAATCTAAAACTTTTTCTTAAAGTCCTTGGCAGAAATCTATCCGAATTTTTTTGTGTTATCCTGTAAAATAAGTATACATGGTAACCACCGAAAATCTTAATAATATTAGATTGTTATCGGATTTGCGCCAGTATGTAAATACAATAATCTCGATCGGATATTTAAAAGTGGGTTAAAGTTCGAGTACAAAATTTGAACTGGAAAAACATACATACGATTGTTGAAGTAACATAAAAACTTAAAAAAAAAACAAAAAAAAAAAACAGAATTTTTGTTAAAAGAAATCATAAGAGAAACAGTCTCGAATCCTGACAAAATAAAACGTATGTTATTTTAGCCAATTTGAGACTTAATCATAATACATGTAGGATTTTTTTTCAAAGCGCAGATACACATGAAGTAAGATCTTCGAATGCTTTAAACACTTGGTATATGATCCCTCAAAGCCAAGCCAAACTCATTTGTTTTCAGAGTAGAAAAGTGGCATAAGTCATGCATTTTTAAAGTTTCATAACTTGCTCAATTTTAGCGTTAAATGAATGGGATTTTTTTTGTCTTGCTTATCAGTGTAATAGAAACAAAATACTAAATATAACTTATAGGACCGGGGGGCCATATAAAAATTTAAATTTCGTAATTTTTTAAGAAATGTTTTTATTGACCCAAATCGCTTTTAAAATGTTTCTTTACCTGATTTAAAACATTTTTGTAATTGAAACAATATGTCTATGACTAACGGTTTAGGAATTAGCCATTGGACACCGTTGAGACCGGATACCCAGTATATATATATATATATATATATATATAACCATTAATTAAACATAACCTACCACCGTCAATTATTATGAATTAAAGCTGTAAGTATTAAAAAAAAAAAAAAAATTATTATAAGAATTATTATGGAAGAAAAAGGATAAAAGTGGACACCGACAAAAATTGAAAAGCTTATACATTGAATTACGTTATCAAGGGCACAGAATTCAATGATATAAGCAAAATGGTTGTTTTCTGTGGGAAAAATAGGCTAAAGCTAAAAATTATTTTCCCCTGTGCCCGAACAACCACTAAAATCAAGTGAATTGATTAAAAATGAAAGCAGAATAGAAACAAATAATATGAAATGGAAGAATGAATAAAACGTATTTAAATATTTATAGGATATAAAATATAAATAACAAACACCATACCGATTAATATTTCAGTATTTTACAAAAATCCATGCACACATGTCTACCAGTATATCAAAAAGATTAAGGTGAATAAAACAGTTAAGAAATCACAGTAAATGATACCAAAGGATGCAGTTAATACATTTTGAAATAAAATTTGAAATAACTTGTAAAACACATTTAATCTAATATAAAATAAATAGATATTAATTCCATTATTTAAAATGCACTATTAAATTAATAATAACAGTTTAACAATATCATCAAAATTTAGCAAAAAATACCCCCTGGTGTATAAATTATAACTGAAGTGGAGCTAGAAAAATTAAAAATAAGAGCTATCTTAAAGAGACAAATATGGTGCTGCCATCTATTATTACTTATATTAAACATCTATCGCAAGATAAATATTTGTAAGCATTTGAATGTAAATAGCTGTTTAAACAGCAAAACCAAACATATCCTTATATATAGAGAATTATAAACCTAATATAAACCACACAATGTATTTAAAAACTATTGTTAATAACATTTAAAAGCATACAATATATTCTATTAGCTGACTTATTTAAACTAAACTAAGAATTTAAATAATTCTAGAACATTGATAATATATAGCATATAGCTATATTCTATAAAACAAAATAAATTCAGTAATAATTAATATAAATAATTATTAAAAATAATATAAAAATTATTTTTTAATGAATTATATATAAGATATTTATAAAATGAACAGGAAATAAAAAACTTGTGGAAGTATATAGAAGGTTAAATGATACTTAAATTCCCATTACTTAAAAAGCCCAAATATAGAATGTGGATTATTTTCAGACATCCATAAAAATCCATAAAGTATGAATGTGGGACATTCAAAAACATTAAACCGATAATAAATATTAAAAAGAATAGAGGAATAATAATAAAAATAATTACCCAATTTTAATGCATACAGTATAACTATATTTATATTAAACATACTTATATGTATATTATTCACTATAAGAATGGCATACTATTAGTAATTAATATGATATTGTCCTTAGTAAATTAAAATTTAATAACAAATAATTGTAAATTAGATTAATCAATAATTAAGCTAATTATAATATTAATGAAATTCTCCAATTACATATAAAATATCAAATCAACATCCATATAAAATACGTAACAAAAATATAGTAATAATACAAGAATATATATATATATATGAATGCATATATAACACTGGCTCCCGGTTAACCGAAAAGTACCGATTTTTTTCTAAAAACAAAATGACAAAATTCCTAAAGAAACAGAAATATTTTAAATAATCTTGGTTTTTTTTTGTTTGAATACAAATCTAATATGGCACATAAGGGCTAAACCACCTATTTCTTAAAGGAGACCGAATAAATTTAAACCACCTGTTTCTTAGAGGAGACACAATAAATTAACTTATAGGATTATATTTACTTCAAAAGGATGATGAATAGCTATCATATAAACAAATATGGGCACTAAGTTGCAACATTTATTGCTAATATATATATATATATATATTGTCACTAGTTCCCCCCCTCCCCCTCCTCACAATGTTTTCATTTCCCATCCTACTAAACAAAGGATGATAAGTCCATGATATGTGTGTCACCTTTGGCATGCAACAGAATATTTTTGGCACAATATTGATTGATATTCTAAATGAAAATGCAGTGAAATTAGACACAATACTCAGATTAGTTGAACATGCCTCAATTCCATTGATTGGAAATTGAAATGGTAATTTAAAATTCAGGTAATTTATTCTTGTTTCTATTTTGCTATTGCTTTATTTTTATTAAGCATTTATTACCATAATAAGAAATATTGCATATATTTCTCCTTAATCTTAAAATGGAATCATTCTCGCTTATCCGAAAATTTCGATTTTCCGAAAGATGGAGAGTCACAATTACTTCGGATAATTGAGGTTTTGCTGCATTCCTATTTAATTCTGAATGTTAGTTAGTTTCAGTTAAATTTGTTCAGTTCCGGTGTTTGGAAATAAAGTAACTGGTGTTTTATAACTGAAACTATAAATTTTAAATGTTCTAAGCATATTCTTTAAAAAATGACAAATTTTAAGAGCAGTCCGCTCATTTATTATTGTTTTTTAATTGAGAGAAGCATAAGTGTAACCCCCCAAAAGGTAGAAAACCGATCTGCTTAGGAAACCCAATTTTACAGTAACTTTCAGTTTTATTTTAATGCTTTTTGTGTTGTAAAATTACTGGTTGGACTAATTTCTTTTAATTGAATTCTTTCATTAATTGTAATTGTTCCATAAAGTGAAAAGAGCAATTATACATGCCTTTGTTAAGAGCATTATTTACACATTCAAGATTTTTTTTTTATCTTTCAAATTTTTTCAGTTAGCTTTTTTATGTAACTTATACAAAAAAAGAAAATAGCTGTCAAATAATACACTTGCCCCTGAAGATCTTGGCCTATTTTATTAATTCTCATTTTTCAAGTTCATACTTGCATGATTGAATTTTTAATTGTTTGTAAATACTGGTTTATGCAAGTTTTGTTTTACTTCATTAGTCGATATTTTAATCATTCTTATACAACACAATAAAGTAAATGGAAAGCAGACTTTATTTATAGTATAGAAAATAAATAAGCGTTAAAGAAATACCAAACACTTTATGATGCATCAAAAACACGGGAGTTAATAGTTCAACTTCATTAACAAAATAACACAATATTTATAAGGAAGGTTTACTAACTTGAATCTTGGATGTCCCTGATAAACAGCAGCATCCGGCAAAAATAAAGAACGTAAGGCACCATTTTTGGGATCAGTCTTTGCACTAGGGTAAGTAAAATCTCCACAACCTAGGCTTCATAATAAATAAAACTCATCATACATTTGAAAAGGCAATCATAAATTTCATAACAAAAAATTTCATTTATTCAAGAAAAGACTTTCTTAATAATTAGTTAAGATACGAAAAGAAACCAGCATAAAAAACAAACTAGTATGTTGTGGCCATCACAAAACTTTCTTCTATATAAATCACGTCAATTAAATCATTTAAATAATACAAGAAATTACGTCAATTTAGCACCAATACATATCAAATTATATCTGAATTTGAAGTTTGATGAAAATTCGTGCATTAGTTCTTGATATAGAGCTATAGCGGAAATTGTGAAAAATATAGCATAGCAGCGCCACCTATTGAGCGATTTGCACCAAAACATAAACAGCACTAATTCATATCCAGGTATATCTGAATCTGAAGTTTGATGAAAATCTGTGCATTAGTTCTGGAGATTGAGCTATTGTGGAAATCGTGAAAAATGCTGCATAGCAGCGCCACCTGTTGAGCGATTTACACCAAAAACTAATCAGTCCCAATTTATATCAGGGACTAACTGAATATTAATTTTTATTAAATTCCGTTCATTAGTTCTTGATAGAGCGCTTACAAAATTTGTGTCACACACAGACAGACAGACTCACAGACTCAGACAGACATTTTGTAAAAACATGTTTTTCGGGTTATCTGACCCCTAAACATGCAAATCCGTCGAAAACCGGAATTCGAAAATTTTCATGAATCCATCACGGAATACTTTCTTCTTGTAAAGATAGAAGAAAGTAAAAATGGTTTGGAAGCTAATGAAACATTAAGAGCAACAGCAAAGCAACAAATAATTTACTAAATAAATAAAATGAACATTAAGTATGCCAGTTGGCATATTTTAGCAATAATACTTTTCAAGTTAAAGACTAGGCAGACAAAAAAAAATAAATAAATAAAAATAAGACATGCAGACAAGCATACAATGTTTAGATACTGGTGAAATTTATACAGGACCACCATCAATATGAATCCTTTTCCAATTTTTCTTAACCAACATTTAATTCATAACCCTACCCTTAAAATTCTCTTTTAAAAGAAGGTTGCGCATTAATTTATGCAACAATTTTAAAACACGGCATTCTAAGATTATATGCCTGCAAGTAATGGAAAACAAAATAGCAAGAGTCATTAAAAAATAACAATGTAATTGAGAATGACAGGAAAAAATGGCTAAAGAAAATCATTTTTTAAGTTCTATAAAGAAAAAAAGTAGATTAAAAAAAGGCAGCCTGTTAGGCACATCTGGGAAGAATGAAGACCAAGTCCGAACCTGCAGAAAAAGGTAAGCCTATGGCGAATCTAATGAAAGAAAATTTACTTGACCCTGGCCAATGCAGAAAAAAGGTGGTTTACTTCTTTCCATATATAATATTTGAATTACATTAAATTAAGATGTATATAAAAATGCAATTTTTTTAAATAAAAATAAATATGCAGCATTGTTATTCTGAGTTATAGACAATAATTCATATAATGGCATTTCGATATGTGTTAACACTTACGGTTAATTTAAATTACTATTAAAATCAGCATCAGCTTGCAACCGCCTTTTTGGGGATGGTGCATGTTATTTTTAGTTCCCACAGTCTTTACTTTTGTAAACACTTTACTACCACTATTTCCAAATGCTAATTTTTGCCTTATTAATTGTGGCATATTCTTTGATTAAATAAGCCAAAGATTAGCATTAGGAAATAATGATAGTAAAGCACTTACAAAAATAAAGACCATGAAAATAACATGCATCATCCCCAAAAACAGACAACTACAAGCTATCACCAGTTTCAGAAGAAAAAGTAAAAAGGTCAAAGATATTTTATTTTTCCTACCACACAGTTCTACTCTGCCTCTAACAAAAGAGAAAAAAAACTTAATCCTCACTATATATGGACAAGATAATCATATAAATCATACCGTGGGAAACTAGTTAAACAAAGCAATCTTTCATCTTTCTCCAATAGTTCAGAAACTTCATCTCTCCTACACATGAAAACAACACATATTAAATAATGACAGATATCAAATAAATAATTAAACAATGATTGTAGAAAAGTCTTACCTTGCTTTCATATTAGCTTCAACAACATTAAAACACGAGGACAGAGCACCATAAGGTTTACCCGGAGTCCCTTCAATCATATATGAACCAAATTCAGGACGCCATAGGGCTTTTACATTGCTATAAAGGAAAACTTTAGTCATTTTGACATACTTTGATTCCATTGCTAAAACAAGCTAAGAAACCTTCTTATTCAATTAACCCATAACTGGAGACAGGAATTTCCTTACGTGATCAGAGACATAGAGTCAAAAAGACTCCAATGTTATTTTTCTTTTTTGTCTTTTGTAAACAGCTTTGAAATTTATTTTGGAAACGCAATATATTCTGGAAATCATGTAATGATAAAAGAACTACTTGACGGTACTGAGGAGATGATTTTATTTAAGGAGAAAAACCACGTGATAATCAGAGCCAAAGAACAACGCGGAGTCATTTTGACTCCCGTCTCCAGTTACGGGTTAAAATTGTATTATTCAAAAGTAACATTTGAATATTTCATGATACGGGAAATACCTCCTTAAATATGCTATATTATTTTTATTAACAGGTCTTAATTTTAGCATGGGAGGAATTGATTAAAAACTATGTCATAATTTTAGAAAAAAAAAAAAAATGAGTTTTATAAATGAAACTGATGTTTTCTTTAGAATATGAGGTCAATTTTACAAGTGGAAACATTTCAATTTTGTGAAATTAGGATCTAAGTCCAGGGGTTGAAAAAACAGAACACCGAAACTGAAGATTCCAATCATCTAATATGCAAGCATTACGAGGCATGTTGTTGGCGATAAATTTAAAACTGAGAAATCATTTTCAAAAGATGATTTAATCTGCAGCCTTCTCAATCTTGAATGAACATTCCAAATAATTCTTTCGACGAGGAAATTGATGATGTCCCATATATACCTCCTGCATAAAAAAGCAGAGGATGTCATCAAGTTGTATGGAACATTTTTGGAAGGAAAGGAAATTCTGACTACTACTTTTAGATGATCAATGACCTTAAAAGCAGTATTCTGGAAGTTTCCAGCCGTCATTTAAAGCACAAAATGACGCTTTAAATAATCATGTTTGAATAACATGATTATTAAAAAAATGTTAATTAATTAGTCTAAGTCCTTTTTTATTTTGTAAAATGTTTAAATTCTTATAAAATTATTCCATAATTTTTAACCATTTTTTAAATCTAAAAATTTAGATTAAATACTACAAACATTTTTTTTAAAAATTGTATAAATCAGTAGTTTTTACTACATTAGAATGCTAAGTATTTTTGAACTGCATAAAAATCAACAAATATTAGCAGCATTTGATTTAACGACCATCCGATTTAACGTGCTATTTTCCGAGGTCCCATGGAGGTCATTAAATTGTGAGTCTACTGTATTATATTCATCAGCTTTTAGAGTATAAATTAACAGAGTTGTTGCATATTAATACCATTAACTTTAGACTATTGACAGAAAAATGATTGTATAATCAAGTTAAACTAAATTTGACAAAGCACACTGTGAAAATTTTGCATAGTTTTTACGTTAATTTTAATTAAAGTGTCTTTCATTGACCTACATATCACTCACCTGCAAGACAGTGACACATCTTGACAAAAGTAAATTTCACAAGAGAGGCAAAAGAATATTTGCATGTTTTTACTGTAACATGAAATTACAGCACTTAGCTCTATGCAGCAGTAAAAAAGTACACAGAAACGTAAAACCCTTAAGAATGAAGATGAGGTTTGGAGGGTTGAGTCATCTTACCTCCCCCCACAATTTGCCCCCACCTTCTGTGGTCACAGTCAAATAGCATAATAAAGTGATTTTCTGAATGCCTACACTTATGAAAATTTTTCTGTAACAAGACGCACCTATGAAAGACCTATTAATGGAATAAAATGTTTAAATGAATTTTTAAGAGCTGGGACACTTTTCTTGTGGGTGAGCGATATATTCTACTGTCAGAAATTCACTTTGATAACATATTTTTGGTGCAAAAATCAACAATATTTGGCCAAGTTTGATAATAATTTGGCAAGTGTCTGTGTATAAATATACATATATAGTATATATATGAAAGGATAAAAATAAATAAATAAAAATAAACCCCTTTTTTAAGATTCATTTTTTACATTGAACTTATTTGTCATAGACTCTTAAAGCAAATAAAAAGATTTTCTTCATCATAAAAATCTTTGACACTAATTGGTATTTATGAAACAGATTTGGAAAAGAAATTAATCCTTTGTTATTTATAATTTGAT
Source organism: Maratus speciosus (assembly GCA_963932465.1). NCBI lineage: Eukaryota > Metazoa > Arthropoda > Arachnida > Araneae > Salticidae > Maratus > Maratus speciosus. The sequence goes on along the minus strand of OZ010798.1, from coordinate 230,448,794 downwards.
TCTTAAATTATCTAGCATAGCCTGAAAAACTATTTATGCTATAAATATAATGATGCTTACAAGATAATTTAATATGTTTTATGATGACTATCTTATACCAACAAAAGGTAATTTCTTTTCCAAATCTGTTTCATGAATACCAATTAGTGTCAAAGATTTTTATCAGGGTTGTGTTTTAGCCGTTTTGACGTGACATAGGTTTAGGTATAACCGTCGCAAACACAAATATGTAAGTAAACTCAGAACGAAACAGAAAAAATAATGTTAATATAGCATTGTTTTTGTTTAATGATAGTGCAATGTAGTTTTAGTATACATTAAATTGTAATTAAATACGAAATTATAATTTATTTCTTTGTTTTTGACTAAATATTTCTAGTGTGACTTTTTTGCATACTTGGTTGAATACCTTATTTTTAAATAAATATATATATATATAGCTTTTAATTATTTTCTCTGCAGTGTTAATTGTTTTATTTATTTTTGCATTTAGTACAAACACAGAAAAATATAAATAACATTTATTTTATTAAAGTAAAAATAATTAAATGTAGGGATAAAATGATTGAAATATGATATTGTAAATCTTATCCTAAAATTAATTTGTTAGTAACTGATAATCTGAAATTAAGGACAAATTAATAACTCACCATACCAGTAGGAAAGAAAAAAAATAATTACTTAACTTAGTTTGAAACCTGTTCCAAAAGTGAAAGAATCCTAATAATAATAAACTGCAAGTGAAATCGAAAAATAAAAAATGGCCTTTGTAGAGATCGATATTTGCTATCCAATGGCAAAAAAAAAAAAAAAAAAAGAAAAGAAAAAAAAAGAAAAAATTAAAAATATTGAAATGCAAACTAAATTTTAAAAAAATCGGCTATAGAATTGACATTATTGAACGGATGTTTTCATTTTTACTTTCAAAAAAATCATTTAAATGTATGAAATTTCAAACAAGATATTAAAAAAAAATTCCTATAGGATTAACATTAGCGGGTGGGTGTTTTCGTGAAGAACATAGTAAGGGAAAAGCAAGAAAACTGGTTTTGTAGCAATAGCAATACTGTTTTGTACTGGAAGGGAAATATCTTTGAATTTGCTCTATCTTAAGGAAAGTACATATGCTCATTAGACACCAATTATATATTAGTTTCAGCATCTAACCATAAAAAAAGGAAAAAAAATCTAAGCACTTTATTTACCTCTGCAAAAATTAGATTAAACCTACATAATTTTAATGATTACAAATAATTAAGGATTTATTAACTATTCATCATAAAAGCATGCATTATTCAAATAATTAAAAAAAAAATCATGCAACAATCTATTTGCAGTTATCTTATGCAAATAAGTTTCAACAGTGTATTTGTGCAGAACCCACAGTTTTAATGTATTTATGCAGTTTTATTTAAAATTTCTTGATTAAAGTCTATCTAAGTTTGCTAAATAATTCTTTTGATATTATTTTAAATTTTATTAAATCTAGCTTTTTGACATAAAGGTTTTTGAAAGGATGGTTTGTAAAAAACTTGCCAACCCTGATTTTTATGATGAAGAAAATCTTTTTATTTGCTTTAAGAGTCTATGACAAATAAGTTGAGTTAATCTTTGATACTAATTGGTATTTATGAAACAGATTTGGAAAAGAAATTACCCTTTGTTGACATAAGACAGTCATCTTAAACAGGCTCGGACTGGCCCGCCGGCCCGAGGGCCGGTGCGCCCTCGTCCAGGGAAATCTTTGCGCCCCTAAGTGCCTAAGCCGCTCCAGTATTTTTTTTCTCATTGTACACATGCATTCTGACTAGTGTACTAATTTTCGAGAATTCGTTTAGAGAATAATCAACAGTCAGCAGACAGATAGCACAAAAGAGGTATTTTTTATTATAACAAAGAAATTAAAGATTCATCGAAGCAACTTCAGGATTGGAAACCAAAGTAGGCATCTTTGCATGCGATTGATAGAGAAAACATGCACCCAGAGAAAGCTTTAGTAGCCACGGTGGCCTGAGCTGTATTTTTTTCATAGCTTCTTTGAAAGGTATCTTTTAGATTTTAACCAAATATTTTGCATATTTTCAGTCCTATAGCTTTCAGTATCTTGCCCTTCCCCCCCTTTAAAGCCGGACGTGAATGCAACTAAAATTAAAACTGTGCTTTATGAAAATAACTCGGGAAAAGAAATAAATATCAGAAGACAAAAAACTTTTTGTGGGGATTTTGTTGTTGATGGAAAACATGATCTTACTTTTCGAGGAATACAAACTTGATGACGCTTCTGGATTAAAAAATTGATATTAAAAAATTATGAATTATGATCTACATTAATTTTTGAATACAACAAAATGCATTCGTTTGAAACGTCGATGTGTAAGTTTACAGCTCATTTGAAAAATTATTTTTCGAGATACAGAGACATTTTACCTTTTCGCAATTTAAGAGGATCGTCTTTTTTTATCAAAAGAACCACCGAAAAAAAATATCGTAGATACTTTCCAGAAACACTTTGTAGGATTTTCTTTAACGTAAAGTAAGTTTGTTATAAATTTAAAATTACTGTATAATTTTAGTAGTGACAAATTTAGTTTTTTTCTGTTATTTTTTCTTGTAAGATCTTCATTTTATTTTTAGAAATATTTATGGATAAACTCCTAACACTGTTTGTTTTATAACTGTATTAAGATTTAAGAAAAATATCTCTACAATATATAGGGTGTCAAAAATGAATGATAACATTTGAAAAATCAACATTCTTGCATTTTTTAATATATAGACAATCCTAAAGCAAAATTTATAAGTAGCATTTAATAGTCGATGTTATTGCCAATCAGTTGGAACACTATATCTTTTTTATGCTGTCATTTGCAGGAAAATTGGGAGGGGATGATCCCCCCCCCCCCCCTCCGTGATTCTTATAAGGTATCTATTGACAAAAAAATAAAATACGAAAGCGATAGTCTTATTAATATCAGTTATCTACTATAAGCTAATCTGTGTTCAACTTGCTGGAACTTTTAGATATTGTATGATTCGTTTTAGAAAATTGTGTAACATTCTGTCGTTTTTATGGAACTTTAAACCTGCACGGGGAATATAGCGAAGCCGACTTCAGAGACAGACTCAGAGATATAAGACTCAGAGACAGGAAGACTCAGAGATATAATTTTAAGAAATTTCCATATTTGGTGCTATGCGAATGTGTTAAACCTTGTCAAGCTAGATACAACACAAGCACAAGCAAGTAAAATTGACGTGAATTCGTTAAATATTTTTACGCCCTCTAAAATCCAAGGTCTGCGCCCTTTGCCCTGGCCCAGTCCGACCCTGATCATAAAACATATTAAATTATTTTGAAACATCATTTATAGCATAAACACAGTTTTTCAGGCTATGCTAGATAATTTAAGAATCAAATTATAAACAATAAAAGTTTAATTTCAGAGCAATAAATCAAAGCAAATATGTTTTTGAGTACTAAGTTAAATTAGTGTCAAAATAAGATATTGATGATTATATTATAAAAGATAAATCATAATTGAAGAGCTAAGTGGAAGAACATTTTAAGTAACAAAAATTACATTTGAAGAAATTTGATGTGAAAGTTTTTGTTGTCAATTTTAATGATTTATTTTCTGTTCTATACCATGTGTTTAAAATATTAACAAGTGTGGTACTAAACTCTATCAAAAAAGTTATCCATATTTAATTTTTAAATATTAAAAAATATTAATATTATTTGGATTATTTAATATTAAAATATTAAATATTAATGAATAATGAATAATGTCTTAAATCTTCAAGGCTAAATAGAACTTTGGTAATTTAGCTTTACCATGTGACAGAATACCTGATAACACCTTTGTCCAAAAGATAAAATCATTTTTAAGAAAATGTAGCATAACATGTTCTTCCACCCAGCTCTTCAATTAGCTTTTTTCTGGTTGACAGCTCATACTATGATTACCTTCATAAATAACAGTTAAATTAAAATTAGCTCTGGGTGATGCAAGACCTGAATAATATTAGAAAAACCATCATTAAAAATAGTCTTAGGCAATAAAACTGAAGTTTCCTCCTTTTATGAAAAAGTCTGCCTTCTGTCAGAAATAATGTGAACTACCCCTTATATATGCTGAAGAGCAGGATCTTGTGTGGCTCTATCTCTTACCAACATGCATTGAATTTACATCGCTTAACTGAGCGTTTTCACCAAATACTTGGGGACTGTTAGGCCCCCCCCCCAGCTGGACCTGGCTTCACAGAGTTATGAAAAGAAAATAAACCAGATCCCAATCTGCATGGTATTAATGTCTGCCATCGGTCACGAACATTGCTACACAACATAGAGGTCTACACGGGCCGGAATTTCCAGGCCCGGGCCTGACCAGAACGAAAGCTATCTTGGCCCAGCCCAGTGTAAAAATTGGAAGTTTGGCCCGAGCTCGGCCTGTTTGCATTTTTACAGTTCTCGGCCCGGCCCATACAAAAATCAGTGAAACCAGGCCCGGCCTGACACAATTTCTACAAAAAGAAAAAAAATCTGTTTTTTCTCAACATACAATTAAAATTCTTTTAATGAATACTACATACATATTTATGGGAACATTTTACAGTATATTTTACATTACTATGATGTTCGCAAAACAGAAAACACACAATAGTAAACATTAACGATTACTTACGGTGTTTTAGTCATCGTGTCTACAGACATTTCAAAATGGAAATAAGGATTCATTAAAAGATTAATGTAGTTCAGAATAAAGGATTAAAAACATGATAACTTTTGAAGCTGTATAATAAAAAGTATATTTTTGAAAATATTTCTCTCATTTTAAAGGCTTTTCTCAAATTTAAAGGAGCTATATTTCGACACATTTATGAATTCTTTTCTTTTCGGAAACGTGTAAGATTGGCAGGTATTCTTATTCAGAAGCTATGTAAATATCGTTTTTTTTTCATAGATAAAAGCAATATATCTTTCTGAAAATACTGTCAAAGTTAGCGTTTTGAATCGAATTTCCAGAAGCGATAGCACAGGAAAGGAGAAAAACGTACAGTCACGTAACAGGAATCTCTGTTATCTCTGTAAGTAATTTATGAAATATGGAAAAAGCTATTCGTTTCCAAATGCCTTCAATAGGCAGGCCTGTCAATTCTATGCCTTTATAGTTAAAAATTTTGTCAGAAAATGTGTCTGAAAGCTTCGCATTGTTGAGCAGTGAATATGAGAACCACCTTAAGGTATATTTCCAAAGATACTGTTAAGAGAAGTTCATTATCACTATTAATACTACAAAACACAATGACTGTTCTACACATCCTGAGCTGCACGAGTCTGCTGAAAAAAAAAATTAAACTCGGAATCAGACATCTTGTAACTGTACGATGCCGATCTCTACGATGGACATGTTACATTTCTGTATTGATGATGTTAAACTCGCATCGGCTCTTGACGTACATTTATAGTTCTCGAGAAAATCATATTCATTGAAAAAGGCTCGTATTTTATATGCTCCACTTAAATTCTTATATTAATTTTTTTGCCGGCCCGGCCTGTTGAAAAAATTGTCCTAATTCTGCCGTCCCGGCCCGTTTGGAAATTCGCCTTCATTCCGCCGGCCCGACCCGGGCCCATGCAGACCTCTAACACAACACTCGGACCATTCTAGGTTCACATAAATACCATGAGATACCAAGAGAGGAAGTAAGAGACCGGGCGCGATCCTTACACACACACACATCAATTTATCAAAATAGAAGACAATTTACATGTTTATTTCAGATAATTACTCAAAACCATAAATTCTAATCAAATTTCCTCAGCAAGACACACTGATATTAGGCTCATTTCATAAGCCATAAATTTTAATCACTCTCATCAATATGACAGTTATTAAATTCAGACTTGAAATCATAAAGTCATATGTGTAAAAGGTAAATTCAAATTAATATTAAAATAAGTAATGGATGATTAAATTTAGATTTTAAATCCTAATCAACTTTTATCTAGCTGACATATATGAAATCATATTAAAAGAAAATACTTAACTCTGCTTAACCCCCATAATGATGATTAATGTTTGCGAAATCAATTTACCAAAATAGAAGCTGGTCTTATGATGTTTAACGTTTGTGAAACCAATTTATTTACCAAAATAGAAGCTGATTGACATGTTAATTTTAGATAACTACTCAAAACCATATATAATCTTTAAAATGTGTAGTACATGTGGAGCTATGTAAAATATACAATTTCAAAACACCAGTTTGGAGTCTTTCTTTTCAATATTTATAATATTTTTTTCAGACTTTATGCCTTCACAGTTGCTTTCTAGTGGTTATAAAATCTTATTTATTTGGAAAAATTTAATAAAAATTTATCATTTTGTTAGTAGAAAATATTTATAAGTGTATTAAAAATAAATTAATCCAAACTTAATATGAATTAGCTGTACACAAACTTAAAAAAAGTAAAAACCAGCTGTTTTCAATCAAAGCCCACTTTTATTAAATGGTTAAAAGCTGTCAACCCTGGTATGAACACATTTTAGATCTTAATTTTAAAATGATTACTCACTTTAAAATATCATATAATGTACTTCAAAGGTTTTAAATACTTAATATTTTACATTTAACACTTTATTTAAAATAAAAACTTCTATGCATCTAAAAATATTGGATGTATTTATTTCTAACATTTTTTGGAGATATCAGAGATAATAAAAAATAATAAACAACTTTTTTCTTTGACATATATAATAACAATAAAAAACAGAAATAATTATAACAATATACAATAAAATCATTTTAAACCTGAACATTGAAAATTATCAAGATATAAGCACTCTAATAAAAACAAGTGAGTAAGTGTAATCGCAGATCCCAAAGAGGGTTTTGTTTAATATTTCTCTTAAAGCACTTTATCCTTAAATGAATAAATCAAAATTGTTAATTTATAATTATTAAATTATTACATAAATGACAGCACCATTACATTTAATTTTTAAATAATTAGAAAAATATATTTTAATCAAATTAAAAATATTCAAGTAAAATTATTTAAATAAAATTAAAAAAATCTGAATATTTTTAAATTCATCAATTTCAAAAATTTAGCGAAGGTATAAATAAAAAATAACACTTTTAAGAGCAAAAAGTTGTTTCAAACATATCTACAATGCTGAAATAATTCAGAAAAAATCCATATTAAATTTTTCACTTTTCTAAAACTCACTAGATGACGTCAAAAAAGAATGCTAACGTATATTATAATTAAAAAAAGAATGCTAACGTATATTATAATTCAAAATAAAAAATATCTTTTAATTCTTCAATAATGCTTATAGATAACTTGAAAAAAATTGTCCATAAGAAGTATATTATTTTGAAAAATTTCCTGTAGATGACAGCAGCAAACAAAATATATTCCAGAGGAATCCAATATTTATTCCTCTGTATTGAATTATTAAAAAAGAGGAATTTTTGTTTTGAAATCTATAAAAAAAGAATTCGTTTAATTAAAATAATATAAGACTTTTTCAAAATTTTATGATTTTGGGTATGACAGGGGGTATTCAGCTCTCTATATAAAAAAAAATCAAGTCTATAACTTAAATAGTTTCAGAGTATAAGCCTGTAATGGACAGAAAGAGAAGTGAGACTATAAGGGTTTCGTGAGATTAACAAAATACTAAAAAATACCACCATTGTTGTTATGGAAGGAAAAAGAATTACATATTTTATAATTTATATTATGAATACATTATAATTATTTATAATGAAACCTAACTTGATATAAATATGATACAGCACATCTTTGGGAAAAGTTATGGATTATTAAATCACTTTAATTCAACAGGATACCATAAGAAAACATAGTACAGTTGAGAACCTTTATAATGCAAACCTAAAAACATGAGGTTGTAGGTAATAGAGAATTCAGCATTATATAGCATTTTTAAATTATCATTAAACATAACTTGTAAACATGACCAAATATGTTTGAAACATATAAAAATACAGTAGCGTATTTTTATATTGCGTTCCTTGGGACCAGGAGTTGTGCAGATTATAATTTTTTGCATAATACAGATTATTTCATACATTGTTAAATTTACTTTAAAAATCATAGTCGAAATATGACTGCATCAAAACATTCATTAATTATTAATTTTATAACATTTTTATATAAGTCATAAATAAATATGTATGAAACAAATAAAAATACAGCAGAGTATTTTAATATTGCATTCCTTATAGGACCAGGAGTTGTGCAGATTATACTTTTTGCATAATACAGATTACTTTACACATTGTAAAATTTACTTTAAAAACATAGTCGAAATATGACTGCATTAAAACATTCATTATATTATAAACTAGCCACCCTCGGCGACCAGTTTGGTCTCCATTATATGCATGCTAAGCTTTGTATCATTTTACTTTTATTCATAATTTAATTTATTTACTCATAGTCCAAGAGCCAACAGCACAAAAACCCATGTTATCAAGCACAAGAAAAAAACCTTTATTTTATGGGAGAGTAGAAGTAGGGGAATCTAATGATCCATGTCTGCCAGAAGTGAAGTGGTGCATAAGCTAAAAAATTAATACCACCAGTGGTTCACTCGTAGGTTCATTGTGTTTTCCTGTTCCCAGTCCGGCCTGTTTCTATACCTTTGTTTGTAGGACAAACACAATAAGCCTATGTATCAACGACTGGTGGTATAAATTTTTGGCTTATGCACCACTTCACTGCCGGCAGACATGGATCATTAGATTTCCCTACTTCTACTCTTCCATAAAATAAAGGTTTTTTTCTTGTGCTTGATAACATAGGTTTTTGTGCTGTCGGCTCTTGGACTATCAATCCTTCGCCAAATCGGAAGATTCTAATACAGAAATCACGAACTCGGTATTTTTATGTTAGCTGGGCGCAGGTGATAAATAGCCAAACATTGTTCCTGTCATACTTTTTCGTATTTCATTAATTTCATTTAAAATATAATATTTTCACTTATTATATTTAAAATACATAACTTTAAAACTGAAAAATTTTAAATTTATAACTCTCAATTATTTCTTAAAAAAAAAAAAAAAAAGTTATAACTAATACCATACACTATGATATTTAATTTCAACATCAAAGTTTTGCTTTAATTTACCACACGAAAAATGTTTCATAATAGTTGCATGAAATGGGACTAAATACTGATGACATGTTCGCAATGGCACAATATTTGGCGATTTATCACCTGCGCCCGGCTAACTTTGAATTACCAAATTGGTCGCATAGCATATAAAAAGCGAAGCGGTCAACCCGGAACTGTTGATGACAGTCACATAGTTTAGGCCATTATTATACATATTTTATAACATTTTTATTATAATAATAGCAATTTTTTCATTAAAAAGCTCTAAATTAAGATGATAAAAAGGAATTAGTGTATCAAATTTAATCCTTTAAAGAGAAGCAATTTTTTTTTTTTTTTACAATGTGGAATCCAGGTGCTTTTTTACTGCAAAATTAATTATTACATCTGAGAATAAAGGAATGTTAAAATACTAGTGCTAAATTCACCTTGAGTAAATAATAAAATTTCGTATAAAGACAAAATGTACTTTTAAGTGCATATGGGTCATATCTCAAAAATAAGTTTACAATTCCAGCCACAAAGCCTTTTTCAGTATTTGACATGAACATTTTTGAATTATGTTTTCTATTAAAGGTGAAGAAAGACTAAATGAGTTGTGTGCATAGATCTTTTTATAATTACGTTATGTCTTTTATTTCTTAGTACACAGTATGTGAGATCTCACCTCTGTGTCATGTCACACGCCCAATGTTACTAAGGAAAATGTTTGATTACTTATTTGATAGAAAAAAAAAATAGTTAAATAACTATTATTCTAGCTACTACTATCTCAAGAGCAAAGTAACTTAGCATAGTTAATTACTTTCTTTCTACTTTTGTTTGTTTTCTGAGAAAGGAAAAGAGTGTCACACAATAAATGCTCATCACCATGAATCAAAAATTAAGTTGCATTTTCATGTTAATAAATGGCAAAATTATCATCAGATTTTGTTTTCCATGATGCTAAAGTTAGCAGTATGTTTGCTGTTGTTAAATTTATAAGTCAGAAATTTGCTTTTATACTCAGGTATTAGATTTTGTTATAAAAAAGAAACCATGGTTATTGGAGATTCTCACATCTGTGAATGGTAATTCAAGGCGACCAAATCAACACTAAGATATATGTTTATATATCGCTTATGTAATTATATCAAGAGATGTTGATTCAAAGAACAAAAAAAAAAAAAAATTATCAGAAAAAAAAATAAATATGTAGGTTAATATTTACAGCATGTTCCTCACCTCTGTGATTTCACCTCCGTGAATCTCATAATTTTGAAAATGTATATTTCAGAGAAAACTGCTCAACAAGAATTTACAATGACTGTACATAAAAAAAGATAGTTTCAAAGTTTTAACAGAGAAGAATTGAATAACATATAAAAGATGGGTGATGAAAAGCAAACAAGAGGTTGTAGGTAATAGAGAATTAAAATAATATAAGACTTTTTCAAAATTTTATGATTTTGGGTATGACAGGGGGTATTCAGCTCTATATTAAAAAAATTCAAGTCTATAACTTAAATAGTTTTAGAGTACAAGCCTGTAATGGACAGAAAGAGAAATGAGACTATAAGGGTTTCGTGAGATGAACAAAACACTAAAAAAATACCACCATTGCTGTTATGGAAGGAAAAAGAATTACATATTTTATAATTTATATTATGAATACATTATAATTATTTATAATGAAACCTAACTTGATATAAATATGATACAGCACATCTTTGGGAAAAGTTATGGATTATTAAATCACTTTAATTCAACAGGATACCATAAGAAAACATAATACAGTTGAGAACCTTTATAATGCAAACCTAAAAACATGTAAAACATAACAAACCTAAAAATATCATATAATGTACTTCAAAGGTTTTAAATACTTAATATTTTACATTTAACACTTTGTTTAAAAACAAAAAGTATGGTTTATTAAAAACTTCTATGCATCTAAAAATATTGGATGTATTTATTTCTAACATTTTTTGGAGATATCAGAGAATAAAAAATAATAAACAACTTTTTTCTTTGACATATATAATAACAATAAAAAACAGAAATAACTATAACAATATACAATAAAATCATTTTAAACCTGAACATTGAAAATTATCAAGATATAAGCACTCTAATAAAAAGAAGTGAGTAAGTGTGATCGCAGATCCCAAAGAGGGTTTTGTTTAATATTTCTCTTAAAACACTTTATCCTTAAATGAATAAATCAAAATTGTTAATTTATAATTATTAAATTCTTACATAAATGACAGCACCATTACATTTAATTTTTATATAATTAGAAAAATATATTTTAATCAAATTAAAAATATTCAAGTAAAATTATTTAAATGAAATTAAAAAATCTGAATATTTTTAAATTCATCAATTTCAAAAATTTAGCGAAGGTATAAATAAAAAATAACACTTTTAAGAGCAAAAAGTTGTTTCAAACATATCTACAATGCTGAAATAATTCAGAAAAAATCCATATTAAATTTTTCACTTTTCAAAAAATCATTAGATGACGTCAAAAAAGAATGCTAACGTATATTATAATTCTAAATAAAGAATATCTTTTAATTCTTCAATAATGCTTATAGATAACTTGAAAAAAATTGTCCATAAGAAGTATATTATTTTGAAAAATTTCCTGTAGATGGCAGCAGCAAACAAAAAATATTCCAGAGGAATCCAATATTTATTCCTCTGTATCGAATTATTAAAAAAGAGGAATTTTTGTTTTGAAATCTATAAAAAATGAATTCGTTTAATTAAAATAATATAAGACTTTTTCAAAATTTTATGATTTTGGATATGACAGGGGGTATTCAGCTCTCTATAAAAAAAAATTCAAGTCTATAACTTAAATAGTTTCAGAGTACAAGCCTGTAATGGACAGAAAGAGAAGTGAGACATTAAGGGTTTCGTGAGATGAACAAAACACTAAAAAATACCACCATTGCTGTTATGGAAGGAAAAAGAATTACATATTTTATAATTTATATTATGAATACATTATAATTATTTATAATGAAACATAACTTGATATAAATATGATACAGCACATCTTTGGTAAAAGTTATGGATTATTAAATCACTTTAATTCAACAGGATACCATAAGAAAACATAGTACAGTTGAGAACCATTATAATGCAAACCTAAAAACATGAGGTTGTAGGTAATAGAGAATTCAGCATTATATAGCATTTTTAAATTATCATTAAGCATAACTTGTAAACATGACGAAATATGTTTGAAACATATAAAAATACAGTAGAGTATTTTTATATTGCGTTCCTTGGGACCAGGAGTTGTGCAGATTATAATTTTTTGCATAATACAGATTATTTCATACATTGTTAAATTTACTTTAAAAATCATAGTCGAAATATGACTGCATCAAAACATTCATTAATTATTAATTTTATAACATTTTTATATACGTCATAAATAAATATGTATGAAACAAATCAAAATACAGCAGAGTATTTTAATATTGCATTCCTTATAGGACCAGGAGTTGTTCAGATTATACTTTTTGCATAATACAGATTACTTTGCACATTATAAAATTTACTTTAAAAACATAGTCGAAATATGACTGCATTAAAACATTCATTATATTATAAACTAGCCTCCCTCGGCGACCAGTTTGGTCTCCATTATATGCAAGCTAAGCATTGTATCATTTTACTTTTATTCATAATTTAATTTATTTACTCATAGTCCAAGAGCCGACAGCACAAAAACCTATGTTATCAAGCACAAGAAAAAAACCTTTATTTTATGGGAGAGTAGAAGTAGGGGAATCTAATGATCCATGTCTGCTGGAAGTGAAGTGGTGCATAAGCTAAAAAATTAATACCACCAGTGGTTCACTTGTAGGTTCATTGTGTTTTCCTGTTCCCAGTCCACCCTGTTTCCATACCTTTGTTTGTAGGACAAACACAATAAGCCTATGTATGAACCAGTGGTGGTATAATTTTTTGGCTTATGCACCACTTCACTGCCGGCAGACATGGATCATTAGATTTCCTTACTTCTACTCTTCCATAAAATAAAGGTTTTTTTCTTGTGCTTGATAACATAGGTTTTTGTGCTGTTGGCTCTTGGACTATCGATCCTTCGCCAAATCGGAAGATTCTAATACAGAAATCACGAACTCGGTATTTTTATGTTAGCTGGGTGCAGGTGATAAATAGCCAAACATTGTTCCTGTCGTACTTTTTCGTATTTCATTAATTTCATTTAAAATATAATATTTTCACTTATTTTATTTAAAATACATAACTTTGAAACTGAAAAATTTTAAATTTATAACTCTCAATTATTTCTTAAAAAAAAATATATATATATATATAACTAATACCATACATTATGATATTTAATTTCAACATCAAAGCTTTGTTTTAATTTACCACATGAAAATTTTTCATAGTAGTTGGATGAAATGGGACTAAATACTGATGGACATGTTGGCAATGGAACAATATTTGGCGATTTATCACCTGCGTCTGGCTAACATTGAATTACCAAATTGGTCGCATAGCATATAAAAAAGCGAAGCGGTCAACCCGGAACTGTTAACTACAGTCACATGGTTTAGGCCATTATTATACATATTTTAAAACATTTTTATTATAATAATAGCAATTTTTTCATTAAAAAGCTCTAAATTAAGATGATAAAAAGGAATTAGTGTATAAAATTTAGTCCTTTAAAGAGAAACAATTTTTTTTTATTTTACAATTTGCAATCCAGGTGCTTCTTTACTGCAAAATTCATTCATTACATGTGAGAATAAAAGAATGTTAAAATACTAGTGCTAAATTCACCTTGAGTAAATAATAAAATTTCGTATAAAGACAAAATGTACTTTTAAGTGCATATGAGTCATTCTCCCAAATAAGTTTATAATTCCAGCCACAAAGCCTTTTTCAGTATTTGATAGGAACATTTTTGAATTATGTTTTCTATTAAAAGTGAAAGAAGACTAAATGAGTTGTATGCATAGATCTTTTTATAATTACTTTATGTCTTTTATTTCTTAGTACACAGTATGTAAGATCTCACCCCCGTGTCATGTCACACACCCAATGTTACTAAGGAAAATGTTTGATTACTTATTTGATAGAAAAAAAAATAGTTAAATAACTATTATTCTAGCTACTACTATCTCAAGAGCAAAGCAACTTAGCATAGTTAATTACTTTCTTTGTATTTTTGTTTGTTTTCTGAGTAAGGAAAGGAGTGTCGCACAATAAATGCTCATCACCATGAATCAAAAATTAAGTTGCATTTTCATGTTAATAAATGGCAAAATTATCATCAGATTTTGTTTTCCATGATGCTAAAGTTAGCAGTATGTTTGCTGTTGTTAAATTTATAAGTCAGAAATTTGCTTTTATACTCAGGTATTAGATTTTGTTATAAAAAAGAAACCATGGTTATTGGAGATTCTCACATCTGTGAATGGTAATTCAAGGCGACCAAATCAACACTAAGATATATGTTTATATATTGCTTATGTAATTATATCAAGAGATGTTGATTCAAAAAACAAAAAAAAATTTCTCAGAAAAAAAAATAAATACGTAGGTTAATATTTACAGCATGTTCCTCACCTCTGTGATTTCACCTTCGTGAATCTCTTAATTTTGAAAATGTATATTTCAGAGAAAAATGCTCAACAAGAATTTACAATGACTGTACATAAAAAAAGATAGTTTCAAAGTTTTAAAAGAGAAGAATTGAATAGCATATAAAAGATGGGTGATGAAAAGAAGCTCCAGATGGTAGATGAACCTTTGTGTTTTTTTTTTATATTCATTTCACATAAATTCATTATGCATTCTTATATAGAATAGTTTCTTCTTAGTTATATATCCAAAAGTCCTTCCGGCCAGTGCCGGGAGGAAGAGGTAACTTTCATATTCCTTATTTTAAAAAAGCCAACATATTATTCAAACACATGAAGCTCAATTAAGTGTAAACCGAATGTAGGAGATTCAATACTAATTTTTATCAATACTAAATCATTATGAATGAGAATTTCGCGAAATTAGTCAGCTGTATCCAAGCTGCTTTTATTTAAAGTAACTTAAATTTGGCTGCCAAATTCGGCGATTTCTTAAAGTGCCTGCCATTTTAAGACAACATGGTGGATGAGGCTAACCAGTGAACTTGGTCGAGACCTTAGTAATTGCTGTGCACATGCTCACTCACATCGGAATCGGTTGATATATACGAGTGCTGTCGCAGGCAAAAAATCAGATTTTTCAAAATGTCACCCACGTTAGAAATTGAAACTGCTATATCTGAGCCATTTTTTAAGATAAAGACAAAAAATGCTCCTGAATCCTTATATCAAGGTCAAATACTTAAGAAAGAAACCTTTTTCAATTTCAAATTTTTTTGCATCTCACTTTAAATATATTTTTTTTATTTAATGGCCGCCATTTTGAAACAAGATGGCTGATGAAGCTGGCCAGCGAACTTGGTCGAGATATTGATGTATACTATCCACATGCCTTCTTCCATCGAAATAGGCGAATACGTGTGGTATCGCGTGACAAATACAAGATCGTTTCAAAGTGTTAGCCATGATAGAAATTCAAAGTGCTATAATTCAACCACTTTTTAAGATATAAACAAAAGAACAAATTTTCAGAAACAAAAACTGCTCCAGAATCTTTGTATCAAGGCCAAACACATAAAAAAAATCTTTTTCATTTTCCAATTTTTTAATACCTCATTTTAAATTTTAAATTACATTTTTTTAAAAAAAATGGCAACCCTTTTGAAACAAGATGGCGAATCAAGCTGGCCAACGAACTCGGTCGAGACATGGGTATGTACTATGTACAGACCAAGTTACATTCAAATTGGTTCATAAAAACGCCTGTTATCGCGTGACAAAAATCAGGTCGTTTTAAAATGTCAGCCACAATAGAAATTCAAAATGTTATAACTCAGCCATTTTTTTAGATATAGACGAAACAAAACCTGCTCCCGAATCTTTTTATCAAGGTCAAACACATAAGAAAAAAATATTTTTTCAATTTTCAATTTTTTGGTACCACATTTCAAATTAAAATTTTTCTTAAAATTTTAAATGGCCGCCATTTTTAAACAAAATGGCGGATGAAGCTGGCCAACGAACTCGGTCGAGACATTGGTCTGTACTATGTATAAACAAAGTTACATCCAAATCGGTTCATAAATATGCCTTTTATCGCGTGACAAAATTCAGGACGTTTCAAAATGTCAGCTTCGCTAGAAACTCAAAATGCTATAACTCAGCCATTTTTAAAGATATAAACGAAACAAAAACTGCTACGGAGTCTTTGTATAAAGGTCAAAAACATAAGAAAAAAATATTTTTCCATTTTCAATTTTTTGGTACCACATTTCAAATTTTAAATTTTTAAAAAAATTTTAAATGGCCACCATTTTGAAACAAAATGGCAGATGAAGCTGGCCAACGAACTCGGTTGAGACATTGGTATGTACTATGTACACATCGAATTACATCCAAATCGGTTCATAAATACGACAGTTACAGTGTGACATAAGTCAGATATATATATATATATATATATATATATTGATATATATATATATATCAATTTTGAACGGAGGGTGGTTTCGAGGTCTGGGGGTCATGATCGATGAAAATATACCAAAATTTTTTGAAATCGCTTTCCTCCGAACGGCTGCAATAGGTAGCTTTTTGTAAAGAAAGCTACCTAATAGAATAAATAGTTTTTTATGCTTTGTCTCACTACACAAACATACCTGTAGCATTAAGTTCATCTCCATGAATGATGTTAATAAAAAAACTGTGTTTCTAAATAAAAAATAAATATACCAATGTAGCTGGGCCACTGCTGATTTTTACTTGTAGTAAGTGATAAGTTTCTAGAAATAACATTTGTCTTAAAACACAAAAATTTTTTACGGGAAAAATTCATATTGAAAATGTATACCTTTGGGAGAATGACCCATATAGGTAATATAAAATTATTTAAAATACCTTAAAAATACATTAAAATCAAATTAAAATCCCAAAACGTTTTCAGCCAAATTCACATGGCCATCGTCAGTGGTTATTTAAATGTTGTTATTTCTCTTTGCGCAAGAAGAGACACCATTGTTAATTTATGGGTGGTATGGAAGATAAGTTGAGAGGAAAAGGTATTCAAATTTTTAACAAAACAAGCTTTCATGTACTATGTAACAATTCTTTCCAGACTCCACGGATGTCATATGACAATGCATCATTACATCAGTATATCTTTATTGGAAATTCAGGGTTCAATCCAGGCTAAATTTGGGACCCATTTAGGTCCCCTTCACAAAAATCCATTTGATAAAACAGGTCCCTTCACAAAATTTCTTTTGATAAAACAAGCTCCTTCACAAAATTCCTTTTAGTAAAACAGTTCCTTACCAAAATTTTATTCCATAAAAACATACTCTGCAATAATTATTTTTATACTTTTAGGTTTTAAAATTGCAAATTGCAAAGAAAACAAGTTCACCAGAAAGTTAAACTTTAGGAGAAGGACATAAAGAAGTTATTATTAATAAATGCTTGGTTCGAATTTCATTAAGTGGATTTCATATTTCATTGCAAAAAGTTACTTTTCACAAAAACAAAATAAATTTCACAAAAATATAATACATTTCACAAAAATAAATTTTAATTTTCACAAAATGGGCCCCAAGAAAAAATTCCTGCAACGACCCCTGATTTTCAATGGATTCTCTTATACATTTGAGAAGTTGTGCTTTATATAGAGAATTGCGTTACAAAGATGTATTGAAAATTAATTAATTTTCTGAATGATTATTTTATAATTTTGAAGTAGAAATACTACTGTACATAAAATGAAACTGATTTTAACTAAGAATATGAATTTCATAAATTGTTTACCCATTATTTTCTTTCTCTTTTTCTTGTAATATTGCAAGCAATTGTTCAGCTTTAAGGCTCACTTTAGCACACTTATTTGCATGGTCGAACTTGGTGATTATATATTCAATCTGTTAGAGGGGAAAAAAAATCCAATCAAAAAAAGAATAAAAGGGGTACATTTCATGAAAAGTAAAACAATTTTATTGAATACAAAATATAGAAGAAATTCACAAACAATAAAAATAACTGATATTTCATTTGTCTGACCGCAAACTGAGGCAATACATCTTATGAGAAGAAACAGATTTAAAGAACTTGTCTCTTGTTTCATATGTTTTGTCGATTGTCGCCTTGGTGTGTGGCTAGGGTGTAAAAAAAACAAGATTTTTTTTTTAAATAAAAAAAAATTGGATTTTTAAAATTTTTTTCCCAGTGTTAAAATATTGAATAGATACCAAGAGTTTTAGGTTTCCAAAACAATTAAACCTCTAATTGCTAATATAATCTATGGTTTTTCTCCTTAATTAATAAAATTCAATTATTAGTAATTACAGAAGTTATAAAAACTACAAATCAGAAGTTTCATTAGTCAGTAGAATACAATAACGTTATACACATTAATATTTTGTAATAATTATGTAAAACTATATTAAATACTAGTGATATTTACTCGTACATTTATTAAAATTATCAGTAACTGCATTTAATATTAAATTTTTATCACTATTTAAAATTAATAAATAATTATTAAACAATTATCTCTAATTAGATATATTACATACATTTTTATGCTTTAATTATTAAAATGTAAATTTTTAATTTAGTATTGACTACATAAAATATAGAAGAAATTCACAAACAAAATATAGAAGAAATTCACAAACAATAAAAATAACTGATATTTCATTTGTCTGACCGCAAACTGAGGCAATACATCTTAGGAGAAGAAACAGATTTAAAGAACTTTTCTCTTGTTTCATATGTTTTGTCGATTGTCGCCTTGGTGTGTGGCTAGGGTTTAAAAAAATATTAATTTTTTTAAAAATAAAAAAAAATCAGATTTTTTTTATTTTTTTCCCAGTGTTAAAATATCGAATAGATACCAAGAGTTTAATTATGTAATAATTATGTAAAATAATACATTTTTATGCTTTAATTATTAAAATGTAAATTTTTAATTTAGTATTCATTCTAGAAGGAAAAGGGCAGGATGCTAGTTCCAAAAAAAGGGCACTATTTCATAAGGAAATGTATTAGTAATATGTTTAGTAACAATAAGAAAAAAAAAGTATATAATTTTTTTTATATGATAAATAAAAATTAATTTTTAATAATTTTATAAATTACAAAATGAAAAATACAATTAAATAACCTGTTTTAATAATATCCTGTTTTTTCTCAAGAAATAAAGTTCTATCATTTTTGTAAGGTCTTGGACACACATATTTAGAAATACTGCGGTATGGAGGAGTTTAAAGAAAAAAATCTCTGGCTACAACTACAGGTAAATTTCACTATTTTTTTAAAAAAGCAGAGTGCATTTTGTCAACCTTAAATGGGGCAAGGTGTGGCACTCTTAAAAAATGCCTAGAAGAAACAGTAATTAAATACAGAATTAATGAAAACTGCAAATAAGTAATTTCATTAGTTAGTAGCACAAATAACAAAACTAACAAATATTATTGGCAGCTCGTTTTGCATTGAAAAATTAAATCTTAACTTACACAATGTATGTGTATGCTAACCAAGAAACATTATGAAAATTAGTTACAACCATTCATACACACAGAGTAAATATATGAATAGCCAGTTATATCTGAAGTCCTCAAAATATTAAACAACAGCACTATTACCTCTCAGTGGGGGATCTCTTGCATTTTTATACCAATTAGTTCTTTTTATCTTATACATTTCAGGAGACCACGCTAAGAACTTAAGACTATTAGCCAAATTTATCTATTATTAGCCAAAAGTATATTATGTATATATTACATAATACAGACTATAGGGGAGACCAGGGTACAGTGGTCCACTTTTGCAGTTTACATTTTTTCCCTCTTTAACGGAGAGAACAATCTATCTGAAAATATTTTTGAATATTCTTTAAACCTTTCTACATGCCTCATAATTTTCACAGAACATAATTTCCAATACATTTTTCAAAAAAATTTTTTTTACATACACTCATGAAGTGGACCAGTGTACCCCAGAAGCGGGGCACACTGGTCCACCCACTGGGGCACAGTGGTCCACTATTAGTTATTGTCTAAAATGTAATATAAATCTATCTATAATTTGGGGCACAGTGGTCCACTATTAGTTATTGTCTAAAATGTAATATAAATCTATCTATAATTAATCTAATTCTTTTTTATTTCCCCTTTACCTCCAAAATAATATAATAATACAAATTTGCAAGTAGCATTTTGAAACAGAAAACATATAAAACTAAAGAATTATCAAAAAATTTATTATATTTTGAAAATAACAATATAAGATACAGGAGTGATGGCAAACAAGTTATTAATTAAGTACAAAAAAATCAGCAAACATTAAAACAAATGTGATGATGAAAAACTTATTAGAAGCTTAAAATAGTCAGGATAAAATAGTTTATTCTGAGCTAACCATGTGCTCTGAAGTTATAAATAACCAATCCAGTGAGGTCATCTATTACTTATTAGGCTACAGTTATATTTTTCAAAGGCAGTAAATACAAAACAAAATATTTCTTAATATGTTAACTCTACAATGCATGATTTTCATTTCTCTCCTTCTCCCCCCCCCCCCCCCCCAAAAAAAAAAAAAAAAAAAAAACCCTGCTATATTGAACAAGAAAACTTATTTTAAAAATCACATGTGAACTGTTATCCAGAATTTAGGAGAAACTAAAGTGTCAGATGGCTACATTATAATCTGAACAACATAATAACATGAAATTTACAATGTACCAAATGGCTAATCTATGCATTGTAGAGTTAAAAAAATTGTAATTTTTCTTTGTTTACTTTATTTTATAGTTATTTTAAAACAATATTTCTTTATACAGAATAAGTAATTATTAAATATTTTGAAAATTCTTCATTACAGGAGCAGTATTCATTGTGGACCACTGTACCCCAGCTTTGGCCAGTCCACTGTGCCCCATGTTAAAGTTCAATACATACTGATAAAAATATTATTTAAAGTTTTCTTTTAAGCATATAAGCTTTTAAATTTAATAAAGACCAGTCTTTTACCTTTTCAAAAAAGTTGTTTTATCTTATTTGTCCATAACCTTTAATTACTCAATAAAGAAAAGTATGATGATGAAAAATTTTACTTTTAGGAGCTCAAAACAACCAATCAGGATAAAATGGTTCATTCTGAGCTAACAATGTTTTTTGTAGGCTATAAGTAATCAATCCAGTGCTGTTATCAATTAGCCTAAAAGAAAAGCTTTAAAAATGAGTAAAATATAATGGGTGGTCCACTGTGTACTTAGGTCCATTGTACCCTGGTCTCCCCTATATATATTACATATAGATGCATATCATATATATAATTATTATCATTAACCCTTTCAACCCTGACATTATTAATGGGTAAAAAAGCATTTTCTCAGCATATTACAGCTGCTGTGTGTTCAAATACTGCACACATTTTTATTTTCTATTAGAATTTTCTACTCCACACAAACATAAAAATCTTATTTTAGAGTATTATAAGTTTGATAAATCATAAGTTTATAAGAAGAATTTTTATTTTTTTTTCTTTTGTTTTTGCAATGCATTTTTAGAATGTGTGTAAAAAAATTGTTAAGTTCAAACAAAAATCAGATATATAACCACTGGACCACTTAAACGCAAATACGGAGTAAATTTTTAACACAAACCATAAAGAAACTGCAAACTTGATGAGGCAGTATTGCCTAACTATAGAATTAAAAAATTCCTTCTAAGCAGCATTGAATTCAGACACTTTTCTTTGGGAGGGATTTCTGTGGCTCTGAAAGAGAGGGGGGAAATTGCACTTTTTAACCATTGAAAACACAAAATTTCAAATCTTCTGGAGGCCACCCCCTGAATTCAACACTGCTTCTAAGTTATGACAAGAAATATTTACAGGGATTAAATTATTTCATTAAATGTACAAAACAAAGAAGAAAATGCAAAAAGTTAAAGAAAAGGTTTTTTAAAAGATAATTATCATAAAGTTACTTTTTAGTAACCTTATAATAATTATTTTTAAAAGGGTTTTCTAAAAAAATTTCTCCTAATATTTCTCCAAAATTTGCTTTTTTTTTTTTTTTTTCTGATCTTTTGACAAAATTTGCAGTTTTTCACAATCTTCTGACGAAATTCGCATTTTTTCGCGATCTTTTGACGAAACTTGCGGTTTTTTGTGATCTTTTGAAGAAATTGGGGGGTTTTCACGATATTTAGACGAAATTTGTGGGTTTTTCACAATCTTATGACAAAAATTTGCATTTTTCCAAGATTCTTTCAAGAAATTTGTGTTTTTCCTGTGATCCTTTGACAAAATTCACGATTTTTCTGCAAACAATTGACAAAACGAATTTTTTTCGGTGCCCATTTGTCAAAATTCACGATATTTTTTATGTCCATTTCTGATTGATGAACGATTTTTTTTTAATTCTTGGAAATTAATTCCTTATATTTTCGGAAAAATTGGAACAGAATTACCTCTAATTGGGCAGCTGAGAAGAAGAGGAGGAATATAGACTGGAAATACGGCCGTACACAAACTTGCTCTAAAAATGAAAATCCATTTACGTTCCAAAACATGATTACACAACAAAAGAGTCCCAAAAAAATCATTCGCCAGCTTTTTCGCCATAATTTTTTTCTTGCCAATTTCACTACGTATTCGCATTTGGCGAGTAGGCAATTGGTTAGCGCGGCCCCTGCATTTGATTTCTTTTACAACAGCTATTGAGCAGATGTTACATTCTTCCATTCTTCTTTAGCTCCAATATTTGGAATAAATTTATTATTGCAAATATAGAATTAGAAAGTAAGATTCTGGTTATTTACTCTCTTTGCAGAAATTTAATACACTTGCTATGCTTATTTTATATAAAAGAATAAATAATTTGATTACTTAAAGGAAATTATGACACCTCAAATTATATTAGATTTAAATTTAATTTCTAAATGAAATGCTTTATATGACTTTACAAACTTACTGTACTTACCATATTTTACAACACTCAGGAATTAAGCTTAGAAACAATTATTAAAAGCTTTCTCTTTTCATTTATTCATAAGGCAAAATACTTGTAGAAACTTTCAAAATTATATTAATCTTAGATTTTAACACTTTTATGTCATTTTAAACATTCAGAAAATTTTTGATTTTAATCAATGATTTTTTTTTTTTAAAAATCAGTTGATTAAAATCACGATTTAATCGCTGATTTAAATCGTTCACATCCTATGTGTGACATGCCTTAAACAGCCACCGTAAAGTTGATATTTCATTTAGCATTGCTGAAAATATCAGATCATTTTACACGCCAGCGGTGCTGTAGAAATTTGGTAGTACTTATGTATTTTCCGGGTCAGGAGAAGGATTGCCAAAAATGGCTGCCAATTGCCAATCTTGTCTATTGTTACCAATCATGTTAAAAGTAGTAATTTAACATTATTTAATACATAACATTGTTAAAAATAGTAAATAATAAAAAACATATTAATTAATAAATAAAATATAATAAATAAATAACAAAAAACTATATTAAAAAATAAATTATATTAAGCAGTCTTCATTAAGAAAAATGAAATGTTTACTGCAATGCTAAAGAGACATTTACAGTTTCATGCCTGCAATTTTAATTGAGTTTTATTTTATTACTTTACTGTACACTATACATTTGTTCTATAATATATATATATATATGTTTGCATTTATTTAATAAAATAGGCTAGAACTTTGTGATTTTCAAATGTTATACACTTGGCAACAATGGTATTGCTATAACGGAAAAGTAGCATTTTTATTTTTAATGAGAAGTAGCATTTAATTATTTCACAGATTATATTCCCCAAGTTAATGTTTTCACGCTGTTACAAAAAAAAAAAAAAAAAAAAAAAAAAAAATGAAGGCAGTAACACCAGAATATAGAAAAAAAAAAGTTCGGACAGCCACCTAAAAAATCTCTCATGCTGGGAAAGGAGCGAGATAAGAAAATATGAGCTAGGGTTGGTTGGTTGTATTGGGTTTTATGGTGCAAAATCCCTTTAGGAACATGCTGCGCCAAACAAAGAATAAATCACAAAAAAGTGAATTAAGCAAATGACATTAAGAAAAAATAATTAAGTGAGATAAAATGGAAAGAAAAAAGCTATTTGGATGGGGTGTAGTCGTCAAACAAGGGTAGAAAACAATGTAAATTAGAAATACAGAAAAGCAAAGTAAAAATGTTATCTGAATGGGGTTTCCATCCAGATGTCAATAAGAAAGTCAAACTTAAAAAGTATATAAAACCTATACCTCAAAATAAAATCCAGCATGTTTTAAAAAAGCAAAAAGTGCCTCATGAGGTGTTTCCCCAATGAGGTTTGTCATAGTGGGTAATGAGGATTTAAAATACATTATATTCAAATGCCGGAGACCCGGTCAGTCAGTTAAAATATGATGGATGGTCAGGATATCAAAGTGACAGCAGGGACACATGGGTGCATCCTGTCGAAGTAGGAGATGTTTGTGGGTGATTCCTAAATGACCAATTCTCAGATGAGTCAGAAGAACATCAGTTTTCCTTGGATAACCCGGAAGTCAGGTCATGATTGTTGGTTTAATATGATGCAGTTTGTTATTGTATTGTAGACCCCAACTTTCTTGCCAATTAGGGGAGAGTGGTAATGAATGGGCCATTAACAAAATATGAAAAAGTATTTGCATAAAATTATTTTAGATGCCACCAATAGATGAAGCTATTTGTTCTACCAAACTCATCAAATTTTCCATTGTTTGGGAGAAGCCATTTTCCCACTAGAGTAGAATGGTCAAGAATCTGATTGAAAAGTAAATTTTTTCCCTTTACAGTAAAATAAATAAGCTAAAAGTATCTATTATTTCATTGCAGATGTGTGTATTAGCAAGTCTTTGCATATCTGTAAACTAATTTTAGGATGTATTTAGATGTTATTTGAATTTAATGTATTAAAAAAGCCTGACTATATTCCAGAAGTATAGGTGGGGCTGAATGGGCCACCTTTGCCCTGATCATGAAAATATGGTTTTTCTTTCTTTTTCTCCGATTTTCTCTTTAATATGAAACATAACTGACTGTAATGGATTTAGATTAAATTACTGTCTAGGTAGAATAGGTTTATAGTAATGTCTAAAAAATAATTTGCACATTTTCGCCCTAAGAATATCAGTTATTTATTAGAAACATAAGTTAAATTATATAAATGATTAAGGTGAACTGTCCAGTTGTTGACCACACCTACCAGTATTTTTCCATTTGATATAAAACTAGAATAATTGTTTATATTCTGAATCAGATGGGTAGAATAAATAATACCAGAAATTTACACTAAATAGTCAATTAAAAGGCAGTTACAACCCTGTTACAACCGTGTTGTTTAATATTAATTTTGAAAAATATAAATTTCTTTAACACGTTCGCAGCCATCGACGCGCTGGCGCGTCCGACCAGCACCTTTTCTTATGCCGGCGACGCTCTGGAGCGTTGATCAACTATGATAAGTTATATGCTTTGTTTTTAGTGTGTCTTTGGAAGTTGAACGGAGAGGTTGTTTAGGCACGTTAGCGAAGCATGAACCGCACTAAACATAAAAATAATATATTTTTTCGTTTTTCTGGTTTTACTCCCAAAATATAAGAAACATTTTAATCATTAAAACACTGCTATCTAATCTGGCTTCTGAGGATGGAAATAACATTTTTAGTGGCAGTGAATGTGTTAAATCATAATGTGTATTATCTATTATTTTTATGTATATTTTATGTTCTTTCTTTCTTATAATCTCATTAGTTTGTCATTTTTCTGTTACAATTATGTGATTTAATAATATCACTTTTTATGTTCATAAATTTTGATAAGCAATGTGTATTACTTACTATTTCAGTATGCTTTGATCATATCATGTCAAGTACCATTCTTTTTGTCATATTTGGGGAATAAAAGTTAATTCCACATTTTTTAATTGAATTCATTTAGTGTCCCATTCATTACCTTCAATGGCCCATTCAGCCTTATGGGTGGGGATGAATGGGCCAATTTTCTATATTTTTATTTTCTATTATCATTCATTATAGACATTTTCTAATCCAATTTTTATCACTTTTTCATATAACCTAATAAGTAAAGTTACTGAAGAGCCAATTCTGAGCAAAAAAAAAATTACAAAAAAATTATGAAAATTAAAAACCAAAAATTGGCCCATTCATTACCACTCTCCCTATTCAGAAAAATATTATTAATAAGTAGTTTAACGTCTGAGAAAGAAATTTTATAGTGTAATGGATAAAGAGCATATGAGCTAGGGCGATGAATAAGTACTGTCCATTAGTTTTTTTTTTTATGTATTGGGTTGTTTTCTATGGGGAAAAAACAAAACAAAACAAAACATAGTGAAATGTTCCAAAACCCGTAAGCCCACACGCTGGGATAAATCTCACCCGAATCACATTTTTTCTTAAAAAAAAAAAAAATACATTTTTTTAGTACTCTGCTGACTTGCCTTGTATCTTTCAAGGTCAAGAAGAGAAGATGGGTGAAATAGTCTTTTTTTTGTTCGCTAGGAGGGGAGAAATAGACCTCTTGGGATTAAATAATCCTGCGCGTGTACAAACATTTTATTTCGATACGTTAACTTTTTTATGAGATAACACACAATAAAATAATTTTAATGAAAGACTAACATAAAAGCTACTTGTATATATTGATGAAAGGGTATTAAATGTAATTAATATCAATTTTGTGAAATAATTCATCTTTTAAGGGGTAAAACAAATCGCTTGCATATTTAAAAAATAATAAACAGTCAAGTAATTGTCAGCCAATAAGTATTACTCACACTAAGAGGGTTCTGTACAATAAATATATGAATTATTAACTGTGTTATTAAAAAAAATCGTTGCTAAAAAAATGATAAGACTTAGTAAAAAACTATACAGCGTAGGGTTGGGTATAGCTGTATATACTAAAAGGATGAATGGGTAATATCATAAAAATTCAGAGAGATATGAAGCCCAAATAATATTAAATACTGCTATTCTGTAAAACTCTTATTTTACCTTATATCTAATCTGTTTATGAACTTAATTCAGTAGGTACTGATAATAAAAGTAGTTCATATTTAAATTTCATTTGGCACTTCATAAAACTAAATTCAGTGTAGTAATCATCTTTTCTTTTTACAGTGTAGCTAAAACAAAACCATTGTTCAAACTTTAAACTTGGCATTGCGCTAAGCGCGCTTCGAAAGGAGGTTGCAAAGTTGCAACACCACCTTGGTTCGTGCCACGTTTTTCCAGATAGGTTTTTAATTAACTTTTAAAGACACGGGACACATATATAAAGATCCACTCGATGCAAACTAGTCGCAAATCCCATAGTATTTATGTGATTCATTAATTCTAATTAAATTAGTCTGTTTTTAACAATTTGACATTTATTGCTTTTATATTGCTAATGGGCATTGCATTACACAAATATACAGGGTGTCCGAGAAAGATCCGTACAACTTCAAAAATTTATTGAAAAGGAAACAATAGGGTTACAGTGCAACTAATTAGTACATTAGATAGAATAACTCAAAAAGTTTTTTTTTTTCCTATAACTTAAGTTATTACCTTAGGAAATTTCTACATGAGACCCTTTCGTAGCACGAACAATATCAAGACGATATTCCAATTCCATCCACGACCGCTTCAGCATGCTAACATCAACAGTAGCTACAGCTGTTTGGATGTTTTGCTTTAATTCTTCGAGACTGTTAACTTGCGTTCGGTATACAGTATCTTTAACATAACCCCAAAAGAAAAAACCCAGTGGTGTTAGGTCAGGAGACCGGGGTGGCCATGCAATGGGACCATCCCTGCCAATCCAACGCTGTGGAAAAGAATTATTCAGCGACTCACGAACTGTCAATCCCCAATGAGGAGGCGCACCGTCTTGTTGGAAAAGAACATTCGGTTGAAGGTCTTGTAGTTGTGGGAATGCATAAATCTCAAGCATATCTAAGTAGGTACTTGAGGTCACAGTCGTTTCTGAAAAAAAAAGGTCCAAGGATGCGATCGTGAAGCAATCCGCACCACACGTTCACCTTTTCACTGCTCCGTTTGAGTTCACGTACGGCATGTGGTTGTTCGGAGCCCCAAAATCGAACGTTATGTTTATTGACCATTCCGGACACATGAAACGTTGATTAATCGGAAAACAGTACTCGTTTCAGAAAATGTTCATCGGCATCCAAACGATGCAGCATGTCAACTGCAAATCCATAACGCTTCGCATAATCATCCGGTTGTAACGCATGCAGAATCTGAACTTTGTAGGTTGTAAGTCGCAATCGTTTATGAAGCACATCGTGTACAGTGGATCTTGGCATTTGTAGCTCCCGGGATGCTTGTCAAACTGATTTTGTAGGGCTCCTACGAAATGTTTCACGTATTCGTTCCACACTTTCTTTGCTAATTCTAGGGCGACCATATCCTTTTTTATGTTCCACACTACCCGTTGTCATAAATTTGTGATACCACTCACGAATGCTTGACCAAGATGGTGGCGATTCCCCATACGTCGTTCGATAATTCCGTTGTGTTTGCGTATCGGATTTTGTTTCGATAAACCACGCAACACATTGAGCTTTCTTCACGCGATCCGCCATTGAAATAACTAAAATGCTTTAATATTCCTTTGCATGACATGTAGCGCCATCTATGGTCAGAAACATACTGAAGAAAAAAACTTTTTGAGTTATTCTATCTAATGTCCTAATTAGTTTCGCTGTTACCCTACTGTTTCTTTTTCAATAAATTTTTGAAGTTGTACGGATCTTTCTCGGACACCCTGTATAGTACATACAGTATGCCGCCCCTGTCATTATGTAGGGGAGAGGGGGGCACATGTGAATAATTTTTACATTTTTGACAATTTCTCAAAATTGTTATGAGCTATTGAACCAAAAATCGATTTATATGAATATTTACACTTTATTTGTTCTTTTGATGAAACTTTTGGATGCATTTATCAAGAATTTCTAACTTCTATCATCATTCTAAAAATTGTCTAAATTTGTTCACATCCCCAAAGCAGAATACTTTGCAATGTTCTGCAACGGAATTTCAGATGATCAAAAATGTTCTGCAAGCGCAATGGGGGAAAAAAAGGGGGGGAATGTTTATATACATATGTAAGGATGTAATTTCATCTTTTATGAAAATGCTAAAGACGTGTTTCGTAAAACACTGTCAAACAAAAGAAACATTTTCTGGAGGCAAGAGATATTTAGACATATTACTTTTATGAAGAAAATGTCTTTGGAAATTTGGCCCATACATAGTTATAAGGCCAGCTTTTACAAGTTTCCTAACAGATTTATGTCTAGATGGAGGTCCATTCGTATAAATAACCATACGTTTGTCTGTTGTACCAATGGTTGTTTACATTTTGTAAATTTTTTTTTGTAATTTTTTAACGAAATTTGTGGGGTTTTTTAGCCATTTTCTGAAAATATTTGCATTTTTTAAAGATTTTTTGACGAAATTTGCGTTTTTCTGCGATCTTATGATGAAATTTGTGTTTTTTCCACAATCTTTTCGTGAAATTTGCAATTTTTTTCACGATCTTTTGACGAAATTTGCGTTTTTTCCGCAATCTTTTCACGAAATTTGCGTTTTTCCCACGATCTTTTGGCGAAAGTTGCGTTTTCTCCGCGATTTTTTCACGAAATTTGCGTTTTTTCCGCAATCTTTTCTCGAAATTTGTGTTTTTTCCGCGATCTTTTTTCGAAATTTGTGTTTTTCCGCGATCTTTTGACGAAATTTGTGTTTTTTCCGCGATTTTGTAACGAAAGTTGCGTTTTCTTCGCGATCTTTTGACGAAATTTGCGTTTTTTCCGCGATCTTTTCTCGAAATTTGTGTTCTTTCTGCGATCTTTTCATGAATTTTGCGTTTTTTCCCGCGATCTTTTCACGAATTTTGCGTTTTATCCGCGATCTTTTCACGAAATTTGCGTTATTCCGAGATACTTTGAAGAATTTGGTGATTCTTTTTCGCGATTCTTTGTCGAAATTTGCGTTTTTCCGCGATATTTTCACGAATTTTGCTTTTTTTTCCGCGATCTTTTCACGAATTTTGCGTTTTTCCGCGATCTTTTCACTAAATTTGCGTTTTCCCGCGATACTTTGAAGAATTTTGTGATTTTTCTTTTCGCGATTCTTTGTCGAAATTTGCGTTTTTTCCGCAATCTTCTCTCGAAATTTGTGTTTTTCCGCGATTTTGTCACGAAAGTTGCGTTTTCTCCGCGATCTTTTCACGAATTTTGCTTTTTTCCCGCGATCTTTTCACGAATTTTGTGTTTTTTCCGCGATCTTTTTTCGAAATTTGTGTTTTTCCGCGATCTTTTGACGCAATTTGTGTTTTTTTCGCGATTTTGTAACGAAAGTTGCGATTTCTTCGCGATCTTTTGACGAAATTTGCGTTTATTCCGCGATCTTTTCTCGAAATTTGTGTTCTTTCTGCGATCTTTTCATGAATTTTGCGTTTTTTTCCGCGATCTTTTGACGAATTTTGCGTTTTATCCGCGATCTTTTCACGAAATTTGCGTTATTCCGAGATACTTTGAAGAATTTGGTGATTCTTTTTCGTGATTCTTTGTCGAAATTTGCGTTTTTCCGCGATATTTTCACGAATTTTGCGTTTTTTCCGCGATCTTTTCACGAATTTTGCGTTTTTCCGCGATGTTTTCACGAAATTTGCGTTTTCCCGCGATACTTTGAAGAATTTTGTGATTTTTCTTTTCGCGATTCTTTGTCGAAATTTGCGTTTTTTCCGCAATCTTCTCTCGAAATTTGTGTTTTTCCGCGATTTTGTCACGAAAGTTGCGTTTTCTCCGCGATCTTTTCATGAATTTTGAGTTTTTCCCGCGATCTTTTCACGAATTTTGCGTTTTTTTCCGCGACCTTTTCACGAATTTTGTGTTTTGTCCGCGATCTTTTCACGAAATTTGCGTTTTTCCGCGATACTTTGAAGAATTTTGCGTTTTATCCGCGATCTTTTCACGGAATTTGCGTTTTCCGCGATCGTTTCACGAAATTTGCGTTTTTCCGCGATACTTTGAAGAAGTTTGTGATTCTTTTTCGCGATTCTTTGTCGAAAGTTGCGTTTTCTTCGCGATCTTTTCACGAAATTTGCATTTTTTCTGCGATGTTTTGACGTAATTCGTATTTTTTACGTGGTCCTTGGGCGAAATTCACGTTTTTTCGCGATTCCCAGCTTTTAAGCTTTAGTGAAAAACTTTCCCAGCTTCGTTCTTTGACCATGCGTGAAAGAAAATTCCCGTTCGGAAAGAAATCGCTAGTTATTCAGAAAGTAGGTGATGAAATAGGAGGGAGGGAGAAAGATTGATTGTCGCGCGACATTCTTATTTCTTCCGAAATAGATTCGAACACAACGAAAGTAGCACCCCCCCCCCCCCTTTTACCGAATTCTTTTTGCTTTCACATCAATATGCATTTTTTTTTTTTTAACAAAAAAATGTAACATTTGTCTTGAAATGTTCTGCAGCACACCTCATTGTTCTGCGACGTACGTCGCACATTTAAGCATATTCTGCTTTGGGGGAATTGATTTATATGAATATTTACACTTTATTTGTTCTTTTGATGAAACTTTTGGATGCATTTATCAAGAATTTCTAACTTCTATCATCATTCTAAAAATTGTCTAAATTTGTTCACATGTGTCCCGGTAGAGGGATAGTTGAGAACATACCTGGGGCACATGTGAACACAGGCATAAATAAGACAAAAATAATTTTTTGTGAATAAAAACTGTGATAAAAACTAATTAGATGCCTACTTTCTAGTTGTGTGAATAAATCAATAAATGTTTCAACACAGATACAAGAAATTATTGAATTTATAACTCAATGTTTGACAAGGGTAATTAAATTTTAAACTAAAAAAAAAAAAAAAAAATTGCATTCACAGACTTGAAAAATACACTTGTGAACTGTTCACATCTGCCCCCATATGTTCTGTTCACAAGTGCCCCATCTACCAACTTCAGACTAACTTATTAAAAAAATATGTTTTTAAGTGAAATAAGGAAACTAAACTTTTTGTAGACGTACCTAATTAATGCCACTATAGAATGCAATGCTGATATTCTACTTTAAAAAATGTCTTGAATGAATTTTTACTTCAATAACTTAGAAGACTTTTTTACTTCACGCCTTCTAAAACAAACAAATCACAACAACCAGAAATAAAAATGGCTTATTGTTCTGAAAATTCAGCCAAAAGGTGGGACCAGTACTACCATCTACTGGTAATTTTTTGAATTTTTTTATTTTAAATTAAATAAGTGAAATATATACCATTCACATGTGCCCCCTTCTCCCCTATATCCAAACTGTCGTTGTCTTTACGAGTTAATATCTCGGCTACTTATCAACGATTTATTTTGAAAATAATTACCAACAATGCTTTTATACTTCTGCTACTACAGGTACCTTCAGCGCTCCTCAACACCTTTGCTGAATGCTCGCAAATTGAAATTTGTGTGTAATGGGAAAATGTGTTTTTTTTCAAAAGCTATGTGACCTAGGGTGATCGCTAAAATTTTCCTGCAAGGTTTAAATTAACGTCTACTACCTCTAATTTGTTCATAATTTTAGTTTCAGTAGATTCAGAAATAGATGGGGCCCCAAATTAAAAAATATGTAACACAATATATAAAGAAAATATTTTTTTTTTTCCAAGTATCTTAATTAGCCCCTCTATATTTTACCTAAATATATTTGTGATGTTTAATAATCTGTAAATATTTGGGTTAATAGTCTTTATTAATTCCCCCAATTTGAACTTTCCACGTCCCACAGTTTACGAGTAAAATGGCTGTGACACGTAGGGTGGTCACAAGCAACATGGGAAAAAAATTTTGCAACGTTTTCTTCAGGGGGACCTTCCTAAAAGTTGCCAATTAGTTAGAAAATGAGATTGGCAAAGTTTCAACTGAAATGAATAACATTAACCCGTGCCTCATCGAGGTTGAAGTCTTGAAAATTTGCAGTTTTTGGCAAAAAATTGTCGTTTTTCTTTCTTTACGTGAAAACTACTTGTCTTAGAAACCTGATTCTTGTTTTATTTCATAGAAACAGTTGTTGCCTTAAACTTTTACTCTCATCAAAACTTATATTTAATGAATATTAGTATTTTTCAGGTCAGCTCGTGAACCATACCCTCAAACTCTGCATTTTTGAAACATTAGTGATAAATGACAAATTAATAATTTTATTACTTTTGATAATTTTTTTTGCATTATTTTCATTAATAGGCAAAAATAAATGAACAATTTTTGCAACTTTGAAAATATTTCACGAATTATAACTGATTATTAGTTATCTAGTTCTGTGTCTAGTAAGAAAGAGCTTCTCGATTTGTGTTGCAGTTGAACCTCTGAATTTCTCTTTTTATTACAAGGCTGTTTTTGTTACCTGTTATCGTTATCTATTTTTAGAATTGACGAAACATTCCGTAAAGCCCCCCCCCCCCCTTTTGATATGATGGCAGAAATGTAAGATTTTTTTTTAATTGGCCACTTGTCTCATCAAATCATCGACAGTAAGCTACCAAGTAATCATCAAGTTTTAAGTATTTTATTTTATAATATTCGCAAAATGAAACTGAACGCCAGAGAAGCTGCTAGATTTAGAGTACATCCACCAGTTAACCACAGACTTTAATTTTAAGTAGAAGTGCAATTGACTCCCCAAATAACTATTTCGTAAACAAAGAACATCAGAACAAAGAAAAAAGAACATCAGAAAAAAGATCATCAAAAACAGATTTAAAAATTCCGGTTTAGAGAGAACTGTTATTCACTGGAGTGGAAAACTGCTTCACCATTTTTTGAATAAAGAAAAATGTAGAGAGGATAGAAGTTTTAACTAGTTGTGGGGATGAAGAACAGTTACTACGAGTTCCACTGCTTGAAAATAGTATCGGAATAATTCAGGCGAAAGCTGTATTTTCAGCAGTTGAAGAGTGGAGGAAGTTGGTAAAATCCAGGCAATATATTTTGATACAACTGCAGTACACAACGGTCACCTCAGAGGAACCTGCATTCTTCTATAGCAATTGTTAAAGCAAAAGTCTTCTGTATTTACCATGTCGCCACCCTAATCTAGAAATTATCCTAAAAGCTGGTTTTGATTGTAAAGTGGGAATAATCATTGCTCCTCAGCCAGATATTTAAAAAAACAATTCTGATTGGGTGGTTTAAATTAAACCAGAGTAAATATTAAAATGCTATTGAAGATGAAATAGTAGATATAAATAGTTAATTCAGAAGAAATTTCAAGTTTTCTTACAGGACTTTTTAAAAATTAACAGCTCAGGGATGATTATAAAGAGTTTATCCAACTTTGTTTAATTTTTATAGGACTCCTTCCTACAAAAGACTTTTTTCAGAGCACCTGGTGCTTTTAATCATGTCAGATGCACAAGCAATTTATTCTCTCAAAATATATTGTCATAGATAATCTCTCAATAACAAACTTAGAAAAAGAAGGTATTAAAGACCTTTGCTTATTTCTAATCAATATTTATGTAAAATCGTGCTTCAATATTCCCACTCCCACTATGGACCCCAATTCAAGACCTGCAAATAATAAAATCACTTGTTCACTACAGAAAAATCGATAAATAGGTTGCAGACAAAGCACTCATTAAAATGATAAACCATCTTTGGCATCTTAACTCGGATCAAATTGCATTTTCATTTTTAGATGATACTTTGAAAAAAAAAAAAAAAAAAGTCAACATAAGCATGGCTGTAAAATTAATGTCATTTGAAGAAGAAATGATGATGATGATAAGAATTTAAAAGCAACAAAAGTTTTCAACGAAGTGGATTATTTATTGAACAAAGAAGTCAATGTTTTTGTTTCATCTCAAACTATAAAACATTTTAAGAGATTTTATATTAATAAGCATTTTTTAAACACTGATCCCAATCTATGGTGTGAAAATAAACCTTATTTGAAAACAAGAAATCAGCGAATGGTTTTAAAGTTGTCAATAACACAGCTGAAAGGGGAAGAAAATTAACCAGAGATTTCAATTCCTGTTTAACAAAAAACGAAAAATAAAAACAGTATATGCTAAAAGTTGTAAGTGAATGTAGAAAAACTTTTCCAGATTCTTCAAAAGCCACCTTATCTAAGCCATTTACCACCTTAATCCTTTCTGGCGCAGAGGTTCCATGTCGAGACTACCTAATTTTAATTTCAAACTTACTTGTTTGTAAATTTAGGTGTAGTCAATCATTTCATTATTTTACGAACAGAACTTTTCTGTACTGGAAAGGGTTAATGTGACAATTGTAAGGGATAATAATTAATTTTCTTTATTATGCTTCCTTTCTTGTAACACAACTTTAATAATAAAATGCATTTGAGCATATTTGTTCTAATTTTTATACTTTCTTTGCACCCCTCCCCCTTTTTTAAATTTTTTCAGTTTAAAATTCGATTTTTTTTTTTCATTTTCTTTGGAATTTTTTTAAAATTAGTTCTTTATCATGTACAAAATGAAAAACAAAAGGGGGAAAGCAGATGAAATGGAATGTTACAATGTTTTTTTTCACATTTTCATAAAAATCAATTTTTAGGATTTGGGTGAAGTCTGGTCCTGAAAAATGCACATATGTCTAAATTTATACATTTTTAGAAATAAAATGGTGTATGGTTCTTCAAAACGAAGCTTTTTTATATAAAATGAGACCTGAATTATGTTTCTAGGTTTAATTGTATTTATTTTATGAAGGAAAAACAGCATTTTTTTGCGAAAAATCACGTTTTTTTCAAACTTTAACCTCAATGAGGCACAGGTTAATATTATCCAAATGAGCTAAAACTTTGCCATTCTCATTTTCTAGTCTATTGGCAACTTTTTGGGGGGTCCCCCGTAAAAAATTCAAAAATCGATTTCTTGTGACCACCCTACTGTGACAGACAGACACAGGAGTGATCTTATAATGGTTCCGTTTTTACTTTTTCAGTACGGAACCCTAAAAAAAATGTGATTTTAAAGAAAATGTTACAAAATCTAAAAATAGAACTGAAAAGTATGATATTTTCCTTAAAAGAAGTAGTAGTACGGATGTATTTCACAATATAAAGCAGTAGATTCAGAGTTTCCCCCAGGTTTAAAAAAGGGGCAGGGTGTTGCTTGTGGGAAAAGAGCACTTTTGGATTCCGAAGGGCATTTCTTGAAAATTTTAAAGCCATTCTTTTGATTTTTAAAACTACTTTTTAATATTTAGTAGACAGAACACTATTTTAAAGACAGCAATAAGTCAATTTTTACTATGCAAGTAAATTTTTTAATAAACAAAGGAGTGAAGGCACTTTTTTCAGGTGGGGGCAACAAGTTTTTAACTGAGGGGCAAGAGGGGTGCTATTTTGTAAACCTAAGGGCAGGCAGGGTGCAGCACCCTACTGAAACTGTCTGGGGGAAACTCTGGTAGATTTGTTTTTAAAACACATTTAACCAAAAATATAATGGGAGACAAAATAGGGTGAGATTTATCCCACATATGTAGTAATGTAATGGAAAGGGCCATGTGTGTGCTGACGAATTAAGAAAAAAATCAACCCTTGTACTTTATCAAATACTGCACTGAAGTGAATATTTATTTTTGTGGCGGTTTCTATACACCAATTACAATAATAAAAATATTTTTTAAAAATACCTAAGGTGTGTTTATTTTAAAAAGAATTTAAGCTAATAATACAGATTTTCATATTTTTGTATGCAGTATTTTTCTTAATATTAACAGAGAAAGACCTCTGGTTACAAAAAATTCAAAACTGGCGGCAGCGGCGGCGGTGACAGCATAAGTTACTTTTTTTTAAAATAGAGAGATTCATTCTTAAGGAACATAATTCAATTACACAAATTTAATGTATACACTTCACTAATTCAGATTTTTTTTTGCTCATAATCCAATTACACAAACTTAATGTGTATATATTATTTCAATAATTCAGATTTTTTTTTTTTCTGCATGTCGTAAAAAACCCTCCATCTTTTTTTTTACACACAGATGCCATTCATTGGTATAAAAGATGTAATGAAATTTTAAAAATTCTATGCAGAATTATGATTTAAAATAAATGATGATGAAAAAAAAAAAATACAATGCTAATATTTTTTTTCCCTAAGTGTTTTCACATTTATTTTTATAGGTAACTAGGTTATTTCTTTGAAACACTTTTTTTTTTTGTTTAGTTGGCTGAAACTTCACAGTGATAAAATGGAAAATGTTCACCATTAAAATTAGGGATGTAACGAATATTCGGCCACTATTCGGTATTCGGCCCTTTTGCCGAATATTGAACAGATATTCGGCCGAATACCTGTGGCCGAATAGTGGGACATTTGACCGAATACCTGTAGCCGAATAGTGGCATATTTGGCCGAATATTTTAAGATATTTGGTTAGATATGTTCCAGAAAATCAAAACGAAATGTGATTTTAAATATTTTCGACAAACAATATTAAAAAATTATACCTAAATACATTAATTATTATAAGAAAAAGATCTCATTCTGAAATATGGGGTGGAGGAAGTATTATGAGGGGCTTGTTAATTTTGGAAAAAAAAGAGAAAAGTATATCTTTGTAGCAGAAAAGAATATATAATATTTTAATGGAATGAATAATTATATTTTAAGAAAATAACCTTTTTTTTTTTTTTTTTTTTGACATACAGAGTGTAAATTTACTAAGTTTAAGTTGCATGAAAAAGCATATAAAAAGACAGAGGACACATGCAAGTTCTTACTTTTAGGGGGTGAAAGGATTTTACTAAAATAAAAAGTTTCATTTTTACAGAGGCAATGAGTTCTATTTTAGATAGTATATATATATATATATATAAATTACTAGAACTATCTATGGATTAAATGAAAAATTATGAATTAAATTATTATTTACATTTTTAAAAGTCATATGTTATCTTTAAAGTATTTTTTAAGACATTTAAAGTATAACAAAAAATACATTCAGCTGTTATGATTTTTGAAAACTCAAACAAAAAATTAATTTCAATTAGTCCTTAATTTAATTTTTTATTTTAAAATTGAAAAAAAAATTAAACAATTAAAATAAAAGTCATTTATATTAAAGTCAGTATTCGGCCGCCGAATATTCGGTATTCGGCCTAAAACTTGGCCGAATATTCGGCCAAATCACTATTCGTTACATCACTAATTAAAATCTTTGAACAAGCTGTTAAAATTTTGCCATGTTTAATTTTTTGGCATTCTTTATCAGATAT
This sequence comes from Maratus speciosus, assembly GCA_963932465.1. Taxonomy (NCBI): domain Eukaryota; kingdom Metazoa; phylum Arthropoda; class Arachnida; order Araneae; family Salticidae; genus Maratus; species Maratus speciosus. Next base: position 230,410,187 of record OZ010798.1, on the reverse strand, counting down.
TATAGAGAAGATTTAAAGAAAAAAATGGTGTCCATTACTGGGATGGTTAATTAGTCATTTTCCAGTAATGGACACCTCATGTAGACATTGCTAAAAACGCAATATCAGTAATGTTTATAGTGCATAAAATATTTTGGCTTAGCTGCAAACCTAAATAATCAAATTTAATTTTTAAATTATACTTACAAAAATGATATAACACCAAAACTTTTATAAATAGCTGCTTTTAAGTTATTTTATGTGATTAATAAAATTTCGATATTTTATTTATTATTATTTTTTTATTTTATGTAGTACATATATACCTTACATATTTTATAATCTGGCAATCAAACCAACCTGGAAGCATTAAATATTGTTTAAGAGCACAGTCAAAGAGGGGCTGATAGGGATTGATCCCTCTCAGTTTAAATAAAAACATTTAAGTTACAGAAGCTATTAAAAATCTATTTCCTGTCTTAAATGTTTCTTTATTTAAAAAAAAAAAAAAATTAATACTATTAATGAAAGTTATAGGTAATATTCATGAAACTAGTAAATCTGCAGATCAGTGGCCTCAAACATCAGTTTTACAGTTTTATTTTGAAATTATTTCACTTAGTATTTAAAATACTCAACTACAATATCATTTCTTTCCTATTTGTAATATTAATTATTATAAATGATATATCAAGTAGTCTCTGGAAGATTGTTAAAAATAGTGACACAAAACTAAACATTAATATTCCAACTTTTTTTCTTTTAAATCTACCACTGTTTCAATAATTTAATAGCTGTAATTGCCCGATATTTAGTATTTTAAACTATCCATCTAAAATAATTAAAACATCTATCTTCTGATAATTACAAACAGTAAATGATTATCACAAATATTTTATTAATTACTGATATCCTAATTGCTAAATTTATTTGAAAATAACTATTTTGTTTCATTAGTATGTATTCATTAAATTCTGGTTCTAAATACAGTCATAAAAACAATTATATTTAATACTTTTTATGGAGTGTCCATTACTGGAACAGAGGGTATCCATTACTAGGCTTTTGTGTGTTTTGATATATTTCTGTTATTTAAAATTAAATTTATATTCATATTGGAAAATGAGGCTATAAGAATGGTTAAATATTGATGATAGATTAATATAATATTGAAAAAACTGGAATATATAGTAATTATAACTATTAATAAAAAAATAATTTTTTAAGAAATTCCTTAAGGGTGTCCATTACTGGCACATCTACCCTATAATCTTTTTGGATAGTATAAACTTACATTTTTTATATTTGTAATGCATTAAAAAAATTTTCGAATAGTCAAAATGAATAAAATCCATTATAATCAGCATAACTTCCTTTTATGTGTTTGTTTTACTGTTACATATTAGATGTTGGTCTGTTACAGGTAAGATTACACATTTTTCATAACTATTTTATGGCAACAGTCAAATTTTGTGACAGATGTATTATGTTTCTGAACTCCCTCTTAATGAAAATACATTTTTGTTATAATAATTTGTACGTTATTTTATAAGTAATATAGATAAACATCAAGGTATCTGAAAAGCATGGTAATTCCTGTTTGTCTGTTACAATACCATTTGATTAATCATAATTGTTTACATCCAATAATTTGTTCATAATAACTATAATAATTTACCTTCTAATATCATATGCTAATTGTAGCCTAGCCATCTGTGAATTACATAATTATTATTTTTTAAATATAGTAAAGTCAGTTTTTCCTCTATGACTGTTAGTCTGTTACAATGGAATTGCCTAATAGTAGAATTTGCATGAGGGGGATAATTAGTAACTCAGATAAATAAACTCCTTGTTCAAAATAATGATAAATCATCAATGATATGCAACAAAATTATTAAATGGCCTATTTATCAAAATTTAATATTACATCAGAAAAATAATCTCAATCTCAATGTTTACAATAATGATAAATCATCAATGATATGTAACAAGTTGATTACATGGCTTTGTTTATCAAAATTTACTACATCAGATAAATAATCTCTTTGCTAACAATAATGATAAATCATCAATGATTTGTAAAAAGCTGATAAAACATCAATGACATGTAACAAATTGATGATTAAATGGCTTATTTATCAAAATATTACGAGAACATTGTCAAATGCGAACATTTTCAATTACTATTTTTATTGAGCATAAAATTATAAATTTATAACAAATTATTAAACAAAGATTTACAAGAAACTATTTGCTAGATCTGAAATTAGCACAAATTATATAATCAATAATCAAATGATCGTAAAAAATAATTAAACTAATAAAAGACAGATGGTGCGAGTCAATCATGAGAGCTCAAATGCGACGATTTCCGATCCAGTAAACAAAACGTTTGCACGAATCTCGGCCATTTAAGATATTTGTGTTAAAGAGATGAAATGACTTTTCATCACGGCCATATTACGCAATGTAATCTACAACTCTGATAGATTATCTTCAACAAAGTAAGAATCCAACAACACAAACACAAAAAACATTTCAGAACTACAATATATCAAGTGCAGTAAAATATATAGATAAAAACAATAATCGATTTATTAGTACCTCGTCTCCCCATTTCAAACAATCATTTTGCCGGTCTTTCAACCGGTGATATAGTTTTATAAATTGGATGATACCATGTTTACGAACGTGGTCCGCATACTTTTCTGTTTCTTCCCAAGTTAAAGGGGAGCCTTCAGTCAATAATCCCATTACATCAGTTCAGTCAGAGAAACGTAAACACACTGACCGAAAAACGAAAGCGCAAAGCGCATTCGCAAATTATGGAAATCGAGCGCAATTTCCGCTAATTGTATTGCCAATAACTGATTGACAATTCATAGTAAACAACTCATTGAGTCAAAAAGTTCAGTAGGAAAACCGGCACTCGTGACGTCACGGGAGCTTTAATGACGGCGTCATCGTTTTGTTTACACTTTGCCCCTTACTCTTACACACACCCTTATGAATTTTGAAACCAAATTAATGAAAACAAAAGTATATTCTGTTATTATTTAATTATTAAAAATGAAAAATTGGATAAAAGCATGTTTACCCACGAATGGCTACAGCCGCGCCCCTGCGGGTAGATACCCTCCGAAAAAGACTGTTCATTGGACGAAGGGGAAGGCGGCTGACGTCACATGGGTAAAGAGGTATTATAGGAGCCCTAGGTAGTCCATAATGAAAAGATTTAAATGAGGATTTTTCATAAAAAATTCAGAATATTATTTAAATATTATTTTCAGAGGATAAAAGAAATTTCCTAAAATTCATAAAACGAACTAAAGAAATAAAACACATTAAATTCGATATTTCATTTAAATAAGTTAATGTAAACAATAATCGTTTTACACATACTCCTGACAAAACTGTGCAAACTGAATGATGCAGTATTTCCGAACATAGCTCAAAAAGCTACACCATTCCTATGAGACGTCAGCAGATATGACATTCTTCTGGGTTTTTTTTTCTTTCTTTTTATGAAAAAGCCAGTTTCTACGATTTAATAAATGATTGTCATATTTTGACATTACAAAGATGAAACATAGAACAATATTCTCATGGATATCGAGAGCAATATACGAAAGTGCGAAGAGGCAGATCTAGTTCTCGATTTAGACTGGGTCATGTCTCCTTATTCTGTGTCACTGTGTGTAGGGGAGAGGTGAAATTGAAAACAAAAAAATATGAAAACATTTATGATGAACATTTAAGAACCAGAATCAGAAATCATTTTGATGATTATTCAAGAAAAATATTGGAAAGCTGAAGTATTAAAGTCTAAAATCGAGATTAGCCCGGAAAAGCCGAAATATCTGGTCTGGTTCCAAGGTCGGTCAGCTGATTTATAACTATTCTATGTGACTTCCCTTTGTTACAAGGTCAGCATTCAAACAGCAGTCTAAATTTCACATCAGACATAATGAAGCATGTTCTTAATCACTGATGCCAGCGCATATTCTCCAAGCGCAATTTCAGTTCGTTCAGTTTTATAGGCAAAGGGCAACATTTCCACCAGAAGAGCGAAATTTAACAGTATCGGGCATTGTCGGTGCGTTGGAGGGTGGCCTCCTGAAAACCAACACCCAATTTCGCATGAACAAACGGGATAGTTTCCCCGGCTCTTCTCACTAAAAGGGCCCCAAAAGCTAAATATCAGATTTTTCTTTTGTAAATAAGTAAAAATTGCGAGTACAATAATGTTATGTCAAACCCCCAAACGGATCTTTACTCAAGGGCCCCATGTAGCATTAGTCGAGTGTTGTTGGGTGCACTACTTTGCTATTGCCACTGTGTACAGTGGCGCAGCCAGAGAATGGGCTCCAAATGCTCTTCATACAAGATACAATTATACCACTGAAATTGAAAAGTTTTCAAGTTTTTTTCAGCTTGATTAATAACAGGAAATTCTCTGATTAGATAAGGCGAAGAAAATTTTATAAAATTAGTGGTTTCTAGTGCATCTGGACCCCTCCACCTCTGGCTACGCCACTAACTGTGTAGATCCCATATACCTGCACATAAAATCAGTGGCATGAGGCTCTTCTTGGTGGGTTATCTGTAGATAGGAAACAGCCCCGAGTTCGGAGATTACTCCTTTCATTATAGGTGGGAAATTACGGGAAAACTCATGGAGAATTAAATGCCATAAATCGATTAGTTTGGCAGCTCCATCTAATCTCTAATGAGATGCAAAGTGAAGGTGACCAAAAAGTATCCTCACTTTGCGGGGATGATGCTCATTTTTAAAGTATATTTATATCTGACAGGATAGATGATTAGAATAAGATGATCATCTGGTCAGAAGATCTTGATTTTAATCAATGTATTCTCAGTTTAAATTTTCAAAATGGAGTAAAATGCTGTGAAAATGAGCGCCATTCTTCAAGCTTGAGACGTTTGGCCACTTTAATGTAAAGAAAGATGTTACATCGGTCTTTTAGGATCTCTTGATGTTCGTTCTGAAAGAATCCATCGATAACGCCTGACATCAACGTCTAGTCTAGACGATATACTGCTGAAACTGGTTATTCCAGTAATGCTTTTAAAAAGTGCTAAAAAATTGAATCCTATAAATTTTGAACGATGCTGAATGACAAATGTTGATCGCAGCGACATCTGCTCGCACTTCTCTGACTGAAACGCTTTCTAAATTGAATGCTTCTATAATGTTTACATTTGAGGTTTGAACTACCAGATATCGCTGCGATCGACATTTATCGGATAGAATTTTTTAGCACTTTTTGTTTGGTCGATTGCCATATTATATCTTCTAGACACGATAACATAACATTATTGTTTGTAATTTCTTCTATCGGGATATGCAAAGACTATTTTTAAGTCTTCACCTACGACATTGAACGAACTGAAAGTGCTCATGAACTGGCATCAGTGACTAGGAACATGCTTTACTCACAGTGTCTGGCGTGAAATGGACTATCACTTGGATGTTGCCCGTGTAACTAAGGGCAGTATCAAATAACAGTTAAACAATGCATAACCAAAACTCTAATCTTCGTTCTGTGTTACTTTCAAATTTTATCTTCCAATGGACTTTACCCACGAATGGCAACAGCCACGCCTCTGCGGGGAGAAACCCTCCGAAAAAGACTGTTTATTGGACGAAGGGGGCAGGGGCGTATTTAAGCAGACTTCATTAGGGGGGCGTATACTACGATTTTGCCGACTAACTTAAATATTTAAATATATATATATATATATATATATATATATCTTTAAAATTACGTTTCTGGGTCTGTATATATGCATCTACCCGGTGTCCTAAAATGGACTGACTGATTTAAAAATTCAATAACTTGCAAATGCTGACAGCTATAAAATTAAATTCTTGCAAGAGGAGTATGTAAGATGTCAGGAGTTTTTTTTACTGCGATTATCGATTTTAGTTTAAAATAGAGGCGATAGGTGGCGCTGCTAGCAATAGGTGCTAAATTGGGGCCTGATTTTTAGCCTCTCTCTTTTCTCAATATTGATGCGAAAGAAGGAGATTAAATATATGCAGTAGGCCCCTAAGAACACAACTGCATTGGCGACTGAGAACCACTCAATATATAGTCGGATCTCGTTTACCCGACAGCCGGGTTGCACGTCACTCCGCTTATGACGTCAGTTTTTCAAAGTCACAATTTTCTGTATATATCGTTAATGTAAATAAAGTCCGGATTTTACACCGTTGGATAATTTTCATCTCCGGATATCCCGACAGTTTAGGAAAATGTCCATTTTTCATAATCTATCTTATAAGCACGGCAATTAAGCGGCCAGAAATGTCTTAGCCAAACTTTTCACAAAAGTGTCTAAATTACCCATTGAGATAAATGAGAAAATTTACTTCAATCCTTTATCTAAATAAATTAACCCACACGCTATGAATGACCCACTTAAGCTCCAGATAGACGTATCAGTCTACTCGCGGTTTTTTTGTTCTGGTCAGGCGACGTTTTCATGTGGCTACACTTCGTTTTTCATCCGACTAAAACCGAAGCATTGCATTGCATTGAAACGATCAGAAATTATCTAGCATCTATTTCTGAAACAACGAATATTGATTACAATTCATTGCATAATATTGAAAAAATAATTGTAGGAAGCACATCTAGGGATAAGCAAACCTTAATTAATCACTATTTCATGTAACAATTAAAAAAAAAAAAACAGTCACCATAAATTTGATTTTTATTCTTTTCAATTTTGTTTTTGTATTTATTTTGTTTAATAATAATGTTTTATTGTTTAAAACTGCAAGTACAGTTGTGAATTTAAAATTGTCTTAAATTAATTAAAAATACAGTTTTTTATAAACTTATTTTCCTCCAACTCCGGTTACCGCGACACTCCGCTTATGACGACACTTTTTTCTGGTCATTAGAGTGTAGGGATAACGAGGTTCGACTGTATTTAATCTCCTTCTTTCGCGTCAATACTGAGGAAAAAGAGAAACACAAAATCAGGCCCTGATTTAGCACCTATTGCTAGCAGTGCCATGTATCGCTGCTGTTTTAAACTAAAATCGAGGATAGCTGTAAAAAAAAAAAAAACTCCTGATATCTTACATAACCCTTCTGCAAGATTTTTTTACAATAGCTGCCACCATTTGCAAGTTATTGAATTTTAAAATCAGTCAATCCATTTTAGTACACCTGGTATGTTCTATATAAAATTCAACATTATTAATCCATTTATGCCTAGCGTCCCATTTTTGGGACGTATCAAATTTTAATGCATTTGTGTAATTTTCTTCTTCTTTAGAGCATGAAAATTGCATGAAATCATTATTTATAAATGTCTTTATCTATAACCGAGAGATGACAGCACAAGGTGGATATTTATTTGCTTAAATTAAGGCTTTTTTCGGTGTTTATAGATTTTTAATTTTTCAAGAGGGCGAAATGTAAAAAGTAAGTTTATTTGTATTTTTTTTCTATCATGGACCCAAAATCGCAAGTTATAATCTTAGCTTGTGGACTTTTTTGAAATACGTATTTTTTTAAATTGCGAAATTAAATGTTCAAGCCTATTTTTTATGCATTTTTGTAATGTATAAAATATAGGGTTCTAGGCACAAATGGACATATATTTTTGTTAGAAATTTAGGAGACAGTTATTTATGCAATCTCCTTTCGAAGATATTTATGAAATAAATTGTTATTAAGTCTGCAATACGATTATTCTTATTTTATTATTAATAATAATTATAACGTTATTAGTCTCTGCAAAGAAATAAATATATTTTTTTTTGTAGTTCATTAAAATACTAATTATAGTACATAATATACAATTTAAAAACATTTTAAATATAAATATAGGCAAAATATATAATTAATTATGCATATTATTCTACTAGAAATACTCATATTTAGTTCTTTTACATTTTATCAAATAAATACAAAAAAAAAAATTAATCTTAATATTTTTTAGTATTTTTCCAGTTCATTTTGCAACATTTTAAAGTGATTTTACCAAAAACTTTGAGAAAACAAAAAGTCAAGCACAAATGGGTTAACACATCGAGATAAAATTTTTCACTTTAAAACGTCGAATACTTTACACTTTAGAATACTGAGGAGAATATAAGGTAGATTTAAAGATGGACATACAACCCCTTCACTTACGTTACATAGTTGTATATATTCCCGTTAAGTATTTTGATATTTTTTGCTGAATGAGCAGATGGAAATCTGCAATTCGGATTAATTAAACAAGTTGGAGTTTTTAGTAAGAAGCTACTTGGAACTTATACAGAATCAGCTTATTTATATTTACATTTAAAAGGATTAAATCAAAACCTGTTTTAATTACATCGTTGTTCATCCATTGTATAACATGCATTTTAACACACCATTTTTTTTTAGACGAGCCCGTCTATTCACGACAGCGCCCAAATCTAGGTATTCCAAAATATATTTCTCAAACGTAAGCATCCTGATATCTGATGATATGAGTGTATTCAAACTTGGATCAGTCATTTATGTTCTTAGATATTTTTTCACTATTTTTAATTTACGTTGTTCTTTCATTTGAGGCAACTGTGACTGGAGACGTTAGAGCCAGACGATTGACATGGTTCGCAAGTGGCAGAATGTATCCCAAAGGTTCTGTTTTCTTGTAAATATCGCCCATTCTTTCAGCCTCTCCGCAGAAGTCTGAGAAAATTTTCATCTCTGCGTGACTCTTCCATATCAGAAATCGCCAATGTTTCACGAAAGACATTTGCCGCTTTCTTAACCAGATTTAGTTTTTATTTCTTTCTTGTAATAGGAGGATACATTATTTTATCCAGTGGTATGATTATGCTGATGAAAGAATTAAGACTTTTAGCTATCACGACTGTAAGGGTATCCAGTACCTTCTGAAACTCCATGCGTTAGAATATTAGAAGTTCGGAAGCAAAGAGATTGTTTCAATTACCACCTAACTTCTTTGGTGCCAATCTTTGTCGATACTATATAGCAAATTCATTTAACGAATCAACACCTTACTTTGTTTAAAAGGAAACTGCACTCTATATTTCCCTATTTATATTTTCATTGTCATTGTTGATTGTTTATAATGATTTTATGCAAGTCTTCAGTCTTTTCGTAGCGTCTATTTTAAGAGTCTTCGACTTCATTTTTTTTCAGTAACTAACTTGCACTTGTACTGAACATTCTTGCGAAACATCAGTGAAGCAATGAAGTCGAGCGATAACATTTTCTTTCTTAAACCTCATGGCTCGATCTTTGCTTTGCTAGCAGAAGTAGAGGAATCAATTATTTCAAAATTTGTTGGGTACATCCACATGAGATACAAACCGCTTTCAATGATTCCGCTTGAGCAGTCCATCTCGCCTTAGAAAGATTCCGCAATAGAAGAGCATTTTCTATTTCTTTGAGCTTGTCTACTAATTGTTTCTTGCGGTTAGTACTTGCTGTGAAAAACACAAACATCTTCCAGCACGTCAAAAACGTCACATATAACATTGCTTGCATTGCAGATATGCGAAACGAAAGTGTTGAGTCTGTGACATTGACAAGGAATATATTTCACAATTCGACCTACGATTTCTGAAAACGTCTCCTAGTCCTAAGTGCCATTGAATTCCCCAGACATGCTGTTTGTAAAACCGTATGACTGGAAAACTACCTGTTCTATTTCGAGCTCATTCTTCGTAAGGATGTGCGATTTATAGCATGCAAGGTCGACAGTGGTTTTATCGACTTCTTTTAAACTTCCAAAAGCCGATCGGAGTTTTTCAATCTTTGTCGACATATTTCAACACAACAGCAGATCGATCTTGGTGCGAAGCATCTGGTGTCGTATCTGTCATAATTCCATAAAATTATGGTTCTTGAATATTTCTGACTATCGTTTTGCGCACTGCTGAAGCAAGAAATTCAATCATCTCGTTTTGGGATGAAACGGAAAGGTAAGTTATGTGGCGTGGCCTTAAATGTGTGTCCACAAACATTTCCTCAGTTGTGGGTTATGTCTGGAAATTAGTTTCACAGTTTGCCAAAAGTTTCCATTTTCGTCTTTGTCACTTCCACAAACCAGGCCTTATTTTGTCCGCATTCGCATAATGCCCATCAAGATTGCTACAATTTCAGTGCTGAACGCAAGATGTTGCTGTTGCTCTTCCAGAATAATCTGTTTGCGCTTGCTCTCGTCTAGTAAGTTATTATGCGTCATTATGAACTGACAAAATAGGAAACTGCAAATTTGGTGGGAGTTGGAAGAGAAATATTGTGCGAACTTTCTGTTCTTTTCTTTTCCTTAAGCCATTCCATTTTGTGTCCTTTGTTTACACCACTTTCAGCTGAAGCATTTTGTATTTTTTCTCTCCTATGTCCTTCATGAAATAGGCAAAAAAGTAGCATTGAGGTCTGTGCTGTAAGCTATATTCCAAAAACGGATGCCCTTTTGTACCAAGCGGTGTTGAAATGTCGCTGTCTATCTTGCGGGATGGAACCATTTATAGGATATACGCTGAGTTTTGGCTGATAGGGACCTAAACTGATCAAATATGTCTCTGATTGTCTGAATTCATTTTAGACCATTTTCCTGGGTCATGTTCAATGATGGAATCGTTCCCACTTTCAGTATGCTAACCTCTCCACGGTTCTGCTCAATTTCTTTGACGATCTTACTATAAATAATTGACACAGATGTACAATTTTCTTTATCCCGTTAATTATATCTATGGTTTCCTTAAGGAACAAGAAAACCCTTAATTCATCAAATCGAGCCAATTTTTTCAATAATCAGCTTGCAATCGTTTAAACAATTGACTAAATGATTCAATTGTCCAGCACATTTCAATACACCACGATTAATATGAATGCCTTCACCGAAGTCGTCATCATCTTCAGCGCTAGTCGATCATCTAGATGTTCAGAACCCTACTAAACCGCTGCGGACTCTCAGAAAGACCCCTTTGTACATTGAGAAATTAGTCTCTCCTGCTTCTTTCTCAATTTGTTTTCCGTGGTCACGCGAAGTCGAAGAAAGGAGGGGCAAACTCCGGAATTTCGAAAGAAATTAAGACAAATGCTAAGGATTGATGTTTTTTAGTGTATGTTTTAAGAATAAACGTAGAAAATTGAAAAAAAAAAATCGATTATTTCAGAATTGTATCGATCGATACTGACTACCTAGAATTTGCCGACTGTGATCAAGATTGCCGACATTGGGGGGGCGAGACGCCCCCCTACGCCCCCCCAGTAGCTTCGCCCCTGGAAGGGGGAGCAGTGTTAAAATGTTCTCCATGCCTATTGGTGTTTTTCTTCTGCTTACCCGCGGCTGACGTCGCATGGGTGAAGTCCATATAGACCAGGCGGCGTCTGCACAAACCATCACCTCATCCAGTTCACGGGTAAAATTTTAGGATTAGTTAAAACTTGATTAACATATTAAAATGCAACTGGTCTGCTACGTTATACCTTGGTGGAAACCACCTGCAGTCTCGATTTTATTACTTAATCGGTAGATTTCTCATTTTGTCTTTCTGCACCCAGTCTTCCATGTTTTCATACCTTTGGATGCAGGAAAATACAATAGTAAACCTACCAAACAACCACTAAAACTGGATCTGCAGGTGGTTTCCACCAAGATAGGACTTGGCAGACCATTTGCATTTTAATATGCTAATCGAGTTTTAACTAACCCTAAAATTTCAGCCTTGAACTCGATGAGGCGATGGCTTGTGCAGGCGCCCTCCGGTTTATTTATCTTCTGTACACATTTGCATTATGATCTGATAATTGTTTGACTTAAGCAGGGAACCCACATGCGGAAAAATAGACGGAAATCTGCAGCGGCAAATTTTCCGCTACGCCAAATTTCCGACTTGGAAATGAGTACAGCGCCTAGAAGATACAGTGTGGAAAACGGCTATTCCTATAATGTTTTAAAAAGTGCTAAAAACTTGTATCCCATAAATCTACAACAATGCTCAGCGGCCATATGCTGATACGAGCGCCATCTCGTAAATCTTTTCAATATAAACCCTGTGTTTTCAAAAATTATAGAATGTTAAATATCGGAAACTATAAATATAAGATATTTTAGTCTGTTATAAGCTAATTTAGTTAAGGAATTACGTGAAATAGGTTAAAGAGTCTCTTTTAGAATGACTATCGTTTTTAAATCACTACGATGGCGCTACGATCGACATATTGTTATTCAGCATCGTTGTACATTTATGGGATTCAATTTTTTAGCACTATTTTGTAGCCGTTTTTCACACTGTATCTTCTAGGCGCTGTAGAAATGAGAATCGCACTTGCGTTTTTCAGAAAAAAAAAAAAAAAAAAAAAAATCAGCTGCACGTGAGAACAAGTGACGAAATAATGAGAAGCGTTCTTATTGGTTGATTTCTACAGATGCCGTCGCGGAAAACGGAAAAAGTTAAAACATGTTTAACTACGATTCCGCTGCGTTTTCGCATTTGTACGCGGCAAATATGGGGTCAATTTGCCGTTCCGCTGTCTAATTCCGTCGTATTTTTCCGCATGTGGGTTCCCGGCTTTAGATGTAGCAAGTTTCTACCAGAATTGGCGACATTTTTAGCGTTCGTTTAGACTAATTTACCAGTAAAACTTATTTTGTATAAAACGTTTGTAATAACGCAAGTAGCATATCCGGGTTTAGTCCAAAGACATAGGCGTAGCGTCGGGGGGGGGGGGGGATGTGCCCCCCCAACCTTCTACACCCTGGGCGCCAGAACAGAAAGCGTAGTGGGCGCCAAATGCAGATTTTTTTGTCTTTACATACAAAAATATATATGCATTTATATTGAATTTGCATAAAAATGTCTTACAGCCGGAAAATCCAAAAGTTAAACTGAACCAAATGCATTGGAATTTACAAATATATAAAAAATATTCATCTATAATAGAAGACTGCAAATGAGTTGGAAAAAAGAGCTTTTTTCTTATGCATTATTCTTTCTCCCATTCGAAGTGTACCGAAAGGCGAAGGGGGCGCCAAATGAAGATTTTGTTTGACTCTGACTTTTCTGATGAAAAGATTCCATGAAGACTGATCAATTTTCTTTTCTCTCTCATCCTGAGCAGTGTTGAGCTTTCATTTTTCCCGTCTTGATATGGGCGAGATCGGGTGGCTGCCCGGGACAGGTTCGGCTAGGTGGGTAGGCCTAGCAAATGGCTTTAGCTCAACAAGCCCCACCCAGGCTGCCCGGGACAATAAAAATTAACGGGAGAAGGAGTCATGGTCGAAACTGAGGGGGTGGAGAGGGGGCATGTGCCCTGGACGCCACGTGAAGGGGGCGCCAGATGAAAATTTGGTTTACCGTTTTATACAATCTATATATGTGCGTGTGAAATTTGTGTAAAAAGATATTTTTTAGCTGAAAAATCAAAAAGAAAAGCCGAGTAAAGTGCATTAAAATTGTCGAATAGATAAAAAGATTTGCCTACAATATACAAGACAGCAAATGAATAACTCTATTCTTTTTCTTATAATTACTTTTTTACATGCATATCACCATATCTGGCCTTAGATGGGGCGAGGTCAGGTGACTGACTGGGACAATAAAAACCAAGCGGTCGAAAATTTACAAATTGAAAAGTAAAAATTTAATAATTTTGCTGTTGTTGTTTTGAGTCACACATAAATTTGAAAATTAGCTTTGAAAATTAAATTTGAAAAGTTGAGGAAAGTATGTAGACATATCAATCTATAAATAAGAAGAGTAATATAAGTGATATTTCCACAAAACTGGTGTAGATAGTACAGGAAGATATTTTACAATGTTGGAATTATTTTTTATACCTACAGTAAATCCTGGTTTTTTAGTTACTGAAACAATGTGACTCATATCACTATGACATTAAAGTACCTCAATTGTAATAATTTGTAATGCTACAATAGTAAACATCTAGAAAAATGAAATATGTCTGTAATGGAATATTGTCTTAAACGAAAAAAACTGCATGGTTTCAACAGAAATAATACCAACAGTTACATCTGCTAAGACGGAAACCTGTATAAAGCGGAATTATTTCCGTTTCCTTTCGTTTTTTTACACAGGTTTTAATGCATAAATATTTGACAAAGCTGGTTATATATTTCAATATTATTACGTATTTTACTGTTACACATTTTAAATTTTAAAATAAGTCCTCTAATAGAAACTTTCGTAAATTTCGCTTTGTAAATTTACTTTGCGGAGGAAGGAGGGAGCGCCAAAATCCATGTTTGCCCCGGGTGAAATTATAGCTAGTTTCGACCCTGGAAGGAGTGCATAAAGTAAAATGCTTTAGTAAAACCCTTTAAAAGAAAAAAAAAATGAGTATTTTTGCATTTGCATATCACAGCATTTGCAGTGGTACAATAAAAAATCTCACACAGGGCGCCATGGCTAATAAAGTCGCATCTGCCTTTCTACTCCAAATGATCTTTTCCCTTCTTTTTGCCTCCTTGCCCTTGAACTTCCTCAGTCAGTCGACAAAAGAAAAGACGAATTTCGACAAAAGGTCGTGGAAAAATATGGCGAATTTCGTCAAAAAATCTCTGAAACAAATACCGAATATCATTTTCGCCAATCGGTTATAGAAAAATTCACGAAATTTGACAAAGGATCGTGTAAAAAAAATCGTGAATTCCATAAAACGATCGGCGGAAAAAAATGCGAATTTTGGTAATTAGTCGTCGAAAAAATCGCGAATCTCCTAAAAGGACCGTGGAAAAATATCTTTAATTTTATCAAAGGTTTCGGAAACAAATGGCGATTTTCGTCATTCGGTTACGAAAAAATCATCGCAAATTTCGTCAAAAGAATGCGCAAAATATTACGAATTTCGTCTAACGACCAAGAGAAAAAAAATTGCAAACTTCGTCAAATATTCGCGGACAAAAAGACGACAAGGGTAATTCTGAGTAAAAAAAAAAAAAAAAAAAAAATCTGAAATTCACAGCAAATTGTCTGAAAGGTTACAGCAGAGGAGTGAAAGGTGGGAAATCTCCCGGCCCCAATTATGCGTTTTTTCGGCTGTCCTTTAGCGAAATTCGCGTATTTCCGCGATCCTTCGACGAAATTTGCGTTCCTTTATCGCGATCCTTTGACGAAATTCTCACTTTTCCGCGATCTTTTGATAAAAATTGCGTTTTTTGCGATCCCTTGGTGAAATGTCTGTGTTTTTCGCGATTCCCAGACGAAGTTTGGTTTTTTTCGTGATCACGTGTCGAGATTCGCGTTTTTTTCCACGACTCTTTGGCGAAATTCGTTTTTTCTGCGATCCTTTGAAGAAATTAGCGACTTTTTTCTGTGGACGATTGTCGAAATTCATTTTTTCGGCGACCATTTGCCGAAATTCGCGATATTTTTTATGCCCGAATTTTTAGGATTGATGACAGATTTTTTTTTAATTTTCGGAACCGAATGCCTTAAATTTTCGGAAAATTCAGAACAGAATCACCTCTGAAAAGACGCGAATTTGGTCAAATAATCGAGTAAAAAATCGAGAATTTAAACAAATAATCAAGAATTTCGTAAGTCGGTTTTGAAAAACAAATCACGAAGTTCGATAAACTATCGCGGAAAAGAATTACGAATTTCGTCAAATGATATCTGAAACAAACAGCGAGTACCATCAATCGGTCGCGGAAAAAATATATATCGCGAATTTCGACAAGTGGTGTCGGAGAAAAAATTTCCCCAGTTTGTCGCAGAAAAATTCGCGAATTTTGGCAAAGTATCACGGAAAAATAATCGTGTATTCAGTGAAATGATCGCCGGAAACAAAAACGCGAAATTTGGCAAAGGATCGCGGAAAAAAATTATGAGTTCCGTGATACGATCGCCCCCAAAAAATTGAGAAATTTGCAATAGGTCATAGGAAAAATTGCGAAATATCCTTCAACGATTGTAGCAAAAGATAGCGAAAAGAAAAAACTATTACCATTAGTCGATTGGTGAAAAAATCGCGAATTTCGCAATTCGTCTTGGAAAAAATCGCGAATCTCCTCAAACAACTGTAAAAAATATCTTGAATTTTGCCAAAGGTCACGGAAACAAATGGCGATTTTCGTCAATCGATCGCGGATAAATCATCGCAAATTTCGCCAAAAGAATGGACAAAAAATTGCGAATTTCGTCTAACGATCACAAAAAAAATCTCAAATTTCGTCAAATGGTCGCGGGCAAAAAACGCAAATTTGGTCAAAAAAATTGAGAATTTAACCAAATGATCGCGCAAAAAATCACGAATTTTATAACTCGGTCATGAAAAGAAAATCACGAATTTTGACAAACGATCTGGAAAAGAATCGGGAATTTCGTCAAAAGATCTCTGAAACAAATAGTAACGACCATCAATCGGTCGCGGAAAATCTATATCGCGAGTTTGGACAAGTGGTGGCGGAAAAAAAATCGATTTCGTCAATCTGACGTAGAAAAATTTGCGATATTTGGCAAAGGATCGCGGAAAAAATCGCAAAATCTCCTTCAACGATTGTATAAAAAGATCTTAAAAAAAATAAGTATTTTCGTCAATAGATTGGAGAGGGGGGGGGGGGCGAAATCGAGAATTTTGGAATTCGTCGAGGAAAAAATCGCAAATCTCTTCAAACAACCGTTGAAAAAGTGTGTTTGGGAAGATGACTTTACAGGTGCTTTGAAGAAAAAGATTAAATATTTTCAGTAAAAATAGTCACTGAAATCCGGAAAAAGTCGCCTTTTTTCATGAAATAGCCGCTTTTTAATGGTTTTCGGCCTGAAATTGTCGCCATAGCCACCGATACTGAAAATAGTCACTTTTAGTAGCAAGTGGCAGCCCTGCAATTGTATGTTAAGAAAAATCGGAATTTTTTGAGAAATTGTGTCGAGCCGAACCGAACCGGGATTGATTTAAATGATTTTTTCACGGGTCGGGCTTGTTTTCATTGATTTTTGTACGAGCCGGGCCTGACAAACTGTGAAAAAATAAACGGGCCGGGCCCGGGTGGAACTTTTAATTTTCTCGCCGGGCTGGGCCTGGGCCTTGGAATTGCGGTCCGTGCAGACCTCTGTTGTGCCCCTCAGGGCCGTGCAAAGAGCCGAAATTTACGCTGCAAACCACGGTTTTGTTTATTTATTCATTTTTCGGGGAATTTCTTTTTCTCTCTTGATTATTTTTCCCCTGTCGCTCAACATCATGAACTCTAACAAATAAATGCAATTTTCTTTTATGTTATTTAGTTGTTCTGAATTCCTAAATTAAAATTCCAAAATAAACGCGAAAAATATTTATTCGATAGAATTTATTTATGTTTCTGCACTTTATCAATTTTATTACACCTATCCCAAAAATAAAGATTTATTTATTTATTTTTTTTTTTGGGGGGGGGGGCGCAAAATTGAAAATTCGCCCGGGGCGCCGTTTTTATTTCGCACGACCTTGGTGCCCCCCCCCCCCCAAATTTTTGGTCACGCTACGCCTATGCCTAAAGATGTTTAAAAAACGTCTATGGTTTAGCATAAACCCTGCCCAACTTATCATTGGGTAAGCAGATCTTTGTTCACATTTCTATCCGTGCCCAGATAGCGGATTGGTCAGAGTGAGTTACGTTTGGTTTTTACGATTCGTTAGAATTTTGGTGGAAGGTTCCAGCGTCCTCTAGTGATTGATTTTACGCGTTAAAGGCAAATGAATAGCCTTCTTTGTAACATATGCCACGCTCTAGCTACATTTAAGACCTCTTTGAAATTATTTTAAATCACGAAAATGTCTTTTCATAGCCTTAGTAAATACTGACACGATATTAGATAAGTTTAATGAAATTTACAAACATTTATTTCTATATGGTTAATTTGCAGTTAAACAAGTAATATAAAAATTTTGTTTTTAAAGTCAATTCCTACTTAGGCCATCAAAGAAAAATTTAATATAATCAAGCTAATATGAGTTTTTGTTGCATTAAAATATCTCAATTTGTTGATTTTCTATAAGCAAGTAGGTTTACAATGGAACTCTATGGGAATTTGGCGAAATATTACAGATATCGCCAAGTTGGCGTCACTTTTGGCGACTCATTTTGGCAGCCAAATTTGGCGATATATCGCCAAGTTGGCGACAAACTTGGCGGTATTTGGCGACAGAACAGGGTGCCCCCCCTATGGTAACCCTTATTGAAAATACTTTCATTGAAATTCAATAACCAATGGCGGCCATTTTGTTTCCCATGCAAAACTAAAATTAATTAATTAAAATTTAATTAATTAATTAAAATTTAATTAATTAATTAATATTTGAAAAAACTTTATTAACATCAATTGTCATCCAGTACAAGTTAAAAAAAATTTATTTCAACCTGATAGGATGAATAATGAGTATTTTATTAACGATTGAAAATTTGTACAAGATAAATATATAAATATATAAATAAATATAGGGAGAGTGTGAGCTAATAGTAGGAATTGAAAAAAAAATCAACCTGAAAATGTGTTTTTGAGAAAATGACTCATACATACATAATGCATGTATACACTCGTAACATTATAATTGACATCTATTTATGCTACAAAAAAGTATTAAACTAAATAAAACAACAATTTTTTGTTATAAATACACATTTTTATTTTCTTAAAATATACATTTCATTTTTACAATACATGAATATGAATATGTACAGCTGATGATATAGACAATTGCAGAGTAATGTGATGTTTAAATTACAGTGAGAAATTGTGCATAAATACTTAATGTACATGAGATACGTGATCAGATGTTATGTAAGGCAAAGGCATGTTTGTAAACAAAAACTCTCCCGTCAACTAATCTCCTCACTATATTTTTCCATAATGATCATTAAAGGAATCGCCATGACAATCGCATCATTGCATTATAAGGAAAACGCATTTTAAAAAATAAGAACTCCCGCCAACCAGTCTGTCTACGACATTTTTGTTTTGGGGATCATTGAAGGAATCCTCAATGACGGCATAGACCAATTTTATCGCAGCTGATTATTGATAGACCGAAGCCATGGTAGATTAATTATTCGTAGACCAATAAGATTGCTTGAATTTTCACCAGCAGTCATTTCACCAACAATGACGTCTGCTACCTGTCCCTTATAACTTGTTGAAAACAATCTTAGGTGGGTGTAATGCGCATTCTAAGTACTTTACCTATAAGGAAAGGGTAGCTGACGTCACAGTGGGGGTAGGATTACTGTGGGATCAGTCTTTGCTTGTCCCTCTTTATGACTCCTACTATACACAAGCAATCAGGTAATCTGATTGGTCTACGATTAACAGGTCTGTGATACGATTGACCTACGTTGCAATGACGATTCCTGAGATGATCGCTAAGGCAAAAATGTAATAGGTAGATTTTGTTTGTTCGTAAACATGGCATTTCTTTATACGGTGACCGAAGAAAATGGGTATTCGATCCAAGTTAGTGATTGGAATACCGAAGTGAATCCCGCGCAAAACTCTATGCCGGTAATTAACTATAAACTACATTATGGCTATCTATAGGTAATCCAGGCATACGATAGTGATATATGCTATCTGACAAAATATAACTCGTTGAAAATGATATTGGGTGAATTAACGAGTTTGAGACAAATTCTTGCTCTATAGACAATAATTTGGTTAGTCTCCATAGATTCTCAATGAGATGCAATGGAGCCTCAAATAATCACTGGCAGGGATCGATTCAAGTAAAATTTGAGATCTATTTAGGGCCTCTTTACAAAAATCTTTTTAATAAAACGGTCCCTTCACAAATTTTCTCTCAATGATACAAACCCCTTCACAAAATTTTTCTTTATAAAATAGGCCCTTTCACAAAATTCCATTGCATAAAAGCATACTCTTCATTAACAATTTTTATTTTGTTAGGTTTTTTTTAAATGCGTAATTTGCAAATAAAACAAGTCACAAGAAAGGAAGCAGAATGACTTAAAGAAGTTAAACTTCGAATTTGAATAACTGGAGTTTATCTTTCGTGACAAAATGTTATTTTTCAGAAAATGTAATAAATTTCAGAAAAATAACTTCTACTTTTCACAAAATGGATCCCAAGAAAGAAAAAAAAGAACCTGATTCGACCCCTGACTGGATAAAGTTTTAAGGAATTAATTGATCTACTTTGACTGTGAACGCCTCAATTATTGATCATCCAAATTGTTCAATTTATTTTCAAATGACTATTTGAGTCCCTCCCGTAATTTTGAATGGACTTAATGAGCGCAACCTGAGATGGAGTCTAAAATTCGTCTGATGAATATTAGCATAGCGCTGAATGGAGTATGTGTTATCATTTTTATTGTTAAAAATGTCGCGCAAAAAGTCATTGTTGTAGCGGTAGATACATGTTGCAATATAAATTCAAAAGGTTGTTCTGTAACCGAGAGCATAATTTTGAAATCAACCTGGGTCGAGTCTAAAAGTCGTTTGCTGGCGGTATTTGCGCTTGCGCATGCTGGATTACTGATGGCACAGTGGCTAGAAAAGCGGATCAGAATACCGTCAGCTCTGGGGTGTGACGTCACGTGTATAAAGTTCATTGCTAGGGCATTGATTTTTTAAAACCTACTTATATTTTCACCCTTTTGGTGTTTTTTTAAACTTTCGTCTCCGAAATCTAAAATCACAGGGCAGACGAGTGTTAAATTAGTTTCTAACGTAGAAATAGTCCTCTGTTTGGTTGTAGAATCTTCTACAGAACATTTCCCCCAAGATTGGACCTCAGCAGATCCGCAGAAGAGAAATACTACTGCACCAAAAAGGTACATTCCTACAGATATGTAGAATATATAACTCCACTGATGAGCATCTCCTTTCTGTAAATAGAAAAAAAGTAGAATATAATTACAGAGAGAAGTACTTTATCAAAAACAGTATAAATAAAATCTCTTCTTTGTACTCATTTATTACGACATTTTATTAGATTAAAAAACTGAAAAAAAACCCCCTCAAAAAATTAGTCAAATTAAAATAATAAACGTAGTCTGCACACAGCAAGTTCGTAATGTATATCCCTAAAATTATTAAATTCCTCTGTATAGTTTTCCTCCTATAACACTTTTTTAATCCTCCAGCCGCGGGAAACGTTATTTTTCGATCCAGTGGGCTACTTTAAAAAAATTCAGATTGCTTGATTCTCACCACTTTCTTAAAAGCGTATAATTCAGCTTATTCTCGTATTATTTAATCTGTAATTAAATAAAGTGACTATTTCTATTTCAAAAAAGTGGTGAGAAATCAAACAATATTAATTTAAAAAAGTAACCCATTGAAAAAATTTTCATATTTTTGTATGCAGGCATTTTCTTAATATTCGCGAAGAAAGACCTCAGGTCACAAAAAATCCATTTACGGCAGCGGTGACAGCGTTAGTTACTTTTTTTAAGAATAGAGAGATTCAACCTGGTTTTTGTATGTAAACATGGAATTTTGTAATCGATTTTTAACCCACTTCCTAACAGGCTAGAATCATAAAAATTACGATCACAGGTGTGTTTCCGATGAAAATACAACATTTTAATATTTTTAGAACTTAATTATAAACTAATGCACTAATTGTAAGGCATTTTCCCGTTAGCCCTCCGCGCGTGATAAACTGTCAAATATTTTATGCAACTCATATAATTGTAGACGAGTTGAAACAACAATAGATTTAACAATGCGCCCAAATAGGCCAAATGGTTGCGAAACTGCAACAATGAAACATTTTATAGGGTAAAAAGTGGAAAATAAATTATAAATAAAAAATGAAGAGTGTAACATTTAGAAAAATAATACACTTTTAGCAATTAGTAGTTTAATGTTAATTAATTTACAAGTATACGTTGAGAAATCCGTTTAGAAATCCTGAAAAGATAATTTAAATAATGTTTCATTTTTTTTTGCCTTTTCCCCTATCTTAAAAAAAAAAAATAAATAAACAGATCAAAAATTGTATATTTTTTAAATAAATTCTCTTGCTTGCTCTTTCTATCAAGCGTAAAAAAGTAATGAATTTTTCATAATCGAATTCGATGACGGGATAATATTTTTCCCACGGGATAATATCCGGGTCATTCTCACGAAAAAATACTTTTTACGGTACCGGACCCAAAGTGAACTTTGGGTTCGGTACTATATTAGGAAATGGAACACATTTTCTAATATTTTCAAAAATATATATAATTAAGTTTTTAGGAAGCTATTAAAGACACTGACAAAATAATTTTAATATTAATTTTAATCATTTAATGAACATAAGTCGAAAGCCACCTCCGTGAACGTCCCTACATCTAAAACATAACGTTCATTTCAGTGACTTTTAAACAATTTAAATTTAATTTTTTTTCAATAATAACTATTAAAAACTCTTTAGTTAACTTCTCTCTAACGGCTCTAATGATTTTGACTAAATTTTGTATCCCACCGTTTTGGGGTACGAGAAGGCCATTGGGGGTCATCTTTTCGAGGAAATTCGATTAGTGTGTCATTTTGGGGACGCTACGCATTTAAATGGGAATGAAGATTGAAACAGTTACTAAGCTGTTGAACAGTTGGAAGTAAACAAATTCGCCAAATTTGGCGATATTTGGTGAAATATTGGCAGTATTTCGTGGGCAAATCGACTTTCAAAATTACCAAAGTCAAAACACATGCTTGGCGCCAAATGGAAGAATATCGCCAAATTTGGCGATATTTGGCGAAAAAATTGGCTTTCAGAAGCTGAAGAAATGTTCTAGTAGTTCCCAATAGAAGCCGATATACATGATTCAACCAATCAGAGCCCATAGAACGTTCTCGAAAACAGAATCGAATCACTCAGGGTACTTCTTTCTCGCAATTAATCCACACCTATATAAGGAAGTGCTTCGGTCGAAGCCTAAAATCTGTGAAGTTGGACAGTCAATCTTGCGATCTGCAACAGACTCAGAATTTGCAAGGGAACCACTTTTGGTGCTGATCGCACCTAGCATTGAGACCTGGTGCATTTTAAAGCCCTATATTATGAAGTTTGAGAATCGGTAAAATTTTTCTGTTAAAATAATATTTTTTGATTTTACAGCAGTATAACTTTCTGAAAATGCAACTTTCGAGACCACTTATCGGACTATTAACATTGAAGTTTCTAAAGAAGAGCATTTAAAAATAAAAATTAGTTAATAAGTATAAAAAGTTGAATAAAGTTTAAAAATTCCTTCAAAAACCCACGAATTTGATTTTGAAAAATTGCAACATTATAATCACAATTTTGGCGGGGGAAAAGTTGGCGGTTTATTTTCGAAAGTAGTAGAGCTTTCCGGCAACCCTAACCAAATGTCATAGCTATTTGTCTTGTGTGAGGAGTGGTTTGGACTTCAGTAGAAATTGTAATGTCCGACCTAATAGCCACAGTAATTTTCCAAAATTGTGTAAAAATATTAATTTACTTTATGATTACTTTTACCAAAAGACCATTTAATACATCAACATTTCATTTTAAACATTCGAAACTTTATTCCATTCGATTTCAAAAGAAAATATGTTGCTTATTTTGTGTTTCACTAAAAAATAGTTTTCAATGATCTTGAAAATAGAAATATATTTAGTATTTATATATTTATCGTCTGCATAGAAAAAAAAAGAAAAACCTAATTCTTGTTTCTTATGCTATCAATTATCAAACAAATCGCAATCTGATATAATTCTAATTTGTACTGTACATTTACTCCACAAATAAAGTGGGCAGAAAAATTGTAGCATCGTATTTGGCGACTTAACTCATTTTTGGCGTGAAATAAACAAATCAAAGTGTAATAATAAAAAATTAAAAGTATAAAAAAGTATATAAAATATATTTTAGCAGATAAATTTTATCGGTTCTCTAACTTTTATGTATTGGGCTACAAAATGCACTAGGTCTCGATGCTAAGTGCAAGCAGCACCAAAAGTTGTTCCCTTGTTAGAAGTCTACGAAACGACTGAAGTTTGTGCTCAAATTTCATGCTTGCTGCTTTGCAGTGCAGACTGCTCTGAATTACCAGAATTGTGCTTTCTGTTGTATAGTAAAGACTATTCTGGACTACCAGAATTATGTCCTAGAAAGCGGAAAAATTTTAACTTCCAACAACAAGGAAGAAAGGGTTCATGCCAAATGATCATTAGGTCGTTTGGGAGAAAGAAAGCTTTTTTGCGTTTCGGATATAACTCTTTGCTCGATTATGAAATTATTGAATCTTCTCTAATAGACCGGAAGACGACTGCACAAATCATCACCTCATAGAGTTAACGTATTAATTAAACTCGATTCGCATATTAAAATGCAACCTGTCTACCAAGTCAAATCTTGGTGGAAAACGCCTGCAAACCCGATTTTAGTGGTTGATTGGTAGGTTTACCATTGTGTTTTCATGCTCCCAGTTCTCCATATTTTCATTTAAAAATATGCAGCATTTGCTGCATAGTGCATAGTCACTCCACCGCTTTTATAGAAAGCGATTACTTGACTATATTATGGAGTATTATCATTGGTCAAAATAGCGATATTCTATAAAAGTGGGGGAGTGACTATGCAGCAAAAGCTGCATATTTTTAACAGTGTACGCTTGGGTGCAGGAAAACACATTGATAAACCTACTGATCAACTACTAAAATCGTGTCTGCAAATCAAAGTGTAATAATAAAAAATTAAAAGTATAAAAAAGTATATAAAATATATTTTAGCAGATAAATTTTATCGGTTCTCTAACTTTTATGTAATGGGCTACAAAATGCACTAGGTCTCGATGCTAGGTGCAAGCAGCACCAAAAGTTGTTCCCTTGTTAGAAGTCTACGAAAAGACTGAAGTTTGTGCCCAAATTTCATGCTTGCTGCTTTGCAGTGCAGACTGCTCTGAATTACCAGAATTGTGCATTTCCACAAAGATATGATTCGGCAGATCAGTTGCATTTTAATATGCTAATCGAGTTCTGTCTAATTCTGGAGTTTCAGCTGGCAACTTAATCAGGTGATGGCCTGTGCAGCCGAATCTCTGTGTATAATTTATTAGTTCCATTTTGGCAATTTTCTAGCTGGTTGAGGTTGTCTTGAGTGAATTGCGTCCGAAGGATTTGTCCAGGATAGTTCAGTTGGTAGAGCATTGTCTCTGGTTCGAAACCTGTTCTGGACATTTTTTCACTCAGTTGGCAAATTACAACAGTGTGGTTTATTTACCAATCAGAATAATTGTGTTAAAAATTAATGAAGAATACAGAGGTATAGTAGTACAATTAAAAATATATTAGTGCAAGTAAAAATTTTCTGTAAGCAAAAACTTACATTTCCTTCTAAAAAGTACCCGGCTACGACAGGCGATAAAATTCCAGGCGTACTTGCGATAGCATTGGATACGCCGAATATTTTGCCTGAAAGAAGAAAAGAAAGAGCAATTAAACAATGGACAATTAAGAATAACTATAAATAATTAAGAATAGCTTTTAATAAAACACACACTACCATATATAATAAAACACACATAAATAACACCTGCATTCAACTGTTAACGGTATATATAAATATTAAATAGACATACAACAATAAATACAATAAACACAACTGGAGTGAAAAATTAGCCAGAGCTAGGAATCGAACCCGGGACCACCCACAGCATCCCAGGGTATCGCTCTAACCACTGAGCTACTCCGGTCGAAACCTGGGTCTGGAATTTTTCGCTAATAAACCATGTTAGTGAAGTCACCAGCCATTTATACGACAGCATTGGATGACAACGATGAATAGATTTTACTATTACATCGATCTACGATAAAACACCCACACTACAATAAATAACAAAACACACATAAATAATGCCTGCATTCAACTGTTAACGGTATATATAAATATTATTGTTAAAATATTTATTGTTGTATGTCTGTTTAATATTTATATATACCGTTAACAGTTGAATGCATGCATTATTTATGTGTGTTTTATTATATATCGTAGATCGATGTAATAGTAAAATCTATTCATCGTTGTCCGGTCATCCAAGGCTGCCGTATAGATGGCTGGTGACTTCTTCAACATGGTTTATTAGTGAAAAATTTCAGACCCAGGTATCGGCCGGAGTAGCTCAGTGGTTAAAGGTTTTTGGTACTTCAGGACCCACTCAGTACATTTTAATCTCCCTTTCTGACATGGGAGAAGAGAAGGGCCAAAAAATCCAGCTTGAATTTAGCACCTATTGCTTACAGCGCCATCTATTGTTTGAAACTCGAACTAAATTCGATAATCACTGTAAAAAAGCTCCTGGCATCATACATAACCCTCCTGCAAGAATTTTTTAACTATCTCTTACCGTTTGCGAGTTATTGAATTTTAAAATCAGTCAGTCCTTTTTAGGACACCCAGTATAATGCATTTACAGGGGCACTCAAAAGAATGCCGTTACATTATGGTATATGAGGAAAAGTCGTTTGCAGTGCATTTTAATGACTGAGGTGCACAACAAGATTCTTACAATAGATTATGATATGCATAGCGTTTATCGTTCATTTACAGGACCACACAAAAGAGTTCAGTTACAGTATTTATGGTCAATTAGGAATAATTGCCGAAAGTGCGTGTTCAATTGTAGCCCGCATTTTTAGTCTTAACTAATTTTTTCCATATTATTTGGTATGTTTAAATTTTTTAGATCTGATACAGGGTTTCACAAAAGAATTCGAGTACATTTCCGCTTACTGGCGGAAGTTGTTGTAGGGGAATTTTCAACTGTTATGCGTTTACTAACTGAATTGAATTTTGGAATACTTCGTAGTACACTGTAAAAAATATATAGATCATACGCAGCACTGCATACAATAATTTCGATATTTTTACGTCTATAGATGGTAAGCTGGATTTTGATGAGGCTTGCATTGTTAGTCAGATACTTTTTCAGGGATGGTTTTAGTATATTGCTATACCAAATCTTCCTATAAATGATCAATTAACAGAGTTGGTCCTTAACAGCCCAAATTTTGTCAGACACAGTACAAAATATAATAGCGCAATAGAGTTCGTATCGTTTTCAGGAATGCGAAAGAACATACCTGGTAAATGGCCATATTGCTTTAAAACACAAGATAAAATCTACCGATATATTTCGCTTCATTCAAGGTTTGTTTGGAGAAACTCACCAGCGTAGCGGGCGAAGCCTGCTAGTATATAGCATATATATGGACGATATGATTGGAATAGGCTGCTTTCTAAAGAAATAAACCTAAATATATTAAGATTAATATACTTTCTAACAATTATTTTATATTTAAAATAAAAAATAAAAATAATGAATCGAAAACTTCTGTTTAAAAATTTACTTTGGAGAGGAAGGATACGCCAAAATTCATGCTTGCCCCGGGTGAAAAAAAAACCCAGTTTCGGTTATGAATTATATGCTAATGATGATTTTAAAACAGGTACCTATCAAATAATAAACCGAGCCCTAAGCCCAGAGGGGCGCTGCGGACCTTCATATGGTGAAGAAAATTATGTATTTTCTTCACTTCCTTTGTGACAGTTAGTAACCGGTGACATGGCATACGTATAAAGAAGACATACTATTTATTAACATAAGTAGGACAACGTAGACATAAGTAGACGATTTCAGTCGTGACATTTTGGTTGGAAACTTTCTCCAAACAAACGATTGCTATGTTGTGTTTTACATTTTGTTTGTATATTATAGCTATATCTTATGGCTATATCTCACATCTAAGTGTTTTAATATTTGATATGTAATGGTAACATTTTCTATGATTTATATTTAAAAAGAAATGGTGCATAGCAACCGTTTGTTTGGAGTCACTTTCCAACCAAAACGCCATGACTGATGTCACACTGAAAGCGTCTATTGCACCATAAAATATAATAAAAAAGATGTATACATTAAAAATACGCAAACTTGCTCAATGGTACATATTAATACATACTCATTTGACTACAATAAGTGAAGTCAATGAATAGATGACAATGACACTGCAATCTTCCACCAAAATTTTGACCAATCGTCCAGCCTTGAACCTAGACTGAAAATTGGCACTGAATAATCCGCTATCTGGGCAGGGTAGAAATGTAAGGAAAGATCAGCTGATCCAATGATAAATTTGGCAAAGTTTGTGTTAAACCACGCAGCTAAACCCGGCTACGCTTTTTGTGCAGTTTTCGGAGAAACGAACTCGTCGTCTATTATTACGTAAGCAACACCTGTGACTATTTCCTTTGTGTAGCATGCCAGTGGCGAAAATGTCGCCATTTCAAAAGAAAGCGTGAATTTTCACTTATGAAATCGACATGTTTTACTACTATTGCGTCAAATGATTCAATTTTAACTATTAGACGTTGTAAGTTCAACGGCATTAAGACCTTATTATGCCTTAAATAAATATCTTCTGGTATTCAATTTAAACATTTTTACTAATTCCTTGGATTTTTAATATTTTTTTTTTCGTTTGAAATTTTATAATTTTAATCATGAAATGCACGTTCGTGAAACGTGATTGTATTGTAACATTCTGTGATTTTAAATTATAACTGATCAATAGAATATGGCTAATTTTTAAGCTTTATTTCAATCCACTACTTAATCTAATTCCGTAAGTGTGCTGTAAATATCGAAAAAAAATCACTTGTGTTTCGTTAATAATGGCGGGAAGGAATTTTAACAGAGCTGCTCAACGCGTTAAAAGAGAACTATTAGAACTTGTGGAGAACGAAGAATTTTCAAAAAGTGGGATTTCTGTCGAGACAGTCAACGATAATTTTTTGGAGCTGAAAGGAGAAATGTTGGGGCCAGCCGACACACCATATGAAGGGGGAAAGTTTATTTTGGATATTCAAGTCCCAAGTGCCTACCCATTCCAGCCTCCTAAAGTCCGATTTGTTAATAAAATTTGGCATCCAAATATAAGTTCCGTTACCGGTGCTATTTGCTTAAATATCTTGAAGAGCGATTGGGCAATATGTATTGGATTGAGAACAGTTCTTCTCTCTTTGCAAGCCTTGTTATCTGCTGCTGAACCCGATGATCCACAAGATGCTGTCGTGGCCAAGCAATATAAAGAAAATCCCGAACTGTTTAAACTAACAGCAAGACACTGGGCCCAAGTATACGCTGCAGCTCCAGGATCGAGTCACTCAGAATTTGAAGATAAGATCAAACGTCTTGGGAACATGGGAATCGACGAAGAGAAAGCACTCATAGCCTTATCGTCAAATTTCTGGGATCTAACGAAGACTGTAGATTTCATCTTCCGTTAGAGTAATGTTCTCCTGTCTCTTCTTTCAGCAATCCAAATTTTCATTTATTTGTAATAATCCATTATAACCAAACCCTGCTGAATGTTGCTTCATTATGTATATTATAATAAATTAAGATAACTTATTTGTTCTTTTTATTATTCTTTTTCAAATATCTAAAAAACGGTTTATTTATTATTCGAAGATATTTTGGTACTACTTAGTTATCCCGTCGACCAAAAATCTATCGCCAAATTATAAAATTAAATGCCAATAATGGTTGATCGTAAATGTCACATTCACTTGGCTTTAAGCAAGTTACACGTATTTACGTCATCAAGAGATTTTTATTTTGACGTTTTATTTGTATTTTTATTAATGTTATACTAATTTATTTGTTCTTTCGTTATTTAAAATAAAAATTATATCGATTTACATAATTTGGCCAGTGGTTAGGTGATTTATATAATTTGGCGAAATTGGTCGACAGCATGACTAAGTAGTACTGAAATGGTATGCACATAAATCATTAATGTACTAGTAAATTAGGAACAGATGTTATATATTCCCGCGACCGCCATCTTGGATTGTTTCTTGGCGTGAAAACCAATTTTCTGCCAAGTAAATTTCGCCAAGCAGATTTATGCGCATGTTAGGCTTAACGAGGTTGCCAGAACACGTCACTGGTCGGTGTTGCCTTATCGATAAACACCAACAAAAAAAAAGCCGAGAAATCCAAAATGGTGGTCGCGGGAATATATAACATCTTAACGGTAAATTACATTTATCTTAAAAAATTGCAGTAAGTACTTTTCTTGTATAGGGGCCTTGGCGATACTGTGAAAAAGGGCTTGGCCAGAGAATGACCTTTGGCAACATATTTTCTGGCAACCTATTCACTGTTTCATATATAGCAGCAATTAGCTGTTTATATTATTTAGCGACAAGTCCCACTTTCTGTAAACCGAATTTCGCCAAATTAAAAAAATGAAGAAAAAAAAGGGAAAAGGGTCAAGGCCTCATATTGGAAAAATACCTTGCAGCATTAAAAAAATAAAAAGACGCTATAATTTCGGATTTTGGTACAGGTGTATAAAATTACGCGATTTTTTTCTGACGCCAATTTGGTGAAAACCTCGTTTTCGAATACCGGTTACATATATTTTTTAAAAAAGGGAATAACAATAAATAAAAAAAGTTTTATTAATAACTATAGAACGAAACAATTTATACATATATAAAAAAAAGTAAATAAAAGTAAATAAATAATTTATTAATAAATAAACAACAACATCCGGGTTACCATATCAAGCAAAATAATGACACTTTGGCGCCAGTTAAGTACGTACCCCTGTGCGTATATGACATTGGCGTCAGAAAAAAATCGCGCCAACGTGATGACTATATGACACCTGTCCTGTGCCATTTACCAGCGGGAAAGATCGAGCTACACTCTGTTAAAATTATCGGTACTACTTAGTTATCCCGTCGACCAATTTTGCCAAATTATATAAATCGCCAAATTATACAAATTGACATAATTTTTATTTTAAATAACAAAAGAACAAATAAATTAATATAACATTAATAAAAATATAAATAAAACGTCGAAATAAAAATCACGACACAGATGTCATATTCGCCCCATATTGGCGCGATTTTTTTCGGTTGCCAATTTGGCAAAAACATCAACAGCATAAACAACATAATCCGGGTTACCACATCAAGCAAAATAACGACACTTTGGCGCAAGTTAAGTACCCGTTGCCTATATGATATTAGCGTCAGAAAAAAATCGCGCCAATATGGGGCGAATATGACATCTGTGCCAAAATCACTTGAGGACGTAAACACGCGTAACTCACTTAAAGTCAGGTGAATGTGACATTTACGATCAACTATTATTTGCATTTAATCTTATAGTTTGGCGATAGATTTTTAGTCGACGGGATAACTAAGTAGTACCAAATTATCTTTATGTTCAACTTGATGTAACAATAAATTCTATTTTCGAGAGCGTTGTATGGACTCTGATTGGTTGAATCATATATCTCGGCTCCTATTGTGAATTTCTAAAAAATTCCTTCAGATTTTGAGTGCCAGAAGTTGCCAAATTGGGCAACATTCTTTCATTTAGCGCCAAGCATGTGTTGAGAAAGTACTATGTACCCTGATTAGTTGAATTCTGTTTTCAGGTATCTCATCTCCTATTGGGAATGCCTAGAAAATTTCTTCAAATTCTGAAAGCCAATTTTTTCGCCAAAATTTCGCAAAATATCGGCAAATTTGGCGACATTCTTTCATTTGGCGCAAGCATGTGTTGAGAAAGATCTATGTAAACCTGATTGATTGAATTCTGTTTACGTGAACGTTCTATGGACTCTGAATCATGTATCTCGACGCTTTTATCAATTAAATTATACATTGCGAAATCTATTTAGAAATTCTAAAAAGATAGCTTAAATGATGTTTCATTTTTAGGTGCGTTCTTAATTATATAAATACGTAGCACCTATAGTCGTCATCTGGTCTGTCCGTCTGTCCGCATATAACAGCGCGCCAAAACTACTCAACCGAATGGTTTGAAATTTGATATATATATAATCGTTGCAGGGTTTTGTAGAATCATTTCAAATTTTATGAAAATCGAACCAAAACTTAAAAAGATATTAATAAAAGTTTTCTTCATCCTATTAAATCCCATCAGACATAATGAATTCAATGATATACCATGATAGGTAAAGACTCTAAGTTGCCATGGTGATTACGTTCTGTTTAAGGCGGGGTCCAACAATTCCCTTATTACTGAATTTAATATTTAATAAATTTTGCATTCACGCATTGTTTACATAAGAGTGCAACAGCTATTGGACCAAGACCTGAATATTTACAAAACTAGTTATAATATGAGCTAGTTAGACTCATTTGCCTCGATTGGCGTACATTTTCCGACTTGCTATTTTTATACTTATTTTCTTTCCACTTTAATGATAAATGAATAAGGCAGACGATGAGAAGTAGAAGAAAACACCACTTGTCGTAAAACCTTTAATTGCAAAGTGCAAAAATTTTAAAATGTAATATGGATACTACTTATTATTAAACTAGCAGACTTCACCCGCCACGCTGGTCAGTTTCTCCAAATAAAATATATCGGCGAATTTGACCTTGTGTTTTAAAGCAATAACTTATTAATAAAAGCACCATTAAGGCTGCTGGTCACTCAGCTTCCGAATCCCCCTCGGTAATGTTAAGTCTATGGACGTATGGTATGATGCATTCTTATATTTAAAATATTTCCCCATGGAATTAATATTTTTAACTTCTTTTTTCAGTGTTCTCTTCTTAAAGGATGTCACTTTTTTTCTTAGTTGTCGAAATATTTCTAAAATCTACGCTTCAAATTAAGTGTAGATTTTAAGTAATCTACGTTATTTTAATTAAAACGTCTAATTAAGTAAAAAATATGAAATTATATTTTATGTTTTAAAAACGAACGAACCGGGAGTAAAATGTTAACACTTCATAAAAAATTAAGCGTAGATTTTAGAAATATTTTGAAAACTAAGAAAACAAGTTGGAAATTGCTCGTCCAACGTGGCAAATGAGGTGCGTTCGTACTATAACTAGTTTTATAATTATTTTTTGCACACCATATTGTACTGAATGTAGATTTTTTTGCACTTCATAAGTGCATAGTCTGTTACATCATTAAAATGCACTTGCAATAATTTTTTCCCATTCCCCGTAATGTAACAGAACACTTTTGACTGTCCCTGTAATTAAACTATACATCCGATTTTCATAAAATTTAAAATGGCTCTACAAAATATTACAACAATTATGTATTTAAAATTTCAGAACATTCGGAAGGCTGTAACACCATTAAAATGCACTTGCAATAATTTTTCCCATTGGCCGTCATGTAACGGAAAACTTTTGACTGTCCCTGTAATTAAACTATACATCCGATTTTCATAAAATTTTAAATGGCTCGACAAAATATTACAACAATTATGTATTTAAAATTTCAGACCATTCGGAAGGCTGTAACACCATTAAAATGCACTTGCAATAATTTTTCCCATTGGCCGTAATGTAAAGAAAAACTTTTGACTGTCCCTGTAATTAAACTATACATTCGATTTTCATAAAATTTTAAATGGCTCGACAAAATATTACAACAATTATGTATTAAAAATTTCAGACCATTAGGAAGGCTGTAACACCATTAAAATGCACTTGCAATAATTTTTCCCAATGGCCATAATGTAAAGAAAAACTTTTGACTGTCCCTGTAATTAAACTATACATCCGATTTTCATAAAATTTTAAATGGCTTGACAAAATATTACAACAATTATGTATTAAAAATTTCAGAACATTCGGAAGGCTGTAACACCATTAAAATTCACTTGCAATAATTTTTCCCTTTGGCCATAATGTAAAGGAAAACTTTTGACTGTCCCTGTAATTAAACTATACATCCGATTTTCATAAAATTTTAAATGGCTCGACAAAATATTACAACAATTATGTATTAAAAATTTCAGAGCATTCGGAAGGCTGTAACACCATTAAAATGCACTTGCAATAATTTTTCCCATTGGCCGTAATGTAAAGAAAAACTTTTGACTGTCCCTGTAATTAAACTATACATCCGATTTTCATAAAATTTTAAATGGCTTGACAAAATATTACAACAATTATGTATTAAAAATTTCAGAACATTCGGAAGGCTGTAACACCATTAAAATTCACTTGCAATAATTTTTCCCTTTGGCCATAATGTAAAGGAAAACTTTTGACTGTCCCTGTAATTAAACTATACATCCGATTTTCATAAAATTTTAAATGGCTCGACAAAATATTACAACAATTATGTATTAAAAATTTCAGACCATTCGGAAGGCTGTAACACCATTAAAATGCACTTGCAATAATTTTTTCCCATTCCCCGTAATGTAACAGAACACTTTTGACTGTCCCTGTAATTAAACTATACATCCGATTTTCATAAAATTTGAAATGGCTCTACAAAATATTACAACAATTATGTATTTAAAATTTCAGAACATTCGGAAGGCTGTAACACCATTAAAATGCACTTGCAATAATTTTTCCCATTGGCCGTCATGTAACGGAAAACTTTTGACTGTCCCTGTAATTAAACTATACATCCGATTTTCATAAAATTTTAAATGGCTCGACAAAATATTACAACAATTATGTATTTAAAATTTCAGACCATTCGGAAGGCTGTAACACCATTAAAATGCACTTGCAATAATTTTTCCCATTGGCCGTAATGTAAAGAAAAACTTTTGACTGTCCCTGTAATTAAACTATACATCCGATTTTCATAAAATTTTAAATGGCTCGACAAAATATTACAACAATTATGTATTAAAAATTTCAGACCATTCGGAAGGCTGTAACACCATTAAAATGCACTTGCAATAATTTTTCCCAATGGCCATAATGTAAAGAAAAACTTTTGACTGTCCCTGTAATTAAACTATACATCCGATTTTCATAAAATTTTAAATGGCTCGACAAAATATTACAACAATTATGTATTAAAAATTTCAGAACATTCGGAAGGCTGTAACACCATTAAAATTCACTTGCAATAATTTTTCCCTTTGGCCATAATGTAAAGAAAAACTTTTGACTGTCCCTGTAATTAAACTATACATCCGATTTTCATAAAATTTTAAATGGCTCGACAAAATATTACAACAATTATGTATTAAAAATTTCAGACCATTCGGAAGGCTGTAACACCATTAAAATGCACGTGCAATAATTTTTCCCATTGGCCATAATGTATAGAAAAACTTTTGACTGTCCCTGTAATTAAACTATACATCCGATTTTCATAAAATTTTAAATGGCTCGACAAAATATTACAACAATTATGTATTAAAAATTTCAGAATATTCGGAAGGCTGTAACACCATTAAAATGCACTTGCAATAATTTTTCCCTTTGGCCATAATGTAAAGAAAAACTTTTGACTGTCCCTATAATTAAACTATACATCCGATTTTCATAAAATTTTAAATGGCTCGACAAAACATTACAACAATTATGTATTAAAAATTTCAGAACATTCAGAAGGCTGTAACACCATTAAAATGCACTTGCAATAATTTTTCCCATTGGCCGTAATGTAAAGAAAAACTTTTGACTGTCCCTGTAATTAAACTATACATCCGATTTTCATAAAATTTTAAATGGCTCGACAAAATATTACAACAATTATGTATTAAAAATTTCAGAACATTCGGAAGGCTGTAACACCATTAAAATGCACTTGCAATAATTTTTCCCTTTGGCCATAATGTAAAGAAAAACTTTTGACTGTCCCTGTAATTAAACTATACATCCGATTTTCATAAAATTTTAAATGGCTCGACAAAATATTACAACAATTATGTATTAAAAATTTCAGACCATTCGGAAGGCTGTAACACCATTAAAATGCACGTGCAATAATTTTTCCCATTGGCCGTCATGTAAAGAAAAACTTTTGGTTGTGCCTGTAATTAAACTATACATCCGATTTTCATAAAAATTTAAATGTCTCGACAAAATTTTGCAACAATCATATATTTAAAATTTCAGACCATTCGGCTGGATAGTTTTTGCTCTGTTATATGCGGATAGACGGACAGACAGACGGACTGAACGACGACGATAGATGCTACGTATTTATATAATTACGAACGCACCTAAAAAAAGACATCTTTTAAGAAGAGAACACTGAAAAAAAGAAGTTAAAAATATGAATTTCGTGAGAAGATATTTTGAATATAAAAATGCATCAAACGCCCATAGACTTAACATTATCGAGGGGAATTCGGAAGGTGAGTGACTAGCAGCCTTAAGAATAGCGGAAGTACGTTTGATATTCTTTCAAAAATACGGCTTAGTCTCGGTACCGACAATGTCGGGTTTTCGAGGTTATATTGCATTTTAACTTTTATATTTATTTATAAAAACTTTTCAAAATAACAGACATTACATTACATTACAAGAAAAAAACACTAAAAACAATATAAAAGGACGTTTCGGATTCATTCTGAATCCCTCATCAGCTAATTCCTAACGTAAAAGTCATAAAGTTCAACAAGTAGAAAAACATTACATCAAGTTGCCAAAAAATTATAGTTAAAACAAAACTGAATATTCTATTGGTAGAGATGCAGCCTCGTTAATTGCTAAATCAGCAATTCTCGCGTACCAAGCTTCCAAAAACATACGACTTGCATAAATGCTGCAGCCTGATCTAATTATATACGCATTCTCAAAACTCGGAAAATGATCAGTTTTCATGGCGTGGTCAGCAATTTTAGAATTTAAATTTTTATTTCTAAAAGCATGTTTATGATCCTTAAGTCTTGTTTCAAGTGTACGGCTGGTTTCACCTATGTAGACTGCATAGGCTGCATAGGCTATGAACTGCATAGGCTATAACCCGATTTTAGCGGTTGACTCGTAGGTTTACCACTGTGTTTTCCTGCACCCAAAGGTATGAAAACATGGAAGAACGAGAGTAGGAAAACGCTAATGATAATTTATATTTATTACCTGCAAAGTCAGGTGCCATGTCGACGATAACAGAAACATCACCTCCTCCACACAGACCAAACAGAGCCATCGCTGATGTCAAGAGAATGACCACGGCATTGGTATTGCACTTGACCAATGGAATGGCCGCCATACAACAAGCTGGACCTAACAGAGCTGAAATGGGAAATTGCACATTATTAACCCTTAATTGCATAGTGATGTAAATTTCCATCACCTTTTTATTTAATTTTTAATACATAAATTAAGTTCTTACAACCACTATATTTATATAGAAATATTAATCCTCTAAAAATTACAAAAATATGCTACTAAATAAAGTTAAAAATCTATCTTAAAATTTCTGGTGTCTAATCCCTAATATAAAAATAAGAAACACAATTCTAAAACAATAATTCATGCAATTAAGGGTTAGGGACTTACGTTCGCATCGCTTAAAAAAGGAAAAAAGCAAAGAAAAAAAAATTGAATAAATACACATATTTTTAGTTCAATTGTAATACAGAATAATGAAAAAACATAAAATCCTGGCAATAACTTCATAACATTTAACAATTTTTTTTGCCATTTTTTTAAGCAAAATTTTTGTTTACGCCAGACAGCGTATAGACAGGGATGTGGCAGCACAGACAATCATCTCATCAAGTTCACGGCTGAAATTCCAGAATTAGTTAAAACTCGATTCGCATATTAAAACGCAATCGGTCTGCCAAGTCATATCTTGGTGGAAAACACATGAAAAGACGATTTTAGCGGTTGACTCGTAGGTTTACCACTGTGTTTTCCTACATCCAAAGGTATGAAAACATGGAAGACTGAGAGTAGGAAAACGCTAATGATAAACCACTAAAATCGGGTTTTCATGTGTTTTCCACCAAGATATGACTTGGCAGACCGATTGCGTTTTAATATGCGAATCGAGTTTTAACTAATTCTAGAATTTCAGCCGTGAACTCGATGAGGGGATTATCTTTACTGCCGCTTCTCGGTCTAGTACACTCCATTCAACTAAATATATTTCAATTTCTTTTGTATTTCATACGACTATTACATTAACCTGTGCACTGAATTAGAAGTTTTACCATATCTTCAAAATTCACTGTAATATTTCAAAATAGGTCAAAAAATGAATATTTTTTATTATAAATTACCATTTTTTTAACATTCGGATTCCTATTAAAAGAATTACATTGTCGCATACAGCTAAAATTTACCGAGTTATGAAACTTTGAATTGTATGACTTATGCCAATTTTTGCATCTGAACACAGATGAGTTGGATCATGCTTCGACGGATCGTACCGTTGCCACCGAAACACTCAAGGCGTGAGGACGCGAGTTGTGACGTCATCACTAATCGACCGACTTCTCACTAGTTTTGGAATTCACACCGGAAAATGGAAAATTTTGAATAGCAGTTTTCTTTTATTTTATTTGTGGAATAGCTATCATCTGATAAGCAATAATAACTATTTAAACTTACTGGTGAGAATTTGGAGTCCCCCAATAAAAAATCAACCAGATGCGGCAACACCGAGGCATTCCGCATCTGGCTGAATTTTTATTTAGGGATCCCGAATTCTCACCAGTAAGTTTAAATAGTTATTATTGTTTTATCAGATGATAGCTATTCCACAAATAAAATAAAAGAAATTTGCTATTCATAATTTTCCGGTGTGAATTCCAACACTAGTGAGAAGTCGGTCGATTAGTGATGACGTCACAACTCGTGTCCTCAGGCCTTGAGTGTTCCGGTGGCAACGATCGTACACGATGTGCTTAAAATATTAGAATAATTTATTTTTGTACATTTCTGAATTGAAGCTGAAGGAAGTCCTGAAGCAAGTTTTAAGATTACTTTAATTTTTATTGATTAAATTTTAGATTAGATTATCTAATAGCATTTTAAAATATGTATTATTTTGTAAAGAATTCAGGCTGTTGCTTTTCATCTTTTCATTTAACAAAAATTCAGTTATTTTTTTAACTTATATTTTCAGTACAATTTGTATATTTTGCTTTAATATGTCAGAATGAAAATTGCAATGTTAATTTTACTCTCAACTATTACATATTTTTTATTTGACAATTATTTATATTTCTAGTAAATTTGTGAATGTTCCCTATTTTGCAGCAAAAAAAAAAAGCTTCAATTTTAAACAGCTATAATTCGGCCAGTTTTAATCGCAAAAGTATGAGACTTTTGTTGTCTTACTTCTTAATGTAAAGGGATATTTTTATTAAATATAACTTATAGGACCAAGGGACCGTATAAAAAGTTAAATTTGGCAACTTTTTAAGAAAATGTCTTTATTGACCCAAATCACTTTTAAAGTACTTCTTTACTTCATTTAAAACATTTTTGTAATTGGAAATATACATATCTATCACTAACGGTTTGGGAATTAGCTATGGCTAATTTTCAAATCGTGTCCAATTGGACACCGTTGATAGCGCACTACCTGTATAAAGATGAACAGGTTTCTTAAGAATTTATCGTTATGAAATGCCATACCTGTTAAAATCTCCGTCGCCAGTATACAAAAGTGATGTGGTTTCAAGTTCTCATAACTTTTTAAGTACTTATTGAAATTACACAAAACTTTGCAATAAATTTAAGCCATATTTAAGGCTTTATAAAATATAAAATAAACGCTTATACTATATTATAATAAAACACACAGTTCAATTAATAATGCAAAATTTTTGCGCATTGTATGTCACAATCCACACGATAACTTAACTTAAAATAAATGTATCAACACAAAACTGATGTTAAAATGAACTTTAAACTATACATTATAGAATGAATTAATGATATATAAATTCTTTGACAGAAACCATTTTTAAAAATTCAATTGAATTTGAAAAATGAGAGAAAAAATGGAACAAATAATTAATTAATGATTAAAAATTAATGAAAATGTATTTACATGTCTCAATAATATTAATTCATTCTATAAAATATAGGTTAGAACTCATTTTAACATAGGCTTTATGTTTATATGTATATCTATACCAGGGTTGGCGAACCTATGGCACGCGTGCCAGAGTTGGCACGTAAGCTAATGTTTCTGGCACACGAAAAGGTTTTATTTGGTATTCGTTATACATATGAAATGTATTTTTTATTTCTATTATAATCAATAAAATTTTGTTCCACACGAGCAGATCACAAATAAAGCAATTATTTTTTGCGTCAGTTAACACATCAGAATAATTTTTTCTTCCTGTCATGCTATGCAGCGTTTTCGGCAGGTATTTTGCCTTTCTATATGAATTTAAAAAGCTGTAATTTTCAACTGAATTTCATTTCACAGTCCCTGCTATAAAAGGGCAAATGGACCCAATTTAGCTATGTATATTTGAGAAAATAACATAATATGAACCAGATATAAAGCATTTTTTATCGAACGTACAACAGCAAAAATATCATCAATACGTTATTAGTACATTGTTTAATGCAACTTGTGAAATTATAACCGAGATGTTGCATTAATAATAAGTTAAAATTTAGTGAAATAAGTACTCGTATTTTTTCCCTTATTACAATACATACAATATCAATGAATTCTATTAACGAATTAAAAATTCATTCATTTAATGGCTGTTCCAATATACAGAAAATTCGCATTTTGATTTTTAACATTTTTTAATTATTAATGCATGATAGCAACTGATTTTATAACCAGTGTTTCGCATAAACATCGTACTCTTCAAAATTATTTTTGTATAAGTTTGGCACGTTACATTGTTGATAGAGTTATTGTTTATGAATTTTCGGCACGCGCACGTGAAAAGGTTCGCCGAGCCTGATCTATACTAAGATAAGCTATCGAGCGGATTGTGACATACCATGTGAAGTGTTTTGCAATATTAACTGAACTGTATTTTTTTATTATATTATAAGTGTTTATTTTTGTATTTTATACGCTTAAATATACAGCTTAAATATATTACGCAGATTTATGTAATTTCAATAAGTATTTAGAAATGTATGATAATTTGAAATGACACCACTTTTGCGCTGGCGACGGTATGAGACCCCTTAATTTGAAGTAATCGTGAAATCGAGTACAGGCATCCCCCGACTTACGTAAGTAATGCGTTCCACAAACTTTTACGTAACTTGAATTTTACGTAATTCGAATTTGTAAATCGATTAGGTAAAATTTCGTAAGAAACTGCAATATTTACTATATATGTTACGGCTAAAGCAAGAATCAAGGGTAAACCTAGGTTTAACAGGTTAAAGTGCTAGATTACCCAGACCTTGCGGATAAAGCCCTAAGAGTTCCCAGCGTTTCCATCTTTAACCGGTTAAAGCTAGGTCTAACCAATCTGGGTCGGTTAAAGCCCGAAATTGTTAAATTCCGATATCAAATACAGTTATGAAATCAATTATATCTATTATTTTTTGTGGGGTGTCCATTACTGGAACAGAGAGTGTCCATCCCTGGAATTTTAGGCGTTTTGATATATGCTGGCCTTACGAATTTTGTAAATTTTGAGATTACTACACAGCGAGAACTGCTGAATCCAGTGATGTTTTTTTTCGGTTAATTAACGCGTAAGCGTTCATACGACGTTTAGTGATTGCCGCTTTAACGGGTTTCCAGCGTTTTTCAGATTACTGCAGAACTAGGTTGCTGCATTCAGTGATATATATTATTTTTTTATGAACGCGAAGCGTTCATACTTCCATAAATTAGAAATGAATTGTTCAATGTTTACTCTGATATAGGCACGTACTTTAAAATATTAAATGACGCCATGATTTTTTTTTCTGAAAGTTGTTGAGAAATGAAAATTTTAATCGTTGTCAGAAAGAGCGTCTTTTACAGAATTTTTTATCTTTTATCACCGGTTTTTCAAAACAGAAATTTTTGAATAATTTAATCGGGAAAATGCCAGGCAAAATTTACAATAAAAAATAAGGGGGGGGGGGGGATAATGAAGGAGAGTTAATAAAACGGAAAAATGCATCCCCGAGGAAATCTCGGGTTGTCTGATTACAAGGTTTTAATATGTTTCTACAAAGATGTTTTATAATAATTTCGGGCTTTAACCGACCAAGATTGGTTAGACCTAGCTTTAACCGGGTTAAAGATGGAAGCGTTGGGAACTCTTCCTTCTTTATCCGCAAGGCCTGGGTAATCCCGCACTTTAACCGGTTAAACCTAGGTTTACCCTTAATTCTTGCTTTAACCGTAACATATATAAATATTAACGATAAGACCGGCGATAATTTTTAACGACTTAGAATTTAGTACAGTATCTCATTT
The DNA here is from genome assembly GCA_963932465.1 of Maratus speciosus. Classification (NCBI taxonomy): domain Eukaryota; kingdom Metazoa; phylum Arthropoda; class Arachnida; order Araneae; family Salticidae; genus Maratus; species Maratus speciosus. The sequence continues at coordinate 230,368,091 of OZ010798.1, read as the reverse complement.
ATGAATATAATATATACAGTAAACTCTGTCTAAGGCGGACTCTGTGCAAGCCGGAAATTTGTCTATGGCGGAAAATTTTTCAAGTCCCGGCGAACCGATAGAAAATAACATTAATTCTTGTTGTACAAGCTGGAATCTGTCTAACGCGGAAACGGAAATGATTTTAAGGTCCCACCGAAACCAAAATTTTGCATAAGGCGGGAAAATAAGATATTTTAAAAATGAAAAGCATTTCGTTTATGAAATTTTAATAGATACGTCATATATTAAATGCCGAGAATTTTAATTAAATTCCGTAATAGTTTTAAGAAGTTAATTTAAGGAACTAAAAACTGTTTAAATTTTAAGGAATTCTTGCATTTAAAGAATGAAATAATTATTTTTCCCTGTATAAATAAATTTGCATGTAAACGTTATTATTATAAGAAGGATGGACCTTTATGAAAATATGTATTTTCTAAAATTATATTATGCTTTAATGTTGTACTCAAATTCAAAGTGATATCTTACTGTCTCATTCCCGAACTTTTTTTTTTTTTTTTTTTTTTTTTTTTGTGTGTGTGTGTGTGTGTGTGTGTATGCGTGTTTGAGTGTAAACTTCAAATTTACAGGTATTACAGCAGTATTAAGAAATTGAACAGCATTTCTCATTTATCTGTAAAGAGTTTTAAAATTTCAGTTTTCAACCGATTTTCGAGTCAGGACAATTAGTGAAAGATCGTCATCGGCAAGCAGTTTATTACAACTCAAGATACAACCTTTTTATCAAAAATATAAAACGCTATTCGATTGACGTATGCTTCATTCCAATGAATTACATGTTTAGAAAACTCATTGCACGGGTTATTTGTTCTTCGTCGTTTTATCTTGTCTAAGGACATTAGTAAGTGCATCGTAAAAGTGGCTTCAAAATCTAAACTAAATACTCCGTTCCTGCAGGATAAAGTCAATGTTACCAAATTAAAAAAAAATAATTATTTTGTAGAAGATCATTGTATTAAGTTTAATTATGGTAAAACTCAAATTTATGACGCTATAAAAAGAAAGAGTTGAAAATATCTAATAGAAAGAGGAAACGTGCTGTGAAAAATGAAGACAATGGTGCATTAACTTTTGAATGTTTTTCGATTACTAGAGTGAAAACTTTGCTCACACGTGGACTTTATTGCGAAAAAATAGGTAAAAGGCATTTTAAAGTTTCCAGTGAATAGTTAATGAGTTTCCATAATCTACACAACATTGCCTTGAAACATGCTTGCTGACACTCGAAAAATGTCCCATAGAAGGAAATTCGGGAATGTAAAGGAAAATTTCATCTACCGATTGAAAGATATCAAGAAAAGGGCATATATAATTGCAATGAGACTGGACTATTTTATCGTCTGTGCCAAGTAAGTCACTTATAAAAAGGCATGTCACTGTTTTGTTTTTTGCGAATTTGGAGGGCAGTTTATAAAAAAAAGTTTGTGACTGGGAAATCGAAAACTACGTTGTGTTTCAAGAATGTAAATATTGTTAAACTGCCTGTGACTTGGAGGTAAAAGAAAAAATACTGGATGTCGATTGTCTTAATGGAGGGGTGGCTGAAGGAGTTCAACAGACGAATGATTGAAGAAAAGAAAGTGTTCCTCGATAATGAACATTGTCATGCCGACGTTAAACTGTAGAATATAAATTTACAATTTCTTCCGGCGGATACTACTGCAGCGACAAAACCAATGGATCAATGAGTTATTAAAATGCTGAAACAAACTACAAAAGGTATCTGTTGTGGTCGATTATTGCATCTTTTGATAATTGTTTTTCAGCCACCGATCTAACAAAAAACACCAGTGTTTTCGATGCTGTTAAATGGATTGCCAAACTTCGCTCAGAAATGTAGTCTGAAAAAAACTGATCATTGTCTTAGGAAAGCAAATGCCGGTGACCATACGCTTCTGAAAACGTTGAAGCCAGAGGTGGAATTCAAACATATCAGGACGGCTTGAGAAGAATTAGGCGCCTCGAAATTATTTTTCTTGTTCAGAGAAATGAAAAAAATAATACCGAGAATAATACATTTACGCGTTAGCGCAGAATGCATGGTAAACCAAAAGAGAAAACAAGTATCGATAAAAGATTATTTTTTGATTCTTTGAACTACTATGCGAAATATGAAGTATGTAGTTTTATTGGTTAAATTAAATGATTTTTATTAAATTTCAGAATTTGAGCAATTTTGTATTGGTAATATTTATTTTTGTGTTCAAATAATGTCCTTCGAAATTATTAAAAACAGTAAATTTAATAACAATCAGATTTCATTAAAAATTTTATTTTAAAGAACAGTACTAAAAGTTACGAACGTAAAAAAATTTAAGATTTGAACATTTTTTTTTTTTGGGGGGGGGGGGGAGGGGCGGAGAGAGGGAGCTCTTTTGCATAAGCCGGAATATTGTCTACCACGGAAAATTTTCTCAGTCCCGACCGATTCCGTCTTAGACAGAGTTTACTGCATTATATTATTTACACAGTATTATTTTACAAATAAAGCATCATGCAGCAGTATTTACTCGGATATAAACTGCAAAAGTACGAAAAAATATAAAAACAAACTGAAACAACACTCTTCAAATAAAAAACTTCTTATGGGATGCGAGATTTATAAATTTAACATTCATGAATTGATTTAAACAATTTTCAATCTACATCAAACGAACAGGTAAAGCTAGAAGAAAAAATGCATTCGTTCCTCTTCATCGAAATTTTAAAATTCCCATTCGTTCTGGTTTGAATTCAGCTAACATAATTGTTACGGTTGAATTGAACCCCAGATTTTCTGTCTCATTTTAATTAGATTTGAGTTTGTTTTGTTAAAGATTTGTTATTTGACTGTATATCCCAATAAAAATATAACTCTCACTAATATACAAAACTATATTATGGTTGTGGTTCTTCTCTGCATATTTTATTTATAAACTAATTATCAAAAGTATGCAAATGTACACGCGCTAGTGTGTTCGTAAATGTAATTTTCGAGGTTTATTACGTAACTGCGTAATACGTAGGGGAAGTTGGCCTAAAATCATCCTAGCGGGCAAAACCGATCCACATAGGTTTTCTTCCCGACAGGTCGCGCCACCTACAGGGTAACACATATACTAGTTGTGCCAAGTGAAGAAGAAGCGATGACGATATTCTAGCGATCGCAGTATTACGCGTCTGAAAAGAATTCTTTGAAAAAGTGGTTTTTATAACATCTGTTATAAGATGAGCACTAACTTACATATTTATTTAGATATACAGCCTTTCATGTACATACTTGGTTTACTTAATCGAGTATGTTTTTAGATGTGAATTACACTTGCTAAGTTTGTTATGTTTCTAGGCGTCATCCAGTTATGTGACCTAAAATAAAAGGCCGTGTTGCCGGGTAAAATGATCCATTATGTGGATCGCTTTACTACCATTTCATTTGCTGAAGAAAATCCGGTTTCGCGTCCTAGCCCATAGGAGTCAAATGTGTGACTGCCCCAAACCTTTCTCTTTGAGTCCACGTGTTATCCTAAAATAATAATTTTCAAATATTCTACTTTATTGTTTTTTCAAAATTGTTTGTGACATTTTTTTATTTTAAAATTTACATAAAATAAATTATGTATGCTATTTGATTGCAAAAGTTATTTTATTTCATTATGTATTGTCATAATTACTTTTATATCCTTTATTTTACCGATAAAAAACAATTTACAATTATTTTTAATTGAAGGATCATTTTGCCCTTGGGTGAGGGTAAAATGATCTTTTGGACACTTTTTCAAAAATCTATTTTTTTCATAACTGAATTTGGGTTTAAAATATTATTAAAATATGTTTATAATGCAAAATATAGTGTAAAACATATTAGCATAGGGCCAAAGTTTCATTTAATCAGTTATGTTATTTTACACAAGTTTTCCCCTTAAGAGGTACTTCACTCAAACGAAAAGACGCGTTCGCTAATGCTAATCCTATGGAAGAAATTTATAAAGCTATCTCGGTCGCAATTCAATATTTTTAAATGATTTTTTTTTTGCATTGAATAGTTGAGATCAATTTGTATGCCGTTTTTTACTTTTTCGATATTGATTTCAGATTTTTTTTTTTATGAGGATGCTTTCAGTTTCGAAACCGGTTCCGAAAATGAAAGTGTCCTCATTAAAAATACCTGTAAACAAAATCGAAAAAGTAAAAAACGGTCTTTGTACAGATCGATCTCAACTATTCAATACAAAAAAAATCATTTTAAAATATTGAAATGCGGCCGAGATATCTTTATAAATTTCTTCCATAGGATTAGCATTAGCGAACGGGTCTTTTCGCATGATTGAAGTAGCCTCTTAAGGGGATCATTTTAGGCCACCTTCCCCTAAGTCGAGTGATGCCTGTATTGTTAAATCTGTGTTGCATTATATCTAACAAATACTTCATTATGAGAAGTGACTCCGCTCCGAAAGAGACAAACGAGATTAATCTCCTCTCCAACTTCCTTCATTCTACAGAATGATGGATTCGCCCTTGAGACACGTTATATAATAATCTTCCTTTTAACTTAAATAACAACCGTTCAAGGGCGCCGGCAAGCAGGGAAGGTTCATTGCCCTGTCTAGATTTTGAAATTGAATTTACATAATTTGTTTTTCTCTCTGATGATTTTGAAACTATAATAAAATTTATTCATCCCAAGCGGTTTCCCAAGTGCCCCTAAATGAATCAATGAAAATTTCATCTTAAAAGCATTTTGTTTCAAATATGTTTGCAGATGTTCTCTTTTATGATTTTGAAACTATACTAAAAGTAATTCATCCCAAGTGCCCCTAATTATGAATCAACGAAAATTTCCTCTTACGAAGCAATTTTATTAGAAATATGTCTGCAGATTTGTGCAATCGTTAAACAAATTTTAGAAAAATTTTTCGTCGATTTGAAAAACGAAATTGATATTTAGTATTGTTGTATAGAATATTTACGACTATCTCAAGAACTAATCACGGAATTTAATCAAACTTCAGATTCAGTTACACCTTGACATAAATAGAAGCTGATTAGGCTTTGATGTAAATCGCCTAACAGGCAGCGCTACTATGCTACATTTTCACGATTTCCGCGGTAGCTGTATCTCAAGAACTAATGCACGGAATTTCCTTAAACTTCATTCACAATTTCATCTTACAAAGAAAGAATTTTGTTAGAAATATGTTTGCAGATTTGTGCAATAGTAAAATAAATGTTAGGAAAATTTCGTCGATAAAAAAAAAATAACCTAAATCTGATATTTAGTAGTTTGTATAGAATATTTACGAATCTACCCAAAGCATTTCTTTAAAATATTATTTTTAGTGTTTTACAAATTTAGTGGAAAAGGTACAAATATAATACCACACGAAAATTTAGAAAGTTTTGAGAACTATCACTTTAAGACTGGAAACGTTTTAGTAGATATTAGAAGTCTCGGTCTTTAACCCTAATTAATAGGATCATATTTGACTGAAAAAAATATTTAAAAAAATTTCCGATATCAGGTTACGTCAAGGGAGGATTCGCACAATTGTGTGATGCAAGCTCGGGTTTAAATCACAGAAAAAGAGGAAAATGTATTTTCTGTTTCCTTAGATCAATGTCAGACGGGCGTCTTTTTTGCTGCTTTTTTGCTTAAGGCAGATGTCAGACGAGCGATTTTGAAAATCAGCATTTTCGACGCTCTCTCTTGAGAGCAGACGAATCTTCTGGTCTGTTCAGACGAGCGCCCACAAATCGTTGCGGTAAAAATTCCGAAAAGCTGCACGTCGAGGCTCGGCGTTTCCCCAACTCGCTGGGAGCTGGTGGCGTGCTCAAGTCTTTTGTTTCTTCTATGTTGTCCAGACGAACCGAAGTTTTGACGCTGGCTATAATTTTCTTTATCAGTGATTCGTAAGTTGTTGGTTCTGGTTGCGTATCGAATTTTTTCGCTAGAATTTAAAATGGATTTAATACACGTAGATTAACTAATTTTTGCAATACAAAAGTGTTCAATATAGTTGGACACCTCATGCTTACGTTATATAAAGATAAAAATTAAAATATAATAACTTGGTTAAAGGCATCCTTGATTTAAAAAAAAAAAAAATCAGAAAAATCTAAAGAAGATTAGAAAGTTATCGATAAATTATATGAATTAATTTTGTTTCATATAAACAAACAAGTTGGAAATTGCTCGTCAAACGTGGCAAATGAGGTGCATTCGTAATATAAATAGTTTTATAAATATTTTTTGCACCGAATTGTACTGATTGTATATTTGAGTGCACTTCATAAGTGCATATAAATTTCATTCTGTTCGAAAGGCTGTAACATCATTAAAATACACTTGCAATAATTTTTTTCCCATTGGCCGTAATGTAACGGAAGATTTTGACTGTCTCTGTCATTAATCTATACATCCGATTTACATAAAATTTGAAACGACTCGACAAGATTTTGCAAAAATTATATATTTAAAATTTCAGACCATTCGGAAGGCTGTAACATCATTAAAATGCACTTGCAATAATTTTTTCCCATTGGCCGTAATCTGATGAAAAACTTTTGACTATCCCTGTCATTAAACTATACATCCGATTTTCATAAAATTTGAAAAGACTCGACAAACTTTTGCAACAATTATATATTCAAAATTTCAGGCTATTGTTTTTGCTCTGTTATATGCGGACAGACGTACTGAACGACGACTATAGGTGCTACGTATTTATATAATTACGAACGCACCTAAAAAATCATTTAAATTATGCTAATGTTGCAAGTTAACGTTTTATAAGAAAAGTATTTAAATAGTAAAGTATTATTATAAGGAAAAATTGAATGTAATCTTTATCAAATACTACTAATAATAATACTATTTTGTCCTAGTATGTACTAAATTAAATTCATGGATAATCCAGGGGTTTTTCTTTGCGGGATAGGGAGCGAAAGAGGCATTTTGCGAAAAGTAAATGCTAAAGTTTTCGTTTCGGTGGAACTTATTTCCTTTACAAATTACAGATTTTTAAACCTAACAATGTTAAAATAATTAATTAATAGCATGTTTTTATGGAATATAAATTTGTGAAAGGGCCTGTTTTATAATTACGATTTTTGAGAAGCCTGTTTTATTAAATGGATTTTGTGACGGGGACCTAAATAGACAGCAAATGTTGCATTTCTTAATAATAATGAATTCTTAATAATAATTCTTTGAAATTAAAATCATTACAAGGTATATCTGGTTTTGAAAATCCAGTATGGGAAAGGAGACAGCAAAACAGAGCCTCTGTGGTCATATCCGGTACCGGTTCTATTTACTGCGAGCATGTAGTTTTAAAAATACTGTAATTTATTTTTTATTTTTTTAGCTCACAGGCTATCAAAGCTTGAGAACTAATGTGCCCGCCGGTTCTGTTACGTACATACGTACATACATACGTACGTATGTACGTAACGCGATAACTCTTGATGGAAATATCCGATTTGCTTCAATTTTTTTTTCTAGTTTCATTCTGATAAGGCGCTTCCCTGATTAGTTTTGGGGATTCATTGGTTAAGTATAAAGGGAGACAAAGGGGGGCTAATTCCAACTTTAATTTAGATAAATGTTTTTTTTTTAATGCAGATCCGATTTGCTTCAAAAAATTTGTCTACGTTCATTCCGATAAAGCTCTCCTCTGATTTGTTTTGGGGGTTAATTGTTAATTATAAATTTGGAAAAGAAGGGGGGGGGGGGTCTAGACTCCCCTTTAATTTAAATAAATGGGTTTTTCATGCAGAATTATTCGATTTGCTCCAAATTTGGTATACCGGTTTATTATGTTAAGGAGCTTCCCTGATTAGAGTTGGGGGTTCATTAGTTAAGTATAAATCGGGAAAAGAGGGCTAGTCCCCGCCCCCTTTAAATTAGATAAAATTTTTTTCATGCAGAATTATTCGATTTGCTCCAAATTTAGTACACCAGTTTATTATGTGAAGGAACTACCTTGATTATGTTGGGAGGTTTATTGGTTAAGTATAAAGGGGGTAACGGGGGATAGTTCCCCTTTAATGTAGATAAATGGGTTTTTCATGCAGAATTATTCGATTTGATTCAGATCTGATATACCGGTTCAAATCTGATAAACCTCGTTAAAAGGAAATCTATCTTCTTTGATATTTTTGAAGCAAATATAGTTAAGTTTGGTAAAGTGGCCGTTCCGTTTTCTTTCCTTTCTTTCTTTCTTTCTGTTTTTTTTTTTTTTTTTTTTGTAAAATTTTGTGTACAGAAAAGTTAATTTTCTACCGATTACTTAAAATACGATGAACCTAGTACCGTCTGTGTATATTTCTTTTTTCTAATTTCTTGAATAACTAATATAAAATAACAAAATCATTTATTTCCTGCAGAAGATCCATTTTGCTTATTGAAAACATCGAATGGAAATCATTCTGGTGCGGTGAATAATGTCGTCTGCTCTGTGTGGCGGGAACGGTTCATACATCGCTCGTCTGACCGGGATAGCGCAGGTGTTTATTTTTCTTGTTGAAACCACAAGCGTTCAAAAAGTCGTTCGTCTGACATTTGTCTAAGTATTATCCATTCACAATGCTACGGGCGTCTTTTTTGCTGCTTTTTTGCTTAAGTATGATCCATTCACAATGCTATAGCATTGTGAATGGATAATACTTAAGCAAAAAAGCAGCAAAAAAGACGCCCGTCTGACATTGGTCTTATGATCACCTACACGATTGTGTAGGTCAGTTCTAAAGGGATAAAAGTAAAGGGATAAAACCTCCCACTCCATGCCTTTCTATATCAATTCTATTTACACATGGTTTGCGTTATTTAAAAAAAAAAAATAAATAAGCTGGAGTATTTTTTAAGTTAAAAAAAAAAAAAAACTGATTTTTAGGTGCGTTCGTAATTATATAAATACGTGCATCTAAAGTCGCCGTCTGGTCCGTCCGTCTGTCTGCATATAATAGCTCAAAAACTATCCAACCGAATGGTTTGAAATTTAGTATATGAGGAACCCAGAAGCCAAGGGATAGAAATGACAAAATTGAGATTTGGAATAAATTGAGTTCAAAGTTGGAACATCAATAGTAATTGACTAAATTAAAATGTGAACCTGTTGTCTATTTCACAGCGGTTTTTGAACTCTTATTTCAATAACTGTTAAAGAAAAGTGGAGTACAATATATTTTTTAATTTAAGTAGAGATTAAAGAGTTAAGTAGTTTAAGGAGCTTAAGTAGTTGGCCTCTAGAACGCAGCACATAATTAGAAAATCACTTCTGACACTTTTCTCAACTTTTCAGGATTTTTTTCAGTATATCGAACCACAAATTGGGAATATTATACGATATTGCGTTGTTACATACATGATTGTTTTTACACAGGATTTCTATGAATTCTCTAATTATGGATGCGTAATAATTGGACGTTAGGAATATGATTTTTACATGATCAAAATCTATTGTGATGTTCTGATTGAGACTTACAAGAGAGGGAGCTGTGGATTGGCGAGAAAATTTTATATCTGTTTTATGCTCTTTGATTCTTTTTTTTTTTTTTTTTTTTTTTTTTTTAACCATTTGGAAATGGCAGTTGTTTTCGTCGAGGATGCGGGGCCAAATGATGCTCCCATTTTATTTTTTTTAACGAAATTCAACGATGTTCTTTATTTTTAGAAGAATTTTTATTTGAATAGGTAATAGAAAGGCATAAAATCGTTAAAAATTGTTTGAATAGGTAATCGAAAGGCATAAAATCGTTAAAAATTTAGAAAGTTACAAAATGAGTAGGTGGAAATTATCAGATACGGAAAAATGCAAGCCAAAGAGCAACGCCGAAATGAAAATCGTCTTGCAAAGCAAAAATCGAGGTCTTCAATTCCATGTAGGCCATGAAAATCGAGGTCTTCAACTGATTATGTAGCCCATGAAAATCGATTACAGAGTAAAAGACGAACGCGAAAAAGGAAGCAATCTAATGTTTAATCGATTGATAGTAAAAGGCCATGTCTCGAGGGGCTTCAATCGGTTGATTCTAACCGGGAAAAATTGAGCTCAACGTAGGTAATTTGCCGCAATCTGTGGATGATTCGGTGGAACTGCTTTCGATTTATAAACTGTTTTTCTTCTCGAAACGGACCTTTTAGAGTTTATCGATGAAGGTTTTGATCATCTGAAGTTTGATCTTTGCGATCTGTTGTTGAAGAGGATGCGAAAGAATTTGGTGGACGAAATAAATTCCAAATGGTCATTGTAACCTATTAAATTACAATTTTTTTTTAGTTTTCTTTTGGTCATTCCTATGTATTCCATTATTCTATTGCTATCATTTCTAAAAGGAATGGCATATACACCAGCTAATTAATCTTTCGATGTTGGATCTATTTTCGTGCAAATTAACTCTTTTAATTTTCTTGTTGGACAGGCTATTAATTTTATATTGTGTTTCAGTAGAGCATATCCTAACTTTTCGTACAGGCCAGGGAAATAGTTAATATTTTGTATATTATTTCTTTATGGTTTACTTTTTTGATATTTTTTATGAAAACTGAATTCATGTATGTAACGACACCCTACCATACAATATTCCCAATTTATGGTTCAATATCCTGAAAATAAATCCTGAAAACTTGAGAAAAGTGACGTATTAAAGTTTATGGTACGGCAGTTAAATATTTTCTTTCAGCAAAATTTAATCTGAAACACTGCTACTTCGACTGTCCAGTTACACATTTAAAAAGGAAAGTGACGTATGAGAACAGAGTGATAAAATAAATGGAACTGCAGTTAATAATATGTATTTTCCCTAATTAAGTTTAATCCAAGAAACTGCTCTTTCTACTTTCAACTCTAATAATTATTGGCTCTCTCATTTTCAAAACGAAGTGACGCATTTATATAAATAAACAGCAATTATTAAAATATTCTCTGATGAAGAGCTTGGAAAAGCTTGGAAGTACTACTATAAGAAGTTTTAAATAAAATGTATATTTTTAACTTGTAACATGTCTTCTATTATTTTTAGTCACCTTTTAAGTAAAACAGTAAATTTTTTAAAGTTCATATAACATATTTTATGTTTGAATCAAAGTGAAATATTGCGTTTCCTCTCATGATATTATTAAAAATAAAGAGTTTAATATATATTTTTATTTACTTTATTACACTCATTTATTTACTTTATTTTATCCGAAAACTTCATGAAAAATTTTTTTTTTCAGTAGATAAAATTAGTAAAAAAAAATTTTTTTTTTCCAGTAACAAATATGTATATTTCAGTATTTTTTCTGGTTCGAAGGATGTCCATATTTTCAAAATCTAATTTTGAGATGACCTGTTTCGCTTTAATTCTGTGGCATCCAACCTTGACTTAGTTTGGCAAATAACGAAATAGCACTTCACTTTTTTTCAGTCAAAGTAATTTCGAAGTATGTATTCGAATACACCAAATTTACCCGCAGGCTGTGACAGGCATGTTTTGGGTCATAACCCGCATTAAATGTCATTCAAAGGAAAGATAGGGAATGACAGTTCTGAAATAGAAAATGACGTAATCCCTTTCATGTTATCTTTTCCTCTTATTATCGTCTGTTTGCTTTTAAACGGTTGTATTTCCTGTCCGATATGTTAAATGTTTTACAGAATGTGAGTGTTTTATTTTGAGACTACAAAATACAGAGAGGGTTATATTTATCACCACAAAATATGGTTATGGAAATGTCGAAGAAGCGAAAATTTCAAACTCGGTTGACGAAATTTTAAAAGAGAAGAAAAGTGACCCGAATAATGGTAAGAGATCTGATAAATTAATTCTTTTGAAATTTTCTGTGAATGCAAAAATAAATTAGTTAAAGATTAATATTAAAATCAGATAAAAAACATATTTTGGAAACCTACACTAATCAAAGGGAAGATGGGAATGATAGTCCTGAAATAGAAAATGACGTAATCGCCTTAACGTTATATTTTCCTCTTATTATCGTCTGTTTGCTTTTAATTGGTTTGTATTTCATTTCCGATCTGTTAAATGTCTCACAGAATGTGTTTTATTTTGAGACTACAAAACACAGAAAGGGTTATATTTATCATCACAAAATATGGTTATGGAAATGTCGAAGAAGCGAAATTTTCTAACTCGGTTGCCGAAATTTTAAAAAAGAAGTAAAGTGACCCGAATAATGGTAAGAGACCGGATAAATTTTTATAATTTACTGATAAATTAATTCTTTTGAAGTTATCTGTGAATGCAAAAATAAATTAGTTAAAGATTAATATTAAAATCAGATAAAAACATATTTTGGAAAACTAAACTAATCAAAGGGAAGATGGGAATGATAGTCCTGAAATAGAAAATGACGTAATCGCCTTAATGTTATATTTCCCTCTTATTATCGTATGTTTGCTTTTAATTGGTTTGTATTTCATTTCCGATATGTTAAATTTCTCACAGAATGTGTTTTATTTCGAGACTGCAAAACACATAGAGGGTTATATTTATCGTCAGAAAATATGGTTATGGAAATGTCGAAAAAGTGAAAATTTCTAACTCGGTTGAAGACATTTTAAAAGGACAGTAATAATGGTAAGACACCTAATAAATTTTCATAATTTACTGATAAATTAATTCTTTTGAAATTTTCTGTGAATGGAAAAATGAATTAGTTAAAGATTAGCATTAAAATCAGATAAAAACTTATTTTTGAAAACTAAACTAATCAAAGGGAAGATGGGAATGACAGTAACCGCTTTCACGTTATCTTTTCCTCTTATTTCCTCTTATCTTTCCCTCTCTGCTTGCTTTTAACTGATTTGTATTTTATTTCCAATATATTAAATGTCTCACAGAATGTGAGTGTTTTATTTTGAGACTACAAAACACCATAAAGGAAAGAGACAGATGGAGATGCAGCATGCCGTAAAAAACGGTTTGTAATATGATGAGCGTTATCGCTCAAATTTAAATGCCCTCATTCGGCCCAAACAAAATGGAACGGGGACCGAATTCTTTGACATCTCCCGTGCATTTTTTTTCTCTAAATGAGAATGATCTGATTATATTAAAGCATTCTACAGTAGCATTTCATTGTATTATGAATTAAAAACTGTATTACTAGAAGTTTTCTTCTTTTTTTACGAAAGCACGTGATTGTATTTGGGCCGGACGTAGCTGATTTTAGAGTTAAATTTTTTTTCGTCACCTCCAGCCACTACACTTCATTTCTAGACAAAACACAGAAAGGGTTATATTTATCATCACAAAATATGGTTACGGAAATGTTGAAGTAGCGAAAATTTCTCACTCGTTTGAAGAGATTTTAAAAGAGCAGTAGTGACCTGAATAATGGTAAGAGATTTGATAAATTTTCCTAATTTACTAATAAATTAATTCTTTTGAAATTTTCTGTAAATGGAAAAATGAATTCGGTAACGATTAATATTAAAATCAGATGAAAACTTATTTTGGAAAACTAAACTTTGAAAGGGAAGATGGAATGACAGTTCTGAAATAGAAAATGATGTAATCGCTTACATGTTACCTTTTTCTCTTATTATCGTCTGTTTGCTTTTAATTGGTCTGTATTTCACTTTTGATACATCAAATGTCTCACAGAATGCGAGAGTTTTATTTTGAGATTAAAAAACACACAGACTGCATATTTATCTTTATGATCTTTATCATAACAAATTATGGTTATGAAAATGTCGAATAAGCGAAAATTTCTAACTCGGTTGCAATAAAATAAATTAGTTAAATATTAATATTAGAATCAGATAACTTATTTTGGAAAACTAAACTAATCAATGGAAAGGTGGAATGACAGTTCTGAAATAGAAAATGACGTAATCGCATACATGTTTCCTTTTTCTCTTATTATCGTCTGTTTGCTTTTAATTGGTCAGTATTTCACTTTTGATATATCAAATGTCTCACTGAATGCAAGTGTTACTACTTCAGTCAGGCGAAAGCACTCATTCGCTAATGTTAATCCAATGGAAATTTTTTTAAAGATATCTCGTTTGCATTTTAATATTTTTAAATGATTTTTTATTGCATTGGATGGCTGAGATCGATCTCTACATCGACCGTTTTTTACTTTTTCGATATTGTTTTCGGATATTTTTAACTATGACACTTTCACTTTCGGAATCGGTTTCGAACGTGAACGCATCCCCATAAAAATATCTGCAAACAAAATCAAAAAAGTAAAAAACGGCCGTTGTATAGATCGACCCCAGCTATCTAATGCAAAAAGAAAATCCTTTAAAAATATTGAAATGCAAACGAAATATGTTAAAAAATTTCTTCCAGAGGATTAGCATTAGCGAACGGATCTTTTCGCGTGACTGAAGTAGCCCCTTAACATAAGAAATAACATATATTGGGTTTCACCTAATATTCTGTAACCCGAGCAGTCCCAGTTTATCCATTTTTATATAATAAAAACCACAGATTTAAATTTTTCTTTTTTGATACCACAGCTCGTTTTTAAATGCCATTCACAGTGGAGATAACTTTTAATTTAAAGAAATATTTATTAATTTAGTCTCAGAAGTTTGTTTCGGTACATTTAAATATATATATATATATATATATATATATATATATATATATATAGAGAGAGAGAGAGAGAGAGATCTTCTTGATAAACAATTAGAATAAGGGTCGGGAAATAAATGCTTACCTATAGTTTCAAATGATTTTCGGATGGTGGTCACTTTGACATACTGCTTATTTCGAATAAAATCTGAAAATTTTCCAGAAATGACTATGGAAACGCACAAAGCTCCAAATAACATAGCATTCACCAGACCATTCTGAAATTATAAAACGAATTTAATATTAAATCGTAAATCGTTTATACTAAATAGATATTTAAAGTAAAGATTGAACAAAAATATAAAAATAAACGAGCTACTTGTACTAAAAAAGAGGTCACATGAAAGTTTCAGATCACAATAAACCTTAATTAATACTTTAAATCTAGCATCGGGCAGTAACCAGTGGCGTAGCCAGAGGGTGGGGGGTCCAGATGCACTTGACACCACTAATTTTATAACGTTTTCTTCGCCTCATCTAATCAGAGAATTTTCAGCTGTTAATCAAGGCCAAAAAAACTTTACAATTTTAGTGGTGTGAAGTGCATCTGAACCCCCGCTCCCTCTGGCTACGCCACTGGCAGTAACCCCTGCTGGCATTTTTAGTAATAAATAAAAGTAATTTACTCTTATATCAAACAACTGGAAACAAAGCCTACTTTTAAATGACGTATATAAAATTTGCTTAGGGGGCATCTACAAATCAAAAATAGAACAAACTTGTTTTTTTCAATGGCAACACCCAATTTTGACAATATTTTTTAAATCTTCGGTTCAAACTATGCCTAGAAAAGAAATTTCAAGTCATTTGGATGATAGGTTTTTGAATTATAGACATTCAAAATTTAGAGCTTGTAATGTTAAATTACATTTTCATATTTTTATTAATATCTCCTGAAATTATAATGCTAATGTGATAATTTTTTGTGTGATTATAATACTGAGAAACGCAAATATAAATACATTGAATTTGTAATTAAAAAAATTATAATATGAATTGCGAATTATGAAATTAATATTCGAAAAAAATATGCATTGCAATCTATTTTTTTTTTTTTTTTTTTTTTGATAGATTTATATTTATTATGTCCTGATTTATGCGAATCCAAAATTTCAGAATTTTCTTCCAAGTACTTTTCAAATTATGCTTAAAAAAGTCAAAATGATGGTTTAAGGGACCATCTATGATGTCCAAAAAAGCATAATTTGAAAAAAAAAAAAAAAAAAAAAAAAATATTTTACTCATTTTATTGAAACATTTGGGCTGGCAATATTCGAAACATATTAAGCGATTAAAATAGTCATATTGGCAAGAAATAATATATATTAGTAGTATAAGTGACTTAGTCATCCCGTAGCATTTCAGCAATCGAGTACCGAACTTCAATTTGGATACAGCTCCTAAAATAGGCTCATTTTAAAATAAATTATTTTCTCTTAAACTAATCGTACAAATTTCATGAAAGTTTGTATTTAGGCTAATTAAAAGATGTAGAATTTATTTATGGTGTCAAACTTAGGTATTGCTATTAAAAAACAAACTTTGCTTTTGTTTTGATATGTAGATTGCTCCCTAAGCCAATTTTATAGACATTATTTAAAAGTAGACTTTATTTCCAATCGTTTGGAAACAGTAACTTTCTTCTGCGATGATTTGTTGCAAAGTTAGTAGGGGTGTTTAATCCCCCCCCCCCCCCACGATTGTATACCAACAAGGCATCACTGTCCCCACTTTTTTAATGAGAGCCTGTGTAAGCCCTTGCCGTGAGGTAATGAAGGCTGAAAATGCCTGTTTATAAATATGCATATTCACCTGTTGAATGGGAAGATGTAGTACTTCGTCCAAGTACACTGGCAGTTTGGACTGAAAGCAGATAAAGCTCCAAGCTCCACAAAACTTAGCTATAGTCACTGCCCATACTGGAAGAGACAGGACAACTTCCTTCCACGGAACGGCTCTTTTCTGTTGAGTAAAAGAAAGGTTTATTAGACCTTGATAACATATTTAAAGCGATTATTAATAAATATCAATAAATTATTAAATTAAATTAGTTTAAAAGGTCTCAAAACTCTTAAAGCTTCAAAATTATCGAAATTTTTATTTTTTAGATGTTAAACTCCTATCTTTTCTGAACATTTTGATATAATTGTTTTCTTGAAATTCCCATTAGAACAGAAGTTATGGCTATTAGAATTATACCCACCAATAGCTGAAGCGGCGTTTCGGAAACTTTGAAATGAGGTTTTTGGGAATAATGCGCACGATATTTCAAAAACTTCTGAATATGTTTTCATGACATTTTCAAAACATATATTTCATGTTAGTCTGTATAAACGGAACCTAAAATTTCCTTTTTATTGTTTAAAAAAAGTATTTTTTAAAAAAGATTATACTGTTGAAATTTTCAAAATTTTGCAATGGCTAAATACAACTTTGTATTAAAAATATAAAATGCTTTAAAAACAAATTTATTTAGAATCAGGGTAATTATTATATTCTGAAATATAAATAGGTACCAAAATTTTCATTCTAGTTGCAAAATTTATTTTGTAATGCTGCGCTTAAGCGGTTATACCAATTTTCTGCTCTTTAAATGTCTGACAGTTTGGAACCTCTTATAAAGGCTAATTCTGCATCCTGCAATTTTTTTAATTCATGAAATAAAAGAACATCAAACATCTTTCATACCAATAAAAATTGTGTTTTCAAATCATATACTTTTTAAGATATTCAATGTTGAAAATGGTCTGTTTTTTTATTTTTATTTTTTCCAATTTTAAGAATCCTGAGACCCCTTAATTCATTTATTCCATCTACTATATATACAGGATGTCCATAATTAAACAACTATATTTTAAAGCTGTCTACAGGGGAAACTACTGTTCAGAAAGTTGTGAAATTTAATGAAGGACATAATGAAGGGCTGGGAATTTGTTTGAGTGAAAGAAATTGATTCAGAATTGTCTTTGTTGACATATTTAGAACAGTTATTTGAATGTAATAATGCTCTTGAAATTATAATGAATACTTATAAAAATGTTAAGCATTATAAAAATAAATAATAAATAAAATAAGAAAATTAAGAAAATTTAAAACATGATTAAAACAAAAGTAAAGGCTAATAGTAAATAATTAATAATGTATAAGTAAATATTCATAATAATGATGAAATAAATTTTTCTTGATTTTTTCCGTGACATTTGCCTCAGAAAGGTACACTTATAATTTGCTTGAAAATCGTAAAATAACAGTTTTATTTCATGTTTAGCTTGGCTTAACCAAACAAAGCTTGATTAATGCATAAATATGTTTGGTAAAACGATCGCATTAGCCCATGGTATCAGTGCTATCTTGAATTTATTCGGAAATAAATTTATAATTCCTTCAGAAAGCACAAGTTCAAACATGAATTACATGTTAAAATGTGTATAGAATGATATATATATAATATTGAAAATTTCCCCTACATTTAAGGCTGCTAGTCACTCAACATCCGAATTCCCCTCGGTAATGTTAAGTCTATGGGCGTTTGATGCATTCGTATATTTAAAACATCTCCCCAGGGAATTAATGCTTTTAACTTCTTTTTTTTGTGTACTCTTCCTTAAGGATGTCTCTTTTTTTCTTAGTTCTCAAAATATTTCTAAAATCTATGCTGAATTTAATATTTTATGTGTTGAAAGCTGACGAACTGGGAGTAAGATTTTAACGTAAAATCAAGCGTAGATTTTACATGAAAACAGAAAAAAATATTAATATCCTGAGGAGATATTTTTAAATATAAGAATACATCAAACGGCCACAGACTTAACATTACCGAGGAGAATTCGGAAACTGAAAGATGAGTAGCCTTACTGTAAGTTTCACTACTTACATCTGCAATAATGTGCGGATATTAGGCGTTTGCAGATTTTAGAGTTGTTGATTTGATTGAGTCTACTGTAGTTGAAAATTTCTTACTTTTTCGTTGACAATAGATGCAGTATTCATCGATATATAACTTAATTCCTTCACGCTGATTCTGGGATGAGCAGAAGGGCTTTCGAAGACTAGAAGCTGCCAGAAAATGAACCATAAAAACCCGACTCCTCCTAAAAAAAAAAAAAAAAAAAAAAAAAAAAAAAAATGCAATTAACAAATTACAACGACCATTTGGAAAATGATTTTTTCAAAGACTAAAATTTAAGACATAAAAAATAGCACGGAGTTGATCATACGTTACGTACGCCATGGATTAAACATTAATAGTTTTTATTACACGTAAAAGTTGCAAGCGACAGAAATCGCCTGCGACTCGCACATATTATCCGCCTGAAACTTAAGTATTATCCAAGCATTTCATTGGCTGTTCGGGAAAAGGCTTTTCCATCGTCAGATTTCCAAGAAATCTGACGGCCCATTTTAAATGAAATTTATTTCTTAAACTTCTAAACATCCCACAATATTACTTTTTATATCATCGTATAGAGAAAAAAATGTACTTTTAAATGCAATTTGTTTGAAAGCTGTATCTCAATTTGTTTCTGAGTTATTAATTTTTTTTGTAGTTTTTATTACTTTTTTGTCATAGTGGCAACACTCTGTTGCCCATCTCTGTTGAAAGTAAAAGGAAACACATATTACTGTATAGACCAATCAGAAAACGAATAAATTGCAGATTAAACCAATAAAAAGCTTCAGATATGCTTTTGATTTCCTACCCTGACGAGGACAATAACCATTTTTCCAAATGGTTAAAAAAAAAAATCAAGAAAGAAAAATCATGCGTCAAGCATAGATTATGAAACACTTTCCATTACATTCAGAATAGTGTATCACATTTTTGACATTTAATAAATTGAAAGATGATGAATAAATGAACGAATTCTTCTGTGAAGCCCTGCATGCGATGTACAGAATTATATATATACTAGATAATGCTAAAATTCTGTTGTTAGGAAATCCATATAACACCCTTCAGTAATTTCCTCCAATAAGCAAAATTGTATACTCGAATTTTTTTGTGCAACCTTGATCTATAGAATTTATGCACACTAAGTGACATGGAAAAAATTAGAAATGATTACAATAAAATTAAAAAACTCATAACACAACTGAATACGCATTTATAGTAATCATCGCTAATAGAAAGTAAGTTACTAAAACCGAATTCTTTTGTATGTCCCTGCAAACGAAAGATAAGTGTTTTTCTTTATTGTATACTAGTTTCAATATGTTTGAAATAGTGTAACATACTTAAAATTAATTGCAAATGATTTTCTGTTTTACACCCCATTGAGCATAATCCCACATAGTATTTTTAATTTGCAGAAGTCTTGCTTTGAAAACCTGCAAAGTTCAGCAAGCTCAACATGACAAGACTGAAAGTTCATAACAAGACTGCAGCAAGATAACGCAAACGACGAAGTCGGCACACTTTGAACTTGCAGCTAACTTGTCGTGCAAGTTAAATTCATGCTGTATCAAATTTATTGCAAATTAATGGCAAACAAGTAATCAAAAATACTGCAAACTTACTGCAAGATAGTAATCTTTCCATGAAACATTAACTGTTTACAATTGTTACGTTATACGTTTAACCCCTTCGAAGGGGTCCAAACACCTGATCAGGTCTATTGATGCATACACACCGTTAAGGTGCATGCATCGTTTTTACCACCATGAACAAGTTAGGGTAATATTTGTACTTTTCAATTCGAGCCGTTTTTGGTATTTGATAAGTATAGCGTTTAAAAAAAAAAACGGTGACTTCCGAATAAAATTTCTGCAATTTTTGCGTATCTGTTGATTGTCTATTCTCTCAACAGAGGGATTTTTTGCTTTCGTCACTTTCGGGAATTAAAAACAGTCTTGCCATCAGTTTTTCACAACAAACTATACTCATGTAAGTGGGTGATGGTATACCTTGCGGGAGATTTGCTGCGAATTTCTCACGGCAAGATAATATCAGAAAAAATCAAACTTGCTGCTAATGTTCATGCCATCTGGGATGTATCGGAATTCTTTTGAGTGTCCCTGTAGATGAACTATAAATACTACATAGTTCATTTTCAATACCGAAAATGTCACTGTAACCTTAATAATATATAATAATTACATATCCATCCGAATATATTTATTCCGCTTCTTACAGCAGCATTTTTGATTGATAATTTCAGTCGTTTAAGCGCGTAGTTCCATCACATATCTGTTAAATTTGTGTTTTATTTATTGTATTATATTATATTATTTATTTATTGATGAAGTGTTGATTTCATTATGTGAAATTAGCTGGAAACAAACGCTACATTATTCATATTATTTTAAGTGCAAACGAGTTAATCATTCGTCACCGATCTGTACGCTATAGATAAAAAAAAATAAGCATGTTTGAAAATTATTTTAAAAACCATAAAAAAATCCGCAAATTGATATACCATTTTCAAACAAATTGAATCCGAAAGAACACCCCCCCCCCTCCTCCCACAGCTCCTTTTCAACGATGTAAAAATTGAAATTGTGTGATGTTCAGAAGTAATTGAATTTGCTAAAAAAGGTCAATGAATTGCTCATATGATTGCCATTGTCGGTTATGGTTTCAGCGTTACTCACGGACATGTTTTTGCTATATAGATACAGTCGAACTCCTTTAATATGAGCCCGGCTATTAGGAGGATACAATTAAAACGAGCAATTTGCACATTAAGAAAGGTTCGTTATGTAAACTTTTTAAAGATTTTCCCGCTTTTTACGAGCTATAAAAATAGGATCACGTTTAATACGAGAAAAACATAATTAACCTTTAACTGATGTGACTAAAATTTGTCACACTCTCTTTGTTGCGGTCTCTCAGACCGCTCGAATAAAATGAATAAAAAAAATAACTTAAATGGATGAATTTACTTAAATTTTGCCCTAACAATATCGTTGTACTTCTTTTAGGAGCATGTGAATTAAATTGCATGAATAAAGTATTTTATTCATATTATTGAACTTCAGTACAGAAAAAAATTACAAAAATAAACGGTAGTTTGTTAATTTTGCTAATTAAATATAAAAATTAATCGTGTACAAAACTTTTTATAAATTATCGTTGCAACAAAGTATGAAAACTGAAATGTACTGTTTATTTAAAAATAATAATATTTACCCTACGAATTTGCAAGAGTCAAAGTACATCATTATTGCAGTCAATACATGTTTTTCGTGTACATTCAATGTATACTGACTTTTGGCATAAAAGGCACTTATAAGATGTTTTTCTCTAAACTATTCTTTCGATAATAAAAATTACGTTTAACTCCATCAGAAATATTTAAATTTTCACCATCGGAAAGTTCAGAATTCGTATCGTGATCTCTTCCGTCAGTAAAATCTGCATCGTCAGAACTTTCAATATTGGAAAATTCTTGATCTGTCCAATTGTTCATAATATCTTCTATTTCCTTCTGGCTGAGGAAAGTAGAACGTTTTCGGGGTTATGACAACATCATATTACACACACACACACACACACACACACACACACACACACACACACACACAAAAAAAAAAAAAAAAAAAAAAGACACCAGACAAGGGAAAAAGAAATGTACAACTAATCACGAGTATTGTACTAGAGTATCAAATAATAACACAAGTGATGTGATGCGGTCTGACAGACCCCAGCGTAACGAATAACATGTTGAAAATCAACTCGCAGAATTATCGCTTTGTGTGTGATGTTGGCAAGCTAGTAGAAGAAGGTACTGGTAAGTGCAAGTACTATTTGCACTTTTGAGGGGTGGAAGTGTGTATAGCTGTGAGTCGCAGGGTCTGTGAGACCGCGTGACATTAGTTAAAAGTTAACTTCAGTTTGAATTTCGGCGAAAAGTAGGGTAGCATTAATAAAGGAATCGCATCACGTGACTGTAAATCCACAGCACGCAACGCTGTTCATTGAATTGCCGTTTCACAATTCTATCCTTATTGCTTTTTATCGCAAGAATGAAAATAGAAAGTTTTCCAAAAAATAAACTAACCCCCCCCCCCCCCCCCCCCCCGAAAAAAAGCGCTCTTTTGAATGATAATGTTGACGTAATTTTATTCCTTTCTGAGCAATCGATTACTTCTCTATTTCTATATATTTACGATCTATTAATACACTTACTATTTCTGCTTTATGACTGCATTAGTTTCTTTAGTTCATGTCCTACTAGACGTTAGTTGATAGGAAGCTCGGCTCGCAAGCAACCAACCAGAGACCACCAACAGCAGCGCTTCGCCGGAGCACGGAGCTTTATTATATTAAATAAATTTTAGCACTTCAATAATTAGATAAATTAGTTTTTAAGTTTTTTATTATCTTCCCTGGTATTACGAGTAACGGTTAATACGAGGTCTTTTATAATTGCTTCTCGTATTAACCGAGTTCGACTGCAGATTTGAGCATTTATTTAAAAGTTATATGAGAACATACATTAAACAAGTGTGTAAGTGTGATCACAGATCGCACAGAGGGCTTCGTTTAATATTCCTTTCAAAACACTTTATACTTTAATTAATAAAGGTAAACTGATAATTTATAATTATTTAATCCTTAAAAATCGCACATAAAACGGTAAAAAACACTAAGGTTTTTAAAAAAATTTGCTCCCCCCCCCTTTTTTCCCGAAATTTCTCGCGCCATTCTTTTTAAAACTTTTTATTATGTGCTATAAACTATCTTAAAGTTTCAAACAGATCGCCGTGTTATATTTCTTAATTTAAATAAAATCGTGTTCTTTTAGTTCCACATTCTACCACCAGGGAACGCACTCTATTCTTAACAAAAGTGTATCTGAACGAAACTCCTTTCTACAACTTATCCGTAGATACATTAGTCGAGGGGGTGGCAGTCTTAAACACCAATTTAAGATATTTGCTGAAATTACTATTCTAAAACCGCTTATGACCGCCGAGTCTTATGAAATTTTTTATTTGGAATAAATAATATTTATCTCCTCACGCCGTCAAAAAACCGCATGCAAAACGGTAGAGAACGCTACAGTTTAAAAATGGTCTTAAGCAAGAATTTAAGATATTTGCTGAAATTACTATTCGAAAATAGCAGTATCAACGATTATGAAACTTTTATATTGAATAAGTAAAATTTATGCTGTATTTTTAAAAATGTGACACCGTTCTGAACAATGCTTTAAAAGCGATCAGAAAAATTGCTTAAAATGCCCAAGTTAGAGACCGAAGGGGTAAATATAAGACTTTTTGAAATTTTTATGATTTGTCATGTGATCGCAAGTGTTCAGCTATAAATAGGCAAAATTTCCAGCCTCCAACTTAATTAGGGGCTCAATTAAAAAAAAAAAATACTTAAAATACACAAGTTAGAGCACAGAGGGGTAAATATAGGTATTTTTCAAAATTTTATGATTTGTCGTTTGATGTGAGGTATTCAGCTATAAGTATGCACAATTTCAAGTCTCCAACATATACAGTTTCTGAGAACGGGCTCTGTGACAGACAAATAGACAGAGGAGTAAGACGAATAGGGTTTCGTCAGATTAACAAATCCCTAAAAAAGAAAAACAAACAAACATACAAACAATCTGCATGATCTCCTTTTGTTGAAAATCTCTTAAAAAAGAGTAAGAGACTTACCAAGTACGTAGAAAGCCGATGGCCATCCGCCAGCAAAGCCATATTCGCAGAGGTAGCCGGTCAGGGGCATCGACATGACGACTCCGAAATGAGTACCTATTACACAAATGGACAACAGGGTGCTACGTTCTTGTACGGGTGCCCACTTGGAAAATAACGTATAAACACTTGGATAGTTCATGCCCTAAAAGAAAAGAAAAGATAAAGAATGATACAATCAAAACTACAAAAATATTGGCAAGCATCTAGATAGATTTTTGGCTATTTTCGAAACGAGATAGATCAATCAGTCTGTAACTTTGCGAGACTTTCCAAAAGCGCGAAAATTTCTCAAAAATATCAGGATTCTGATTTTTTCAATACCATTTCGAAAATAGCTAAAAATCTGTCTTGATAGATTCCATTATATTACAACACTTTTCGCTGAAAGCATTGTTTCCTTGTCTAGGAGAAGAGTCGCAGCAACTATATTTGACGCCTGGTACAAAAGACTTTATTTACAACACCAATGCCCTCTAGACTTCAATGCCTTTTCGCTGGGGGTTCGTGACATCACGAAACGGAGGCAGTTTCACAGGCAATGTGATATCACGAACCCCAGCGAGAAAGACATTCAAGTCTACAGTTCAGTGATAGAACACGCACCAAATCGTGCTCTTACCAACTGATTGTGCATCCGTATTAATAGACTTTATGCGAGGTTAACGATAAAGACAGGCTACCGCGGTGCTTTATGCGTATCTTTTTTTACAGACCGCTGGATTCACGTGATGCTCGAATGCACCAATGCCGTTGTACGTAAAGAGCATCACGTCACTCGAGCGGTCTGTAAAAAAAGACATGTGGAATGCACCGCGGTAGCCTGTCTTTTTCGTAAGCCTCGATTTTATGCATATGACGTTACACCCCAGAGGTGGACGTTTTTGATCCGCTATTCTAGCCACTGTACCGCCATAATGTGAATTTGCTCAGGCGCAAATACCGCCAGTATACAAGCTTTAGTCTCAATTCAGGTTGAGTGCATAAAGTTTAACCGAAATTTTGAATATTTAGTGAATGTTCTCGGACAGAATAACATTTTGAAATTATACTACAATACTAGCCGCCCTTGGTGACCAGTTTGGTCTCCTTTAAAATTTATGTTTGGGAATACATGCTAAGCATTGTATAATGTTACTTTTATTCATAATTTAATTTATTTGGACTCCCTTAAATATAATTAATATAATCCCTTAAACTAATATTAGTTTTTGTTGCATTAAAATATCTCGATTTGTTAATTTTCTGTAAGCAAGTAAACCCTTATTGGTTTACAATGGAAGTCTATGGGAATTTGGCGAAATATTAGAGACATCACCAAATTGGCGACAAACTTGGCGGTCTTTGGCGACAGTACAGGGTCCCCCTTCGGTAACCCCCCTTTATAGGTATACAGATGAATTAAATGCTGTTCAATAACCAATGAGATGCGTTTTATTCGGGCGTTGCCATTAAACATTTAACAAATAATCGCGATTTCTGTGCCACGTACGATAGCTTAATATATATATAGTAGATATTAAGTATTTACTACAGCAATAAGGAATTTTTTGCGGTATTTTTAACAAATAAACGTAAATGACACATACCCCACAGAGAGCTGTGCTAATATTCAAAAGTAAAAACTGCAAGCAAACGAATTTTAGCCTCGACTTCAAGTCACGTGCATAAAGCCCATTATTATTGACAGTGATGATGAAGTGCCTATCAAGCCTGGCTTCTGGTACCGGAGCATCGTTCTTACATTCTCATATCGTCTGTAGCGGCTCTGTCCACGAGTTCATATTATCATATAAAGGATTTCAAATAAAGAGCAATATCACGAGTAAAAAGATATGAATAACAAAAAGTTATTTCTTAAATCTTTTTTTTTATTTTATTTAAATAAGATTAAAAATTGAGAAGCATAAATTAGATTGCTACGCAAGAATTTATAATTTAAACAATAATAGGATTTTAAAATGATCTCTATAATAATAGCCTAAGTCATGTGACTGTCATCAATAGTTCCGGGTTGACCGCTTCACTTTTTATATGCCAAACAGCCAATTTGGTAATTTAATGTTAGCCGGGCGCAGGTAATAAATATCTATATAA
Source organism: Maratus speciosus (assembly GCA_963932465.1). Lineage (NCBI taxonomy): Eukaryota > Metazoa > Arthropoda > Arachnida > Araneae > Salticidae > Maratus > Maratus speciosus. The sequence continues at coordinate 230,341,727 of OZ010798.1, read as the reverse complement.
TAAAAGCCTAAGTCATGTGACTGTCATCAATAGTTCCGGGTTGACCGCTTCACTTTTTTGTATGCCAAGCGGCCAATTTGGTAATTTAATATTAGCCGGGAACAGGTGATAAATCGCCAAATATTGTCCCTTCGCCAACTATTGTAAATATCATGTCATCAATATTATAATAGTCCATTTCATGCGACTGTCATAAACAATTGATCCCGTGGTAAAGTAAAACAAAGCTTTGATGTTGAAATTAAATGCCATGGTTTATGGTATTATTTATTACGTTTCTTTTTTTTTAAAAGCAATAATTGAGAGTCATAAATATTGAATATTTCAGTTTTAAAGTTATGCATTTTAAATAAAATGAGTGAAAGTACTATATTTTAAATGAAATGAATGAAATACGAAAAAATTCGACGGGAACAATGTTCGGCAATTTATTACCTGCGCCCGGCTAACATAAAAATGCCGAGTTCAGGATTTTTGTATCAGAATCTTGAATTTAGTGAAGGATTGAGCAAGTAAATTAAATTATGTATAAAAGTAACCATAAAATGCTTAGCATATGTTTAAGGGAGACCAAATTGGTCGCCAAGGGCGGCTAGTGTTTAATAAACTTGCATTAAGAAAAAAATCTATAACATAAGTAAGAATACAATGTGAGAATATTGTTTTCTTATTTATATATAGTCCGTTGTAATTCATTTTTCATTATTAAGAAAAGGACGCTAATTTCAAAAGGGTAAAATACTTTAGCGATGAAACTGACTCATTTTTGAAAGAGAGGTTTTGAATAATATTAAAATCTTTTACTATATTTGCGACAAAAATGATGTCATTTTCACTCATTTTTTCTTCCTCTAGTTCTGACATTAAAACTTCAGCTTCAATTTAAACCTATTTGGTCAGTCTCTCAAATCCTTTTACTTTGTATTAAAAACAAATCTTAGCAATAGTGATTTCGTTAATATCGGTAATATTTTAGTAGTTCAATAAAAACTTCGACAAACACATCAGCTTCCAAATAGACACAAGAGAAGGCTGAAAATATGAGATTGCTTACATGCACGAATCCCAGAACCACCCTCAGGATAATCACATATAAAGGCGGGAGCTGAGAAATGGATGGTGTGAGGCAAGTCAGGATGGAAGATACTAAAGTAGCTCCACCGAAAAGTCGTTTAGCTCCTACATAATCTGCTACACGTCCTCCGATCACTTGAGATACGACGTATCCGTAGAAATACGATGCAAGTATGATACCTTGGATGGATGGTGTCCAAGGATAAGTACCCTGAAAAAGATATAGCAATATAAATAATAAAAGAAACGCTATATAAAAGATAAAACAACACACACACACATATATACCGGGTGTCCTAAAAAGGAATGACTGATTTTAAAATTCAATAACTTGCAAACGGTGACAGATATTTAAAAAATTCTACCAATAGCGTTATGTATGATACCAGGAGTTTTCTTACTGTGATTCTGGAATTTAGTTCGAATTAAAACAATAAATGGCACTGCAAGCAATATGCGCTAAATCCAGGCCCGATTTTTGACCTCTTCAATACATTTTAATCTCCTTTCTTGGCATGGGGGAAGAGAAAGGCCAAAAAATCCAGCTTGAATTTAGCGCCTATTGCTTGCAGTGCCATCTATTGTTTGTAATTCGAACTAAATTCGAAAATCACGGTTAAAAAAAAAAAAAAAAAAAAAAAAAAAAAAAAAAAAAAAAAAAAAAAAGAAACTCCTGACATCATACATAACTTTCTTGCAAGAATTTTTTAAATATCTGTCACCGTTTGCGAGTTATTGAATTTTAAAGCCAGTTAGTCCTTTTTAAGACACCCGGTATATATTATATATATGTGAAAACGAGAAACATCTAAGCATGCAACATCTCAACTCGGTTCAAGTAAAAAAGATTCAGTACGAAGAAGACGGATGATGTCGCTAGGAGAACAACATTCGAGGAGTTTTTAAGAAAGGCTGTGGAAAGAGAGGAGAAGTATGTGCCGAAAGAAAGAAGCCCTAAGAAAGGATGTGCCGGATTTTGTTTGATGAGAGAGAGAAATGCTTTTTTTTTTCTGTAATGTTATTATTGTAAAGCCTTCGAGCTCCCATATTTAATCGTGTTTACTCCCTATCCAACCATTTACTTTCTATTCTTTATGTATTGTGTGTCTAATAAAATGTATATTTTCGTCTTCAATCCAGTGGAGTCAATTAAAATAATTTGTGGCTTTCATTAGTTACCTTTTCCATATCGTAGATCAAACTAAAATACCACAGCAATGACAGACATTATATATATATATATATTATATATATATATATATATATATGTATATATATATATATATATATAATCACCATCAACAACCGTTTTCATTCCACTGTCTAATGTATACATATAACATCTTTTTGAAATTAAAAAATAACTTACAGTTTCGTATAATAAAAATGACCGAATCGCTTATTTAAAGATAACAGATTTGAAAACAGCGGCAAAAGTCTTGCTGCTGTTTTCAAAATAGTAGAACGTGTGCTCTGTGCCGGCTGAAGAAAGATTAATTCTTTTGAAAGACCTTGCGTATTTATTAAAAATTTTATGGTGTTTTTAAGAAGTTATTTTTATCTCATTTCACTCCAGCTTATTTAATTATTTAATGTGGATTGTTCACGCTATGTTATTTAGCTAGATTATTTACGAATCAAATTATAAACAAAAAAAAAATGGATATAATCCAGAATTACATTTAAATTATAAAGTTTAATCAAATTTCTCCAGAATGACAATTATTACTTTCAGATAAATAAATCAAAGTGAATAAGTATGGTTAGAATGTAAATTTAAATTAGTATCAAAATAAGAAATTGACGATTACATTTTAGGATGCAAGTCATAATTAACTTTTGTCTGTTTGACAGTTAGTACTATGATTAGCTCATAAATAACATTTAACATTAAATTTAGAATTAGCTGTTGGTGTTGCAATCAGATTTGAGTCAAGACTGTTGTCGCCACAAAACCACAGCTATAAAAATATAATGAACAAATCAAGAAAGAAAAAAACCCTCCCACTTTGATACTTCTGCTCCCTGCTGGGAAAAGTTTGAAGTACATTAAAAAATGTGGATTGCACAGTCAATCATCTGTTCCTAGTTAAGCACGGGTAAAAGAGAGCTTTTGTTCTGATCATCCTATGCGCTCCAGTGCGGCGTACGCTTTAGCTCTCAAGCCACTGGGCTTACTTGAATAAGAGAACATGTAGCCTCAAAAGAAACAAGTTGGAAATTGCACGTCAAAAGCGGCAAATGAGGTGCGTTAGTACTATAACTAGCATTATAAATATTTTTTGCACCGTATATTATACCGAATCTATAATTTAAGGCACTTCATAAGCACATGTCAATTTCATTCTGTTCGAAAGGCTGTAACATAACTAAAATGCACTTGAAATATTTTTTTCTCATTGGCCGTATTGTGACGGAAAACTTTTGACTGTCCCAGTAATTAAATTATACATCCGATGTTCATAAAATTTGGAATGACTCGACAAAATTTTGCAGCAATTATAAAATTTTGCAGCAATAAAATTTCAGACCATTCTGTTGGGTACTTTTTGGTCTGTTATATGCGGACGGACTGACGAACAGACAGACCGAACGACGACTATAAGTGCTACGTATTTACATAATTACGAACGCACCTAAAAAGAGTCAGATCCATGACTAAACTGTCTCCTCTCTTCATGCCACGATTACCTACTACATCGTACATCCACCATTATTTCAAGTAGCGTTATTATACCCACACACACATTTATATAATAATACATACAGATATGAGCGTTCTGTACCGGAATATACAGTAGGTCAAAATCTAAAAAGAAAGTAAAAACAACGTACCATTTTAGAAATATCAGTCGCATTTGTAACAGGTTCGGGATAAGGACAGAAGTTATTTTCGACTTCTTCTCCAAAAGTTGCAAGTTCCTCTTCAATGCTGCTGTTTACCATTGCAACCATCGCTACATTCAGGCACACTCGCTGCCCGAAAATCAGCGTCATTCCGCAGAAAGTTAAGAAAGTTAAAATGTATCTTGCAGGAATAATATCGCTTTCTGAAAAATAATAATAAATTTTTTTTTAGTAATCTTAAAAATTCTTATTCTCATCTCACACAAAACTTTAAAAAATCTAATTGAAATTCAAGATGTGCAATTTTATGGGTACATAATAATCCCATTTTAGGTTGATTTGTTTTGAAACCAATTTATTGCAATCACTTTGTTTATATACAGGGTGTTTCATAAAAGATTGGAAACACTTTGAGAGGTGATAATACACATCCAAACAAACAACTTTCATCAAATAATGTATGGTCGGAAATAAAACGCAAAGGTGCTGGCGCATTTGGAAACTTAGTCCATACAACCATTAAAGCTCCATTCCTGTTGCGAGTTATCGACAAAAAAAACGACACTAATAGCATGCAAATGTGATATGGGGAAGAATAAGAACTCGTATGCAAATTTTTGCCTCTATTAATACATAAAAACCGCTGATCCGAGTGTGCAACTATCAATCGCGGTAGGAACCTATTGGAAGATGTTGCCCTTCTCTAATAGGGAAAAGGCTGATATGCATTTTATCTACGCAACTGCATATTGAGATGGCTCAGAGGCTCAATATATGTATATGTATATATAATTATAAAACAACATTAATTTATCATTAAAAATTGGAAAATCAAAATCAAAAATGAAGCCATACCATTTATGAAAAATATCCCAAAATAAATTATAATAATAGCCGAGATCAGAAATTATAAATTAGTAAAATATTGAATATTATTGAAACATTGGAAAATGTCGTAAAAATTTAAATATTTGTGGAATCAAGGCAGAATCCTCATGCCCAAATTATCTTAAATTCCACAGAAAAAAAAAAATAAAAAAAAATACGATTTAATCCTTGCATGAGCTATTAAAAGCTAAAAATGCAAGATTTGGGCTATCTTACATAATAAAAGCAGAAAATATATGTTAAAAATAAGAGATAAAAATAAATAAATTATGGAAAACAATCGCCGCCTGAAAAATAATTACAGGCAGTTATAAAACAGAGAAATTCAAAAAGAGTTTGTGGTCATTTACACATGTTGCCAGAAGCATTATTACTATACAGGATAAGCATAAAACTACTGAATCAACCAAGGAGTCAAGAGAACAGTGTGATATATATTCTACCTATAATGCAAATCTTGATATTGTAACAACGTCTGAAATACTGAACCAATTCGAACCTAATTAGGACAGTGTATTGATCTTACCAGAATCTTAGATGAGTTCGTTCAGCAATTATGTAGATCTTATAGTTCGTTTACAAAGAAACACAAAAGCAAAACATGCAAAACTTATCACCATGAAAATGTCTGAGATACTAAACAGATTCAAACCTAATAGGGACAGTTTATTGATTTAACTTTTTCTGATTAATTAATTACTATTACTAAAAACATTGATATGTATTAAAAATTTAGCATTAAATTAAATCATTTTATATTTTAAGAATTCAATTATAAAATACATTATTTGAGAAAAAAAATGAGTTATTAGTATTGAAAATGCCATCAAAAGATTTTTTGAAAATGAGATATTAAAAAAATAATGAAATAACTTTTTTTTTTTTTTTTTTTTTTTTTAATTTATCTTTATATATAAAATTCACGATACATATGAACGTTGATTAAAAATATTACAAAAAATCTTTTTAAAGAAGTTTTCGCAGTAAGAATTTTTTTTTTTTTTTACATAAAAGAAGTTTAGTTTTTAAATCGTGTCCTGAATTTCTTTTTAATTGCTTTACATTTTATATTTTAATTATGAATGAAATGTTATTTAAAAAGATAAAAATGATGTGATAAGAAAATTTCAGTAATAAATAATAATAATAATAATAATAATAATAATAATAATAATGAGTATTATAATTTTTTAAAAATCTCTTTCTATAAAGTACTTATAGTATAATAATAACAGAAATAATAATAATAATAATAGTCCGAATTAAATCAAGGAATTTTACATTTTTTAAACATCTTTCAATAAAGTATTTAACAAGAACGAAAATAATAATAATAAAATGCTGCAATAAAGGTATAAAAAGAAGTAATTAAAATTAAATTATTTTAGATGTTATGCATTAATATATAATGAAATGCTTTTTGAATGTATAAGAAGAGATAATAATATAATAATAAAATCATTATTAAAAAGTTTAAAATAAAGTTTTGTTGAATGCACAATTTAAATTTCTATAAACTGTTCATAAATATTGAAAATAATTGACTTTTAAATTATTAAAAATACATATTTCAAATATCATTAATTCAAATATTTTATTTTTGTAAATCGCATTAATGACAATACATTGCATTTTAATCGTTTTATTTTACAATTCAAATTAATTCACAATATAATATCGTTTCAAGAAAATTAATGAAAGTGTAGTCATCATAAAAAATAGAGAAATCAGATTTGCAAATAAAAATCATTCAATTTTTTCTCTTTAAATTAAATTGGAAAAGTTGAATTAAAAAATATACATTTTACAATTTTTAAATTACCTTTTAATTATTTTACATTTTATTAATTAATTTTAAAAGAAATCTCTTTTGGTAATATAACGAAAAATGTTAGTTTAAATGAAACGTCTTTAAAAAATCTAATGTGGTCGATTTTTTAAAAATTAAAATAATAATTCTTTTTGCCAAATTTAAACTTCTATAAACCATATATAAAATTTATTAAATAATTAACTTTTCAAATGATGAAGTTTTTACATCTTAATAATTTTATATTTTATAAATTATGTTGACAATATAAGTGATCATAATTAAATTTCCTTAAAAAATATGAAAAAGAAAGTTTCGTGCGTTAAAAAATAATAAAATTTGTATTGCAATAATTACCTTTCAACAAATTTTACATAGTCACTATTAAAAATACAAAAATACAAAAAATAAATAAATAAATAAATAAAAAATAAATATTGTTTTGCATTGAAAAAAAGTGATACATAAACCATACATTAAATATTCAAAATTAATATAATCTTATCAAAATATTTTTACCTTTGATATATTTCTTTTAAAATATAGTAATAGGGAAAGAAAACACTGCTTTATGTGAAATATGTAACTTTAATAAAATAAAAACAATATCTGTAAATATCATCCAAGAAATTAATTAGATACGGAAAATTATAAAAATATTAAATTAAATTCATTTAGAAATTATATAAAATCATTATGAGGATGAACAACAACAACAGCAAAAACAAAAAAAACAAATAAAAAACAAAAAATAAATAAAAATGTTATTCCTAATAATTAATGATCTATTCCTATAAATTATAATGGTTATTATAAAAACGTAAAAAGAGTTCGAATTAATTAATTAAAGCATTTAAATAAATAATTAAAATCTTACTTCTTATCTGTTGATTATTTTTACCCAATGTAACCGAGAAAACCATTTTTTCCTCTTCTTTTTTTTCTGAAACTAAACACAGTAAAAAAATTCTCTTCTAAAATTCAGTGATTATAGAGAAGATTTTAGAGCTATATATAGGAGAAAAATACGTCAGTCATAATCCCAAATTTTCATCTTCATTATCTTCATTTTGATTATCTTCATCAGGCCATCCCGTAAAAAAAAAATTATGCAAGGCGTAGAAAGAGAAAATTTAGGAGAAACGAAAACTGAAAAGAGGCATTGTAATTGCGAAATTCATAACGGCGAGAGATAAGTAGATTGTTGGGCTCTTTTGTATTTATCTATATCAGCGGATGCATTATTTATCATACTGCCTTTTATTTAACTCAATTCGGTTTTTAACACTTTCCAACAAAGTTGAAAACCGTTTATGAATTCGGTTTGTGTGTGTGTGTCTGTCAACGCTCTAACTCGCGTAAATAAACCCGGATTGTCATGTAATTGATAAATGTTCATTACGTTTACCGTGGTATGCTCGGTATTTAATATGAAGTATGTAGCATTAATACTTCATTGACAGGGGCACTAAAAAGAATTCTGTTACATTATAGTCAATGGGGAAAAATCATTTGCAGAGTATTTTAATGACACTAGCCGCCCTTGGCGACCAGTTTGGTCTCCCTTAAAATTTATGTTTGGGAAAGCATGCTAAGCATTGTATCATGTTACTTTTATTCATAATTTAATTTACTTGGACTCCCTTAAATATAATTAATATAATCCCTTAAGCTAATATTAGTTTTTGTTGCATTAAAATATCTGAATTTGTCGATTTTCTGTAAGCAAGTAAACCCTAATAAATATTAAATTTAAAATAGAAGTCTATGGGAATTTGGCGAAATATTAGAAATATCGCCAAGTTGGTGTAACTTTTGGCGACTCATTTTCGCCACCAAATTTGGCGATATATCGCCAAGTTGGCGGTAAACTTGGCGGCATTTGGCGACAGAACAGGGTCCCCGTATGGTACTCCCCCTTATAGGTATGGAGATGTATTAAATGCTGTTCAATAACTAATGAGATGCGTTTCATTCGGGCGTTGCCATTAAACAATTAACAAATAATCGCGATTTCTGTGCCACATACGATAGCGTAATATATATATATATATATATATATATATATATATATATATATATATATATATATAGATAGATAGATAGATAGATAGATTACTCTATTTCAAATGTATTGAAATTGATATAAATCACTGAATTTCATTACAAGATGAATACTCTAGAATAAAACATTCATAGCATTTACAGGGATACATGAAAGAAACAGGTTACAGTACTGTTTTTGAGCAATAATTGCTAAAAGTGCATTTTCAATTTCGGTATGCTCTTTTAAATGTAACAAATTTTTTGGCAAGTGACTCGCTGTAATTATGTACTTCGTATACAGTGCTGCACAAAGGATTTCACGTTCCATTCTCCTTACTAGCGGAAATTGCAGAAGGGGAATATTCAACTGAGGTATGTATTTCCTAATTGAACAAAATTTTTGCATGCATGCAGTTAATAGATACAAAATAACAGATACGAAATAGATACGAATAATAAATACGAAATCTATATACAAACTCGCAAAATTTTCCGACTGTAGATGGGAATTGCTGAAATTGGGATTTGGAATGTGTTATACGTTTCCAAATGGTTCAATTAGGTATCCTATTTCAACTTATTAAACGTTGAAGTTTTTTACGTTAGTCTGAATGTGTTGGAAAGTGTTTCATAATCTATGCTTGACGCATGATTTTTCTTTCTTGTTGTACGTAAAGATGAAATATTGTAATCGGTTTTTAACACACTTCATGCCATACTAGAATTATAAAAAAATATGCATAGGAAGGCGTGTGCCCTGTGACAATACATTTTAATATTTTTAGAACTTAATGGTAAATTAATAACTTAATTCTAAGGTATTTTTCTGTTAGCTCGCCACAGGTCAAAAGTCGCCAAATATTGTTAATGGTTGCAATTGTATACGAGTTACAACAGCAATGGATTTAATGGTGCGATAAACCATACTCGCCAAAAATGGTCAACTGGCGGTAAAGCGGCAGCAAAGAAATATTCTAAACACTAAAAAGTAGAAAATTAACTAAATATAAAAAAAAAAATAAAGAGTTTAATAGTTAAAAAATCCACACTTTTATCAATTAACAGTTTAATATTAATTAAATTATAATTATACGTTGAGAAAACGATTTAGAAATCTCACGAAATAGGTAGCTTAAATGATGCTGTTTCATTTTTTTTTACTTTTTTGTTGCCGTATCTTAAAAAAGAACAACAATTATATATTTTTTAATAAATTCACTAGCTCGCGCCTTCTAAACGTTAAAAAAGCGGTGTATTTTGAATAATCGGGTTCGGTGCGAATGGCACGTTGATGTATTGAAACGGATTTTGTTTTTGTTTTTGGAAAAATCATGAATTGCAGTTACGTAATTAGGCATGATTTTCAAGGTAAACATTGAATACTTATAAAAGATTGTATATACCGCGTGTCCTAAAATGGACTAACTGATTTTAAAATTTAATAACTTGCAAATGGTGACAGCTATTAAAAAAATTCTTGCAGGAGAGTTATGTAAGATGTCAGGAGATTTTTTTTTTTTTTTTTTTTTTAACTACAATTTCGGGTTTTAGTTCCAAATAGAAGCGATAGATGGTGCTGCAACAAATAGGCACTAAATGGAGAACCAATTTTTCGGGTTACAAAGTACAAATCTATCATTTCGTTTCCGTTTGATAACATATGCCGTTTAAAAATTGAGGGAGCATAGGTTCATTTTACTCAGTTCGATATGAGTACATCGATTTATTCATTTTTGAATACTTCATTTTTTTCACTGTGGTAAGGCGCAAAAGTTTACGGAGCACGCTTTAATGACATTTTCCTCCCCAAAGGTCAAGAGGGGTGGGGTGTGGTGAAAGTTGAAGGGACAGATATGGCGCATTCGCGTCTTGCTGCCTTTTAGGTAGCTTTCTTTACAAAAAGTTACCTATTGCAGCCGTTCGGAGGAAAGCGATTTCAAAAAATTTTGGTATATTTTCATCGATCATGACCCCCAGACCCCGAAACCAACCTCCGTTCAAAATTGATATATATATATATATATATATATATATATATATATCTGACCTATGTCACACTGTAACTCTCGTATTTATGAACCGATTTGGATGTAATTCGGTGTGTACATAGTACATACCAATGTCTCGACCGAGTTCGTTAGCCAGCTTCATCCGCCATTTTGTTTAAAAATGGCGGCCATTTAAAATTTTTAAAAAAATTTAAAATTTGAAATGTGGTACCAAAAAATTGAAAATGGAAAAGTATTTTTTTCTTATGTATTTGACCTTTATACAAAGACTCCGTAGCAGTTTTTGTTTCGTCTATATCTTAAAAAATGGCTGAGTTATAGCATTTTGAATTTCTAGCGTGGCTGACATTTTGAAACGTCCTGATTTTTACCACGTGATAACAGACGTATTTATGAACCGATTTGGATGTACCTTGGTGTGTACATAGTACACACAAATAACTCAACCGAGTTCGTTGACCAGCTTCATTCGCCATCTTGTTTCAAAATGGTGGCCATTTAAAAAAATTAAAAAAAATTAAATTTAAAATGAGATACCAAAAAATTGGAAAATGAAAAAGATTTTTTTTGTATGTGTTTGACCTTAATACAAAGATTCCGGAACAGGTTTTGTTTCGTCTACATCTAAAAAAATGGCTGAGTTATAACATTTTGAATTTCTATTGTGGTTGACATTTTAAAACGACCTGATTTTTGTCACGCGATAACAGGCGTATTTATGAACCGATTTGAATGTAACTTGGTCTGTACATAGTACATACCAATGTCTCGACCGAGTTCCTTGGCCAGCTTCATTCGCCATCTTGTTTCAAAAAGGTTGCCATTTTTTAAAAAAAATGTAATTTAAAATTTAAAATGAGGTATTAAAAAATTGGAAAATGAAAAAGATTTTTTTTATGTGTTTGGCCTTGATACAAAGATTCTGGAGCAATTTTTGTTTCTGAAAATTTGTTCTTTTGTTTATATCTTAAAAAGTGGTTGAATTATAGCACTTTGAATTTCTATCATGGCTAACACTTTGAAACGATCTTGTATTTGTCACGCGATACCACACGTATTCGCCTATTTCGATGGAAGAAGGCATGTGGATAGTATACATCAATATCTCGACCAAGTTCGCTGGCCAGCTTCATCAGCCTTCTTGTTTCAAAATGGCGGCCATTAAATTAAAAAAAATTATATTTAAAGTGAGGTGCAAAAAAATTAGAAATTGAAAAAGGTTTCTTTCTTAAGTATTTGACCTTGATATAAGGATTCAGGAGCATTTTTTGTTTGTCTTTATCTTAAAAAATGGCTCAGATATAGCAGTTTCAATTTCTAAAGTGGGTGACATTTTGAAAAATCTGATTTTTTGCATGCGACAGCACTCGTATATATCAACCGATTCCGATATGAGTGCAGTGGCGTAGCTAGAGCATTTCGTTTGGGGGGGTGTGGAGATCGAATTTACCGAATGGTCATAGTAAATTTTGTATTATTTATTTATTTTTATTTTTTTTTTTTTAATTATTTTTTTTTTTTGTATTTTTTTGCATTATTTTCTTTTGAGCGGGAGGGGGGCGAATTAGACAGTTATTTATTATTTCAGCATTAGATATATAAACAGACCAAAAAATTTTAACAAAAAACTAAATAATTTCAACCATTTAAAATTTTACAAACTGGGGAGAGCGAGGGTAGTAGAAATTATGAATGGAGGGAATGAAGTGATAACTGCTGATTTATTTGTGGTATTGCACAATTACGAATAAAGCAGAGGGAAAAAGTAAATTTAAAGACTTTAACCCTTAACTGGTCAGGTGAGATGTTTTCCACCCTAGAGAAATTTCAATTATGAAGAAAATTTTTTTGTGGTATTTAGATATGTGTATTTATATGTTATATGCATGTACACTTACAGTACTTTTTCAGTTGTTTTTATTCAAGTAAATAATGCAAAATATCACAGGGGATCTTCTTATTTTAATTCGCTAAATTTTGTGGAGTGCACAAGACAAGAAATCAAATTTTGGGGTTGCATACACATCACGTTATATATATATATATATATATATATATATATAATCACCTCATCACTTAAGGTTTAAGCTTTTCGTGCTCGATACTCCAGTGAGAGGGGAGGGGGCAAAGGTAAAAGCAGTAGTTTGGAGTGAGGTGTAAAAGACAGATTTAGATTGATTATTTATTATTACAGTAAAAATAAATTCAACAGAAAAAAAAATTCTTTTATATATAACTCAAAGTTTGAAATTTGCAATACTTTTTAAATTTTAAGTTAGAAGTTTGTACGGGTCGAAATTTTCACGCCCGGGCAGGGCGGACCCATAGAAAAAAGTTCCGACCCGGCCCATAATAAAAGGTAGGCCTGAACTCGGCCAGGCCTGTCGAAAAAAATTATTTGCCTGGGCAGGCATTATAACAGCTAAAAGTTCAGCCTGAGACCATCTTGGACCGGAAAAAAATTTTAATCTCGACCCGAGCCTGGCACGGCCGAGTAAATTTCGACAAAACATTGATTTTTACGTCGATTTCGTTAAAAATTTGTCTGTACGAGGAATTCTGACCAAAAATACTTAGTTTTTTCTTTCTTTTTTTTTTTTTTTTTTTTTTTTTGTAATTTTCATTTTTATAGAAATACCGTATGCTTCCATATTTATTTATTTATTTAATAAATCTCTATTTGTTGTATGCAAATGTTTCGATTATCATTAATTTTTTAATCCATATTTAAAATCTTCTAAGACGGAATAGCACAGTAAAGTAAAAAAATGCATTATTATTAGACAAGTTCCCTTCTTAATAGGTGTATTTGTATTATATATTCTTTTCTCACATATTATTATAATAATTTTTCATGGATCAACACATTTTTCAGTTTAAAACAGGATTCCGTCATAGGCAGGTTCTTTTTCACACGTTTTATCTTATGCTATAATACGAGCAAAAATTGTGTGTTGGTGTGTCTGTCTGTGTGTGTTTGTGTGTGTGTTTATATGTACATTTTATCTTAAAAACGGCTCTAACGATTTTGACTAAATTTTGTATTTTACCAATTTCGGGCACGGAAAAACCATTGGGCTAGGTCATGTGTTCAAGAAAATTCGATTAGTGGTCATTTTCGGTCAAAATGGGTAAGGTCAGGCTAATTATATCTAAAAAACGGCTCAATCGATTTGACTAAATTTTATATCCAACCGTTTTTGGGTGCGAGAAAACTATTGGGCTAGGTCACATGATTGAGGAATTTCTATTAATTGGTCATTTTTGGATCACTTCGGGTCAAGCTAATTTTATCTGAAAAACGGCGCTAACGATTTTGACTAAATTTTGTAACCTACTATTTTGCATTAGAAGAAGACCCATGGGCTAAGTCACATATTGGAGATAAATTGATTAGTGCGTCATTTTTGGGTCACTGTGGGTCAAACAAAGTTTATCTAGAAAACGGCTTTAACGATTTTGACGGAATTTTGAATTCTATCGTTTTCGGGCACGAAAATACCATTGGACTAGGTCGCATGTTCAAGAAAATTCGATTAGTGCGTCATTTTGGGCCACAATGGGTCAGGGTCAAGCTAATTGAATCTAAAAAAAGGCTCAGAACATTTGTATAAAATTTTGTAATACATCGTTTCCGGGAATGAGATGACCATTGGGGCTAAGTCACATGTTCGAGAAAAATCGATTAGAGGGTCATTTTGGGTCACTGTGGGCCAAGCTAATTTTATCTAAAAAACGACTAAACGATTTTGACAAAATTTTGCATTATACAGTTTCTGGGCATGAGAAGATCATTGGGCTAAGTCACATGCTCGAGAAAATTCTATTAGTGGGTCATTTTTGGGTCACTGTGGGTCAGGCTAATTGTATCTAAAAAAGACTCAAAACATTATGGCAAAATTTTGTATTATATCGTTTCTGAGCATGAGAGGACCATTGGGCTAAATCGCATGTTCGAGAAAATTTCGATTAGTGGGTCATTTTTGGGTCATGAGGGTCAAGCTAATTGTATTTAAAAAAAGCCTCAAACGGTTTTGACAAAATTTTTTATTATACTGTTTCTGGGCACGAGAATATCAATGAGTTAGGTCACACGTTCGAAAAAATTCGATTAATGGGTCATTTTTGGGTCACTGTGGGTTAAGTTAATTTTATCTTGAAAAAAGCTTTAATGATTTTGATTAAATTTTGTTTTCTGTCATTTTCGGGTTCGAGAAGACCATTGATCTCGGTCACATGCTCAAGAAAATTCGATTAATGAGTCATTTTGGGTCACTATGGGTCAAGGTCGAGCTAAATGTATCTAAAAAATGGTTCAAATGATTTTGACAAAATTTCTTAGTACACCGTTTCCCAGCACGAGAAGTTCATTGGCATAGGTCACATGTTCGATAAATTTCGGTTACTGGGACCTTTTTGTTTTACCGTGGGTCAAGTTAATTTTATCTATAAAACGAATTTAACGATTTTGACTAAATTTTGTATTTTATCGTTTTCGGATTCGAGAAGAGCACTGATTAGGTCGCGTATTCGAAAAATTTCGGTTAGTGGGTCCCTATGGCTCAGGATCATGCCAATTGTATCTAAACAGTAAGAATGATACAGTGAGAATGAAATATCGAATTGAACACAAGAATAATTTTGACCGAGCTAAGCTCGGTCATGCCCACTAGTTATATTTTTAATTTAACTGTATTTTGCTGCCAGGCCACGCTGAGACGATGATTTTCATACAGGTTGGGTGAAAACCGGGACTGATAATTTTGGCACATGAAGACTTGGAAGAATGAAACCAGTCCCGGCCTGGTCAGGCCTAATTTATGTTTTGTCAAAATGGTGCCAAAGCTGACGTTTGTAACAGATTTTTTTAAAACGTAACAATCGGCAAAAGATCATTATCAAGTAGCATTTGATTATAACTTTATATGTAATACATTTATCAGAAAATTTAACATTCTTGAGAGGAGTAAAAGTATTTTTTAAGAACAAGTGTTTTCTTTTTTTCTTTTTTTTTTTTTTCAAAAACGTGGCATTTAATTCGAAGTTAGAAAACTTTAGTTATTTCAAATCTTAATCCGTGTATGGTGCATTTGATAATTTTGATCATATGTGACAGAAAAATGCACAATATAAGAATACGAGGATTTGGATTTTCTTTTTTATTTTCTTTTATTTCTTTCTCTTTTTTCCATAAATATTTATCCAAGAAAAAACGTAAGATAAAATAAGAAAATTAAATAAAAAAATATGAGAGAATTGGTTAATTAGTAGTCTTTATTTTCTCTGGTAATTAGAATAAAAATAATTGTTGCAGATTACTTCAATGAGAAAATTTTAACTGTCTGTCCCCCAAAGCAGATCAAAGGACCAAAATAAACTACAGAGGACGATGGAAACATTTAGTAGACAATGTTGCATAAAGCCGGATAGAAGAATTTTTTTACTTGGAACTTTTTTAAAGAAAGTTTTTACTTGGATTAATATTTAGAGAAAAAGAGAAAGAAATAAAATAAAATCCAATTCCTTCTATTCTTATATTGAGCATTTTTCTGTCACATATTATCAAAATGATCAAATACACCGATTCAGATTTGAAATAACTAAACAGATTTCTAACTTCGTATTAAATGCCACGTTTATGGAGAAGGAAAAAAAAAACACTTGTTCTTAAAAAATATTTTTACTCCTCTCAAGAATGTTAAATTTTCTGACACATTTAAGTAGACATTTTTTTTTTCTATGTAGAAGCATGTAATTAGCAGGCATGAGGCATGAAGTGCTTTGAAATTAAATAAGCATTTTTAAATTTCCTGATAAATGTATTACATATTAAGTTATAATCAATTGCTACCTCATAATGATATTTCGCCAATCGTTACGTTTAAAAAAAAAAACCTGTTCCAAGCGTCAACTTTGGCACCATTTTCTGAAAGACCAGTTACCTTTATAGGAAAAAGGAGAAACGCTATTCGTTTACGAATAAGAAAGGAATATCTGCAAATTTCGTGCATATAAAAATGAAAATTTCTTCACGAAAGTGTAAAAAAAGGTGCAAATTACGATTTCAGAACAGCTTTAAACAGTTTTTAATAACCACAAAATGTGGCTAATCAAAGCTACACTTTATTTGTAGGATATTTTTTCTGTTGAATTTTTAAGCTGGAACTCGTAACATAGAAAGTTATCAGAATTGAAATTGTCAAGTACCATATTGAGCAATTGAGTATAAGTATAAAAAAAATTAAATATTGTTATTTTAATTTGCAATAAAAAAAAAAAAGAGTGTTGAACACAAAAAGATTTTTTTTCGGTGGAGAAGGGGAAGGCGAGAGAGGGTAGTAGACAGTGTGGAAAATTATTTTATTTTCTGCAAAATTACTTTGCTTGCATTTTTTTTTTTTTTTTTTTTTTTTTTTTTTGTGAGCTGTAGCGTTGATTCTGTTACATGAATTAGCCTGATTCAAGTCAAAGTATTTTTTATATTAATTTAAATTAACTTTAAGATCCCTTCATTTTAGAAAATAAAGAAAAAAACTGCTTTCAGTTTTTGCAGCAGAAAGTAAATGTATGTCTCTAAACGTCAATTAGAAGAAAGATTAATGCTTATCATCAAAGAACTTCTTTATATATCAATACAAATGATGATTTTAAAACAAGTTCAAAAACATAAATAAAAAATATATTTTCGAACTGAATGACAAGAACCAGTGTTGCAGTCGTAAAAAAACAAAGGGTGTACGCTAGGGTCATTAACATTCATAGATACAGTACACGCTAATGCTTTATTTCAGAAGCAGAGGGTATGCGGAGCATCTTTAAAAAATTCAGAGAGAGGTTATACGGCGTATATCTCCGTATACCTTCCACTACCCCGTGACAAGAACAGATCCAGATCTTAAAACATATCGTCGGTTTATATTAAGTTACAAAGGAAAAATCCAATATTTTATAGCTCTCTTATCTTATTATATTATTTTTCTTTAAAGCGGTTCTCGAGCTTCCTACTCAACAACGCAAAATTTTCTGACACATTTTCTGTCCCATTTTTAAGCATATTGTGGTAGGCCTGGCTGTTGAAGCGGAATACAATGGAAACTAGTTTTACATATTTTGATAAAAATATTTATCGCGTTATAAGCGATTGTGGTCACATGACGACAAGTTTTTTTGCCTTTCTCGAGCTACCGCGTCCAGAATTCGGTTCAAAACGCCAATTTTGACAATATTTTCTGAAAAATCTTTTGCGTTTACCAAAAAATGGAAAACGTCTTTTGACTACATAGTTTCTGAATAACAGCACCTGCCAATTTCCGAACAAAAATGAATTCAGAAATGTATCAGAAAGTAGCTCTTTTGATTTGAGAACAGCCTTAAGGATTTTTTCCATGCATTAATTTTTGAATAATTTTTTCAAGAAACCTTTAGTTTTTCAAAGATACAATATACCATTATATATAGTAGCTAATAGGTATGTACCAAATATTCTGCATATATTCTGTATTTGGCTTTTTCGGCCATGTTACCGAATATTCGGTTAGGCCGAATATTTGGTTTGACCGAATATCAAACCGAATAATTAAAAAACACTTTTAAAACATTTTTAAAAATCTTACACAATTTCTACTTTTAACTGTCAACTTATAAAGATATTCATAATAATTAGAAACAGAATCACATTTAAGTAAAAGAGAATGTTTTTACATTATTTGCTTTTTGTAAAGTGTTACTTAAGAAAATTAACCATTAATGGGGATTTTCATAGGAATTAACAACGTAAAAATGCAAGTTCCTGAACCTTTTCTAGTAAATAATCTGTTTCTTACTTTTTCACAAAAAAGGGTGTTTCTAATCAAAACAGAAAAATTTTCAGGGTTGATAATACACATCATGAAAGACAATTTTTGTTCAGAAAACCATATTCAGTTATAAATAAAGCAGGGCTGCGGAGTCGGTGGAGAAAATGGACGACTCCGACTCTTTCGCTCAAAAATGGGCCGACTCCGACTCCGACAATGCAGATCTGCTTGTAAAATGGACGACTCCAACTCCGGGAATTTTAACAGCTCCGACTCCGACTCTTTCGCTCAAAAATGGGCCCGACTACGCAACCCTGAAATAAAGTGTATCTCATCTCATTCGAGGTCAAACTTGGATTTTCATTTATTAACCCTAACAAAGATATCATAGCTATATTTTTAACAAACTTGCTTTGATTTTTTTGAAATATAATATGATGAGAAGTGCTGGAAATTGCCACTTTTCATATTCAAAAACTATGAGGTAGACATTCCTTTATTCAGAATGCAATTTATAGTATTTATACTGTGTCACTGGCCAAAATTCAGTCATTTTCAAGGATATCATCACATTTAATACAAGCTAAATTAATATGAAACAAATCTTGCTAAAATATCCTCATTTACTGATAAAGTTGGGAACGAAAATTCAGTTTCGGCTTATAGTTGCACACCCAGAATTTTTGACTGAATATATTGTAATTTTGATGGAATAAATGGAGTGAGGTGTTGTTTCTTGTTCAAAAATTTTTTGTCTTGACCACATTATCTCTGTTGAAAGTTTGTTAAAATTTTTTAGGAACAATATGTATGTTTACAATCTCTAAAAATAATCGCCCATTCGAAACACTGATCTAAGATGCATTTAAAAATTTCCTTTCTAAATCAAAGGCAGTAGAAAAATTATTTTTGTGTTTTAGAATTAAAAAAAAATATATATTCACTTGGTTTAATTCACCAGAAGAAGCCATGAAATATCAAACTTTTTTAATTAATAAAATTTTAAAATTCTCTTCTTAAATAACTCAAAGCGGATTTTTTTTTTTTTTTTTTTTTTTTTTTTCATGTATAAAGATTATTTGTAAAAAGTTCTTGTTTATCAATCTGTAAGTTTCTGCATTGAATATTATGTAAAATTGTTGTAAAATTTAACATTTTAATTCCTTTAATCTTTGAAATATAAAAGTATTCGACCAGCCGAGTACTTGGTATTTTGCCGAATAGTTAGTACTCGGCTGGCGGAATATTCGGTATTCGGCCTAACAGTTAATTCGGCTAACCGAATATTCGGTAGAAAAGTTATTTTTGCTGAGTTTCTTGTTTTATAATTAAAAAAATATATATTCATTTGGTTTAATTCACCAGAAGAAGCCATGAAATATGAAACTTTTTTAATTAATAAAAGTTTTAAATATTCGACCAGCCGAATATTTGGTATTTGGCCAAATATTCGGTATTCGGCCTAACAGTTAATTCAGCTGGCCGAATATTCGGTATTCGGCCTAACAGTTAATTCGGCTGGCCGAATATTCTGTATTCGGTTCGCCTGTAGGCCGAATATTCCGTATTCGGTCAAAATCACTATTCGGTACATCCCTAAGCTGATGTAATTTTATTACACCGTTTTAATTTTCTTTGATAAGAAAAAATTCCCGGTTCTCTCTTATTTTTAGCTTTGAAAAACAGACAGTAAACATATGGCGACATCCTGTACCCCGAAAAAACCACGAAATATCCACCCCCCCATAGCTTTCAGAGTCCAGCAAGACGAATTTTAACGAACAAGAAATCTGGCCTTCTAATTTCATTTGCATTGGTCAAGGAGTGTACGTGTACCATTTACCCCCAAGGCACTTTTCTCCAGATTCCTTTCTTGGATGAAGCTAAGATAATCTCTACCCTAATCTTCTAGCTTACAGGGATACTGCATAGAAAAAGGAAGAAGATATATTTTTTCTTCCAAGGGATACTGTATCATGGACCCCCCTCCCCCTCCTTCCCCTTCTTACGTCCATGCGATAGCTAAAAAGTGAATCGACAATTCAAGCGACTCCGAGCGAAAAAAAAAAAAAATTACATAGGGCAAAGAGAAAGGAAGTTTCTAATTAGAAAATATTTAATAATTTTAAATATGTTTTGACAATGTTTTCTGTTTTGTAATAAATTTTGTAATATGTTTTTAAAAATTCTTAAAAAAAAGAGAAAAAAATCAGAGCCAAATGATGCAATTTTTGAACGAAAGTGAAATTACCGAATGTCTATGAGTTTACCGAAGTGGGGGGGTGTCGCACCCCCCCACACCCCCCCTGTAGCTACGTCCCTGTATGAGTGAGCATGTGCACAGCAATTACTAAGGTCTCGACCAAGTTCACTGGTTAGCCTCATCTACCATGTTGTCTTAAAATGGCAGGCACTTTAAGAAATCGCCGAATTTGGCAGCCAAATATAAGTGACTTTAAATAAAAGCAGCTTGGATAAAGCTGACTAATTTCGCGAAATTCTCATTCATAATGATTTAGTATTGATAAAAATTAGTATTGAATCTCCTACATTCGGTTTCCACTTAATTGAGCTTCGTGTGTTTGAATAATATAAGTTGGCTTTTTAAAAATAAGGAATATGAAAGCTACCTCTTCCTCCCGGCACTGGCCGGAAGGACTTTTTTTTCTTTGGCGGTCAGCGAACGGGGCTTCGCTAAAGCACTGAACTTTCCAATAGGCCGTAAAACAGAATTAGGACAATTTTTTAAATGAGCCGGGCCGACATAAAAATTTAAACGAAACCGATAAAATATGCAGGGCCCGACTAAGAGTATAGAAGACCCCGGGGCAAGCATCATTCTGCTGGTGTTGGTGGGTGGGGGGGGGGGGGTGGCTTCTATCTATCTATAGAATTTTCTTGTGAATAATGTGGAAGTGGCTAGTACTAAACTTCATGCATATATGTATGCATAAATTTTGTACCCGGTACTGGTACTGCTCACATCTACATACAGGGTATCACAAAAAGATGGTCACAACTTTAAGGCTGTTCTCAACTGCTCTGCTCAACAAGCGCAAAACGTTTTGACACATTTATAGATTTGTTTTTTAACGGAAAGATATAAAATTGGAAGACCTGACTATGGAAGCGATTTAGAATCGAACGGTGTTTTCGATTTCTTGATAAATAAATTACCTGTTGAATTATAAGCTATTTTGATCACGTGACAAACACGCTTTTCACCCTTTCATGAGTGATTATTCTTCTATCGCGCGGAAATTCGGTTCACTGTAGGTACACTGTAAGGTACACTGTAATTGATCAAATAATTGCGGATCATTTTATTGTCAGATTGGAGTGGGATATAAGGAAGCTCCGCCCAGTTTCGGCACGCTGCGCTCAACAAACCGGTCTGTACTAGAGAAAGTTTCTCTAGTCTGTACTGGGTAGTATCAACGCTCCCTAGATTGGGGAAGACACTTAAGACATCAAAAAGACAAGTGGGGGACATCACAAGAAAGTCGTGACACGATTTCTTGTGATGTCACGAATCGTTACACAAAGCTGTAGGATTACAACGCAGAGAAAACAAAGAAAAACAATACGAACAACTTGCATGTTTCGATTTTCTTGACTCGTGGAATTATTAATTATTATTTACTAATAATACTTAATAATTTCACGAGCCAACGAAATCGAAACATGCAACTTATTAGAATTTTTTTCTTTGTTTTCCCTGCTTCTTGTGAGGTTTCGTGACGCCACAACAAGCGTGTCAAGACTTTCTCCTTTATCTAGGGACGTTGATAGTAATAGGTAACCCGAGTGATCAAACTTTCCTTTATCAAAGCCAAAAACCAACCAAAATTTACCATCTTTGAAATTATGCAAATTCTTGAAATTAAACTACATTAAGATCGAAAATTTCTAGGCTACAAAATGTTATACTCAAAATCAAAATGAATAAAAACCGACAATCTTAATTGGACAAGAGGACCGCATGATTTAAATGTATTGCAGTTAAAGAAAAGTCTATTATATAAGAAACTTATAAAATTAATGTCAAGCTTTAAATCTTTAATCTTAATCACTTGGTGCCAATTTTGTTTTATTTTTTGTTTGGAATTTGGCGATGTTTCAGTATGTACGCGAAAGTATTTATCGACGAAACTCTGTAAGCAGTGGGGGAAAATCTGAAAACAAAGCACCATCCGGTGCTATTTACTATTTTGAGCACTGTTAATGGTACGGGGAAAAGCCATACCAATCAATAGGCAATAATGTCTACTATTAACTAACATGCCTCAATCATGCTTTGGAGACCTCTATAACTATATATTTCAATTTGAACTCTTTCTTATTAATAATTTCTTATATTAAATTGGAATTAGAATTTCTTATATTAAAATACAGTAATAGGTAACAGAGTATCTCATATTAATAACATTGTTGATATTATTAATTTTTATGAATAGGAGGTTACACCCTCTGCCAGCTATTCTCGCCAACCCCTGTTCAGCGATCAGGGGCTATAAAAACCAACTAATTTGCGCTGTTTTAAAAAGATAGAAAAAGAAAAAAAAAGATGCAAATATAAAAACTCAATAACCGTTTATTTGTTTGAAGAAATGGCCTTAGGCAGTGAAATAAGCATTAAAAACTATTTTATCTTAATAAAACATTTCTGCTCGTCTTCCCAAACGCGTCTAATATTCGTTTTGAAAAAAAAAAATGTTTAAACTTTTCGCACCATACTCTAAAGCAGGGGTTCCCAAACTTTTAGACAGACGTACCACTAAATAGAGGTTCGTACTTCCGCGTACCACCAGGTCACAAACTCAAAACCAATACAGAAAAACCTGTGTAAACGAAATATATCTAAAACGAAACATTTTTCCTGTCTGTGTTTTTGTCTGAGCAAAGTTTACTATTTTTAATTGCATGCTTACATTATTAATTTGGTACTTAGATTACTGCTTTATATTCATATTCAAATAAAAGATATATCACCATTACATTTTAAAAATATGTACAGTCGTGGAAAAAAAAAGTAAACACCCCCTACTAACCCCTCAACAAATTATCATAGAAGAAAGTTACTGGTACCGAACGATTGGAAATAAAGTCTACTTTTAAATAATGTATATAAAATTTGCTTAGGGGACCATCTACATATCAAAACGAATCTAAACTTCACTTTTTTTAATGACAATACCCAATTTTAACCAGATATTTCAAATCTTCGGTTAAAACTATGCCTAGACACCAAATTTCAAGTCATTTGGAAGATAAGTTTTTAAATTATAAACATTCAAAATTTAGTGCTTCTAATGTTAAATTACATTTTCATATTTTTATTTATAACTCCTGAAATTATGCTCCTAATGTGCTAATTTTTTGTGTAGCAATAATACTGATATACCCAAACATAAATACGTTGAATTTGCAATTTTTATAATTTTATGGTATGAATTATGAAATTAATATTCGAAAAAATTATGAATTGCAACCTACAGTTTTTTGATGGATTTAGTTTTAAGTCCTGCTTTGTGGAAATCCAAAATTTCACAATTTTCTTCCAAGTAGTTTTCAAATTATCCTTAAAAACCGGCAAAAGGATGTTTTAAGGGGCCGTCTGGGATAGAAGTGACTAGATATTTTGAAATATCTTCTGCTGTTGTATAATCTAGCAGGCTTCATTGACTGCTTGAGTGGTGCTTAAGGTGTCTTGATCAAGAAGGGGGCTCTCTCGGTTAACAATCGAGTACGGAACTTCAATTTGGATACAGCCCTTAAAATACGCGCGTTTTAAAATAATTATTTCTCGGAAACTTATGGTACGAATTGCATAAAAATTTGTTTTTAGGCTAATTGAAGGGTGTAGAGTTCATTTATGCTGTCAGAATCGTGTACTGCTATTGAAAACAACAAAGTTATGGTTCATTTTAATAAGTAGATAGCCCCCTAAGCTAATTTTATATACATAATTTAAAACTAAACTTTATTTCCAATCGTTTGGTACCAGTAACTTTCTTCTACGATAATTTGTTGAGGAGTTAGTAGGGGGTATTTACTTTTTTTTTCCCACGACTGTACTGTACATTATCAAAATACAGTGCTTTGATAGAAAAAAAGCTACAATACTTAATGACATATTGGCGTAAATTGATTCATATACAGTAGAATGTCTCTATTAATTCCCTTGTGTATTGGTATGGAGAAGGGTCTGCTGGCTTTATCAAGCACAGCTTCCTCATATCTGGTTTAATCATAGTTAGTTTTAGATGTAAGTCAGATTCGATGTTCAGTTTATTCCTGTATTTGTTTTTTATATAAAGAAGTGAAGAGAAAGCGCATTCACAAAGATATGTTATGCTAAAATCAAGCAGAGTTTTTTAAAGCATTTACAGATGTCAAAGGGGAACTTTTTCCAGTAATCGGATTTTCGCGTACCAGTACTGATATGCGTATTATAGTTTGAGATTCCATGCTCTAAATTATAAGCTACCAAAAGATGGTTAAATTGTTAGGTATAGTTTTGACCCTATAAACCTTGGATAACTAAACTATCTTGACCGATTTCAAAACTGAATATTGCTTAAAATAATGCTTCGATTAATAAATAAATAAATAAATAAATAAAAAGTTTCAGCATGTGAAATACCGTGAAAAACTACAAGTTTTCCTATATTTAAATCAATTATTTTTTCAGTAAGTCGAGGAAGCGTAAAGGATATCTGACATTCAAAACCGTCGGCACCAGCATTATTATTTTTTTTTTTTCTATCTTTTCTAGAATATAGAGATTTTTTGAAAAGTTTTACATTATGTCAGCCAAAAAAAGATCCCTAAATTTCCAGTAGTTACAAAGGAGATTTCAGAAAAATCTATTTATAGTGATATGGAAATAAACAAATGAAATTATGTTAATATTTTTTAAAAACGTAATTTATTTTTACGTGATCATTATTAAACCTTTTCTTTAATTTGTTTTTTTCGCTGTCTACTTTTAATTAAAAATATTTTATGTATAAAAAAAAAAATTGCCCAGATTCTCCGGTTTACGTCAAACGTCTTTGCTTATCGGAAAAATTTAAATCCTTTCTCTTAAAATATATTTAGCAACACAGAGGAATCTCGAATTGCTCTCTCACGACATTCCCCCCATGTTTGCGCAATGATGTTCCTCGATTAAAAATGAGCTTCTCCTAAACAAATCACCCTTCGAAACAATATTCTCTTAAATAATAGCGTGTCACAAGGAAAGACTTGAACTTCAGGTGTTAGTATCTTATCAGTGCTTATCTCTATTTCTTTACATCGAGAGGTGGTCACACAAACTGATGAGGAAAAAAAAAAAGAATTCAAACGGAAAAAGATGCATCCACATCTCGCGCTGACTCTGCTTATATACAAGTCAATTTCTTTTTGACACTATTAGGTAGGTTTCATTACAAAAAGTAAAAAGCTACCTACTGCAGCCGTCCGGAGGAAAGCACTTTCGAAAAATTTTGGTATATTTTCCCCGATCATGACCCCCAGACTCCAAAACCACTCTCTGTTCAAATGTGACTTACATATATATATCTGATTTGTGTCGTGCGATAACTCTCGTATTTATAAACCGATTTGGATGAGATTTATTGTGTGTATAGAACATACAAATGTCTCGACCGAGTTCCTTGACCAAATTCATCCGTCATCTTGTTTGAAAATGGCGGCCATTTAAATATTTAAAACTAAAATAAATACACAAATAATTTAGAAATCCAAATTTATTTTATGTTTAAGTGTTAGGCCTTGATACAAGGATTCTGGAGTATTTTTTGTTTCGTCTATAACTTAAAAAAATGATTGAGATATGGCAGTATGACATTCTAGGGTGGTTGACATTTTGAAACACGACAACAATTTTAGAAAATCAGGTATTAATTTATGAGAGTTAGTGAACGTTAGCTTCAAATTCTCGTCAAGCTTGGCGACACTTGGGGAAATATCGCCAAATTTAGCGCCCAAAAATAAATAGGCATAAATGATGCCAACTTTGCTATAGCTTACTAATTTGGTGCAATTCTCATTCAAATTCAATATTGACGAATATTCTCTTATCGGGTTCGTCGCATTTTAGTTTCTTAAAATTTGAGTAAAATTAGCTTCGAGTAAAACTTGCAAAATTTAAAAACCAAGTAATATGAAAGCTACCTCTTTCTTCAGGCACTGGCCGAAAGGACTTTTTTATTATTGTTTTCTTCTATCTTTACAAGAAGGAAGTATTGGATTCGTGAAAAATTTCGACTTTCGGTTTCCGACCGATCAGACTGTTTTTAGAATATGCCTGTCTGTGAGTCTGTTTGTATGTATGTATGTGACAAGCATTTTGTGTGCGCTCTATCTCAAGAACTAATGGACGGAATTTAATAAAACTTTAGATTAAGTTAGACTCTGATTTAATTTAGTGCAGATTAATTTCGGGTGTAAATCGCCCAACAAGTGATTCTGCTATGCTGCATTTTTCACGATTTCCTCAATAGCTCTATCGCAAAAATTAATACACGGATTTTCATCAAACTTCAGATTCAGTTATATGTTGACATAAGTCGCTGCTGATTAGGTTGCGGGGTAAATCGCCTTACAGATGGCGGTGCTATGCTGCATTTGTCGCGCTTTCCGCAGCAGCTCTATCTCAAGGACTATACTCCCTGTAGGAAAAATTGGCATTTCAAGGACAAACATTCTCTTTTCATTTTATCCCTTCGTTGGTCACTCCTCGGCCCTTATCTTAGGTTAGTAACTATGGTAACAAAGTGAAAATAAAAGAGGACGTTTGTCCTTGAAATGTCGATTTTTCCTACAAGGATTTTCATCAAACTTCAGATTCAATTAGACGTTGACATAAGTTGTTGCTGATTAGGTTCAGGTGTAAGTCACTCAATAGATGGCGCTGGTATGCTGCATTTTTCACGATTTTCGCGATAGCTATATCTCAAAAACTAATGCACGGAATTTAATCAAACTTCATATTCTGCTACTCTTTCACTAGATCCTTATTAGGCTTGGGGTGTAATACTGCCCAACATGTGTCGGTTTTATGCGCTTTGGGTTGTGAATTTTGGTCGCAGACATCTAAGAGGGTGGGAGTTGAAATTAAATGATTTGTTTGAAAAAATGCGATGTTAATACAATACAAAATCTAAAGTACGGAATCCTCGAGACTTTACCAAGTTCGAACTTCGAATTTTTCCGAACTTTGGGTCATGAAAAATATTGTTTTTCTAATAAAAAAAAAAAAGAAAATTCACTACTTAAAAAGGCAAAATATGACGTTCATATATTAAAAATTGCATATAACAACTATTAATACTAAATTAAACAATCATTTTCATTAAATAAATCATAACAAAATAAGAAGTATAAACAAAAACTTTTATTTAAAGCTGTTCTCAAATCCAAAAAGGCAACTTTATGACTCAAGTTTTAATTTATTTTTGTTCGGAGATGCATGAAACTAGCAGGTGCTGTTGTTCAGAAACTATGTAATCGAACAGTGTTTTCCGTTTTTTTGCAAATGTAATAGATCTTTCAGAAAATAGTGTCAAAGTGAGCGTTTTGAACCGAAGAATAACTACTCAAGGAAGAGTGGAAAACGTCTTTGTCACGAGATCAAAATCGCTTGTAACTTACTGGGTAATTTATTTATCAAAAATTGGAAAACACAGTTCGATTCCAAATCACTTACATAGTTGGGCCTTCCAATTTTATAACTTTCCGTTAAAAAGTGAACTTGTAAATTAGTCAAACATTTAAGGCTTGTTGAGCGGAGCAGTTGAGAACAGCTTAGGGAACATACAATTTAAGAAGAAATTGTAACTTTCTTAACAATTGAAAATTTTAGTTAATGTGGACTGCTTTATTAACATAGGTATATCATTAACCAAATTTTCTTTTATTCTATACTTAGGCATGAATTAAGATTCAGTAATAAAGCTTCTTTGCTGTAGACTTCTTTTTGTTTCAACAATTTTGTTTTTTCACTTCTTTCTTCAATACTGCCGTTGGAAAGTCCGAACTTTGGACAATTCCGAACTTTAGACTTTGTACTGTAATGCACACACTTAAACGAACCTACACCATCAGAATCCTCATGATGTGTATAAATTGCCACTTAATTTTGGCGCTGAAGTATTAACATGCATGAGATGAGATAGAAGAAAGTGTTGGGAATGGAATATTCGACTAGTTTAACTTAACTTGGTTCATGTATGCAAAGATGTAATTTTGTTATCGATTTTCCGCTCACTTCCCCATACGCTAGAATTACAAAAATTATGTACCAGATCTGTTAGCGATGATAATACAATTGTTATTTAATTTTAATTCTGTCATGTTTGAAAAAAAAGATTAACAGTACAGATTTTACTTTGTGTATTTTTCAAATTAATTCATTTTTTCTTCAAGTAGTACTCTTCAAAATTTTGAATTGCGCTCTTTATGTTCTAAGGAACAACACATATCAATATAAATATATGGAAACAAGTGTAATTTTTACGCTCTGTTATTCAATAAAACTTGGTTTTTGTATGTAAAGATGGAATTTTGTAATCGATTTTCCGCTCACTTCCCCATACGCTAGAATTACAAAAATTATGTATCAGGTATGTTTTCGACGACAATACAATTGTTATATAATTTTGATTGGTCATATACGAAAAAAAAAATTAAAAGTAGAGTTTACTTTGTGCGTTTTTCAAATTAGTTCATTTTTTCTTCAAGTAGTACTCTTCAAAATTTTGAATTGCGCTTCTAAAGAACAACACATATCAATATAAATATATGGAGACAAGTTTAATTTTTACGCTCTGTTATTCAATAAAACTTGGTTTTTGTATGTAAAGATGGAATTTTGTAATCGATTTTCCGCTCACTTCCCCATACGCTAGAGCTACAAAAATTATGTATCAGGTATGTTTTCGACGACAATACAATTGTTATATAATTTTGATTGGTCATATACGAAAAAAAAATAAATAAAAGTACAGAGTTTACTTTGTGCGTTTTTCAAATTAGTTCATTTTTTCTTCAAGTAGTACTCTTCAAAAATTTGAATTGCGCTTCTAAAGAACAACACATATCATTATAAATATATGGGGACAAGTTTAATTTTTACGCTCTGTTATTCAATAAAACTTGGTTTTTGTATGTAAAGATGGAATTTTGTAGTCGATTTTCCGCTCACTTCCCCGTACGCTAGAATTACAAAAATTATGTATCAGGTATGTTTTCAACGACAATACAATTGTTATATAATTTTGATTGGTCATATACGAAAAAAAAAAAAAAATAAAAGTACAGAGTTTACTTTGTGCGTTTTTCAAATTAGTTCCTTTTTTCTTCAAGTAGTATTCTTCAAAAATTTGAATTGCGCTTCTAAAGAACAACACATATCATTATAAATATATGGGGACAAGTTTAATTTTTACGCTCTGTTATTCAATAAAACTTGGTTTTTGTATGTAAAGATGGAATTTTGTAGTCGATTTTCGGCTCACTTCCCCATACGCTAGAATTACAAAAATTATGTATCAGGTATGTTTTCGACGACAATACAATTGTTATATAATTTTGATTGGTCATATACGAAAAAAAAAAATAAAAGTACAGAGTTTACTTTGTGTGTTTTTCAAATTAGTTCATTTTTTCTTCAAGTAGTACTCTTCAAAATTTTGAATTGCGCTTCTAAAGAACAACACATATCATTATAATTATATGGAGACAAGTTTAATTTTTACGCTCTGTTATTCAATAAAACTTGGTTTTTGTATGTAAAGATGGAATTTTGTAATCGATTTTCCGCTCACTTCCCCATACGCTAGAGCTACAAAAATTATGTATCAGGTATGTTTTCGACGACAATACAATTGTTATATAATTTTGATTGGTCATATACGAAAAAAAAAAAAAATAAATAAAAGTACAGAGTTTACTTTGTGCGTTTTTCAAATTAGTTCATTTTTTCTTCAAGTAGTACTCTTCAAAAATTTGAATTGCGCTTCTAAAGAACAACACATATCATTATAAATATATGGGGACAAGTTTAATTTTTACTCTCTGTTATTCAATAAAACTTGGTTTTTGTATGTAAAGATGGAATTTTGTAGTCGATTTTCCGCTCACTTCCCCATACGCTAGAGCTACAAAAATTATGTATCAGGTATGTTTTCGACGACAATACAATTGTTATATAATTTTGATTGGTCATATACGAAAAAAAAAAATTAAAAGTACAGAGTTTACTTTGTGCGTTTTTCAAATTAGTTCATTTTTTCTTCAAGTAGTATTCTTCAAAATTTTGAATTGCGCTTCTAAAGAACAACACATATCATTATAAATATATGGAGACAAGTTTAATTTTTATGCTCTGTTATTCAATAAAACTTGGTTTTTGTATGTAAAGATGGAATTTTGTAGTCGATTTTCCGCTCACTTACCCATACGCTAGAATTACAAAAATTATGTATCAGGTATGTTTTCGACGACAATACAATTGTTATATAATTTTGATTGGTCATATACGAAAAAAAAAATTAAAAGTACAGAGTTTACTTTGTGCGTTTTTCAAATTAGTTCATTTTTTCTTCAAGTAGTTATCTTCAAAACTTTGAATTGCGCTTCTAAAGAACAACACATATCATTATAAATATATGGGGACAAGTTTAATTTTTACGCTCTGTTATTCAATAAAACTTGGTTTTTGTATGTAAAGATGAAATTTTGTAGTCGATTTTCCGCTCACTTTCCCATACGCTAGAATTACAAAAATTATGTATCATTTATGTTTTCGACGACAATACAATTGTTATATAATTTTGATTGGTCATATACGAAAAAAAAAAATAAATAAAAGTACAGAGTTTACTTTGTGCGTTTTTCAAATTAGTTCATTTTTTCTTCAAGTAGTACTCTTCAAAAATTTGAATTGCGCTTCTAAAGAACAACACATATCATTATAAATATATGGAGACAAGTTTAATTTTTACGCTCTGTTATTCAATAAAACTTGGTTTTTGTATGTAAAGATGGAATTTTGTAATCGATTTTCCGCTCACTTCCCCATACGCTAGAGCTACAAAAATTATGTATCAGGTATGTTTTCGACGACAATACAATTGTTATATAATTTTGATTGGTCATATACGAAAAAAAAAAAAAAAATAAAAGTACAGAGTTTACTTTGTGCGTTTTTCAAATTAGTTCATTTTTTCTTAAAGTAGTACTCTTCAAAAATTTGAATTGCGCTTCTAAAGAACAACACATATCATTATAAATATATGGGGACAAGTTTAATTTTTACGCTCTGTTATTCTATAAAACTTGGTTTTTGTATGTAAAGATGGAATTTTGTAGTCGATTTTCCGCTCACTTCCCCATACGCTAGAATTACAAAAATTATGTATCAGGTACGTTTTCGACGACAATACAATTGTTATATAATTTTGATTGGTCATATACGAAAAAAAATGTGGATAAAGTTTACTTTGTGTATTCTTCAAATTAAGTCATTCATTCTTCAAATAGTTCAATTCTTTAAAATTTTGAATTGTACTCTTAACGTTCTAAAGAACAAGGTATATCTATATATGGAACCACGTGTAATTTCTATATTCTTTTACTTAACGCAACTTGGTTTATGTACATAAAGATGGAATTTTGTAATCGATTCGATAGGCTAAAATTATAAAAAATATGTAACAAACGTGTGTTTCCGATGACAATGGAACAAATATTTTTAGAACTTAATTATAAATTAATACAGTAAACTCCCTCAAATCAGCAACCCTAAAATCCACAAACGCCTAAAATCCGCACATCATTGCAGATGCAAACAATGAAACTTTCAGTTCAAATATAGTGTGAAAATTATAGATTTTTTTAGTTTTATACCATTCCGTATGTATTTTTATATTTAACTAGAGGGCTCTGCCCCCTACGAGCTACGCTCGTCAACCCCTGTCCAGACACCGCAGACTCTAAAAGCACGCTAATTATCGGCTTTAAAAAGATTTCGAAAGATTGAATTATAATTTAAAAAACAGAGGTGATCTCCCTATAAACGGATTTCAATTCATTTCTCTTTGATTGGGGAATTTTAACGCCAAATCCGCTGCGGTACTACTTGATTATCCCGTCGACCAATTTCGCCAAATTATATAAATCGCCAAACCACTCGCTAAATTATACAAATTGACATGATTTTTATTTTAAATAACGAAAGAACAAATAAATTAGCACAACATTAATAAAAATACAAATAAAACGTCGAAATAAAAATAGCTTGATGACGTAGACACGTGTAACTTGCTTAAAGTCAAGTTAATGTGACATTTACGATCAACCATTATTGGCATTTAATCTTATAGTTTGGCGAATGATAGATTTTTGGTCGACGGGATAATTAAGTAGTACCAAAGATACAATCGCTAAATTTGTCTTTGATTAAGTAAAATAAGTTACATATTTCAAAATAAGCTAATATAAAAGGAATTAAGTAAACAGAGTCTTTGTCTCCTGGTATTTTTTAACAAAGCGAAAAGAAAGTTCTTTAAAATGAGACATTTTAAATTAATCGTTTTTAATCTGACGTAATTTTGACCAAGCTATTCTTTCTCTTTTAAATATTCACGTGAAAATACTTTTGTTAGAAATGAAATATTATTTGCGCTTTCCTAACAAAAATAGTTGAAAAGATCGTCTCAAAATATCAAATAAATGTCTAGCGCAATTTCTAAATTTAAACTGTTTTGCAATATTATTTTGTGTTCATTTTATGTAATAACTGTAATGTGACGTAAATATGGCGTAATTTCTCCTATTTAAGACTTCTAACGCATGTTAATAAATTTATTATTTTAGAAATTCCTTTCTCTCTTAAAATTCACGTGTAATTATAGTTTTTATGACGTAAGTTTTAATAAGTTTCTGCTTTTTGTACATAATTATTTAATTCTAATTCCAAATGATTTTTTCTGCTTATAATAGTCACGTGTCAATAAATTTTTAATTTGAAGCAAACATTATTGTTTGCGCTGTTTATACATTTGGTAACAGTTTAAATTAATACCATTTTCTAAAATAATGTAAAAAAATATCTTTCGAAATGCTGAAAATTTGAATTTAAAATAGAAATAAAACCTCAAAAAATGAGTCAAATTAAAAAAAGAAATACAGTCTGCACACCGGGAACTTCAAACGTATAAAATGATCTAAAAATGATTAAAATTCCCATGAATAGTTTTAGCTCTGATAAAACTTTTTTAGTGGAACGATTTTGTCCAACTTTAGCATTAAATATTTATTTTATTAATTATTATAATATTATATTAACTTTAGCATTAAAATAATTCTTCAATTTGAAAACTGTCTGCATCAGCGTGTTTATCAAACATTTTTCTATAATACCACCGATTTTCATATTTTTGTATGCATTGTTTTTCTTAATATTAACGAAGAAAGACTTCCGGTCACAAAAAATTCAAAACCGGCGGTGGCGGCGGTGACAGCGGTAGTTACTTTTTTTTTTTTTTTTAGAATAGAGAGATTATTGATAATATGACTGAACTCATGGCTTTTCATGAAGTATAAATTTATTTTTGAAAAAAAAAATTAAGATATTGTGGATATCACTGGTAACCACAATCAAATATATTTATGTATTAATCAAGCTTTTTTGGTTATTAAGACTGGCTAAACCTGAAACAAAACTTCCTTACATTATGATTTTGATGTTAATTAATTGGATACCCTTTTGAGAAAAGTTTCATTGAATAATTCGAGAAAAATGCATCTAATCTTTATTTATGAATATTTAATTATACATTATTAATTATTTAATTGACCTTTACTTTTAATAATTTTATCATTTTTTAAATTATCTTACTTTTAGTCATTTTAGTTTATTACTTAATTATTTTAATATTTTACTGTATTGCAAGTATTCATTCTTATTTTGATTGCATTATTACATTCAAATTATCTCTCTATTCTAAAAAAAAGTAACTTACGCTGTCACCGCCGCCGCCGCCGGTTCTGAATTTTTTTTTGACCGGAGGTCTTTCTCCGTTAATGTTAAGAAAAATATTGCATTCAAAAATATAAAAATCGGTGGTATTATAGAGAAATGTTTGATAAACACGCTGAAGCAGACAGTTTTCAAATCGAAGAATTATTTTAAGAGATATTTAATGCTAAAGTTGGACAAAGTCGTTCCATTAACAAAGTTTTATAGGAGCAAAAACTATGCATCAGAATTTAATCATTTTTAGACCATTCTATACGTTATAATTTCCCGGTGTGCAGAATGCATTTATTTTTTAAATTTGACTCATTTTTTGAGCTTTTATTTCTATTTTAAATTCAAATTTTCAGCATTTCGAAAGATATTTTTTACATTATTTTAGAAAATGGTATTAATTTAAACTGTTACCAACTGTATAAACAGCGCAAACAATAATGTTTGTTTCAAATTAAAAATTTATTTACACGTGACTATTATAAACAGAAAAAAAAAACCTTTCAAATTAGAATTAAATAATTACGTATAAAAAGCAGGAACTTATTGAAAATTACTTCATAAAAACTATATTTACACGTGAATTTTAACAGAGAAAGGATATTGTAAAATAATAAATTCATTAACATGAGTTAGAAGTCTTAAATAGGAGAAATTACGTCACATTTACGTCACATTACATTTATTACGTAAAATGAACAAAAAATAATAATGCAAAACAGTTTAAATTTAAAAATTGCGCGAGACATTTATTTGATATTTCGAGATGAACTTTTCAACTATTTTTGTTGAGACAGCGCAAATAATATTTTATTTCTAACAAAAGTATTTTCACGTAAAATTGCGTGAGATTAAAAACGATACATTTAAAACGTCTTTCATTTATTTATTTATTTATTTATTGAACAAAAAACATACGACTTTTGTGCTTGACATGAGAGCCCGCTTAAAATGTCTTTTTTAAAATAACTTTTTTTTCCCTTTGTTAAAAAATACCGGGAGACAAAGAGTCTGTTTACTTAATTCATTTTATATTAGCTTATTTTGACATGTTTAACTGGTTTTATTTAATCAAAGAGGAAAACAGCCGTAGTATCTTTTAACAGCAGCTGATTTTTTCTTATTCCCCAATCAAACAGAGATGAATAGAAACCCGTTTATAGGGAGATCGCCACTGTTTTTTAAATTATTATTCAATCTTTCAAAATCTTTTTAAAGCCGATCAAATTAGCGTGCTTTTAGAAACTGCGGTGTCTGAACGGGGGTTGGCGAGCGTAGCTCGTAGGTGGCCGAGCCCCCTAGTTGTTTAAAAAATATAAACAAATCAATGACCAGAAATCCTCAAAATTCTAAAATCTACATAATCTCTGAGAGAGTCTACTGTAGATACATTTTAAGGAATCTTTTTGAGTTGGGTGTATGTTATAAATAGCCAAATATTATTTATGTTTACAACCAAATTCGAGTCACAACACAATAACAGTGGAGTTAAATATGCGTCTAACCACACACTCTAAAACATACCAACTGGCTATGAAACTACGAAAAATAAAGTATTTTAAATACCAAAAAGTAGAAAATAAAGGCGCAAAAAAAAGTGTCTAATAAATAACCTATATCTGTAAATAACAAAATAACGAGTATAATAATTTTTTTTAAATACGCTTTTATCAATAGTAGTTTAATATTAATTGAATTATGATTATACGTTGACGAAAGAAAAAATCCCTGCCGGCTCGGGCCTACAGGCGGAGGTAGATTTCGATGTTAAGTACTAAATTCTCCAACAAAACTTAAATCAAGATTAGAGATAAAACCCAGTTTCTTCACAAAGAGCGAGCTGTAGGGAGCTAAACTTTTTGTGAAAATTGTAATATACACGAATACACACACACATATATATGGAATAGGTTTAAAAAATGGCTACAAAAAATTCAGAGAACCTTAAAGTGTTAAAATATGTTAATATTTCCATAGTCGGGTTTTTATCATGTTTTAAAACGTTTCTTCAAACTTACATGGCGTTACATATTCACCTGCTGAGGTCCATTATATTTCCAATATGACGCAATATACATATTTTTTTAATTCGTCAAACTATTTATTTTGAGTTTTCATACTGAAATCTTGCTCTAGGAAACTTATGACGTAATATTCAATTTGTTTTCAATTTGTCAAACTATTTAATTTTACACGTGAAAATTTTGCAAAAGAAAAGTAATTGTTGTGGTGAGAATTTTATTATTTGTTTTTTTTTTTTAATTGTTGGCAACTGCTATAACGAAAAACTTTTATTTTTTTCCTGCCATTGTTGTGTAAGAGCTGGTTTTATCAGAATCATGTTAAGACAGTATTCAAAATTTTGAACCCACCCCCCCCCATTTCCACCCTCTTGGGCCGATTTCGCCCATTTTCAATCCCCGCCGAGATATTAGCCATCTCAAAGTTGTTGGCGAGTCTGAAGATGATTCGTGCATAATTGCGACTTTTATCGTGCGGACAAAATTTAGTATATACATACATACATACATATATATATATATATATATATATATATAAACTTTTTAGGTGGGGGTGGTTTTGGGTTCCTGGGGTCCTATAATGAAAAGTTATGAAGGAATTTTTCAAAAGTCGCACCATGGTAACGACTGCAATAGGTAGTATTTCTGACGAAATCTACCTAAAACTTTAAAAGACAATTTAGCTAATGCTCTTTTTTACTTTCTTCTATCTTTACAAAAAGGATGTATTGGATTCGTGAAAATTTTCGAATTCCGGTTTTCGACAGATTTACACATTTTAGGGATCAGAGAACCTGAAAAACTTGTTTTTACAAAATGTCTGTCTGTGAGTCTGTGACTAGGTCTGTCTGTATGTCTGTATGTGACACAAATTTTGTGGGCGCTCTGTCTCAAGAACTAATGAACGGAATTTAATAGAACTTTAGATTCAATTAGTTTCTGACATGAACTAGAGCTGATTGCTTTTTGGTGGTGAAAATCTCCCTACAGATGGCACTGCTGTGCTGCATTTTTTACGATTTCCACAATAGCTGTATCTGAAGAACTAATGCACGGATTTTTTTTTTTTATAAAACTTCAGATTCTGTTAGTCCTCGATATAGTTTGGTGCTGATTACTTTTTGGTGTAAACAGCCCAACAGGTGGCGCTGCTATGCGGCATTATTCACGGTTACCGCAATAGCTCTATCTCAAGAACTATTGCTCGAATTTTTATCAAACTTCAGATTCAGTTAGTAACTGATATAAATTAGTCCTGATTAGATTTTAGAGTAAATCGCCTTACAGGTGGAGCTGCTATGCGGATTTTCTTTTCCATTTCCACAATAGTTCTATCTCAAAAACTAATGCACGGATTTTCATCAAACTTCAGATTAAGTTAGAAGTTGACATAAGTTGTTGCTGATTAGATTTTGGTGTAAATGACCTAACCGGTGGCGCTGATATACTTCATTTTTCAGGAAGTATTAACATGTATGAGATAGATGAAAGTTTTGGGAATGCCACATCCGACTAGTTTTTCTTTCTTCCTGTTGCTATATCTTTAAAAAAAAAATTAGGAAGTTGTATAGAGGAAGGCGTTGTACCCCAGTCCTATTTTGACTTTTTAATTTAATTAAAATATGTAAATATAAAGATATTTGTTAATTATTTATCATGTTCTGCTTCCCTCATAAATTTCTTGAACTCCAATTTTGGGTCTATCATGATTTTTCTTTCAATTAAAAAAATACAATTTTAGAACCAAAGTAGAACACCCATGTTGTACATTGGCCCTAGGCATGTAGTACCATGGACCATGCATCATTTTTCTATGAAAAATAAAAATAAAATTGACGAAACATTTTTATGATGTATTTTAAATAAGTTTTAAAGGTATATTTAATAATATATTTTTCATAGATACCTATTTAAAGGTATTTTAAATTAATATAAAACAGAAGATGTAAATTAGGTGGTAGATCGGGGGGTTATAATTCCAACCACTATAGATATCAATTGAATTTTAACTGTTTTATTGCATTTGTATATGTTTTTTTTTTTTTAATACATGTTTGTTTTATCACGATGCAAAATTATCAAAAAATAGTTGCATAAAAAGCTAAGATTATTTTTCCAAAAACTGATTTTATACCAGGAAATATATAAAGAATTCTTCTGTATCTTTAAATAAGACTAGGTTCTGGAAAAATGCTAAGGATTTGATTGCAACTGATTGAAAACATATTTCCCTCAAGTATGAATTCTATTCTAGTGCTATTAAAACTTTTCATGGACACAACAATAATCTCTTCTTCACCACTGTCATTATTTATGTATATTTTTTGTACGCAAGTGGTGTGCATATACAGTGAAACCTCCCTGTGTGACCACCTCCCTGAACGACCATTTTTTCATGGAATGAAGTTTATTCCCATAAGCGCAATACTAATTTTACCTCCATTCTGAGACCATTCCAGTTGAACTAACTCCCTCCATGAGCGACCCATTTCTTTGAAGAAAATGAAACAAATTCCGTTTTTTCCTGGTCGTTTGAAGAAGGTTTTATTAGAAAAATAATTCCGTAGAGCGCATCATTCATCAAACTTTTAAACTAAGTTCAGAATTTTTTTTTTTTTATTCCGGTAACTTTTAAGTGTTTAAACCCCTTTTTGCCTTTTTAGTCAATGAATTTTAACTTTGATGACCAATTAACAATGACGGTCGATAAACTCACTTGCCGCATTCTGTCAGGAAACTCTCAAAGAAATAGATAAATTAATGAAATCGTTATTATTTATTCCCGTCCAAAAAAAAAAAAAAAAAGCATTTATTTACTGAACTTTGAAAGGACTAGGAAATAATAGTTATGAAAGATAAAATCGTAAAATCAAAGCAAAAGTCAATGTATTCATTTTTTAAACACTGTAGTAATTAACTTACGTAATTAACTTTTGTTTTGATATTTACTTTTTTCTTAATGTGAAATATAAATTTTAGTAACATTAATTGTTACCTTTTTTTCAACAATTAAAATGTACATTTAAACATGATTTCCATTAAGAAACCACCTCTCGGAGCCACCACTTTTTATTGGAACGGAACGTGGTCGCTTTAGGGAGGTTTTACTGTATAGAGCTGAATTTTGAATTTTTTCCATTAATGGTACAAGGAGAAACTTTCCTGAAATAACGTTTTCATTTGTTGGCTTTTTAACAGAATAATTTGCATTTGTGTTATACTTTGGACCTGTTCGAGGTACAACACTATTGATAGGTTCAAGCAGGGGCGTGCCGAAGGCTGATTTAGTGTGTGTGTGTGGGGGGGGGGTGAACTGAATTTTGCCGATTGCAAGATCGGGGGTGAGAAAGGCTTTGTGATAGCCCCCCCCTCCCCCCCCTTCAGCGACGGAGTCAACTGTTCTACAATACTGTGAATTTATAAAAATCACTAAAAGTCTTGAGTGGTCACCTGCATTCTCCTTAACCACAGTCGAAATTAAATGCTGTTATTCAGTATAGAGATCTGCACGGGCCGGCCCGTGGCCCGAAGCCCGAGCCGATTTTCATTCACGGCACTCGGGCCGGGCCGGGCTCGGGCTCCACTCTTCTCGGGCCGGGCCGGACATTATTTCTGAAGGCTCGGGCCGGGCTCGGGCTCCACTCTTCTCGGGCCGGGCCGGACATTATTTCTGAAGGCTCGGGCCGGGCCCGGGCCATATTTTATTTCTAAGGCTCGGACCGGGACGGACCTAACTTATTTTTTCTGCACAGAGTCGGGATTGGTTTCATTCCTAGTCTTCACGGACCAAGCTTTTCAGTCCTAGTTTTGACTCAGCCCGTATGAAAATCATTGTATCAGCTTGGCCAAATCCATTCAAAGATCAGTCAAATTAGGCCTGGACCAAAATTTTTTGCAAAAAATGCATGCATTTTTAAATTGCCATTATTCTACACTTATACATTAAATTTTTTTTCTTTTTAAAGAATAGTATATTTCTACGCTTATTAAAATATAGCTAAATTAAAATATAGTAAAACGTGTGAAAATTGACCTGCCTATGACGGAACCCTGTTTTAAACTGAAAAACGTGTTGATCCATGCAAAATTAATATACTAATACGTAAGAAAATAATATATGATACATTTACACTTGCTAAGAATGGAACTTGTCTATAACGCATTTTTTTTTCTTTTCTACGCAATTCCGTCTTAGAAGATTTTACTGAATAGAATTTTTCAGATTTTTGGCATACATGGAATACATGTATGTCAATGCATGGAATACTGATTAACAATATTAATGATAACCTAAACATTTACATACAAGAAATAGAGATTCGTTAAAAAAAATAAATATCGCAGTCTGTGTCACTTCTTTAAAAATGAAGATTATAAACATGAGAAAAAAAAAAGTTAAGATAAATATTTTTGGTCAGAGCTATCTCGTACGAGACAAATTTTTAACCAAATCGACGTAAAAATCAATGTTTTGTAAAAAATTCACTCGAGCTGTTTTTTTTTTTTCTCGGGCAGAGATTTTAGCTTTTTTCCGGGCCGGGCTCGGGCCGATATTTAACTTTTTTCCGGGCCGGTCTCGGGCCGAACTTTTAAGATTTTTAGCGGGCCGGGCTCGGGCCGAACTTTTAATTTTTTTATCGGGCCGGGCCGGGCCGAATTTTTTTCGATGAGTCGGGCCGGGCCCGGGCTTGGAAATTTCGGCCCGTGCAGACCTCTAATTCAGTATGTGTAAAATTTTTTTAATTATTTTACTATATAAGTAGAGTTGAGAATCCTGATATTAATTAGGATTCTGCTTACGATTTAAAAATAAATGTGTACGGATGTACCGTACATTAACCAGTTCTCAAAAGTAACAATTTAAGAATGTTGAAGTACTTCGGAATTTATGTTTCTATAAATAAAACCGCATGCTGTTGTGTAATGTAAGTGTATAAATTTTAAAATACATAAAAAAGACAAATCTTGCTTGCTAAAAATAAGATATATATTAGTATAAGAGACTAAAAATTATCCTTCTACATTTTTAAATTATCACCCGCCTATCCTTCAGAATAGCCCATTTTCCAGCGACACTGTCTAAATCCAACATGTCACTTATGTCTGTTTCACAGGTTAATAGCATTAGTTCGTCCACTCGCTCTTCAACATGGTGGTACGCAAGTAATTTTTTACTAACTTTAACCTGCTGAAACTTCTTTCATTACTTGCCACAGTTACTGGAATAATTAAGGCCAACTTGTAGGCCAAAGAAAGGTTAGGATACAAATGAGCCTTCCCCACAAGTTTTTGCGCTCCTGCGCCAATTGTATCCGATTCAGAACTAGCTATTTCTGAGGACATGAGATCAATTTCACATTCCAAGTTATCTACATCTTTGAGATGATCAGGGAATAATTGACATAGTTTAGAAATGTCCTCGGTAGAGCTATACTTGATCCTAGATGGAAGGAAACAGGCCAGTGGTTTAACTTTCTCAAATACCAACTTATGAATGTCTCCAAATGCAGTTGTAAGCCGATCTACCACCTTCAAAATTTTTGCTTTAAAATAATTCTCTCTTGTAAATAGAAATGCAGTTTCAGGATTTTCGCCGATCTTCGATGGAGGCCTCCGTCGCCTGTGCCGCAAATTGAACTCATAATCTTGATTCATTCCATGTGTCTCGCAGATGTTGTCAGCTTCCTTAATGATGGTCATTATTGCCGACGCGTCATCATTCCGGAGTTTCTGAATGCTTTCATAAGTTTTCTGCATTATGTAGGCTCCCTCTAAAATGTTCAGGTCTACACATTGCAATTGCTCTGTTGCTAACTTGGTCTTAAACATAATTGTTTTCATTGCAAGTAAAGAAACAATGAAATCGTATGACATCATTTTGCTTCTTAACCCTGCCGCCTTAGCTCGAGCATCCTTGTCAACCTTCATGTCTTCAGAAATAATTTGCAGAGTATGGATGAGGGCATCATAGGACGATAAAATAGCTCTGACTACAAAATTCATGTGTCTATGACAATTTGAAGAATAAAACCGGCTTTTTTTGTTGGGGGGGGGGGAGAGGGGCTATACAGGAGCCTTTTCAAAAGCTAATTTTACATCCGGATGATCCGTTTGAGTATGACTATGCAGGCCTCTAATAGAAATGCAGAAATATCTACATATTGTACATTGAATCTGTTTTCCTTTCTGGAGGTCGATGTTTTCATTCGGATGAAATTTTCTTATATGGCGATATAAATTAATTTTTTTCTGTGAAATCTGTGTGTACGCGACCACAGTGTGTGCATAAAATTTTCACTGAATTATCTGCCATCATGCGACAAAAACAAACTTTTGCAAATCGCTCTTCTTCTGTGTCCGTGACTTCATCTTTTAAATGCAGCAACCTCAAATAACTAGCGCCAAATCCAGAGCCAAGAGGTCACTAAATTCTAAGAATCAGTCCATAGCAGAAGGGAGCAATTAAAGATGCTACATGGGAAAACTTACAATAGAGATTGCAACAACCCCCCTCCCGCTTCCTTTCACGAAAGTCTCAAATTCTCAGAAACGCGATTCTCTCTCTCTATCTATTACCTCCGCTCTCTGACAACCCCTCCCACCCAGCCCACACAGAATCATACACAATCTTCCGTGAGAAGTTCTTTCTTTTCCCCTTTAAAGACGGACAAGGACAACAGAGAATTGAAATGATACTGACGACGGGAGAGAGGACTTTTTGCAGGGTGTGTTCTTAACTTTCGACTATTCTAAATTTTACCAACTCTTCCAAATAAGTGTGTGTGTGTGTGTGTGGGGGGGTTACACCCCCAACACCCCCCCCCCCGCTAGGCACGCCCCAGGGTTCAAGGTACAAAATTTGAAAGATATGACTTCTTACCATTTTCTAGTTAGGCTTAACATGATTTGAAACTCATGCTCATAATGCACTATAAATATTCTTTTATGTATAACTTTGAATTTATAATAAATAATTGTTGATAATGAGATATAATGAAAAGTTGCAGGTTTAAAAAATTTACTTTCTGACGATCAAATCTTTTTTTTAACAATTGTTTGCAACATGTGCTGACTATTTTAAAGAAACCAACTGCTAAGTGACATTTAGTGGCATATCTCAAAACTACATTGATTAGTTTTATACAAATCCAATAGATAGAGTTAAAAACTTTGTAGGTCCAAGGTACATGGTCATATATGGTCAAGGTACAACACTTTCCCCTACTCAGAACCGAGGTATTACCTGGCTCTAGGTACAACAGCTTAAAGACAAGAATCTTTCATAATTCGAGTCCGTAATTTTTATAACAATGCTTTATTCACCAAATTAAAGTTATAGCTATTCTGTCGCTAATAATATTTGCTTTTAAAATTTTTAATCATAGTTTTATTTACTACTTCTTTTATAATAAGCAAAAGTATGTACGTGTTTAAAAAAAATCACGAGTTCTAAGAATTTAATTAAATTCAAGGTGTATATGCTATTCAAAATAGGTTGACGAACGCTGTGCTAACATATCCATTTCCGTATTAATATTTCAGAAACTTACTTTAAATGTCTTTTCTTATCAAATAATTTTAAATCTTATCTCTGAAAATACATTTAAGAAAAGGCAAAGCATTTTTGTGTTGTTGCGAAATGCCTCGATTAAAAACGAGCTTCTCCTAAATAAATCGCTATTCGAGACAATATTCTCTTAAATAAGAGCGTGTCACAAGAAAAAGTTAAACTTGAGGTATTAGCTTCTTATCAACGCTTATCTAGTTTTTCATTTTTTTTTTTATTTTTTACATCGAGAGGTACCCACACAAACTAAAATGCAGAAAAGAATCCTAATTGAAAACATAATCCGCAGCTGAAGCTTGACTATTTTGGACAAATTAATGCTCTATAAAATAAATTAGCTGACCCGTCCGGCGTGGCCCGGTTCCGGAAAATAGCCTTAAATATATATGTAAAATAAGTGTTGAATGAGTTTATATTTTAAAACAAGAATTTAAGTAAAAAGGGCTTGCAAGAAGCTTTCTTCTAATTTTTTTTTTTTTTTTAATCGACTAACATGGAATGCATTTAAACTTTAAACAAGAAAGAAAAAATCATGCATCAAGCATAAATTATGAAACACTGCTGTATCCAAATTGAAATTCAGTACTCGATTGTTGTCCAAGAGAGCCCCCTTCTTGATCAAGGCACCTTCAGCGCCACTCACGCAGTCAATGAAGCCTGCTAGATTACAGGATAGCATAAGAAATTTCAAAATATCTAGTC
Source organism: Maratus speciosus (assembly GCA_963932465.1). NCBI lineage: Eukaryota > Metazoa > Arthropoda > Arachnida > Araneae > Salticidae > Maratus > Maratus speciosus. The sequence continues at coordinate 230,296,922 of OZ010798.1, read as the reverse complement.
ACTTCTATCATAGACGGCCCTTTAAACCATCATTTTGCCTTTTTTTAAGCATAATTTGAAAACTGCTTAGAAGAAAAATGTGAAATTTTAGATTTCCATAAAGCAGGGCTTAATAAATCTAAATCCATCAAAAAATTGTAGGTTGCAATCCATATTTTTTTCGAATATTAATTTCATAATTCATAATTTATATCATAAAATTAAAAAATTGCAAATTCAGAGTATTTATGTTTGGGTATATCAGTATTATTGCTACACAAAAAATTAGCACATTAGGAGCATAATTTCAGGAGATATAAATAAAAATATGAAAATGTAATTTAACATCAGAAGCACTAAATTATGAAGTTTTATAATTCAAAAACTTATCATTGAAATGACTTAAAATTTGGTGTCTAGGTTTCATAGACATAGGTCATAGGTCATAATTTGAACCAAAGATTTGAAATATCTCGTTAAAATTGGGTATTGCTATTGAAAAAAAAAATGAAGTTTGGATTCGTTTTAATATGTAGATAGCCCCCTAAGCAAATTTTATATACATCATTTAAAAGTAGACTTTATTTCCAATCGTTGTGTACCAATAACTTTCGTCTACGATAATTTGTTGAGGAGTTAGTAGGGGGTGTTTACTTTTTTTCCCCCGACTGTACATACAGGACCTACGGGTACATTGGCTCTCAGGCTTTGATAGCCTGTGAGCTAAAAAAACAAAATTTACCCTTTGTTCACCGGGTTTGGAAATATACCATATGTCGTCTCAGCGGCTATTTCTTTATTCTGTTCGCACCACTTTTTGAAAAATAATCTCTGCCATACACTTATACTACGATACTTTCAAGAGAAATCTATCATAAAGAAATTTTTCTCTAAATTGTGGTACGAATGAATCTAAAAATAGTCGCCAGTCCTAGACCGTCATTAAATGGTTAATCTAGGAAAATATAATATAACCACAAAATGTAAATTTACAGTAACTTCATACCAGTTATCCACTATTCCGAAAACATTCTTTAGCATTTAGCAACCTCAGAAACCAATAGATTTTCTAGATTTAAAGAAGCATCCTTTAACACAAGTTTCTCTTGCTGCCAGTGATTTATGAAAAAGTTTCTGAATAGTTTTTAGCTCACAGGCTATCAAAGCCTGAGAGATAATGTGCCTGCCGGCTCTGTATGTACGTAACACGATAACTCTTGATAGAAACATCCTGTTTGCTTCAAAATTTTTTCTAGGTTCATTGTCATAAGGCGCTTCCCTGATTAGTTTTGGGAGTTCATTGGTTAAGTTTTGGGGCTAAATGGGGTTTTCATGCAGAATTATCAGATTTGCATCAATTTGGTATACCGGTTAATTCTGATAAGGCGCTTCCCTAGTTAGATTTGGAGGTTCATTGTTTAAGTATAAAGGGGGGATCGGAGGGGGGGGGTAATACTCCCTTAATTTAGATAAATTGGTTTTCTTATCCAATTTGCTTCAAATTTGGTGTATCGGTTTATTCTGATAAGGCGCTTCCTTGGTCAGATTTGGAGACTCATTGGTTAAGTATAAAGATGTGAAACAGGGGGGGGGGGGGTAATCCCCCTTAATTTATTTTTCGAATGGTATTATTCTTTGAAGTAAGAGTATAATATAGAATTAGTGTGAATAGACTGTGAGCTCAAAGCCTTCACTTTAACTGGGCATTTTTCTTTTTTATTTATAGTGTGTCAATCAGTTTTCTCAAACCAGAATATCGGTTTTTAGCTCACAGGCTATCAAAGCCTGAGAGCTAATGTGCCCGCCCGCTCTGTATGTATGTATGTATGTATGTATGTATGTATGTATGTATGTATGTATGTATGTATGTACGTACGTACGTATGTACGTAACGCGATAACTCTTGATAGAAACATCCGATTTGCTTCAAAATTTTTTCCTAGGTTCATTGTGATAAGGCGCTTCCCTGATTAGTTTTGGGAGTTCATTGGTTAAGGATAAAGGGGGAAAAACGGGGTTAGTCCACCCCCTTAATTCAGATAATTGGGTTTTTCATGCAGAATCATTCGATTTGCCCCGAATTTGGTATACCGGTTTATTATGTTAAGGAACTTCCCTGATTAGTTTTGGGAGTTCATTGGTTAAGGATAAAGGGGGAAAAACGGGGTTAGTCCACCCCCCTTAATTCAGATAAATGGGTTTTTCATGCAGAATCATTCGATTTGCTCCATATTTGGTATACCGGTTTATTATGTTAAGGAACTTCCCTGATTAGTTTTTGGGGTTCATTGGTTAAGGATAAAGGGGGAAAAGGGGGGTTAGTCCACCCCTTTTTATTCAGATAAATGGGTTTTTCATGCAGAATGATTCGATTTGCTCCGTATTTGGTATACCGGTTAATTAGGTTAAGGAACTTCCCTGATTAGTTTTGGGGGTTCATTGGTTAAGAATAAAGGGGGGGAAAAAGGGGGCTAGTCCACCCCCTTAATTCAGATAAATGGGTTTTTCAAACAGAATGATTCGATTTGCTCCGAATTTGGTATACCGGTTTAATAGGTTAAGGAACTTCCCTGATTAGTTTTGGGGGTTCATTGGTTAAGGATAAAGGGGGAAAAGGGAGGTTAGCCCGCCCCTCTTAAATTAGATAAATGGGTTTTTCATGCAGAATGATTCGATTTGCTCCGAAGTTGGTATGCCGGTTTATTATGACCCTGGAACTTCCCTGATTAGTTTTGTGGGTTCATTAGTTAAGGATAAAGGGGGAAGGGTGGCTAGTCCCCCCCATTAATTTATATAAACGTTTTTTTCATGCAGAATTATTGACTTTGCTCCACATTTTGTATACCTGTTTATTATGTTAAGGAGCTTCCCTGATTCGTTTTGGGGATTCATTGGTTAAGGATAAAGGGGTGGGGGGGGGGGGGCTTGTCCACCCTCTTAATTTAGATAAATGTTTTTTTTTGCAGGATTATTCGATTTGCTCCAAATTTGATATACCCGTTTATTATGATAAGGAGCTTCCCTGATTGGATTTGGAGGTTCACTGGTTAAGTATAAAGGGTGAAACGGGGGCTAATTCCCCTTCACTTATTTTTTTGAGGGGCGTTATTCTTTAAAATAAGAGTATGATATACAATTAGTGTGAATAGCCTGTGAGCTCAATGCCATCAGTTTAGCTGGGCATTTTTTTTTTTATTGGGATGCTATCCATTCTCAAGTACACATTTTCATGTTCAAGAAATATGTTTTGCGGGCAAACATGATAAATTAAGAGCAATAATAATAACAATAACATTAAAATTAATATTATTTTGTTATTTTTGAAGGTATAAAGTCAGTTACGCAGCTGAAAATATTTATTTGAGAACTGATAGCATCCTAAAAATGGATATTCCGGTTTGAGAAAACTTATTAAAGTACTATAAAAAGTACCTGGAATCGTTGTCGAAAGTCATCTGTGTCTAATTGGTAAACACGCCATATGAGTTGTAATTTCCCAATTGGGTGAAAAAAGTCTGGGCCAGGATTCGAACCAGGATCAAATTGTTAAATAAATCATATGAGTTGTAATTTCCCAACTGGGTGAAAAAGTCTGGCCCAGTATTCGAAATAGCGTCTAATTGGTAAATAAATGATATGAGTTGTAATTTCCCAACTGGGCGAAAAAGTCCATGCCAGGATTTGAACCAGGGTCTAATTGGTAAATAAATCATACGAGTTGTAATTTCCCATCTGGGTGAAAAAGTGCGGGCCAGGATTCGAACCAGCGTCTAATTGGTAAATAAATCATGTAATTTCCCAATTGGGTGAAAAAAGTCTGGGCCAGGATTCGAACCAGAATCTAATTGGTAAATAAATCCTATGAGTTGTAATTTCCCAACTGGGCGAAAAATCCGGGCCAGGATTCGAACCAGGGTCTAATTGGTAAAAAAATCATATGAGTTGTAATTTCCCAACTGGGGAAAAAAGTCTGAGCCAGGATTCGAACTAGCGTCTAATTGGTAAATAAATGATATGAGTTGTAATTTCCCAATTGGGTGAAAAAGTCTGGGCCAGGATTTGAACCAGGGTCTAATTGATAAATCATATAAGTTGTAATCTTCCAACTGGTTGAAAAAGTCTGGGCCAGGATTCGAACCAGGGTCTAATTGGTAAATAAATCATATGAGTCGTAATTTCCCAACTGGGTGAAAAAGTCTGGGCCAGGATTCGAACCAGGGTCTAATTGGTAAATAAATCATATGAGTTGTAATTTCTCAACTGGGTGAAAAAAGTCTGGACCAGGATTCGAACTAGCGTCTAATTGGTAAATAAATGATATGAGTTGTAATTTCCCAACTGGGTGAAAAAGTCCATGCCAGGATTTGAACCAGGGTCTAATTGGTAAATAAATCATACGAGTTGTAATTTCCCAACTGGGTGAAAAAGTGCGGGCCAGGATTCGAACCAGCGTCTAATTGGTAAATAAATCATGTAATTTCCCAATTGGGTGAAAAAAGTCTGGGCCAGGATTCAAACCAGAATCTAATTGGTAAATAAATCCTATGAGTTGTAATTTCCCAACTGGGCGAAAAAGTCCGGGCCAGGATTCGAACCAGGGTCTAATTGGTAAATAAATCATATGAGTTGTAATTTCCCAACTGGGTGAAAAAAGTCTGAGCCAGGTTTCGAACTAGCGTCTAATTGGTAAATAAATGATATGAGTTGTAATTTCCCAACTGGATGAAAAAGTTTGGGCCAGGATTCGAACCAGGGTCTAATTGATAAATCATATAAGTTGTAATCTTCCAACTGGGTGAAAAAGTCTGGGCCAGGATTCGAACTAGGGTCTAATTGGTAAATAAATCATATGAGTTGTAATTTCCCAACTGGGTGAAAAAGTCTGTGCCAGGATTCGAACCAGGGTCTAATTGGTAAATAAACCATCCAATTAAAATAATTGTGTTAAAATTAATCTAGTGTAATTGCATCCAGCGTTTACTGGCGTTCTATAAGATGCGATTTATTTTGTTGAGCTGATTCATTTATCAGTCCAGATGCTGAGATCAATAAGGTTAGCTGGGTGAATGAAGTCCTCCGAATTCATCCGGAATAGCTCAGTTGGCAGAGGATTGGCACTTGAACCAAGAGATCTCTGATTCGAATCCTGACCCGGACTTTTTTGTGCAGTTAAGAAATTACAACTCAGATGGACTGTGTGTTTCGGGCCGCACACAAAATGTAGTCGGGCCACATACGCCCCGCGGCCGCAAGTTGAGTATAGCTGAGGTAGATGAAAAACCGCTGTCAAAATTGGTGTGAAAAATTGCATACAGTGAAACCTCCCTGTACGACCACCTCCCTGAACGACCATTTTTTCATGGAACGAAATTTATTCCCATACGCTCAATACTAATTTTACCTCCATTGAGAGACCATCCTAGTTGGACTCCCTCCATGAGCGACCCATTTCTTTGAAGAAAATGAAACAAATTCCGTTTTTTCCTAGTCGCTTGAAGAAGGTTTTATTACAAAAATAATTCCGGAAAGCGCATTATTTATCAAACTTCTAAACTAAATTTAGATTTTTTTTTATTCCGGTAACTTTTATGTGTTTAACCCTTATGTCAATGACCGGGTACCCGGGTACCTTTTTTCTCTTTTCATCCCGTTTTCAGGGTGTTAATATCAAAAGAAACTAAAATGAATTTAGATCCCCGTTATTTGTAGTTATTCACTGTCCATTAGTAGAATCACTTTAAAATTTGGAATTTTTTTATTCCTTTTTCGTTGCATTAAACATTTTTATACCTGTCACCAATGACCAGGGTACCCGGGTACCCATGTAAATTTTCTGTAGAAAAATACGGAAATTTATAGATTATTTAGATTTAGATCAATAAAACTTGAATTAATTTTGAAAAAAAAGGGTTCGACATTTTTTTAAGGTAAAAAATGTTTCATTTACCTGAAATTTTGTGGACAAGCTGTACAATAGCAAAAGGTGCAGGAATGTACAACACATACTGGCTTTCCACATTGTTTACATGATTTTCTGGTTTTTCTGACCGTTTTTGATGCTCTAACAAGCACATCTGACACAAACTGCTTTTATCCTTCTTGTTTCATCTCGCCTTAAGCTTTTTGGACTGGGTTCTAAGCGTGTGGCAGTTCAAATACGATCAAAGATATTTTCAGTTTACTTTCAATTCCCGATTTGGTCCAAAAATGTCTCATATCCTGTGCATTTTGCGATTGATCTTGAATTACTGGAACCCTAAAGATCTCATCTAATTCCCGCAATAACAGGTGACGATTGTCTATTTTATTTATAACCATATCATTATTTGCAGTATGTATTATGTAAGTAGTAAGTGCTGCTATATCCACAATATAGAAAAATAATGCAAGTGGCCGTACGCCTATGCGTTGTATATATATTGCCCCAATAATTTATCCCCAATAATTATCCACTCCATATTTCAGTTTCCTTATAAAACTGAATCATTTCGAGTTTATCTTTCGGTCCTGTGATGGTTTTATCGTGATGCATGTTAGACATAAGAATGACAGCTTTGTTCCTTTTTGGAACATACGAACATATACTTATGTCATGATGAAATCCAAATTCCGTGGATAAAACGTGCACGATTTACGTAGACTTATTTCTTGGGGAATATAAGTTTATTTCTTTCAAAGTGCCAAACATTGTGAGATTCCATCATAATAAATGCTTGGCCAAAGAAAGAGAAGAAAAAAAGTTGTCCACAGTGATGTTTTGTCCAGAATCCTTGAACAGAGAGGCGAAGTCTTTCCCAACACTTTCATCTTGGTTTATTTCACGGTCTGTACCCGTTTTTAAGGTGCATAGTCGGCCGCTAAGAGGTTAATAATTATTTGCATCACATACCCATAATAATTTGATCCCATATTTAGCCGGTTTAGACGGAATAAATTGGGGGAATCTTTTTCTTCCTCGATGCGGAAATCTGAGCGAACTGCTCATCAACAATTTACTCATCCGTCGGTATGTATTTTTTCTATAGGTTAGGATTTAACGTAGTCTATAAATCACAAATTGCTGCAGCTTTAACATTTTGAAGACATTCCACTCGTGCGCTCTGGTTGCCAAAACGAATAAATCTAAGAATATTCCACAATCGGTCTACACCCATACTTGCTCGATAAAACGGATATAAGTTTTCCACATTTCTAATGTGTGATCTTTGTTTGAATTATTGGCATCTGAAGTACAGTAGAATCCCGCTAATCCGAAATTCCGGTTAATCCGAACAGATATTATTTAACGAATAAACGTCAGGAAAAACGTGTAGAAGTTAGAATTAAACAAAAAACGCCCTTAAAGCATGTTTTTTTTTTTTTTTTTTTTTTTTTTTTTTTTAAACAGCTTGAACAAAATACTCAGTAATGTAAAAGTACAACATACGTACACGAATATAAAATGTTAAAAAAATCTTGAATATCAGTGTGTTTGCCAGTACTATAAAATTATTTTCTAAAATTCAAAAAGTGATTATAAAAATTTATTTTTGCCTTTCAACAGTTTGATATCGCAAATTATCTACAGAATTTTTTTTTTCATTCCACCCTCGTCGACGTGGTGACTGAGCTATTTGCAGATTCGTGGTTTTGAACCGTTTGCATTGAGTTGTTACGTAATTCATCATCTTGAAGTTCCATTGAATTATTATAAAACATCAGGAGTTATTATACAACGAATAATATTTCATTCCGAAAGTCGTGCCGGATTATCCAGCATGACGGATCTTAGGATTGCAGTTTAGAGGATGTTTACTGTACTACTGAGTACTTATAACTTACATTTTTTTTAGCATGCATCTTTTTCTTTTCTATTTTCATCGACATTCCGGATAATCTGAATTTTTTGTAATCCGAACAGGCACCGGTCCCAATAAGTTCGGATTAGCGGGGTTCTACTGTAATTAATATTTATAAAAATACATCAAATTCCTCTTTTCTAAAGGCAAGCAGTTACACTGTATGGAATAGGGATGTTTCATGCCTCGCGTATGTTAAAATCGCAGCAGGTACCCGGGTACCCCGGTCATTGGACACAAGGGCAAAGTTTGGTCATTGACATAAGGGTTAAACCCTTTTGTGCCTTTTAGCCGATGAATTTAACTCAGAGGACAAATTAATAATGACGGTCAATAAACTCCTCTGCCCTATTCTGTCAGGAAACTCTCAAAGAAATAGTTAAATTACTGAAATCGTCATTATTTGTTCCTGTCCAAAAAAAAAAAAAAAATTGCTTTTATTTACTGAACTTTGAAAGGACTTGGAAATAAAAGTTATGAAAGATAAAAACGTAAAATCAAAGCAAAAGTCAATGTATTCATTTTTTAAAGTCTGCAGTGATTAACTTATGTAATTAAGTTTTGTTTTGATACTTAAATTTTCACCTTTTTTCCTAATGTGAAAAATAAATTTTAGTAACATTAATTGTTACCTTTTACCAACAATTAAAATCTAGATTTAAACATGACCTCCATTAAAAGGCCACCTCTCGGAGCGACCCATTTTTATTGGAACGGAACGTGGTCGCTTTAGGGAGGTTTTACTGTACTTTGTTTGTATAGTTCAAAAGACAAACATACAGTTACATATGCATGTTATCCGAATAACATTTTCCATAGAAACGACAGTTCATAATTATTACTTAAATGTTAATTTGATTTAAAATGAAATTAGATAAAGAATATCAATTGAAATTATTTAATTAAAAATAAATTATTATAAACATATAGAACAATTTAAATATATTTTCGGTCTTAGTCGAATATTAGGCAGTATTTGCGCCAAAAACAAATGTTCGTCGAAACTACGATTTTGAACCGAAACCAAAACCGAATATTCGGTCTAACTTTAAATATTAGATTTTATATTTATTTTTATTTGTCTAGAGAAAATACAGATAGCGACCAAGCATACAACCTTTTTATATACTTAGTCTTTTTCCTTATTGTTTTTGTTAGTATAGCAACATGGCGGTTAGTTACTGTGGTTACGATATACTATTTTATTTTGAAATGTAACATTCGTGATAAAACGTTTTGTTTGCTAGAATAAGCGTGTTTTTTAAGTTTATTATTATACAGCAATCGTTTATTTATTTAGCTTTAAATATGCATCACAAATAAAGATAATGATTATTATCATTTTTTTGTGTACTTGGCATTTAGATATCTTACATAATTGGAGAAAACAACTATTTGTTCCAAAAAAGAAAAAAAAAGTAAACTCTAAAGTGAAAGTGAATAATCATTAAATGCATAAATACATTTAATAATTATTGACTCTCACTTTAAGAACAAGTGGATCTCAAACGTTTATACTTCGCCCTTCGCATGCTCACTTTTTGAACAGTTATGAGCCTTACGTATACCCCCTATTTTTAGGTGCGTTCTTAACTATATAAATACGTAGCACCTATAGTCGTCGTCTGATCCGCCCGTCTGTCTGTCCGCATATAACAGCTCAAAAACTACCCGACCGAATGGTTTGAAATTTAATATATAAAATCGTTGCGGAATTTCGTCGAGTCATTTTAAATTTTATGAAAATCGAATCGAAACGCAATAAGATATTCATAACAGTTTTCTTCATTCTATTAACACTAGAATTACCATGTTTCTTGTATACCTAGAACAACCGTGGTGGGTCATAGCTGACTCATGACTTCTTGATTTGTAGAGAAATACAGACAGGGTTTGATGATTAATACCATGAATTTTATATAAGAATTAATACAATTTAGCTACTAGAGTATTACATAATATGGAATTTGGTGAATAGATACCACCAAAGTAAATTTTAATTTCTCATTTCACAATAGATATTTTGAGATTTTGACGGGTCTTTCAAATAATATATACATAGATTAATTATCAATTGAAATTCTGTAATAATGTTCCTATAGATTAATACGACATTAAAACACAATAAATTTAAATATGTAAAGTTCCAGGATTTTTTTACTTGCATTGTACAATGTTTCATCTAATCAATTCGCAGAAAATGCTATAGTCTTTATTTCTTTTTTTCTCTTTTTTTTGTTGTGCATAATCCACATGCAAATTATAAACAGTTTCCGTGTACATTATTAATTCTATTGTCTTACCATAGCTTTATCTGGCTAAGTTTTCCTCTGTTTGAATCTTCTTGGGTGGTCCGTGGACGGATAACTTCATGTTCTTTTTCAATGTTATTTATCCCTGAGCTCCTCTGCTATTCTTATAATATAGACTTTTCTGCTGTTAGAACTTCTTGAATCTTTAAAAACTACCGAAGTATTCATACACGCTATATCTTGAACCATATCTTCCGTATAGTGTCTTTCACCGGATCTTCCATAAAGTTCAGTCTTTCGTTTCTTTCTAATCACCTTGAAGGGGTCATTTATTTCCCTCTTTTTTTTTAATTTTCTCCTTTATTTTGTATTTTTTTTAAAGACACTTACGATTTACTTGTGTTTCGTGCGTTCTTCTACGTCATTTACTTGGCTATTCTTATTCAGCTCCCTGCCACTTGAACTGGATTCGGACGATGAGATTTTATGGTCATTTTCGCCAAATTTTTTGTTCTTTATGTCAAAATTGTTATCATTATTAGATATAATTTCGTCGCTAGAATCATTTTCTAAACGTTCGCTTCTTAATTCTATAATTCCCTTATTCGAAAGACCTCCGTCGCACAGTGGATCGATCCTTAAGAAAATGCGAACATAGAGCCAAAAAATAATCATTAAATAACTAATTTTTTGCAATGAAATATTTTAAAAGAATATCTACAAAATACGAATACATGATTATTTTTTTAATTATACAAAATTATATCGTATTTGTATAGCTCGGAATATACACCTTTCAGCAGAGGAATTTTTCTGCGAATTTTAGTGACTTTTTGCTGTGCTCAGAAATGGAACCTAAGTCACCTCTACTAATAACTCATTTAAAATATCATTATTAATTTCTTAAAACACATTTTAAACCACTACTGACTACATTTTAATTGAATTTTATTTCTCATTCTACATTATGAACAACACATATAGAATTAACGGTATCATAATCTTCAAAATTAGGTAACTTAAATTGTTTAAAGTTGTTTGAAATTTCAAACACATGTTGGTATTCCTGAAAGCCTATACTTTAATGTGGTATAGAGGATTTTTTTACGCAAACCTGCGCGTTTTCGAAAAAAATGGACTTGAAGCGGCTATTACGTAATTTTCCGTTTTCAGAAAACATGTTAAATTGGCTGTACACAAAAATATTTTTTAAAGAAGATTATACTGTGATAAATTTCTAGGATGAAATGATCTAAAAAACTAATTTAACATTAACTTGGGAAATTAAATTTAATATACTCGTATCTCGGGTTATATAAACGTCTACAGGAAAATGCTGAAAAGCGCTCAGAGGGACTCTCAGATGGTTAAATGAACTCTAATAAATGGATGCGCTGCTATATCAGTGATAAAGTGTTATATTTTAAAGTAAAAGTTCCAATGCTTCTAGAAATTTTCTGTTCCTTTGAACGTTTTTTATTTTGTGTCTAATACTGGAAATCAAAGCGTCAGATGTTATTAGCAAATGGTGCAATAAGTCTTCGTTACATGCTCTTCGACTTATTTTTCTCTTATGGGACTCCCGGTATCTTCGAAACTATTTATTTCGAGCTTCGCTACTTATTCCAATAATTATCCAACTGTAACAGCAAAATTTGTAATCACATCCTTTCCAGGAGTTAGTAATTTATGTACAGAAGCTGGCACATAATACCAACCGTACTTTGAGGCACATTGTTTATCCGTTCCCAGTGCGAAATTGTCAAATTTTTCAGCATTAATTACTTCGTCACAGGCGATCACTTGCATTATAATTGCAAAACGTTTAATAAGTTCTTTATCCAATTCAGTGATCTTAGCTGTCTTTTAAAACTCAGCAAAAAATGTCCTTGCAATGTTTCCATCGTGTGTCAAACCACTTCCCTGTTTAACAATATCTATTAGCTAACCTAATTATTTTCTGAATTCGCGTTGAATTTTTCTCTTTGATTCTTCTTAATTTAGCTTCTCCAGAAGTGTCCTCTCTGAAACATTGAGTTAGTCTTCTTTCATGAGTTTTGGTTATATCTGAAAAAGATTTTCGCGATGTTGATTTCTGCAAATTATTAACAGCAAATGGTTTAAGCTCATTTTCAACTTTAAAGGAACAATGAAGTGAAGAATAGTTTTTATTATTGAAACGATCTATTTTCGTTCAGATTTCAGCCAGCTATCTTTCGCATTTGCACAAAACATACGTAAACGCTCCTTAAATTTTCTTCATCAATTTCTAAGGCAATTAGTCCACACTGTTCACTTACAAATCTAAGCATTGTTTTTTCATAACTAAAACCATTATTTAAATTCTTCAGAAACAGAAACAAATCTCTGTTTGTTAGCATATCTCAAAAGAATATAAGAAAAAAGACAAAATGAAATAATCTTGCTTGAAATAAAAAAGAAATATGCTAAAATTAATATTACTACAAGATAATTTAAAAAAACTCAAACACAATAATAACAAAAAGTTCTAAAATTTTGCAGTAGAATGTTGCAGTTTTGTAGAAAGATTTTAGTTATGTAAATATCGCATATGTTGCCAATTAAAAATTAAACAAATGTTTTAAATATTCCACAAATGTCATTTGGATATAAGTAAAAACCGCATGCTTTGTTTTTCCAGTTTATTTTAGTTATTTATCATCCTCCTAAACTTCTTGTTTGCAACAAAAAACGCGAAATTGTTCGTAAAAACCATGAAGCTACTTTCAGTATCATTTATTTTACTCATTTAAACCTAAATATAACAAAAAACATCATATATATAGGCTTATACTATCGCGATAATCCTGTGTTCGACATCGCCTATACTTTGATCCACTGTGCGTCGCGACGGCATCACTGTAAATATGCAAAAATGTAATACCACTAACAGACTTTTTTTTTTTTTTTTTTTTTTTTTTTTGCCTCGTGCGGTTTGCAACAGGCAAAATATTCTTTTTACTTAGTTTTTAAGGTATTACAGAGATAATAACATTCCAACAAAAGCCTGAAATCAAATAAAATATCCCACACGCGCCTTGCTGTTGCATGAAAGGTGTGTGATCCCGCCCCTCTTTTGTGAAAATCAAGTGCGACACATCGCCTTAGATCATTCTACTGTTTTTGAAAAATATAGTGTTTAAAGCCCTGCTTAAATAACAGAAAACGTCATAATATTTTTCGGGTCAGCACGGTAATTCTAGATATGCAGACCTGTAGATAAAAAAGTTTTCTTTGAAATTCAATTAAATTCGTTTCCAGGCATTATACTGAGTATTTAGGAAAAATGTAAAAAAGTTTCAAAGTTTTGTTTTGAAAAACAACAGCGTTACGAGCGAAAAATCATGTCTTGGGTCACCGATGACCCGCCTTGGTAATTCTAGTGTTAAATCCTATCATACCTAATTACTTCAATGATATACCATGACAAGTAATGATTCTATGTTGCCATGGTGATAACGTCCTATTTAAGATGGAGTCCTATTATTTCCGTATTACTGAATTTAATATATAGAATCGTAATAAATTTTGTATCCATGCATATATAGTACGAACGCACCTCTTTTGCCTCGTTTGACGTAAAATTCCCGACTTGATTCTTTCTGAACAGAGTAGATTAATGAAGGTATGGTAATCGTGTTTCGTGTATGTGTGTGCGTGATAAATCCCAAACACAAACAGTACTTCCGATTGATTTTCCATTTGGCGAATGTGTTATTAGCTCCGGTACGGTATGCTATTTCTTTCTCCCAGCTTATTTTGTGTCCAAAAAATAACGTTAGCTTACAGACGCTAGCAATAAACAAGTAGATGTATCATTGTACAATTAAATGCTCTATAGCATTTTTTTTAAATTTCTAAACATCGCACATTTTCAGTTTTTATACCATCGTATTGGGAAAAAAAGGACTTTTTGATGCAATTTGTTTGAAAACTGCATCTCTATTTGTTTTTGAAATATTAATTTTTTTGTAGTTTTTAGCGACATTTGTTTCATTTTGGCAACTCAAGTACGCCATTTCTGTAGAAAGTAAAGAAAAATTGCTGAAAAATAGCAATTATATCTTTTTGTTGCCATTTTCTCATAAAATGGAAAAAAAAATTAATTAAAAAAATTAAATTGAAAAACAAAAATAATTAAAATACGTGCTACTTTGAGAAAAATATAAATGAAGGATTTATGATAAAACAGGGAGCTATTATAAACTATATTTAATTTTAAGTTTCTATATTAATGCAAATGACGTCATTTTACATAAAATAAAAGCGTGTGCTTTAAGTCTTAAAACTGAAATATGTTTTGCAGTAGAGTCCCGATTATCCGAGTCCCGCTTAACCGAGTTATTTTCTTCTGATGAACTGGTGGCTTCTATTATTATGAAACAGCCGTTATAAATGAAGCGTTAGGTGAAGATGAAAGAGCTGCCGTAAAAAGTTAGAACTCTGATTTTCTGGTCAGAATGGAAAAAAAAATGACCATAATTTTTTTTAACGCTTCATTTATAATGGCTGTTTCATAATAATAGAAGCCACCAGTTCACCACAAGAAAATGAAGTAATGGAAATGCCGGGGCGACACTAAATTCTGAAAAAGCAGAATTCCTGTTCTCTAGTGTTTATTCTTTATTTATAGACTACTCTCGCACCAGGGGCGTAGCCACAGATATTTTTTCGGGGGGGAGAATCCGAAAATTTCCCAACTTGGAAAAAATTGCTCCAATTTTCGACTAAAATGATATGCACAACGTGTGTAATAATTATAATGATACTTTACTTTTGCATAAAAAATTGCTTTCCAAAGAAAAATTCTGAAACTGAAAACATAAAAATTCTAATTATGAGTTTGTTTACTAAAAAAATAAATACGCTTTTTACTTTCTTCTATCTTTACAAGAAGAAAGTATTGGATTCGTGAAAAAATTCGGCTTCCGGTTTTAGACTGATTTATACGTTTTAGTAAGTCCTGAACACGATTCGACTGTTTTTAGAAAATATCTGTCTGTCTATATGTGATACAAATTTTGTGGGCGCTCTAACACAATAACTAATGCACGAAATTTAATAAAACTTTAGAGATTCACGTATACAGTCGAACTACACTCAAGGGGAAACTTTTTTTGCTCGTATTAAAAGTAGTTCGTGTTATCGGAACTTAACTACATTACATACAACTGGACGAGGCAATCGGAAACAGTTCGTCTTAACGAGGTTTGACTTTACCTTGATAAAAATTGGTGCTGATTTGTTTTTGGTGTAAATCGTCCAACAGGTGGTACTGCTATGCGGCATTTTTCACGATTTACATGATTTCAGCGATATATTTCAAAAACTATTGCACGGAATTTGATCAAACGTCATATTCTGTTAAACCTTGACATAATTTGATGCAGATTAGCTTTTTATGTACATCATATAGCAGGTGGCGCTGCTATGCAGCATTTTTCACGATTTTGCGATAGCTGTATCTCAAAAACTAATGCACGGAATTTAGTCAAACTTCATATTCTACATAAGTAGCACTTCCACATAAATAGATCCTTATTAGGCTTGGGGTCTATACTGCCCAAAGCTATCGTTTTGTGCACTTTGAGTAAGGAATTTTGGTTGCAGACATCTAAGGGGCTGGGTGCCAAAATTGAATGATTTGTTTGAAAAATGCTATGCTTATATCTCCTTTTTAAATGCACACAATTCAACAAATCTATACCTTTAGAGTTTGTTATTATAGGCAAAGAATTGTCATTTAATTTTGGCACTGTGATTGCAAATTTTGAGACATTAACGTGTATGTAGTAGAAGAAAATTTTGGGATTGGCACATCCCACTAGTTTTCAATTAATATTAATTCTTGTGGTCTTCAAAGAAGCCCACCTGTTAATAACATCGCTTAGTTTAATAAAATTCCCTATTTCACTTTCATATTTTAAAAGCATTAGGCTGTCATGTCTGTCATCCCTCATTGTAGCTTGCAATATATATTTTTAAAATTTTTATTTGACTAAAGATTCTTTCATTAGATGCAACGCCATAAAGATAAGCTGCTGTGAATGTTAAGGTACGAGTATATAGTTTGACGGCGTGACCCAAATAGTATTTGAATTTCATGGCATGAGTAAAAGGTTTGTTAAGTGAGTTGGGATTTGGTTTATTTCTATTTGACTCTGCAAGTCATGTACATCCGGTTTCTCATATCCAGGTAGAAACATTATTAACTTTTCCCTTGCACAATTGTAATTTAAGTATAGAATGCATTGCCGCAATATTCTCTTGATATAGGGAACATTGTCATTTAAGCCCATTACTAAATTTCCGCAATTTTCTTGTATTTCTTATAATTCTTTACTGTAAAACTTATGTGTATCAATGTCCATTGCTGTGCTATTATTTTTATCTATTGCCTTTTGGGAAACCGTTTTTCTACGGTGCTTTCGGAACTCAGCTTTTCCAGTCACATCCTAATATTCATAATTGTTTGTGAGCTTGTCTGTAAGGAAATCTTTATTTCTTCAAAATTTTATTCAAGTGCAACGTGTCAGTGTTACAGTGCATGTATATTTTTTCTTCAGTTGATGGACTGCTTTCATGGTCATATTTCTGTTCCAAATTGAAATCGTCCATTTTTTTACTTTTTTCATCCTCGAATGGATTTTTAGACGCTCCAAAATCTTGCACGAAAACTCTTTTCCTATTATGAAAGGTTTCTTCGTGCTGAGATTTATAGTAACTTTTTTGAACAGCTTTAAGCACAGGACTTTTGGTTTAAAATTTTATAAACACATATGAATATAACCGAACAGGACTGATATATATTTCCGCACACAAATAAAAGTAAAATGTGACAAATTTATCTAAAGTAACGACTTCTTATATCCGCATTTGCTCATATAACGCTTTTTACTTGACAGCGAAGGGTTAACTAATTTTTGCGGCAAAAAAATCATGAGAATGAGTAAAATATTGTCCAAAATTCGCAAAATTAGTCAAAAAAGTTGTGAAAACTCATCAAATCTTCTTGCCCATAGCTGTGTTTCAAGTAAGTTACTACATTCTTTTCTGTTGTGCTACAAGTGATCTCCAATTTTCAAAAGTAGCTGCAATCCCTTTGGATTAAAATAGCTGGATTCTCTTTTGGGAGGAGAAGGGGAGGTAGGGTGAAATTTTTGAGAAAGGAACAAAGTTTTGGAGGAAATAAAGAAACTGGTTAGTCAGTTATTGATGGACAGGAGTAGAGAAATTTAGGTCTGGTAGATGAACAATATTTTTGTAGAACTGAAAAATACAATGATAGATTGAGTGTGGCTGATTTCTTTTTGTATTTCTTTTGATAACTTAACTTGTTTACTGTTGCAGTACTCAAAATAATCACCAAAACAATAAAAATTTCGTAATTGTTTTACTATTACTTTTAAAAAAGAAAATACCTCAAAAATATAGAATTTCCCTACTCTAAGCTCAAATTCCCCAACTTCACATGTATTGGGGGGGGGGAGGCTCCCCCCATACCCCCCCCATGGCGACGCCCCTGTCTCGCACCAACTGCATATAGATTCTCATAAATATCGGCCAAAGGATCAGGATTTAATTCATTTTTAGGGTTTTCTACTTACAATGTAAAGACAGAACCAATATAAAATCACTCGTATGTCTGTCTGTCCGTCCGTCACAACCGTTTTTCTATAAACCTATGGAATGGGGGGAATTCAAACTCTGCAGAGTTATAAAGGTTATTGACCCACGTATTTATAGATAATTAGCCATTCGCAGACATTTTTATGAAATATTTAGGGGGCTAATTAAGTTACTTGATCTTTCTATATACCGGGTGTCCCAAAAAGGACTGATGGATTTTAAAATTCAATAACTTGGAAACGGTGACAGATAATAAAAAAAAATCTTGCAGGAGTGTTATATAAGATGTCAGGAGTTTTTATGCTGCGATTCTCAGTTTTAGTTACAAATAGCATCGACAGATGGCGCTGCAAGCAATAACCGCTAAATCCAGGCTCAATTTTTCGGCCTGTCTCTTCTTCCATGCGAAAAAAGGAGATTAAAATGCATTGAATGGATCCCGGAATACCAAAAATCGGGTCTGGATTGAGCACCTATTGCTCTCAACGCCATCTGCTGTTTGAAATTCGAACTAAAATCAAGAATCACAGTAAAAAAAAAACTCCTGGCATCATACATAACCCTGCTGCAAGAATTTTTTAAATATCTGTCACCGTCTGCAAGTTATTGAATTTTAAAATCCATCAGTCATTTTTGGGACAACCGGCATATATCGTGTGAGGATATGATTCGAAAGATCTCGTAACACCGAACTCAAAAACATATTTACTTTAATTTTAGGTTATATATTTTTTAGAGATATCGCCGAAAATGTTCTACAAAAGAATTTCTTTGCCCCACCTCCTATTTCCGAATCTATAGAAACTGAAATTAGGTAAAAAATAGGGGTGGTAGGAGTTTCTTCAAACCTTGCGGGGAAACTATAGGGATTATCTCCTAAGGTCACATAGTTTTAGAGAAAATGCATTCTTCCGTTGCACATAAACGTTACTTTGCGGGTGCTCAACGGGCAATTGAGGAGTGCTCTAGGTACCTATCGACGCAGAATCATCCAAGAATTGTTGATAATGATTTTCGAAAAAAAAAGGCCCTGTAATTAGCCAAGATATTAATTAGAAACCAATCTAGAAAAACGCGCCACGGACTAAGGTGGTGTTACAACTTTGCGACCTCCTTTCGAACAGAGCTTGGCACATTGCGAAGTTTAAACTTTGTTGTACGCAACCCTTTGTGCTTGAGTAAAACTCGCACTTGACCAGTTAGTGAACCTTTAAACCGTTTTGCAACCGATTTTACCAAGAAAATCAACAAGGGAATGCGAAAGTGATAAATACTGGGGCGATGCAATCGAGGATTAATGACACGGAGATAACGTTTGAAGTTCCAAAACAGGTATTCAAACCCAAACCGGTTCAGCGTTCGATTTCAGTCGATTCCATTCTGTTGAGTTATAGATTTTATATAGATTTTATTTCTTTGAGTCATGGACAGAAAAATTTAAAAAATGAATGTATACAAGCTTTTTTTTTAAATTTTATATGCTTCTAAATCTGTATTATAAAGCAAAAACATGTCCGTGAGTAACGCTAACGTCATACTGAGGGTGGCAACTTCTTGATCAACGAATTCCGCTTTTACTGTATTTTTTTTTTTTAATTTCTAAACAATGCACAATTTAACTTTTTACACCGTCGACTAGGGAAAAAAATGTACTTTCCAATGCAATTTGTTTGAAATAAGTATATCTCAATTTACTCTGTTTTTGATAGGCGGCTAAACATAGCTGGTTAGCATTGTTCTGATTGGCTCTTCAGATTCAACTATCTTGACCCTAACTGGCATTTAACTAAAGAAGAATGCGCTAGCTGTCGGTTAAAATCTTGTTCTAAGCAAACGTGGCATGAGCACTGAGCTTTATAAATTCAGCGGTCCGCTCATGAATACAGTGCCAGAGAATTTCCGAAAAATGTTTTTCACAAAACATAGAGTAGTATGGGCTAAATATTTTCAAATTGGATTTTCTTTTAAAAATAGGACAAAGCTGCTACAATTTTCACAGAAATATATTTTTCATTGAAAGAAAGCTATAGATTTTATTTAAATTCATCGCAAATTTTTAATATGATATTTGTTAAAATGGAATTTTAGGTAAGTTCAACAACAACAACAAAATAAACTAGTCGCATGTGCCAGTCCCAAAACTTTCTTCTTTCTCAATGTTAATATTTCAATAAGTTCTTACACAAGTTAATCAATCCTTCAGTGTTATTGCTTCAATGCTACACCAACTTTTATTTTCATCTTCAGTTTCTGCTTCATTTTACTATTCAGAGTAAAAACGAGTTAATCTCAATCATAATATTTAATAAAATCAATATTGTTCGTTATTCTGTTGTACATCAGCTGCTTGAGAATCGCCCATTAGCTAAATGCGAATTGCCCGTCGCTGCGTGAACAGCCGATGTATAACAGAACTATGAAAAATCGAAAACAACCGCTATTACAGCGCCCCTTCCGGAGGATTGTTCCCAAATTCACATGGGACCTCCTGGCCATAGCCAAAGATATACACAACACATGAAAATTTGTTCAATTCTATGCATAACTTCATACACTTTTCGATGATACAATATTGAAATTAACACAAACATCGTATTACAGCGCCCTCTTTCGGCGGAATATTTCCAAATTCAAGAAGTACCTGCTGGCCATAGCCAAAAACATAGACAAAAAAGTTGGTTCAATTTTATGCATAACTTTTATACACTTTTCGAGCGAACATACGAACACACGGACGCAAGGACATGCGAACATTTTGTATAAACATGTTTTTCGGGAACGTGTAAATCCTTCGGAAATAGGAAGCCTAAAACAATTCTTGATTACAATACTTTCTTCTTTAGAAAGGAGGAAGTAAAAATGAAAAGATTACTAAGTATTGCGACTAAATATATCAAAAAGTTGTAGAAATAACAAAAAATTGATAAAACGTATGTGGAAAAGTTTGAAAAAAAAAAACTGCTTCTAACATTAAGAAAAGTGCAGGACTCATTAAGATAAGTGCTACTTGAGCGCATTGAAAGTGTGATACGGTCGCGGCAGAAAGATGGACTGGTGAATTAGCTATCCGTACTATAATGGAGCTTAGTGAGCATGAGTTCATGGAGATTCATTGATATGTCGCTTTTCTCCAGTTCTGTAGGACCCGAGTTCAGACCCATTTCCATATGGGGCAATTCCACAGGAAATTATAATTTTTTTTTTTTTTTTTTGGGGGGGGGGATAAAATTTATAATATGTTTAATCTTAGGGTATGATTGGAAAACTTTATATTTTTATATTCTATAATAAAATCTTAATAAAAGGCATTGTAAATTACTGTTTACAAACTAAGTCAAGTACCATTATTGTCTTTCTAAAGAAATAATGTTACGTCAGTTACACAACAAAAGTTACGTCAGTGACACGTGTAAATGCCATTTTTTCTTTTTTATTGTTCAGAAATTAATTACACAAGTTACTGTTATAATTTGACATTACTTAGTGTTGTTGAGAATATTAAATCACTTTTTTTTTTTTTAACGGGATAGTTTTGATAATTTTTACACTTCAATGAAGGCAGAAAACAATGTTTGTATAATTTATGTTACGTCAGTTACAGAATTTTGAATTGCAATTTTTGGGACTCAAACAGAGATTGAAATTATCTGCAGGTATTTGGGTATTAAGTACTTAGTAAGAAATATTTTAAATCGTAAAAATTTGTTCTAGCTTTATTAGTAAATTTTCTACATAGTTTTGAAAACAAAATTCGATGATTAAATGTTACGTCAGTTACGATGGAATCGCCCTATGTTTAAAAATGCACTCTATAGCTGAAACGCACTTCCAGAAATTATCGATCACAAGGATTTCTAACCCGTGCTTCCCGGGTTACAGAATATAGATGAAAACCATACATTTTTTTAAATTGAAAATTCTAATATTTTCTTACATTTAAGATTTTTTTTTAGATTTTTCTGTAACAATACATTTAATATGAAAAATACCAGTTATGTATTCAGAGCCCGATCAAGATGAAGTTGGGCCCAGGGCCTGTTAAAAAGTTGGGCCCCCCCTCCCTCCCCATTCCCGGCGACACTTTCAAAAAAAAAAAAAGTAGGTTTATTTGATGAGTTGACAAAGTTGTTTGGGTGAAAGTTTCAAGCTTACAAAAAAAAAAAAAAAAAAAAAAAAATGTAACTTACAAGAATGCTCAAGAAAATGAATTACCATCCACTTTCTCAAATAAGCATCTGTATAATTCACAAATATCTATGATCCACAGTTTATGTTGCAGAATAAATGAGGACGTCTTTTTCAAAACTCGCCTTATCCAAAATCATAAAAATTGTGTTTTCCCTAACAGTCTAGTATAATCATTTTAAACTATAATTCTGACATTGTAAAATCCTCGTTTATATTGAAACCAATAGACACAGAATTCAGTTTTTGACATTTTCCCCAAATTTGATTTTCTGGATACGGCAAGTTTTGAAAATTATAGGGATTGAAAAGGACTTTTACAGAAAAATTAAATATGGGGGTTTTTTATTACAGTAAAACTTTGTTTTTACGTCAGGGACCAAAATATAAAATGCAAACAGTGGAAAAACTTAAATTGTGAGAAAATGCACACAAATTTGTGGGCCCCTGAAACTGGTGGGCCCAGGGCCGTGGCCCCGGAGGCCCGTGCATTAATCAGGCCCTGTATGTATTCAAATAAAGTTTTGAAATCTGTTAAAAGCGATACTTTCGTAATGGTCTCGTGCTGAAATGTAACCAGTCGAAGATATCGCCAAAGATCGCTGGCCCTTTTTATTCAGTAGTTTAAGCGTAGTTCGATTACATGCCTTAGATTTGTATTTTATTTACATTTGATTATTTTATTTATTGTTTGACGCAGTTTTAATTTAGTTATAGAATATAATCCGGAATCAAATGCTGAACTATTTTATTTTTATTAATTTAAATGCAAACAGATTTACCTTTTGTAATCGTCTGTCTGCACACGTGACATAGATATACATAAAAAAAAAAAATCGTGCTTGAAAATTATTTTAAAACCTTAAAAAAAAAGAATAAATTGTGATACAGTTTTCAAACAAATTGCATCAGAAAAGATTTTTTTCCTTAATCGACGGTGTAAAAAGTAAAAATGTGCGATGTTTAGAAGTTTGAAAAACTGCAGTAAAAGCAAAATTTAATCTTCTGCTGTTGCCACCTTCAAAACCAAACCAATTTTTTTTTTGCGTGACTCTGCAAATGAACGATAAATGCTAGGCACTCCATAATCTGTGGAAAACATGTTGTTGTAGTTCACCTCAATGATCTGTTTTAATTTCATTATGTTTGAAGTATCATAGCATCGTTAAAATGCACATCAACCGATTTTTCACCATCGACCTTAACGCAATGGAATTCTTTTGTGCGCCCCTGTAAACGAAGAATAAATGCTAGATATTCTAATTTCCGAGAAAGCATTTGGTAGTTAACATCAGTGACGCATATCAATATCACTATGTTTGAACTAGTGACACATCATTAAAATGTATCAAAAATGATTTTTTCTCAATAGGCCCTATTGTAATGGAATTCTTTTGATTGTCTCTGTAAACGAACTATAAATGCTACACACTTTCATTTGCAATACCGAACATTTTATAGTAAACCTCAATAACATATAAAGATTTCATGGCGATCCGAGTATATTTACAAGAGTTGGAGTTCGGACAGATAGACAAATACTTTCCAACTGTTGGAAAGCGTACTTGATACGATTTGAACACTTACGGAATACGACTTACAAAAGAAAAAAACAAGAACGTAAAATCATGCGTTAAGCATAGATCATGAAACACTTCCCAACACATTCAGAATACTATAATAAAAGTTCACAGTTTTATACGATGAAAAAGGCTACATAAATAAACAATTTGTAAAACACATAACGCATTTGAAAAAACAATTAAAACAATTCCCGCCAAAAGACGGAAAAAAAAAGAAAATCTGAATTTTTTGTGCAGCCCTGTGTATGAACTATACATTTATCATATAATGCATGGTATATGCTAAAATTTGGTTCAATTAGAAAATGCATATCACAATTGAAAATCCCCCCCTTCAGCAATTTTCATCAATAAACGGACTTCATTAATAACTTCAGATGTTTTGTGCATCCCTGTATATGATGAGTGGAATTTATGCACACTAAGAAATATGCAAAGAAAAGTTTAATAAAAAAAAGTACCACAACAGAAAATGAACTTCCAGGAATTATTGTTCATAAAGAATACTGTAATCGAATTATTTTGTATGCTCCTGTATATCAGTGATGAATGCTAAGCACATCATATTCTATAGTAAATATCTTGCAGTGCACCTCAGAGATATATATCAATTCCAATATGTAACATGAATAAAATACACCGCAAATGATTTTTCTCCGTATAATGTAATGGAATTCTTTTGAGTGTACCTGTAAATAAACGATGAATGAAACCCTTACCATATTCTATAGTAGGCATCTTGTAGTGTACTTTCAGCGCTACATTTAAATTTCAGTGAGTTGGTATTGTGAAAAAGTATTGAAAATCACCGGAAACGATTTTTCTCCATTGACCATTAATGTAACGAAATTCTTTTGAATGTCCCTGTAAAGGAACTGTAACTGCTACATGCTTCATTTTCAATACCGAATCAATAGTGAATATCAATTTCATGGCGATCTGACTATATTTATGCGAGTTAGAATTAGAACACAGACAGATAGACGGCAGACAGTTTTAAACTACGTTGGAAAGTGTTAAAAAGCATTTAATTAGCGTAATCCCTACACTGTAAAAAAATCTGTAATTTTTACAGAAAAAAAGCTGTATTTTTTACAAAAAAAAAACTATTTTAAAGAAAAACAGTTTTTTTTCTGTAAAACAAAAGGGAATTTTGTAATTTTTACAGAAAAAAAAACCTTTATTTTTTTTACAGAAAAAAGCTGTTTTAATGAAAAATCACAGATATTTTCTGTAAATTAAACGGTTCTCCACTGGCGCCAAAATTGATTTTTTCCTGTCAATTTGAGATTTTTTTTTTTTACAGTGTAATCAACTCGTATCTAATAAACTTCATGCGCATTTCGGGTCGTGTGTTTTTGTAAAATCGTGTTACACTAACACGATCCGATAAAAAACTTCATTTTGATTTCATCTACGATTCCTTTCATACCCAGCAAAAACTAGACTTAAGTTAATGCAATCCTCATTCTTATAAAAGCAAAATAAATAAATAAATAAATAAAAGAATGATTGTTTGGAAACTTATCTATTACAAATTGTATAAAACTTGTTGTTACTGCAACGAACATTGCGATTGCAAAATTATTTCTTTTATAGTTAATATATAGTATAGCTATTTCAAAATTAAGGAAGAACTAAAATGATTCCTGTAGGATATAATATTTATAAAAAAAAATTATTAGAAAAGTACATAGTTTTATTTTAAATTTTTTACGACCACAAAGTGCTATAAATTAATTTTATTACCTATGTAACATGAAATATAACAATTACTTATGAAAAAAAATAGTATGCTTGCAAAACGTGTCTCTGTAACTCTGCTGGGATGTATTTTTTTACTATTTACGTGGAATATTGCTTCATAATATCTGTCGAAAAACATAATAATGCTATTTTTATCTACTCACCATACGAAATAAATATATTATAGCTTTAAAACATATTGCTTATGGAAGATTGTGGAAAAACCTTAATAATAACTAAAATAAAAATCTGAAGTGACGTCACTGGACTTTCCGAACGCGTTACAGATACAGAATACCATGAATTCAAATAAATTATAATATAAAAAGAAGAAAGGTTATAAAACCAATAGTAATTTATGGTAGTGAGACCTGGACCACTACACAAAAAAGATGAAAAGCTACTTATCACTTGGGAAAGGAAGATCCTAAGGCAAATTTTTGGACCTATTAAAGAAGACAATACATGGCGTATAAGGACAAATATGGAGTTAGAACAGTTATATAATGAAAAAGATATAATAAATACTATAAAAGTAAGAAGAATGCAATGGTTAGGCCAGCGTTTCTTAAACTTTGGGATCTCGCGGACACCCTTTGATATGATATGCATTTCGGGACCACCACAAGTTTTTAAATGTAAGATAAAAAAAATTATTTTAATGCTATAGACACTATTTATTTTTCATTACAGATATTAAGTGTTTAGTTGCTTAAAAAATCAGTTTCATTAAAAAGAAAACTGGCACACATTTTAAGACAGTTAAAATATACATGCCACTATTTCTCATGAGAAGGATGCTTCTGTTTTGTTTTTTTACGTGTAATGTTCGAAACATATATTCGCAAGTCTGGTTCGACGTTCAATCGATTCCTATATTTGTTTTTCATGCGCACAAGGCTGGAAAAGTATTTTGACATAAATATGTTTTACAGAAGGGAAGTAAATGCTTGATAGCTTTATCTGCTAGTTTTGCATACGTATTTCTTACACACAACCAAAAGTTTGGAAGGCTTTTTTTTCACTTGGAAAGCAATTATCGTGGAATTATCGCATGATAATTCCGCAAGTTGTTCCTGCTCTAAGAATGTTAAAGATTCCATTTCGCTAATGTCATGGAAATGAAATGTATTCCTCATCTACTCATTTTCTGACTTTGAAGGAGGAAAATAAAGTCGGAAAGCTTTATTCAAGTTCTTCAGGTGTACAACGAAATTTTCAACAATATCCTGGGAAATTGTATCGCAATTTCCCAGGCCGAATTGTACCGAAAAATAGGTCTGAATTCAACACTGGGTCTGAGGACCCCCGACTGTAAGATCGCGGACCCCCAGGGTCCGCGGACCACAGTTTAAGAAACGCTGGGTTAGGCCATCTAATCAGAATGAGGGATGAGCGAAGCACAAAGAAGATTTATAGTGGTAATTTAATTGGGAAAAGAAGTATTGGTAGACCCAGGAAGAGTTGGATAAAAGAGATAGAGAAAGATCTTGCAGAAAACCAAATTATAAAGTAAAGGCCAGAGATCGGAAGGTCTGGAGAAGTATATTGAGGGAGGTCAAAATCCTACATGGATTGTAGCACCATTGTGTAAGTGTAAGTAAGTAAAAAGAAGAAAGAAAAATCACGCGTCAATCATAGATTATGAAACACTCTTCAACATTTCCAGAGTACTTTAACCCTTTCCGGTACGGAGAAATTCTGTTTGTAAAATGATGAAATGATGGACTGACACCGGAATTTATAAGAAAATAAAAACTTGCTTATTCCCCCGTACTTTATAAAAGAAAATTTTTAATTAAATAGTCTTGGTTTCAGTACTCTTAAAATTAGATGTCCTTTTTTTGTGGCTACCGCCCGATAACGGGTTAACAAAACTTCGCCATTTATATGGTGATAGCTATATTTAACTAGACATTTTAGAACATGTAAAACACATTTTAAAACCAGATTTCATAGTAGTTATCGCCATAGCCTGAAAGGTACTCCAATTTTTCTGTGCAACTATGTATATGATCTATAGATTTATATATATTCTGCATTGTATGCTAAAATTTCTAGACTGAAACGTACTTGAATTCTTTGGTACAGTTCTGTATATTACCTAGAGATTTTTATACATGCCACATATGATACTTTAAAGTTTAATTGAAGCAAAAACTACTGAAATCATACTTCCAGAAATTACTGTTAATATCCAGTTCTTTGCATAACCCTATATAAGATTTTATTCATATCCTACAAACATCTCTTCTTAGTATACTAATGATAGTTGAGCTTGAAAGTGCATAACACAATTTAAAAACACCTTTAAGCAATTCACAAGTAATGCTTACGAATTATTTTGTATAGCCCTGTATAAGATGTATAGAATTTATACACACCACGTAGAATGCAAAAATGTAGTTAAAAATAAAAACGCATACTATAATTGAAAACACACCTCCAGCAATTATCCCTATTAAACAGTACTGTATCCGAAATCTTTTATGTGTTTCTGTAAACAGGGCTGTCACATGCGACTATTTTTTTATTCTATTTTACACCAGTTTTTCTAAGCAAAAATCTTTCATATAAGTTTTAACAACATTTGCAACAGAAATATACTACAAAATGTATTTCTTAAATATAGTGAAGAACAGAATATAAAAATAGTCGCCCGTGGTTGTCCACGTCATATTCTACAGCAAGCATCTTCTATTAAACCTCAGTAATGTATATCGATTTAATCATGTTTGAAATAGTGCAACATAATTAAGGTAAGCTGCAAACATATTTTCCCCGTAGACCATTTTATGAAAGAATTCTTTTGTGTGACTCGGTAAATGAATAATAAATGATTTGCTCTTCATATTCTACAGAAAGAATGTTTAAGTGCATCTCAGAATTCATATAATTTCATTATGTTTGTAACAGTATAACATCATTAAAATAGACCGCAAACGATTTTCCCCCATAGACCATAATGTTTTGGAATACTTTTGAGCGCCCCTGTAAATGAACTATAAAGACTACACACTTCAACAGACTAGTTATGATTTTTATACATTCAGTAAAACGTGATATCTCTAAACGTAAAAAAAAGAGTCCAATTTGAAATCGATATCTGTGAAATTTAATTTTTAAATGATTTTTCATTTCGATGTTCCCAATTAAAAACGTTGTCAACCAAAATAAAGCTGTATTTCATATTTATTTACAAATGTTATTTTTGAACTTATAAATACTTTTACACCACACCAGTTTTTTTTCGATTAATTAGTTTGGCCAGTGAAAAAAAAAAAAATAAATAAAACAACACGTCTGATCTGAGTACCACTCATTCATTCCCAGGTGTTACCTTTCTTCTAATTAGAAATCCCTTAAATTAGGACTTTACATTATTAACGAGAACAAGAGGATAAGCCGGGGCTTCCCGGGTTTCAGAATATAGGTGAAAACTATCATATACAGTATTTCTGATGTTAACGTCCTCTTTTCTCAGTATATAATAAAGACACAGCTATTAATAAGTTATTTTTCGAAAGGTTCTGCAAGTGGTTTTTGACGAGTATGTGTTGGCAAAAAGCCACCTCTACTCTGCACAGCAGGTTACGCGCACTAGTACTTAGATAAATAAATAGATATCATTCTGGCCATTAAAACACAATTAATATAATAATATAGGTAATTGCTTACCTTTATCTTTCTTCAGCAGCAATATTCCTCATTTTTCGGCTTGGTGCACATTTTTAACTTCAGTGGGTAATCCATTTATTACGAAGCTAAAGTGTTGTTAAAAAAAGGTGTTGGTTAAATGTATTATATTATTTATATTTAATCCACACTTGAGACTTGATCACTTTCGTTATAGAGAATTATATTAAAATTTTGACTTTACATTTTAAATTAATGCGTTACATACAGCTGCCTTTTGCAGCAACAAATTAAATATTACATGTTTCTCTTTTGAGATAAAATGGGCAACTAACTTAATAATAAAAAGAGTTTTTTTTTGAGTCAGAGTTCTTTTGATGACGTCAGACAGCTGCAGCATTCGTGGGTTGATATTAAAACAAATTTCGCGAACATATTTCACATATTAATATCATTGTTTATCTTGAGTAGGATGATTTAGCAATAATCGGAAAGTTTGTTTATTGTAGAATGATTTATTATTACTTAATGTATTTATTTATGTGTTCAAATGTTTGTATTCTTGAATTGCTTCCTGTTTTGAAATCAGTTAATGATATCTAAGATGATTATGAATTGATTTACTGCTACTAAATTAGTTCAAGTATTTTAAAGTGTTATGTCCTTGAAAGTTATTGCTTGTATAATGTTTCTAAAGTAGTTTACTGTTCATATCTGAAAGGGTTATAAATCCATCACCCTTCCTTAACCATCTCAGATGCATCCGGTAATAGTTGCATGGATTCACGATGTTTCAGGAATTGAGGCTTGGCCAGTGGTTTGGTCAGCGCGTCTGCTGTCATGTCTTGTGTTGGGCAGTAACGAAGATCCAGTATTCCATCTTCTTTCATCTCTTTTATTGCGTGATAACGCACATCAATGTGTTTTGTGCGTTTTGAAAATTTTTCGTTCTCCACCATCTTGATGACGCTCTGGTTGTCTTCATACAGTATTACTGATAAATTTTGTTTCAAGTCCAGTTCTGCTAATAATTTCCTCAGCCAGGCAATTTCCTGTCCTGCACTAGCTGCAGCTACAAATTCAGCTTCTGCCGATGAATAGGCAATGCAATTTTGCCTTTTCGTGTACCATTGAATGGGACTGTTTCCCAACATGAATAGGTTTCCAGTAGTTGATTTTCTGGTTCGTGTGTCCCCCGCCCAGTCGGAGTCAGAAAAACCGATGAGTTGTGGATTGTGACTTATGTTTAAGGTGGGGTTTAACGATTTTGTAGTGTTCAGGTAACTTATTATGCGTTTCACACCGTTCCAGTCTTTTAGGCGCGGATTTTCACATCTTCTGCTGAGTATGTTAACAGCGGCTGATATGTCTGGACGCGTAGTGGTTCCTATATATAACAACGATCCTATCGCTTGTCTGAATTTCGTATTGTTGGGTAATAAATTTTCTTCGTCTTCTAATTTGTGAAAACCGGCATCCATAGGAGTGCTTACAGGTTTTGCGTTTTCTAAATTAAATTTTCTTGCAAGTTCTTCTATTTTTAGTCTTTGATTCAGTTTATACCCGTTTTCTGATTTCTTTATTTCCATGCCTAAATATTGAGCTACTTCCCCAAGGTCCTTTAATGCAAATTCTTTCTTTAAAGATTTTATTATGTCTTCAATCGTTTCGTTTTCACCGCCTATCAAAATGTCGTCAACATACACTATTACGTAAGTTGAAGTTTTGCTCTCTTTTCGTGTATATAGACATGAGTCCACGGTGCTTTGTTGAAAGTTTAAATTTTTTAAAGATTGTGCGATTCTTTTGTTCCAAGTTCTGGCTGCCTGTTTTAGTCCGTAGATCGATTTTTTTAATTTACACACTTTGTTTTCTGAGTTTTTCTCAATGTACCCCTCCGGTTGTTTCATATAAATTTCGTCTTCTAACTCAACGTAGAGAAAGGCTGTGTCGATATCTACGTGTCGCACGTTCAACTGCTTATGTGCGGCTACTGTCAAAAATGTTCTCACAGTTGTTTGTGACACTACTGGGGCGAAAGTCTCGTCATAGTTTTCCCCATATTTTTGACTAAACCCTTTGGCTACTAAACGTGCTTTGTACTTTTGATTGTTTCCGTAACTGTCTAATTTCTTTTTGAATATCCATTTGCAACCTATAACCTTTTTGTTAGGTGGAGGATCCACTAATTCCCATGTGTTGTGTTGTCTCAGCGAATTGATTTCCGCTTGTGTGGCTTTAAGCCAATTTTCCTTTTCTTTGGGATTATTTATTTCCAATATTTCATTCCAACTAGTGGGTTCTGTCATATCATCATTTTTTACATAACAGGCATATCTGTCTGGTGGTACTCCCCTGTTCGATCTTTCAGATCTTCTTGGTTCATTGGTCGGTTGTTTGGACGTGGTTGGTTCTTCGGTTGTGTTGTTTATCTCTGTTTCAATGTAATGTTTGTCGTCATATGAGTTTTCTGTCTCTTTATTTTCTTTTAGGTTAATTTTGCTATTTTCTATGAATTTCACTGTTCTGCCAATTACAATTTTATTTTCTTTAGTGTATACGCGATATCCTTTTGAGTTGTTATCGTATCCTACAAAAATCCCTTCCTGAGCCCTGTCGTCCAATTTTCCTCGATGTTGTTTATTCACGTATACGTAAGCTTTGCATCCGAATGTTCGCAAATAGTGTAAATTTGGTTTGCGATTAAACCATAGCTCAAATGGGGTTTTATTTGTCGATCTTGTTGGTAAGCGATTCTGTAAATGATTCGCGGTGTTAATTGCTTCTCCCCAAAATTTTTGTGGCAGATCTGCTTCTCTGAGTAGGCTTCTAGTCATGTCTAATAGCGACCTATTTTTTCTCTCCGCAATGCCATTTTGGCTCGGGCAATACGGCACGGTTAATTGATGTTTAATACCCCTTTTTCTTAGGTAATCCTCTATCCCACTATTTATGTACTCTCCCCCGTTATCCGATCTTATTGCTTTCGGATATATCCCGAACTGGTTTCGAACCATAGCTATATAGTCGATTAGTTTATCCTGTACTTCATCTTTATGTTTTAACAAGTATATTACAGTAAATCTAGAGTAGTCGTCAATGAAAGTTACAAACATTGTTTTACCACCTATTGTGGGGGTTCCTATCGCTGTGCATACGTCCGTGTGCACTAGATCGAGTACTCTACCTGTTTTATTTCTATACACTGTTTTGGGATAGGGAGCATCGCTTGTTTTTGTTTGTATGGATGTTTCGCATGTTGTTCCATGATTGCAATTATTTAGTTTTATGCCATAGGCTAAATCATCTTTAACCATTTCCTTTATGGAATTATAATTTCTATGTCCTAGGCGTTTGTGCCAAAGTTCCAGGCAGTCTTTATTTTTGCATTCACTAGGGGGCTCGGCCCCCTACGAGCTACGCTCGCCAACCCCCGTCCAGACACCGCAGACTCTAAATACACGCTAATTTGATCGGCTTTAAAAAGATTTCGAAAGATTGAATTATAATTTAAAAAACAGTGGCGATCTCCCTATAAACGAATTCATTTCTCTTTGATTGGGGAATTTTAACGCCAAATCCGCTGCGGCACTACTTGATTATCCTGTCGACCAATTTCGTCAAATTATATAAATCGCCAAACCACTCGCCAAATTATACAAATTGATATAATTTTTATTTTAAATAACGAAAGAACAAATAAATTCGTACAACATTAATAAAAACACAAATAAAACGTCGAAATAAAAATAACTTGATGACGTATACACGTGTAACAACATTTCAAAATAAGCTAATATAAAAGGAATTAAGTAAAGAGAGTCTTTGTCTCCTGGTATTTTTTAACAAAGCGAAAAGAAAGTTCTTTTAAATGAGACATTTTAAATTAATTCTCAAAATATCAAATAAATGTCTAGCGCAATTTCTAAATTTAAACTTTTTTGCAATATTATTTTGTGTTCATGTTATGTAATAACTATAATGTGACGTAAATATGACGTAATTTATCCTAAGACTTCTAACGCATGTTAATGAATTTATTATTTTACAATATCCTTTCTCTTCTAAAATTCACGTGTATACTTTTTATGACGTAATTTTTAATAAGTTCCTGCTTTTTATACGTAATTATTTAATTCTAATTTGAAAGTTTTTTTCCTGTTTATAATAGTCACGTGTAAATAAATTTTTAATTTGAAGCAAACATTATTGCTTGCGCTTTTTATACAGTTGGCAACAGTTTAAATTAGTACAATTTTCTGAAATCTGTAAAAAATATCTCTAGAAATGCTGAAAATTTGAATTTAAAATAGAAATAAAACCTGAAAAAATGAGTCAAAATAAAAAAAGTCCTTCCGGCCAGTGCCGGGAGGAAGAGGTAGCTTTCATAATCCTTATTTAAAAAAACCAACTTATATCATGCAAACACACGAAGCTCAATTTAATGGAAACCGAATATAGGAGATTCAATGCTAATTTTTTATCAATATAATGAATGAGAATTTCGCGAAATTAGTCAGCTTTATCCAAGCTGCTTTTCTTTAAAGTAACTTATATTTGGCTGCCAAATTCGGCAATTTTTTAAAGTGCCTGTCATTTTAAGACAACATGGTGGATGAGGCTAAGCAGTGAACTTGGTCAAGACCTTAGTATATGCTGTGCACATGCTCACTCACATCGTAATCGGTTAATATATAGGAGTGCTGTCGCATGCAAAAAATCAGATTTTTCAAAATGCCACCCACAATAGAAATTGAAACTGCTATATCTGAGCCATTTTTTAAGGTAAAGACAAACAAAAAATGCTCCTGAATCCTTATATCAAAATCAAATACTTAAGAAAGAAACCTTTTTCAATTTCTAATTTTTTTGCACCTCACTTTAAATATATATATATTTTTTAATTTAATAGCCGCCATTTTGAAACAAGATGGCTGATGAATCTGGCCAGCGAACTTGGTCGAAGTGTTGATGTATACTATCCACATGCCTTCTTACATCGAAATAGGCGAATACGTGTGTTATCGCATGACAAATGCAAGATCGTTTCAAAATGTTAGCCATGCTAGAAATTCAAAGTGCTATAAATCAACCATTTTTTAAGATATCAACAAAAGAACAAATTTTCAGAAACAAAAACTGCTCCGGAATCTTTGTATCAAGGCCAAACACATAAAAAAAAATCTTTTTCATTTTCCAATTTTTCAATACCTCATTTTGAATTTTAAATTTAATTTTTTTAAATGGCAACCCTTTTGAAACAAGATGGCGAATGAAGCTGGCCAACGAACTCGGTCGAGACATTGGTATGTACTATGTACAGACCAAGTTACATCCAAATAGGTTCATAAATACGCCTGTTATCGCGTGACAAAAATCAGGTCGTTTTAAAATGTCAGCCACAAGAGAAATTCAAAATGCTATTACTCAGCCATTTTTTTTTAGATATAGACGAAAGAAAAACTGTTCCGGAATCTTTGTATTAAGGTCAAACACATACAAAAAAAATCTTTTTCATTTTCCCATTTTTTGGTATCTCATTTAAATTTTTTTATTTTTTAATTTTTTTAAATGGCCGCCATTTTGAAACAAGATGGCGGATGAAGCTGGACAACGAACTCGGTCGAGATATTTGTATGTACTATGTACACACCAAGGTACATCCAAGTCGGTTCATAAATACGCCTGTTATTACGTGAGAAAAATCAGGACGTTTCAAAATGTCAGCCACGCTAGAAATTCAAAATGCTATAACTCAGCCATTTCTTAAGATATAGACGAAACAAAAACTGCTCCCGAATCTTTTTATCAAGGTCAAACACATAAGAAGAAAATATTTTTTCAATTTTCAATTTTTGGTACCACATTTCAAATTTAAATTTTTCTTAAAAATTTAAATGGTCGCCATTTTTAAACAAGATGGCGGGTGAAGCTGGCCAACGAACCCGGTCGAGACATTGGTATGTACTATGTATAAACGAAGTTACATCCAAATCGGTTCATAAATACGCCTTTTATCGCGTGACAAAATTTAGGACGTTTCAAAATGTCAGCCACGCTAGAAATTCAAAATGCTATAACTCAGCCATTTTTTAAGATATAGACGAAACAAAAACTGCTC
This sequence comes from Maratus speciosus, assembly GCA_963932465.1. Classification (NCBI taxonomy): domain Eukaryota; kingdom Metazoa; phylum Arthropoda; class Arachnida; order Araneae; family Salticidae; genus Maratus; species Maratus speciosus. Next base: position 230,261,932 of record OZ010798.1, on the reverse strand, counting down.
CGAAATCTTTGTATAAAGGTCAAATACATAAGAAAAAATATTTTTCCATTTTCAATTTTTTGGTACCACATTTCAAATTTTAAATTTAAAAAAAAATTTTAAATGGCCGCCATTTTGAAACAAAATGGCGGATGAAGCTGGCCACCGAACTCGGTCGAGAGATTGGTATGTACTATGTACACACCGAATTACATCCAAATCGGTTCATAAATACGCCTTTTATCGCATGACAAAATTCAGGACGTTTCAAAATGTCAGCCACGCTAGAAATTCAAAATGCTATAACTCAGCCATTTTTTAAGATATAGACGAAACAAAAACTGCTCCGGAATCTTTGTATAAAGATCAAATACATAAGAAAAAAATATTTTTCCATTTTTAATTTTTTGATACCACATTTCAAGTTTTAAATTTTTTTAAAAATTTTAAATGACCGCCATTTTGAAACAAAACGGCGGATGAAGCTGGCCAACGAACTCGGTCGAGACATTGGTATATACTATGTACACACCGAATTACATCGAAATCGGTTCATAATTACGGGAGTTACAGTGTGACATAAGTCAGATATATATATATATATATATATATATATATATATATATATATATATATATATATATATATATATATATATATATCAATTTTGAACGGAGGGTGGTTTCGGGGTCTGGGGGTCATGATCGATGAAAATATACCAAAATTTTTTGAAATCGCTTTCCTCCGAACGGCTGCAATAGGTAGCTTTTAGGTAGCTTTCTTTACAAAAAAGCTACCTATTGCAGCCGTTCGGAGGAAAGCGATTTCAAAAAATTTTGGTATATTTTCATCGATCATGACCCCCAGACCCCGAAACCACCCTCCATTCAAAATTGATATATATATATATATATATATATATATATATATATATCTGACCTATGTCACACTGTAACTCCCGTAATTATGAACCGATTTCGATGTAATTCGGTGTGTACATAGTACATACCAATGTCTCGACCGAGTTCGTTGGCCAGCTTCATCCGCCGTTTTGTTTCAAAATGGCGGCCATTTAAAATTTTTAAAAAAATTTAAAACTTGAAATGTGGTACAAAAAAATTAAAAATGGAAAAATATTTTTTTCTTATGTATTTGACCTTTATACAAAGATTCCGGAGCAGTTTTTGTTTTGTCTATATCTTAAAAAATGGCTGAGTTATAGCATTTTGAATTTCTAGCTTGGCTGACATTTTGAAACGTCCTGAAATTTGTCACGCGATAAAAGGCGTATTTATGAACCGATTTGGATGTAATTTGGTGTGTACATAGTACATACCAATCTCTCGACCGAGTTCATTGGCAAGCTTCATCCGCCATTTTGTTTCAAAATTGCGGCCATTTAAAATTTTTTTAAAAATTTAAAATTTGAAATGTGGTACCAAAAAATTAAAAATAGAAAAATATTTTTTTCTTATGTATTTGACCTTTATACAAAGATTTCGGAGCAGTTTTTGTTTCGTCTATATCTTAAAAAATGGCTGAGTTATAGCATTTTGAATTTCTAGCGTAGCTGACATTTTGAAACGTCCTGAATTTTGTCACGCGATAAAAGGCGTATTTATGAACCGATTTGGATGTAACTTCGTTTATACATAGTACATACCAATGTCTCGACCGGGTTCGTTGGCCAGCTTCACCCGCCATCTTGTTTAAAAATGGCGGCCATTTAAATTTTTAAGAAAAATTTAAATTTGAAATGTGGTACCAAAAATTGAAAATTGAAAAAAATATTTTCTTCTTATGTGGTTGACCTTGATAAAAACATTCGGGAGCAGTTTTTGTTTCGTCTATATCTTAAGAAATGGCTGAGTTATAGCATTTTGAATTTCTAGCGTGGCTGACATTTTGAAACGTCCTGATTTTTCTCACGTAATAACAGGCGTATTTATGAACCGACTTGGATGTACCTTTGTGTGTACATAGTACATACAAATATCTCGACCGAGTTCGTTGGCCAGCTTCATCCGCCATCTTGTTTCAAAATGGCGGCCATTTAAAAAAATTAAAAAATAAAAAAATTTAAATGAGATACCAAAAAATTGGAAAATGAAAAAGATTTTTTTTTGTATGTGTTTGACCTTAATACAAAGATTCCGGAACAGTTTTTCTTTCGTCTATATCTAAAAAAAAAATGGCTGAGTAATAGCATTTTGAATTTCTCTTGTGGCTGACATTTTAAAACGACCTGATTTTTGTCACGCGATAACAGGCGTATTTATGAACCTATTTGGATGTAACTTGGTCTGTACATAGTACATACCAATGTCTTGACCGAGTTCGTTGGCCAGCTTCATTCGCCATCTTGTTTCAAAAGGGTTGCCATTTAAAAAGAATTAAATTTAAAATTTAAAATGAGGTATTAAAAAATTGAAAAATGAAAAAGATTTTTTTTATGTGTTTGGCCTTGATACAAAGATTCCGGAGCAGTTTTTGTTTCTGAAAATTTGTTCTTTTGTTGATATCTTAAAAAATGGTTGATTTATAGCACTTTGAATTTCTAACATGGCTAACATTTTGAAACGATCTTGTATTTGTCACGCGATAACACACGTATTCGCCTATTTCGATGTAAGAAGGCATGTGGATAGTATACATCAACACCTCGACCAAGTTCGCTGGCCAGATTCATCAGCCATCTTGTTTCAAAATGGCGGCCATTAAAATATATATATATATTTAAAGTGAGGTGCAAAAAAATCAGAAATTGAAAAAGGTTTCTTTCTTAAGTATTTGATCTTGATATAAGGATTCAGGAGCATTTTTTGTTTGTCTTTACCTTAAAAAATGGCTCAGATATAGCAGTTTCAATTTCTATTGTGGGTGACATTTTGAAAAATCTGATTTTTTGCATGCGACAGCACTCCTATGTATTAACCGATTCCGATGTGAGTGAGCATGTGCACAGCAATTACTAAGGTCTCGACCAAGTTCACTGCTTAGCCTCATCCACCATGTTGTCTTAAAATGACAGGCACTTTAAGAAATTGCCGAATTTGGCAGCCAAATATAAGTTACTTTAAAGAAAAGCAGCTTGGATAAAGCTGACTAATTTCGCGAAATTCCCATTCATTATATTGATAAAAATTTGTATTGAATCTCCTATATTCGGTTTCCACTAAATTGAGCTTCGTGTGTTTGCATGATATAAGTTGGCTTTTTTTAAATAAGGATTATGAAAGCTACCTCTTCCTCCCGGCACTGGCCGGAAGGACTTTTTTGTAAAGAAAGCTACCTAAAATGCTATAACTCAGCCATTTTTTAAGATATAAACGAAACAAAAACTGCTCCCGAATCTTTTTATCAAGGTCAAACACATAAGAAAAAAATATTTTTTCAATTTTCAATTTTTTGGTACCACATTTCCAATTTAAATTTTTCTTAAAATTTTAAATGGCCGCCATTTTTAAACAAAATGGCGGATGAAGCTGGCCAACGGACTCGGTCGAGACATTGGTCTGTACTATGTATAAACGAAGTTACATCCAAATCGGTTCATAAATACGCCTTTTATCGCGTGACAAAATTCAGGACGTTTCAAAATGTCATCTTCGCTAGAAATTCAAAATGCTATAACTCAGCCATTTTTTAAGATATAGACAAAACAAAAACTGCTACGGAGTCTTTGTATAAAGGTCAAATACATAAGAAAAAAATATTTTTCCATTTTTAATTTTTTGGTACCACATTTCAAATTTTAATTTTTTTAAAAATGTTTAAATGGCCGCCATTTTGAAACAAAATGGCGGATGAAGCTGGCCAACGAACTCGGTCGAGACATTGGTATGTACTATGTACACACCGAATTACATCCAAATCGGTTCATAAATACGAGAGTTACAGTATGACATATGTCAGATATATATATATATATATATATATATATATTGATATATATATATGTATATATATATATATATATATATATATATATATATATATATCAATTTTGAACGGAGGGTGGTTTCGGAGTCTGGGGGTCATGATCGATGAAAATATACCAAAATTTTTTGAAATCGCTTTCCTCCGAACGGCTGCAATAGGTAGCTTTTTGTAAAGAAAGCTACCTAAAATTAATGCAATCTGCACTCCGGCAAATTCTAACGCATAAAATGATCTAAAAATGATTACACTGCCATGTCTAGTTTTTGCTGCTATAAAACTTTTTTAGTGGAACGATTTTGTCCAACTTTAGCATTAAATAACTCTTAAAATAATTCTTCGATTTGAAAACCGTCTGCATCAGCGTATTTATCAAATATTTCTGTATAAAACCACCGATTTTCATATTTTTGTATGCATTATTTTTGTTAATATTAACGAAGAAAGGCCTCCGGTCACAAAAAAATCAAAACCGGCGGCGGCGGCGGCGGCGGCGGCGGTGACAGCGGTAGTTACTTTTTTTTAGAATAGAGAGATATGCCATATTTACTATATTCCTATCAGCATTTTCTAATAATTCAACTTCGTATAGGTTATTTTTCATTTTTGCCTCCAAGTAGATGGGATCATTCTGGCCATTAAAACACAATTAATATAATAATATAGGTAATTGCTTACCTTTATCTTTCTTCAGCAGCAATATTCCTCATTTTTCGGCTTGGTGCACATTTTTAACTTCAGTGGGTAATCCATTTATTACGAAGCTAAAGTGTTGTTAAAAAAAGGTGTTGGTTAAATGTATTATATTATTTATATTTAATCCACACTTGAAACTTGATCACTTTCGTTATAGAGAATTATATTAAAATTTTGACTTTACATTTTAAATTAATGCGTTACATACAGCTGCCTTTTGCAGCAACAAATTAAATATTACATGTTTCTCTTTTGAGATAAAATGGGCAACTAACTTAATAATAAAAAGAGGTTTTTTTTGAGTCAGAGTTCTTTTGATGATGTCAGACAGCTGCAGCATTCGTGGGTTGATATTAAAACAAATTTCGCGAACATATTTCACATATTAATATCATTGTTTATCTTGAGTAGGATGATTTAGCAATAATCGGAAAGTTTGTTTATTGTAGAATGATTTATTATTACTTAATGTATTTATTTATGTGTTCAAATGTTTGTATTCTTGAATTGCTTCCTGTTTTGAAATCAGTTAATGATATCTAAGATGATTATGAATTGATTTACTGCTACTAAATTAGTTCAAGTATTTTAAAGTGTTATGTCCTTGAAAGTTATTGCTTGTATAATGTTTCTAAAGTAGTTTACTGTTCATATCTGAGAGGGTTATGAATCCATCAGTATGTTTATATTTCGTTAAAACGCGTTGCTTGATTAATTTACTATTTTTCATAATTACTATTTTTCAGTAGTTTTCTTATGCTGCTTTTAGAGGTGATGTCTATGATATTAAAGATCAGATTACCAAAAATTTAGCGTATTTTAAAGCAAAATGGAAAAAAAAAGTCATGACCTATGCAAAAATAGAAAAAAAAGAGACAATTTTACTTAACAATTTTATTAAAAAAATAAACTATTTATATTATTTCAAATCTTATCCTTAATTTACTAAAATATACAACAAAGAACGTCAGTAAAAAATAAGTTTTGGGATTTTAAAAAGTGAGAAAAATGAATTTAGAGATTGTAACCCTGTATCATTTAAAGGGAAATGGCGGTACAAAAAAGCCTTTTAGATATATTTATATTCACATATGTTCATATATTCACATATTCAGTTATAACTTGGCAAGAATATACTAAATACATTTTAAGCAAAAATTTGAAAATTGATATTTTCGATAATTTTAGGCAAATGAATAGTGACAAGTCCTTTGTTAAAACTTCAGAACTTTTAATATCAGCCTGCAGCAAGATATGTTTTAAAGTTATTTTATCTTTTATTCGATTATTCATGAGCAAATTATCCGGAATAATGTCAATCCTTTCCACACGTGTTCTCTGTTGCTACGTGAAGGCAAGTTGGTAGAAATGATGATAAGGTATGATTCAACTTTACATAAATCTGACACAAATTCTCACATTCTAAGGTTATTATCAAGCTCCGAATTAGACATCTCTTAAATTTTCTCTTAAATTTTTCCGATATCTGCTTTTCAAGCGCTGAGAAACTCGTGCGTCCATTCCGTAGATAAGCGAAAAGGTACCACGAAAAGGATTAAATTGGAAGAAAGATAAGCAGGGGGATATTTATCTCACACGGCAAAAAATAAAATATATAAAACAAGTCGAAAAATTGCACGTTAAACATGACAAATATGACTCGTATGACAAACATGATTCGTACTATAACTAGTTTTATAAATACAGGTATCCCTCGACTTACGTAAATTCGCACTTACGTAAGAAATTTCGAAAATTACATTTATGAACCTACTAGCGCGTTTGATACGCATTAATAATTCACTTTTGATAATTGTTTTATAAATAAAATATGCAGATAAAAACCACAACAATAATATCGTTTTATATATTAGATAGAGTTATCCCAACATTTTTATTGGGATATACAATCAAATCTTTAACAAAACAAACACAAATCTGATTAAAATGAGCAAAAAAAAAAAAAAAAAAAAAAAAAACTCCGTTTAACCGTTACAATTTTGTTAGCTGAATTCAAGCCATAACGAAATCTAATTTTAAAGTAAGTTTACGTAAGTCGAGGGATGCCTGATTCAGATCTTGGTGTTACAGCTATTGCATTCCTATTCAAAAATGCATGAATGCAAAGTTTATTACGAATATATACATTAAATTCCGTAATGCGGAAATAACACTACTCCATCTTAAATAGGACGTCATCGCCATGGTAACCTAGAGTCATGACCTATCATGGGATATCGTTGAATTAATGACGTATGATAGGAATTAGTAGAATGAAGAAAACTTTTAATAATATTTTCTTAAGTTTTGATTCGATTTTCATGCAATTTGAAATGCCTCGACAAAATTCTTCAACGATTCTATATATTAAATTTCAAAACATTCGGTTGGGTAGTTTTTGCACTGTTATATGCGGACAGACGCACAGACAGACGCACAGACAGACGGTCGGACCAGACGAAGACTATAGGTGCTACGTATTTATATAGTTACAAACGCACCTAAAAAAGTACAAACAATCTATTTTTATTTTTAGGGACGATTTTTAACACTTTCCAATATATTTGAAAGACATTTATGAATTCTGTTTGTCTGTTCGTCTGTTTGTCCGACTTCTAACTCTCGTAAATAAACTTGGATTGCTGTGTAATTGATATATGTTATTAAGGTTTACTGTGGAATGTTTGGTATTGAAAATGAAGTATTCATGGTTCATTGACAGGGAAACTCAAAAGAATTCCGTTACAGTATGTTCTATGGGGGGGAAAAGCGTTTGCAATGTATTTTAATGATGTTACTCTATTTCAAGTACAGTAGAACCTCGATTATCCGAAGTAATTGGGACCGACCCTCTTTCGGAAAATCGAAATTTTCGGATAATCGAGAATGCTTCAATTTTAATATTAAGGAGAAATATATGTGCTATTTCTTATTATGGTAAGAAGTGCTTAATAAAAATAAAGCAATAGCAAAAAAGAAATAAGAATAAATTACCTAAACTTTAATTTTGAAATTAAATACCTTTTACATACATCACAAGGGTTTGAAAAAATGTTTTGTTTATCGCAGTTTCGATTGTCTTTGCTTTGAAGCTCTATCACGGAGTTTTTTAATGTTATTAGTTCACCAGTCTCACAGTCTTTCTACTGCTCCAGCTATGCTAAACCTTGTGCTAAACCTTGTGCAAAACATTCAAAAGCTTCAGAATTGCTAATTTGTTCGTTTTCTTAATTCCACCCCGCAGCTTACGGGAGCTCAAATTAAATTCTAAGGAACTCAGGGGGATCGAAAATATTTATATGTACTCGTAATTCGGGTTGGGTTGGGTTGATTGTTTACGGCCAATTATCTGCACGAGGGATATAGGCCCGAGGGGGAGTGCCTTCCGTGGAGGTCTTTTTAAGGGAACCTAATCCGTATTAACGCATGAAAATCCACGGTTCGAAGAAAACCACGAAAACTCCGAACGATTAGGCCGACGGGCGCGATTGGGTTCGAACCCAGCACCTCCCGTCTACCAGCTTCGAGAGCAGAACCTCTCAGCCACTGGTAAGGCACTCGTAGTTCGGAAAGGACTGCTTTCACACAAGGAATATGATAGTTTAAAAAAAAAACGCTGTCAAAATGGATTTTGCACTCAAGAAATGTGATAATAATAAAAAAAAGCTTTAAAAAGGATTTCGGTTAATCGAGAGTTTCGGTTAAAAGAGTTTCGGATAAAAGAGGTTCTACTGTATTTTGAAATTGATCGCTGAGGTACACTTCAAGAGGCTTACTGTGGAATATGATATGCTTTATACTCATTCCTTTATATTATGCACTTTATGATTTATTTACAGGGGAACACAAAATAATTCGTTACAGGTACAGTAGAACCTCGATTATCCGAAGTAATTGGGACCGACCCTCTTTCGGAAAATGTGCTCTGTTTCTTATTATGGTAGCGAGTGCTTAATAAAAATAAAACAATAGCAAAATAGAAACAAGAATAAATTATCTGAATTTTAATTTTGAAATTAACTACTTGTTACATCTTTCACGAGGGTTTGAAAAAGTTTTTTTTTGTCGCAGTTTCGATTGCTTTTGATTTGCAGCTCTATTACGAAGTTTTTTAATACTATTAGTTCACCAGTATCACAGTCTTTCCGCTCCTCCAGCGAAGCCAAAACCCTTTGCAAAACATTCAAAAGCTTCAGAATTGTTAATTTGTTCGTTTTCTTCGCCCACATTGCTGTCCTCTTCTTCGCTTTGATCAATGTGATAGTAAAAAAATAGCTTTAAAGATGGGTTTTGCGTAAAAGGAATGTGATAATAAAAAAAATAAATAAAAATAAAAAATAAAAAATAAAGAGAGAGAGAGAGAAAAGCAAGCTTTAAAAATGGATTTCGGTTAACCGATAGTTTCGGTTAAAAGAGCTTCGGATAAAAGAGGTTCTACAGCACTGTCTATGAGAGATAATTGCTTGAAGTGCGTTTTCAGTTGTGGCATGCGTTTTTAAATTTAACTAATTTGTTGTACAGTATTTAGTATAATATAAATTTTATAGGTAGATTCTATACAGGGATGCACAAAAACTTCAAGTACAATTTCGCTAATTGACGGAAATTCTCGAAAAGGAATTTTCAGCTGTGGTATGTGTTTCCCAACTAGTGTTGCCATGTTTCCGGGGTGAATAAGGACTTCAAATGCTCTGGACACCACTAATTTCTTACAGTTTATTTCGTCATATTTAATCGCAGATAATTCTGCCATTAGATACGGCGAAGAAAATTATTTTAAAGTACTGTTGTCCAGAGTATTTGTTTCCCGATTTACGCGGGACGAATGGCAACACTATTCCTAACTGAACTATGCAGTAGCATATTATGCACTAATTATACAAATCTATAGATCATATTCAAAACTTCACAAAAAAATTTGAATACTTTTCTGACTAAAAACGATAATTTTTGAAATTGAGTTTTCAAATGTGTTATGTCGCATAACATTTTTAGTCAGAACCGTTACCATTACCGTTTTTAGTCAGAAAAGTATTCAAATTCTTTTGTGAAGTGCTGTTATGCGTTTTCCAAATTTTGTTTTGGGATACAGTTTTTTTCATCTTATTAAGGGGACCGGGAAAGCCCTATCCCCGCCATGTTAAATTCACCAAATTTATGTATCTTTTTCTCAGAAATGGTGAAAGATAGAGGTCTAGATTTTTTAGAGTAGTTAAAATAATATGATTTGCGTATTTTAACAGACCATTTCCTTTCTAAGTGAAACTCAAAATTAATTATTAATTATTTATTGAAAGTTATTGAATATTATTAATTATTAATTATTTATTATCCTTAAGTCCCCATGTTAAAGTATACAATATATCATAATATAAATATTAAATAAAAATCTGAGTTCTTAAGTTTAATAGATATTGAAAAAAAGGAACATAAACATGAAAAATCCAAGTTTTCAGGAAAAGTCAATTAAAGATTTAAATGACCATTAAGCTGTGAAGTACTCTTAAAAGGAATGATTAATTTCAATACTTATTTTTTTATATGTAAACATGTGTGACACATCGTTGGAAAGATAAAAGTTTAAACTATTTAATGATATAAAAGAGTAAAAATCGATTTTTTAGTTGAATTTTGCTTTCTTGGTCCCCTTAAAGGGGAAGTTTTGTTACATAAAATATGCTCCAGAGACGATTTTTCTTTCTTCTTTTTATTCATTGATGAGGTTTGTAGTAGGAAAAGCTTATGGTGATGTTATAGTACAGAAAGTAAAGAATTTTTCCGGAATAAATTCATATAAAACAGAATTTTATCTTATTGATAGAAATTGTTAAAGCTGTTGGTCAGTGAGATCTTAAATTCCCATTGCAGGGCTGGCACAGGCGACTATTTTTGTATTCTGTTTGCACCAGTATTTTTTAAATATAAATTTTGAAGTATATTTCTCTTGCAAATGTTGTCAAAGTGTGTGTTAAGGTTTTCTGTTTTGAGAAAGTGGTGGCAGTTAAAATTTAAAAATAGTCGCATATGTCAGCCCTGCGAAATGAATCGTCGAGTCTTATAAACATTATAATTACCAATGGGGAGCCTAAATTACCTATGGAATTACCCCTTTTTTAATCTTAGGCATTTAAGTAATATTTTGATCTTAGTTTAATCTTAGTTTAATCTTAGTTGATCTTAGTATTTAAAAAGCTTTATTAAAAATATACAAATGTAATCTTATAAGTGTTAATTCCTAAAACAATATTTCATGTAATTTTTGCTTCTAAAAACTATACATAGGAATTTAATCCTTTTTAGATCATTTTATACATTAAAAGTTCGCGATGAGCAGACTGCATTTATTTTTTTTTAATTTGATTCATTTGTCGAAGATTTATTTCCATTTTATATTCAAAATTTCAGCATTTCGAGAAATATTTTTTACATCTTTTTAGAAAAGGGTATTATTTTAAATTACTGCCAATTTTTAAAACAGCAACAAAGAATAATATTTCCTTCAAATTAAAAATTTATTTACACATGACTGTTATGATGTAATCGGTAGTATTTCTTAAGAAATATATCTAAAAACCTCAACAACAATAAACAAGAAAGGAAAATCAAGTGCTAAGCATTGATTGTGGAACAGTTTCAACACATTCAGGATAGAATAACAAAATTCCACTGTTTAATAAGATGAAAGATGATACAACAAATAAAAAGAAAAGTGCCCAGTTAAACTGATGGCATTGAGCTCACAGGCTATTCACACTAATTGTGTATTATACTCTTATTTCAAAGAATAATGCCCTTCGAAAAACAAATTAAAGGGGATTAGCTCCATTTCTCCCCTTTATATTTAACAAATGAACGTCCAAATCTAATCAGGGAAGCTTCTTAACATAATAAACGGGTATACCAAATTCGAAGCAAATCAGATAATTCTGCATGAAAAAAAAAACATATCGCTAAATTAAGTGGGATCTAACCCCCCTTTCCCCCTTTATACTTAACTAATGAACCTCCAAATCTAATCAAGAAGGCTCCTAATCAGAATGAACATAGAAAAAAAAAAGTAAATTGGATAATTCTGCATGAAAATCCATTTACCTAAATTAAGGGGAGGTGACTTGCCCCCCCCCCCCTTTCCCCCTTTTATACTTAACCAATGAACCTCCAAATCTAATGAAGGAAGCGCCATATCGGAATAAACCGGTATGTCAAATTTGAAGCAAATCGAGTAATTCTGCATGAAAAGCTCATTTATCTAAATTAACCGGGGGGGGGGGGACTAACCCCTCTTTCCTCCTTTATATTTAACTGATGAGCCTCCAAATTGAGTCAAGGAAGCTCTTTAACATAATAACCCGGTATACCAAATTTGGAGCAAATCGAATAATTTTGCATGAAAAAACCGTTTATCAAAATTAAGAGGGGGTGGGGGGGGGGCTAGCCCTCCTTTCACCCCTTTATACTTAACCAACGAACCCCCAAAATTAATCAGGGGAGCGCCTTATCAGAATGAACCTAGAAAATTTTTTTGAAGCAAATCGGATGTTTCTATCAAGAGCTATCGCGTTACGTACGTACATATATCCGTACATACATACAGAACAGGCGGGCACATTAGCTCTCAGGCTTTGATAGCCTGTGAGCTAAAAACCGCTGTGGCGTATGTATCTAGACCCGTAGTCTAAAGTTTAATGTTGTTGAGAAAAACAAATGATCAAAGACAAAGCGAATATACCGGGTGTTCCAAAAATGACGGTTCTATTTAGAGAATGAATTTTAAAAATCGGAAAGCAATATAAATGCATCGCTTGCTGCAATGTATTCCCGAAAACAGCAAATTTTGAGAAACAGAATGATATTTAAATAATATCAATGTAATATAAAAACAAGTCGGAAATTGTATGTCAGAGTTGGCAAATGAGGTGCATTCGTATTGTAACTAGTTTTATAAATATTCAGATCTTGGTGCAATAGCTGTTGCACTCTTATGCAATGAGGCATGAATACAAAATTTATTACGATTGTATATATTAAATTCAGTAATACGTAAATAATAGGGCTCCATCTTAAATAGTATGCCATTACCATGGCAACCTAGAATCATTACCCATCATAGGATATCACTGAATTAATGACGTATGGTAGGATTTATTAGAATGAAGAAAACTTTTAATAATATCATTTTAACTTTTGATTCGATTTTCATATAATTTGAAATGACTCGACAAATTTCTGAAACGATTATATGCATTAAATTTCAAAACATTCGACTGGTTAGTTTTTTTGCTATTATATGTGGACAGACAGAAGAAAGACCAAACAACGACTATAGGTGCTACGCATTTATATAATTACGATCGCACCTAAAAATGAAAAGCAATATAAATGCATCGTTTGCTGCAATGTATTTCTAAAAACAGCAAATTTTGAGAAATAGAATGATATTTAAATAATATCAATTTAATATAAACTAGCTGTTTAACCCGTTCTACGCACGGGAGTTCATGTTCAATAACTATTCGATTTATAGAAATATTTTTCCACTACTGTGCATTTTTTTAAAGAAATTTAATTTATCATGTTGCTATGGCAGCAGACGATAAAACGACATCTTTGGCATAAGGGAATAAATAGAATAAAAAGTTTTCTTGATGTTTGTGATATTTTTTTTCTTTATTTTTTTAAAAAAAGGTAATAATTAAACGCAATTAAATAATCTCTAACGATTTACATGCGAGGTAAAAGGATTATCGTACTAACCGACACAGCTTTTTAGTATTGCAGCGTGGTGTACGTAATGTGAATATCTCATATTGCACTAAACATTTAGAACTGGTTAGAAGTCGAATGATTACCGGTTAAACATTAAAAAACGCAAAAATTCGTCAAAAACATTAACAAAAATTTAAATTTTCGAATTTTTTGTCCCAGTTATTCGTGGGCCCCCTATCAGAAAACCGTGTGCCAAATTTCGTAGCCCCGTGCCCTGTAGTTTCCGAGTTTTTGAGGTTACGTAATTACGCGCACGGATTTTAATAGGGTAGTTGGCTGCAAAACGATTCAGTAATCTATACCGATTTCACTTTACTTTTAACGACTTTTAACAGAAATAGAACACTTCAGTTGCCACGATTAAAAAATTGGCACCAAAAACTATATAAAAAAATTATAAATGCAATTTAACAAATTACAACGACCATTTGGAAAATGATTTTTTCAAAGACTAAAATTTAAGACATAAAAAATCGCACGGAGTTGATCATACATTACGTACGCCATGGATTACATTTTTCGGTACTATAAATTTTTAAACTTCTACGGAGCTGGTCATACATTACGTACGCCATGGATTAAACATTAATATTCCTGGATCAATTTTAAATGGAATTTCATTCTTAAACTTCTAAACATCCCACAATATTACTTTTTACACCGTCGTATAGAAAAAAAAATGTACTTAAATGCAATTTGTTTGAAAGCTGTATCTCAATTTGTTTTTGAGTTATTAATTTTTTTTTTTTTTTTTTGTAGTTTTTATTACTTTTTTGTCATAGTGGCAACAGAAGTATCCATCTCTGTTGAAAGTAAAGGGAAAATACAGATTACTGTATAGACCAATGAGAAAACGAATAAAATGCGGATTCAACTAATAAAACGCTTCAGATATGTTTTTGATTTCCTACCCTGACGAGGACAATAACCATTTTTCCAAATGGTTAAGAAATTAATATCTCAAAAATAAATTGAGATACAGCTTTCAAACAAATTGCATTTAAAAGTATAATTTTTTCTCTATACGACGGTGTAAAAATTGAAAATGTGCGATGTTTAGAAGTTTAAAAATTTGCTGTAACGAAAATTGCAAAACCGAAATTTCATTTCAAATTTCAAAGTGTTGCCATTCGCAGAATGACGTATATGCGTTACACACAGATATGTTTGTCCTTTATAATATACATAGATACAACAGAAATAACATAATATAAATTTTCAAATAAACTCGTCATTTTTCGAACACATAGTATGTTTTCTCGATTTTTACGAGGTCATACATCAGTGGTTGTTTTCGACTTAAAACCGATAGCCCACCAGACTGCGCCATCCGAAATAGTAATAAGGATTTTTCTTCTAAAACACTTGCGGACAGAAATCAGATATTAGCAGCTATTTGCATTTTATCTATTCCAAAATCTCCGTCACACTTCTGACCATAGGTCTGCAGAGATATTAATCGGCCTTTGTCAGTGAATCACAAAGTTTTCACTCCTTTATCGGAGGGGATAAGCCAAAGGGTGATAAGTAACCAAGTTAAAAGTTTAGTAAACCAGAAGCTCAGAATTAAGTATTTACTTACAATGAAACTGAAGGGCAAGACCGAGTACAGAACCTCCGAAGGAATTACTCTGGTAAATATATATATTTTTTTGAAAGACTATTGTTTTTTAAATGGCACACATTTTTCCGGGTTGCGTTTGTAGCGCGAAAAATATTACTGCCATGCTTTTTTTTTACACTTTCGTACGTAGTTGAAAAGTGCTTATGAATTCGTTTTGTCTGTCTGTCTGTCCGATCTCTAATTCGCGTAAATAAAGTCAGATTGCCATGAAATTAATATATGTTGCAATATATGTAAGTAATCTAATGGTAAAAAATTTTTAATATTTTGAATAACTAATGTTTTTTATATTTTGAATAACTGATGTTTTTTTATATTTTGAATAACTAATGTTTTTTTTTTTTTTTATAAAACTCTGTATAAAAATTCACTTAAAAACATCAAACTAATTTAATATTTGCTTAAAGTGATAAAAAAAATTTAAAAGGCAAAAGAAAAAAAAAAAAAAACCTTTATTTACTCATATTCGACATGTTTCATTGCTCTGGCGGCAGGCAATATTATCAAGAATTACAAGTTGGAAATTGGACGTGAAACGTGGCAAATGAGGTGCGTTCGTACTATAAATAGTTTTATAAATATATTTTGCACTGCATATTGTACTGAATGTATATTTTAATGCACTTCATAAGTGCATATCCATTTCATTCTGTTCGAAAGGCTGTCACATCATTAAAATGCACTTGAAATAATTTTTTTCCATTGGCCATAATGTAACGGAAAACTTTTGACTGTCCCTGTCATCAAACTATACATACGATTTTCATAAAATTTGAAATGACTCGACAAAATTATGCAACAATTATGTATTTTAAATTTCAAACGATTCGGTTGGGTAATTTTTGCGCTGTTATATGCGAACGGATGGACAGACAGACGGGCGCACTAAACGACGACTATAGGTGCTGCGTATTTATATAATTAAAAACGCACCTAAAAATAATACATTTTTTTGAGAAAATATTTGTATTACATTAACTCTTGAGATTGTTGACGCCAGAGCAATGAAACATGTCGAATATGAGTAAATAAAGGTATTTTTTTTTGCCTTTTAAATGTTTTTTTATCACTTTAAGCAAATATTAGTTTATTTTTTTGTTAAATGGCACACATTTTTTCCGGATTGCGTTTGTAGCGCAAAAAAATATTATTGCAATGCTTTTTTTTTTGTAAATTATTTCAATTACTTTTTAACAAATTATTTTTTACAGTACTCATATTTCATCAAATAATTAATTTATTTATATTCTAATTGTACAGTCGTGGAAAAAGAAGTAAACACCCCTTACTAACTCTGCAACAATATATCATAGAAGAACGTTACTAACATTTTTCACTATTACGATGTCAGCTAATTCTTGTAATTCACTGGTCAATCAACATGTCCCTCGAATCTGCATCTCTTCCATATATACAGGCAAAATTTCACACCATTCTTGCGCAATGATGATGGTATGCTGAATGCTATCAAAACTAGCCTGCAATTAGCTAAAAAGTTCTGTTGTTTATAATAAGGTTTTATTTGCATATATTGTAATGCATCAAGTACCAACTTAATTGTTAATCATTGTACTATATAAAAGGTATCTTCAAAAGGTGACATTCAAAGCATTTTTGTTACAATGTACAGTCGTGGAAAAAAAAAAAAGTAAACATCCCCCGCTACTCTGTAAGAAATTATTGGTAGAAGAAAGTTACTGGTATCAAACGTTTGGAAATAAAGTCTACTTTTAAATGATGTATAGAAAATTTGCTTAGGGGCCATCTACATATCAAAACGAACCCAAACTTTGTTTTTTTCAATAGCAAGTTTGGTACCATAAATAAATTCTACACCCTTCAATTAGCATAAATACAAACTTTCACGAAATTCTTACGATTAGTTTCAGAGAAATTAATTATTTTAAAGTGAGCCTATTTTAAGGGCTGTATCCAAATTGAAGTTCGATACTCGATTGTTGAAATGCTACAGAATGGATATGTCGCTTCTATTAATGTATTATATTTTGCCAATATGACCAGTTCACTCACTTAATACGTTTTAACTATTGCTGGCCCAAATGTTTCAATAAAATGAGTAAAATATATTTTTTTTCAAATTATGCTTTCTGCACGTCCCCTTAAACCATCATTTTTACGTTTTTTAATCATAATTCGAAAACTACTTGAACGAAAAATTTGAAATTGATAATTCGCGTAAAGCAATAAGTAAATAATAAATATAAATCTATAAAAATAATTGTAGGTTGCAATTCATATTTTTTTCGAATATTAATTTCATAATTTATAATTCATATTATAAAAGTTTTAAAAATACAAATTCAGTGTATTTATATTTGAGATTTTTAGTATTATAACCACACAAAAAATATCACATTAGGATTACAATTTCAGGAGATATTTATAAAAATATGAAAATGTAATCTAACATTAGACGCTCTAAATTTTGAAAGTTTATTATTCAAAAAATGTATCATCCAAATGACTTCGTCTTTTTACTATTATAACCACACAAAAAATATCACATTAGGATTACAATTTCAGGCGATATTTATAAAAATATGAAAATGTAATCTATCATTAGAAGCTCTAAATTTTGAATGTTTATTATTCAAAAAATGTATCATCCAAATGACTTTAAATTTTATATTTGGTCTTTTTACTATTATAACCACACAAAAAATTTTCACATTAGGATTACAATTTCAGGAGATATTTATAAAAATATGAAAATGTAATCTAACATTAGACGCTCTAAATTTTGAATGTTTATTATTCAAAAAATGTATCATCCAAATGACTTTAAATTTTATATTTGGTCTTTTTACTATTATAACCACACAAAAAATTTTCACATTAGGATTACAATTTCAGGAGATATTTATAAAAATATGAAAATGTAATCTAACATTAGACGCTCTAAATTTTGAATGTTTATTATTCAAAAAATGTATCATCCAAATGACTTTAAATTTTATATTTGGTCTTTTTACTGTTATAACCACACAAAAAATTTTCACATTATGATTACAATTTCAGGAGATATTTATAAAAATATGAAAATGTAATCTAACATTAGACGCTCTAAATTTTGAATGTTTATTATTCAAAAAATGTATCATCCAAATGACTTTAAATTTTATATTTGGTCTTTTTACTATTATAACCACACAAAAAATTTTCACATTAGAATTACAATTTCAGGAGATATTTATAAAAATATGAAAATGTAATCTAACATTAGACGCTTTAAATTTTGAATGTTTATTATTCAAAAAATGTATCATCCAAATGACTTTAAATTTTATATTTGGTCTTTTTACTATTATAACAAAAAAAAATTATCACATTAGGATTACAATTTCAGGAAATATTTATAAAAATATGAAAATGTAATTTAGCATTAGACCCTCTAAATTTTGAATGTTTATTATTCAAAAAATGTATCATCCATATGACTTTAAATTTTATATTTGGTCTTTTTACTATTATAACCACACAAAAAATTATCACATTGGGATTATAATTTCAGGAGATATTTTAAAAATATGAAAATGTAATTTAACATTAGAAGCTCTAAATTTTGAATGCTTATAATTCAAAAACTTATCATCCAAATGATTTGAAATTTTATATTTGGTCTTTTTACTGTGATAACCATTAACTACACAAAAAATTATCGCATTGGGATTATAATTTCAGGAGATATTTTAAAAATATGAAAATGTAATTTAACATTAGAAGCTCTAAATTTTGAATGCTTATAATTCAAAAACTTATCATGCAAATGATTTGAAATTTTATATTTGGTCTTTTTACTGTGATAACCATTAACCACACAAAAAATTATCACATTGGGATTATAATTTCAGGAGATATTTTAAAAATATGAAAATGTAATTTAACATTAGAAGCTCTAAATTTTGAATGCTTATAATTCAAAAACTTATCATCCAAATGATTTGAAATTTTATATTTGGTCTTTTTACTGTGATAACCATTAACCACACAAAAATTATCACTTTGGGATTATAATTTCAGGAGATATGTAAAAATATGAAAATGTAATTTAACATTAGAAGCTCTAAATTTTGAATGCTTATAATTCAAAAACTTATCATCCAAATGATTTGAAATTTTATATTTGGTCTTTTTACTGTGATAACCATTAACCACACAAAAAATTATCACATTGGGATTATAATTTCAGGAGATATTTCAAAAATATGAAAATGTAATTTAACATTAGAAGCTCTAAATTTTGAATGCTTATAATTCAAAAACTTATCATCCAAATGATTTGAAATTTTATATTTGGTCTTTTTACTGTGATAACCATTAACCACACAATAAGTTATCACATTGGGATTATAATTTCAGGAGATATTTTAAAAATATGAAAATGTAATTTAACATTAGAAGCTCTAAATTTTGAATATTTATTATTCAAAAACTTATCATCCAAATGACTTTAAATGTTATATTTGGTTCTTTTTACTATGATAACCATTCACCACAGAAAAATTATCACATTAGGATTATAATGTCAGGAGATATTTATAAAAATATGAAAATGCAATTTAACATACATTTAACTCTACATTTTGTATGTTTATAATTCAAAAACTTATCATCCAAATCACTTTAAGTTTCATATCTAGGCATAGTTTGAACCGAAGATTTAAAATCCATTATCAAAATTAGGTTGTTGCCATTGAAAAAAAAAGCAAAGTGTTGCCTGGTTTTGATTTGTAGATGTCCCCCTAAGTAAATATTGTATACATAATTTAAAAGTAGACTTTTGTTTGGTACCAGTAACTTTCTTATACTAGTATAATTTGTTGCAGAGTTAGTAAGGGTATATACTTTTTTTTTCTCACGACTGTATGGTTAATCGGCGTCTAATGAAAGAGGTTTACAAACGTTAATTACGTATTAAAAGTAAACGTTAATTACAAGGTATTAATTACGTATGACAGAATTAATTAGAATTAAGAAAACTTTTTAAATATCTTTTTAAGTTTTGATTCTATTTTCGTAAAATTTGAAGTGGCAAATTCTGCAATGATTCTATATATTAAATTTCAAACCATTCGGTTGGGTTGTTTTTGCGCTGTTATATGTGGACAGAGGACGGACGGACCAGACAACGACTATAGGTGCTACATTTTTAACATTTTCAAACAAAGTTGAAAAGTGTTTATGCATTTGGTTTGTCTGTCCGCTCTAGCTCCCTTAAATATACTCGGATTTTCATGCAATTGATAAAGTTTATTTAGGGTCACCAAAGCATGTTTGGTTATTGTATACGAAGTATCTAGGATTAATAGTTCATTTACAGAGGCACTCAAAAGTATTCCATTACATTATGGTACATGAAGAAAAATCGTTTGCAGTGTATTTTAATGACATTACGCTATTTCAAATGTATTGAAACTGATATAAATCACTGAATTTCACTACGATCAAGTTAGAACAGGGCATTCATAGCATTTTTCATTCATTTACAGGGACACGCAAAAGAATTCGTTTACAGCACTGTCTTTGAGTAATAATTGTTGGAGTGTACGGTTTGAAATTCGGTATGCGCTTTTAAATTTAATTAATTTTTTCCTGTTACTCGTTATATATAAACTAGTATATAACCCCTTCAAAATTGACGAAATGTGAATGAAAAATCTTCAAAACACTCTTTAGATCATGGAGATAGAATATAGAGGAGAAGAATAAAGATAGGCCTTCAATCACAGGCTTATACCCCAAAATAGCACTCGGTTCGCGGGGCTGCTGCTCCCAACTTAAGCATCATGTGATTGTGATTTAGATGTAGTTTCAATTTTTGATTATAGATGGCAGCATCAAATATCCTTAGGTATTTTATTATTTTATTTCTGATATTTGAAAAATTCTACATGATCAATAAATATGAATGAAAATAAGAAACAATGCTCATTGACAAAGGTATAGGCACGGTTTTTTCTTTTTAATTTTAAGTTCATAACAAAAAACTTATCAAAATAGTTACATTTTCTGGTAACACTTAATCATGAAAATTGTAGATTACAAAAATATTTTTCTGACTTAAAAAGATGCATCATTTTATGATTTTTGCATTTTATTAATAAAATATTATTATCCTTTGATTTTGTATGACTACAACAAAGATATGTAAAGTACAATTTAAAATACAAAAATTTGAAATGAAAAATGTCTCCTTTGAAAATATCAGAATTACAACCCAAAATTTAAATATTATAGCATAAAAATAGCATTGTATTTGTAACTAATATATATATATATATATATATATTATAGGGAAACTTGCATTTAATTCTGTAAAACTTGTTATAAAGTATATTAATTGAATTATTCAGTAATTATTCAGTAACACTAAACAGCAAATTTGTAAAGATTTTAATCTGCATCATTTCTCAAAGTAAATTGTTTATTACAGATATCCCTAATATTTTAATTAAAATAAGAATTGATAAGATATATTCATTTTATTTGTCATGCTTTCAAAGCTGATATTATGCATTAAAAAAAGTATAATTTGAACAAAATGTTTCTTGATTGAAGGCTGGTAGATGGCGCCAAAATAGTTTTTATCAATGAAACATTAATTCAGTACAAAATAATTCACTGAATTCAGCTTATATTGAATTAAAACTTACTGCTCATAAATGTAAACAAAAGAGAAAAACGCATTTTAAAATATTTAAAGGCTTTAATATACTTTTACAAATATTTTAAGAGCAGAATCGGATGTCAACCGTATTTTTTTAATGAATCGTTCAAAAAGTCATTCATTTGTTTCTGGATTCGAAATTTGTCTGAATGGCAACCTGTTATTGGTAGCTGGTTATTTTTAATTTAGAATTTAAAACATCATAATTGTAAAGGTCTTGGAGAAAAGGAAGAAGCAATGATGTAATACATGTGATACAACGTATATTGTTATAAGTCGAACAATTACCTTATTTACGGAATCGGAATGCTTAAGCCTAACATGGCCATGATATGTTTTTCTAACGAAAGATTATCGGGATTCGGATGAGTTCACCCCGGAAGTGTTATACATTTAGCGCTATTATATATATAATTATGTACCCCATATACAATACAGGGCTGCACAAAAGTCTTCACGCACCATTCTCCTTATTAGAGGAAATTGCTGAAGGGGAATTTTCAACTTAAGTATATGTATTTCTTAGGTGAACTAAATTTAGTTCAACTGTACAGTACATGTTGTTACATGTAGTTAATAGATACAAATCTATATATCATATACAGGGCTGTTCAAAGAATACGGATAATTTTTCGCTTGTAGATGGGAACAGCTGAAATTGAGTTTTGAAAGAAATGTGTTATGCGTTTCCATATGGCTGAATTAGACGTAAAATTTTAATTTTTTTAAACGGTGCGTTTTTGTTACATTATTCTGAATGTGTTGGAAAGTGTTTCATAATCTATGTTTGACGCATGATTTTTTCTTTCTTGTTATATAAATACGAGCGTAGCTAAAAATCAGAGAACAGTTTAATTTTATGTAAAAATAAGTATAAAAATAATATGTAAAAAAAATCGGTAGATCTTCTATAAAGGCTGCACTTAAAAATTCGGGTAAATTTTCAACTATTGATGGTGATTGCAAAAGGGTTATGCATTTTCTAAATTGTTTATTTAAGCATCTTTCACTTAAATAAACTGTAAAGTCTTGTTCAGTACAGGCATCCCCCAACTTACGCAAGTAATGCGTTCCGTAAAGCTTTACGTGACTTGAATTTTATGTAAGTCGAATTTGTAAGTTGCTTAGGTAAAATTGTGTAAGAAACTGCAATATTTATTATATATATATATATATATATATATCATTTACACCGTATTATCACTATAATAATACCCTAAATCACGTGACTGTCATCAACAGTTCCGGGTTGACGACTTCGCTTTTTATATACCAGGCGGTCATTTTGGTACTTTAATGTTAGCCTGACGCAGGTGATAAATCGCCAAACATTGTCCCATCGCCATCATTTCATCTATATTATAATAGTCCTAGTCATTGAACTGTCATAAACGATTACACGCTGACCCCTTCGTTTTTCATATGCAAGGTGGCTATTTTTAATCAACATTATTTTTTCCAGTATAACTACATAAAATTTGCCGTGATCGCAAAGAATTCTCGGTACTTTTATGTTAGCCTGGAGCAAATTTCGCCAATAGCATTTTTTAAGACTCCAGTTAGCCTTTTTAGGTGCGTTCGTAATTATAGAAATACGAAGCACCGATAGTCGTCGTTCAATCCGTCCGTCTGCCCGTTTGTGTGTCTGTCTGTCCGCACATAACAGTGCAAAAACTACCCAACCGAATGGACTGAAATTTTGTCGAGTCATTTCAAATCTTATGAAAATCGGATGTATAGTTTAATGACAGGGACAGTCAAAAGTTTTCCGTTACATTACGGCCAATGGGAAAAAATTATTGCAAGTGCATTTTAATGATGTTACAGCCTTCCCAATGGCCTGAAATTTTAAATATATAATTGTTGCAAAATTGTGTCGACTCATTTCAAATTTTATGAAAATAGGATGTATAGTTTAATTACAGGGATAGTCAAAATTTTCCGTTACATTACCGCCAATGGGAAAAAATGATTTCAAGTGCATTTTAATGATGTTACAGCCTTGCGAACAGAATGAAATTCATAGGCATTTCTGAAATGCACTAAAATATACATTCAGTAACAATATGCGGTGCAAAAAATATTTATAAACTAGTTATAGTACGAACGCACCTCATTTGCCACGTTTGACGCGCGATTTCCAACTTGTTTATTTCTCCATGGTAAATGAACACAATGCTTTGATGGTGAAATTAAATGTCATGGTTTATGGTATTACTTTTCTTTTTCTGTTATTTTTCTCTTTTTATTATTTTTATTTTTTAAGAAATAAGAGAAAGTCATGAATTTTAAATGTTTCAATTTAAAATTAAAGTTAAGTGTTTTAAATAAAATGAGCGAAAGGTTTATATTTTTAATGAAATACGAAAAAATGCGACGAGAACAATGTTTGGCTATTTATCATCTGCGCTCAGCTAACATAAAAAATACCGAGTTCTTGATTTCTCTATCAGAATCTCCCGATTTAGTAAAGTATTGAGACAGTAAATTAAAATATGAATAAAAGCAACATGATGCAAAGTTAAATTATATTATTATTAAATTATATTAAATTATATTATATTAAAACGCATATTAAAACTTTCTTTCGAATCAGGCATAAAAAAGCATTATTGTATTACATATCTACGAAAATTTGGTTTTTTATGAAAGTTATTTATTATACTTTTTCCTTTTAATGTTTGTTTAAATTAATATGTTTTTGATTAGTGCTGTAAAATAGCATGATGAATTATCCGCACTAATTGAAGGGTACCTGTGCTGTATTGTATTTCAGTTAACCCCTTGAGGGGCGATGGGATATATTTTATCCCACCTAATTTTAATGAAGATTTCCACCGGAAAATTTTAATTAAATATTATTTTTACGACTTTGATGGAAAAAAGCTGTAAAACGGCTTTTCCTTATTTTGGAATAAAGTTTTTCTAATTTTCCAGTGTCAATTCAACATTACAGGAACGCAATTATTTGCCCCTCAAGGGGTTAACCCTTAAATACATAGTGCAACTCAGGAGTTACATGATTTTTTTTTTTTTTTTTTTTTTTTTTTTTTTACATTTGGCACTTTCTATTATGGTCTTTTGGAGAATTATTATATGTTACTTATATGAGATAATATGCATTTAAGGCCATGAAATCTGTTTTTGTTCTGATTTGTTATCACGGGGAGGTTATAACATCTTTTGTTCATATTGCTTGGAATGCGCTCGACTGGCGTTTTTTACTCTATCTTTATAAGGTAGTTATTATTAATTCTGAAAACTATTAACAGCATTATAAAATTTATTATATCGTAGGATAATTGTTATGGTGCAGTGTAAACAATTTAAAGTATATATATATAATTAAAAATGATCATTTTTTGAGTCTTTTTGTTATGTCACTCAGGAGTGGCATGATGACATTATGTCAACAGAAACATAAGTAAATTTTTTCCCTATTTTTCTAGTAGATAACACTGGGGAACAATTTTTAACTTAATTTCTGTTGACTTCGATTTCTCAGCTGTTTTTAAGTCAAAAAAGCGTGCTAATTTCAAAACTGCAATTAGTTTTCTTCTATCACGTCAAGATTTTTCTCTACAGCTTACATTAATGTGATCACTCTACGCTGAATCGGGCGTGAGTCATAGGAAGAAAAAAGCTTCAGAACTCTTAGCATCAAGACTGCACAAGAAATTTTTGCTTGAAAAGGGAGCTAATGTATCCTACTTTCGATCAAGAGAAAGTGAATTTCTTCAATACTTTCGAAATAACAGTGGATTTGTTTTTTGCCATAGCGTACATGGTTTAATGGAAGGGTTGGGAATTTCATCCTATACAGAAACTGAATGGCGACTGTTCATCGATAGCTCAAAGTGGAGCTTGAAATGCGTACTCCTTCACGGAAATTTATTTGGAGCAGTCGCAATAAGCCATTCAGTTTATTTGCGCGAAGAATATGAGGACATAAAGAGAGCCATTGATTTATTGCACTATCACATTCACGAGTGGATCAGCTGTGTTGACCTCAAAATGGTGTACTTCCTTCTTGGCCAGCAACGTGGATATACCAAGTATCTATGTTTTTTACGTATGTGGGGCAGCAAAGCTTGTGAGAAGCATTAGTTCCAGTCGAACTGGCCTCCAAGATCTCACCTCACACCTGGAGATCCAGATATTTTGCATCAGCCACTTACCGAGAAAAAGAACATCATATTTCCACTTCTGCATATTAAACTGGATCTAATGAAGTAGTTCGTGAAAGCTTTGTCAATAGAAGGAGACTGTTTCATGTATCTCATTTCGAAATTTCCAAACCTGTCTTTTGAAAAAATAAAGGCAAATGTATTTGACGGCCCACAGATTCGTCAGCTCATTAGAGATGAACATTTCATTGGAGTAATGACAGAACTCCAAAAGAATGGTTAGTTGGCATTCAAAAACATTTTCAAAGACTTTCTTGGAAATACGCGAATAGAAAATTACACCGAAATTGTCCAGCTACTTTTAGAGAGCTTCAAAAGGCATGATTGCAACATGAGCATCAGACTTCATTTTCTGCATAGCCATCTTGATGACTTCCCGGAAAATCTTGGTGCAGTCAGTGATGAGCAGGGTGAGCGATTTCACCAAGATTTGAAGCTCAAGTATCAAGGCACATGGGATGGACATATGATGGCTGACTATTGTTGGAGCATCAAGCGAGATTGTCCACAAATTGAACACTCCAGGAAAAGCTACAAGCGAAACTTTTTACCTTAATATGTTATTTTTTCGTTCTGTAAAAGGATTTTACTACTTGTATGAACACAATGTAGTATACAGTAAGTATATACAGCCATTGTATGAATAATATATTCGGTAATTTTTTCTTTATTTTCCTTTGTATCCACATTAAGTATGATTTTGTGGGTATCCTGTAGCTTAAAAAGTTGACGTGATAGGAAAAAACTGGGGTCATTTTTGGATTCAGATGCCAATACTTAGCCAAAAACAAGGGCCAGATCTAAGTCAACAAAATGTGTGTTCCCCAGTGTAATTAATAATAATAGACTCAAATATAATGTTTTCCAAACAAAATAAACAAATCGAAAATTGTACGTCAAACGTTGAAAATGAGGTGCGGTCGCACTATAACTAGTTTTATAAATAGTCAGATTTTGGTGCAATAGCTGTCGCACTCTTATGAAAAAAATCTAATCTATAAAAAGAAAAATTTGTCTGTCTGTCTGTAATGCACAGTTTGGAAGCCAGAATTGTGAAATGTTCTGTACACGTGTATTAAAACACGACAGAGGCAACTAAAGCAATCCGAAATCGAAATAATTTGTAGATAACTTATAATTAATAAAAAACCACCATTTTTCAGCAATTTTTCTATCAAATTTAAACATTTTTCGTTATAGCAACTGCCAACAATTAAAAATTCACAATAAAATTCTTACCACAACACTTACCTTTCTATTGCAAGACGCATTGCATATTACGTACGCCACTCTGCAATACTAAAAAGCTGTAGCGGGTATTACGATAATTCTTTTGTCTCACATACAAAATTAGAGGTATACATATTACGAACGGCACGCTTCAATATTAAGAGGCTTTAGCGGGTATTACGCTTATTCTTTTACCTCACATGCAAATAATTAGAGATTATTTAATTGCGCTTAATTATTACAAAGTTTTAAAAATAAAGAAACACATTTTATCACAAACATCAACAAAACTTTTTATTCTATTTATTTGCTTATTCCTAAGATATCGTTTTATCATCTGAATTCCATAGTAACATGATAAATTAAATTTCATTAAAAAAGGCACAGTAGTAGAAAATACTTTACTAAATCGAATAGTTATCTTTAATTTTAATTTTAGAATTAAAATTCATGAACTTCCGTGCATAGAACGGGTTAAACAGCTAGTGCATGAATACAAAATTTATTACGATTCTATATACTAAATTCAGTCATGCGGAAATAATATGATTTCATCTTAAATAGGACGTTATTACCATGACAACCTAGAATCAGAGACTTCACCCTATCATTGTATATCATTGATTTAATGACGTATGATGGGATTTAATAGAATGAAGAAAACTTTTATAAATATCTTTTTAAGTTTTAATTTAATTTTCATAAAATTTGAAATCGACAAAATTCTGCAACGATTCTATATATTAAATTTCAAAGTATTCGGTTGGGTAGTTTTTGAATTGTTATATGCGGATAGACAGACAGGCGGACGGACCAGACGGCGACTATATGTGCTACGTGTTTATATAATTACGAACGCACCTAAAAATCATGCATTAAAGGGTTAAATATGAACAAAACATATTACACTGCGAAATCCTGATTTTACATCGTGTTTCATACGCTAACGAAATGGAATGGAATGACATAAGATAAAATGAAAAACAAATTGATCTAACAGAATTTGCATTTCGACTCACGCTAAGGAATGACAGAAACGAAAAAAACGAATGTATTTGTTTCACGAAAAACGAGAAAAACACTTTTAAGGAGCGATTAAATGTATTGCGCTGACCTTCAATACGAGATAAATGCGATTTTCTTTTTAACATGTCTGCAGCTAAATTTTAAACTGTAAATCGACTATTGTGCAAAGTAATTTAATCTTTAACTAGTTTTCAAGTACTCGAGCAGTTTACCTTGAAGTAGAGGTCTGCACGGACCGGAATTTCCAGGACCGGGTCCGGCCCGGCCCGTACATAAATCACCGAAAATGGCCCGATCTGGCCCGACATATAATTAAGATTCCTTTAAAGAATACAGCATACATATTTATGGGATAATTTTACGGTAATATTTTAAAATTACGATGGTTGCGCAAGACAGAAAATTCACAGTAGCAACTTTAATGATTGCTGAGATTCTTAGACATTTCAACATTCAAATAAGGATTCATTAGAAGATTAATGTAGTTTAGAATAAAAGAAAAAAAGGAGGGTTAAAAACATCATAACTTTTGAAGCTGTATAATAAAAAGTAGATTTGTGAAAATATTTCTCTGTCATTTCTTAAGGCTTTTCTCAAATCAAAAGGAGCTACTTTCTAACACATTTCTGAATTCATTTCTTTTCGGAAACGCACAAAATTGGTAGGATTTCTTATTCAGAAACTATGTAATCGAATGGCGTTATCCATTTTTTGATAAAGGCAATATATATTTGAAAAGGTACTGTCATAGTTAGCGTTTTGAATCGAGTTTCCGGAAGCGACAGCACGGGGAGGAGAAAAACCTGCAGCCACGTGACAAGAATCTCTTATATCTCGATAATAATTTATTTATCACAAATGGAATATGCTATTTGATTCCAAATCCCTTCAATAGTCAGGATTGTCAATTTTATGCCTTTACAGTTAAAAATTAGTCAGAAAATGTGTCAAAGTTTCACGTTGTTGAGCAGTGAATTTGAGAACCACCTTAAGGTATATTTCCAAAGATTAAGTTAACAGAAGTTCATTATCGCTATTAATATTTTTACAAAATGTATTGCCCGCCCTACACATACACATCCTGAGAACAATTATGTCCAGTTCCGGCCCGGCTCGGCAATGTGAAAAAAAAAAAAAAAAAAAAAAAAAAAAAAAAAAAAATGCAAGCCTGATAATGGCTCGGCACGAGTCTGCTGAAAAGAAAAAATGAAGCCCGGGTCAGACACCATGTAACAGTCCGATGCCGATCTCTACGCTGGACATGTTACATTTCTGTATTGATCTTGTCAAATCGGTCCGTGATGTACATTTGTACTTATCCTCGCGAAAGTGATATTAATTGAAAATAGCTCATATTCTATCCCTTTTGTCTAAGCTTTTATATCAGGCCGTTAGGCCCGATAATTTTTTTATCTGCCTGGCTTGGCCCGGCCCGGTTGAACCGTTCCATTTTTTTGCCGGCCCGGCCCGGGCAATTAAAAAATTGTCCTAATTCTGCCGGCCCGCCCGGGTACGGGCCTCGGGCCCGTGCAGATAGCTATCTTGAAGTTAATCACTCTCGCTTCAAAAATATACCTATTTTCCTTATAAATCTTCCTTTAAGGCTGTTCTCAAATCGAAAGAAGCTATTTTCTGGCACATATCTGAATTCGTTTTTGTTCGGAAATGCATGAAATGGGCAGATGTTCTTATTCAGAAACTATGTAATCGAATGATGGTAAAGGCAAGAAGATTGGTAAAGAAAAAAAAAAAAAACTCTTAAAGTTGACATTTTGATCCGAATTTTCGGATGCGACAGCACGGGAAAAGAGAAAAACCTGTGATCACATACGAAAAAAATCGCTTATAAATCGGTATTTTCTAATCAAAAAATGGAAAATGTTATTCGATTCCAAATCGCTTCAATAGTCAGGCTTGCCAATTTTATGCCTTAACGTTTAAAAATGAGTCAGAGAATGTGGTCAGCAAGTTTCACGTTGTTGAGCAGGGAATTTGAGAACTGCTTTAAAACAATATCATGGAATTATAAAAGCTTTCATTTCATAAGGCAGTAGAAATGAGACAAGCTAAGTCCGAAACAGGTTTGCGATTTTTATAACAGCCTTCGGACTTGGGCTCAAAGTGAAAATTTTATTTATTCACAAATTGGAAAAAGAGAAAAAAAAAATCCCTTGCTATTTGAAAACAAATATGTACAAGTTTCTTAAAATGTTTTGCAATCCTTTAAAAATCAGTTAAAAAGATAATTGGATTTTTATTGATGGGATGTAAGGAGTCATGGGCGTACCCAAGGGGGGGGGTCTGATGGGGCTACAGCACCCCCCCCCCCCGAAATTTTCGAAAGTGATATGAAAAAAGTGCTGATTTTTTTCTTTCCTTTTTGGAAAAAAATTTACTTTTTTTCTATCATAAAGCAGATCAGCCATTCTTATTAATCCCATATTAGCCCACATTGACACCAAAGAAGAAAAAAGGGCCTGATGGGGTTACAGCCCCCCCCCCTCCTCCCAAAATAGCCGAAAATTAAATGAAAAAGGTGATTCTCCCTTACTTTTTTAGGTAAATCTGCATTTTTTTCTTCTGTCATACAGCGAAATAGCCATTATCGTTAACCCCATAAAAGTCCACATTGACATCGCAGCACCCAAACATGGGGGGGGGGGGGGTAATGGAATGGCAGCCCCCCCTTCTCGAAATAGTCGAAAATGAAAATAGTGCTAACTTTTTTCTTTCTGTTTGATATAAATGTGCAATTTCTCCCCTATCGTTCAACAGACTAGCCGCTCTCTTCTCTTTAATTCCGTATTAGTGCACAGTGATACCACATTATACTCAAAGAGGTAAAAGGGGCTAATGGGGTTACAGCCTCCTCCCAAAATAGTCGAAAATGAAATGGAAAAGTTGATGATTTTTTTTTTGTTTGAAATAAATTTGTCTTTTTTCCTCCATCATTCAACTGACTAGCTGCTCTCTTCTCTTTAGTTCCGTAGAAATGCACAGTGACACCACATTA
Source organism: Maratus speciosus (assembly GCA_963932465.1). NCBI lineage: Eukaryota > Metazoa > Arthropoda > Arachnida > Araneae > Salticidae > Maratus > Maratus speciosus. The sequence goes on along the minus strand of OZ010798.1, from coordinate 230,230,784 downwards.
TACCCAAAGAGTTGAAAGGGGCTAATGGGGTTACAGCCCCTTCCCTAAATAGTCGAAAATGAAATGAAAATAATGCTAATTTTTTGTTGTCGTTGTTTGAGATATATTTGTAATTTTGATTTCTGCAATCCTTATTTTTTTAGATAAATCAGTAATTTTTTCTTCTGTCATGCAACGAAATAGCTATTCTTATTAGCCCATCGTAGTCCACATTGACATCACAGCATAGCTTAAGAAGGGGAGGGGCTGATGGGAATACAGCCCCTCCTTCCGAAATAGTCGAAAATGAAATGAAAAAATAATGCTTTTTTTCTTTCTGTTTGAGATAAATTTGTATTCCCCCCTACCATTTCACAGACTAGCAATTCTCTTCTCTTTAGTTCCATATTAGTGCATGGCGACACCACATTATACCCCCAAAAGTGGAAGGGGGGGGGGTAATGGGACTACAGCCCCCTCCCAAATTAGTCGAAAAGGAAATGAATTTTTAAAGTTTTGTTTGAGATAAATTTGTAACTTTGTTTTCTGCAATACAACGAACTAGCCTTTCTTATTAGACCCATATCAGCTCTCATTTAAATCCACAGTATATCCAATGAGGGGAAAGGAGCTGATGGGGTTACAGGACTCCTTTCGAAATAGTCGAAAATGTAAAAGGTGATGATATTTTTTTCTTTCTGTTTGAAATAAATTTGTAATTTAGTTTTCTGTTGTACCGCGGCTTTGCCACTATCGTTAGTCCCATATTAGCCCACATAGACACCACAGCATACCCAAAAGAAGGGGAAAGAGACTGGTGGGGTTGCAGCCCGCCACTCCCTTCTTAAATATTCGAAAATGATATGAAAAAAAAAGTACTGATATATTTTTTTCTCTTTCTGTTTAAGAGAAATTTGTAATCATTTTCTATCATTCAACTGACTAGCCACACTCTTCTCTTTAGTCCTATATCAGGGCACAGTTGCCCAAAGAGGTCGAAGGGGGCTAATGGGGTTACAGCTCGCTTCCCGATATAGTCAAAAATGAAATGAAAAAGTGCCGATTTTTTTTTCTTCTGTTTGAGATAAATTTGTAATTTAGTTTTTGTGTTATACAGAGGATTTGCCATTCTCGTTAGTCCCATATTATTTCACATTGACACTACAGCATACTCAAAAAAGGGGAAGGAGACTCATGGGGTTACAGCCCCTTTCCATCCCTTCCAAAATTGCCGAAAATGACATGAAAAATATTGCTGATTTGTTAACCTTTTTTTTGAGAGAGAGAAATTTTGACCGCTATCATTCATCGGACTAGCCACACTATTCTCTTTAGTCCCATATTAGTGCACAGTGGTACAACAGTATAACCAAACAGCTGGAGTGGGGCTAATGGGGTTACAGCCCCTTCCCGAAATAGTCGAAAATGAACGAATTCACGTTTTTCCGGGGCCCTTTTGCGAAATTCGCGGGTTTTTTTGCGATGCTCTCACGAAGATTGCTTTCTTTCGCGGTCCTTTCACGATCTACGGGTTTTTATCGCGATCTTTTGTCGAAATTTGCGTTTTTTCTGCGACCGTTTGACGAAATTTGCGTTTTTTTGATCTTTTGACGAATTTCGCGGCCTTTTGGCGAAATACGCATTTTCCGCGATCATTTTCCGAAATGGGCTTTTTTTCACGCTCTTTTAACGACGAAATTCACGTTTCTCCCGGTCCCTAGACGAAATTCGTGTTTTTTCCGCGAGCCTTTGACAGAATACATGCTTCTTTCGCGGCTCTTTGATGAAATTTGCGTTTTTTCTTGAGATCCTTTAACAAAATTAGCGTTTCCTCTGCGATCATTTGACCAAATTTGCGTTTTCTCTGCCATCATTTGACGAAATTTAACTTTTTTTGCGATCCTTTGACAAAAGTCGCGTTTTTTCTGCGATTTTTTTTGACGAAATTCGCGTTTTTTCAGCGGTCATGAGACGGACGAAATTCGCGTTTTTTCAGCGGACATTAGACGGACGAAATTCGCGTTTCCTTCGCAATCATTTGACGAAATTCGCATTTTCACCACGATCATTTTACGAAATTTGATTCTTTTTCGCGATCATTTGCCAAAAGTCCGTTTTTTTGCGGCCCTTTGAAAAAAAAATCACATTTTATCCACGGCCCTTTGACAAAATTTGGGTTTTTCCGTGATCTTTTAACGAAATTGGAAAATTTTTTCTGCGAACTATTGACGAAATTGATTTTTTTCGGCGATAGCGGTATATTTTTTAAGTCCTTAGACAGAATTACCACTACGCCTCCCTTTTCCACCCTCTGGTTAAAGCCTTATTGTCAAAAATGATTTCTGTTTACAATACAATTCAACGTGTTTCGTAAGATTTAGAACATTATGAAAATTTAAGTCCCCCCACCCCCCACCCCCCCACCCCCGAAATAAAATTCTGGGTACGCCACTGTAAGGAGAAATATTCTATTCTTCCTTTGCACGGCCAGTGTTAGTAACATAAATAAATCGTAGGATATCCCTTGTCTATCCTCTTTCTGTTTGAAGTCCTTTTCCATAATTAGTGGAAAATAGAGCTCCCGTCTTTCTATCATAGTTGTACAACGATACTTTAAAAGAATAAGAATTCCGATTGTTGTAGATTTTTGCCAGTGGTTGAATATAAATAATAAATTTTCTATTTTAAACAGGTTTTACAGGGCATGAAAATCACGAAAAGTTGTCACGAGGGAGCATTATAAGATTAATTCATATTTCTATCTAAGAAGATATTTTTAAATGAGAAAATTAACATTGAAACAATTTAAAATATTTTTAACAACTTTCTACCGCGTAATTTTGGCATCGGGCTCGGACGGGCTCGGATTTCAAATCGTCGGGTTCCGGTGGACTCGTGCTCTGAAAAGAAGTGAAAGAATTCTTCTCTTAGACCGGTATACCAGACAGAGGCTGTTTGAAATTTTTTAACAATTCTGATGGATTAAACAGGGTGTTTCAGAACAACTATTCACAATTCAGCGATAGTTCATTGCCTGGAGATGGAAACTAGATAACAGGAGATATTTTCCCTCTAAATAATAGTTAAATAACACAATTTTAGTTTTGCAAGCAATTAATTTATCAGTTCTCATCATCAAGTACATTCTGAAAAATAAATCTGTAAGTTAGTTTCCTTTGCATACGCATATGTGTAAATTTGTAAAATTATACCTTTGTCATAAAATTTACGCTCATACAGTTTACATCGTTAAAATTTAGCTTTATTTATGTGTGTTTATTAGCTTAATGGAAGTGTAATTTGTTATCCCTTCAAAAGCTTAAACAAGTGCGTAAATCAGGGTTACACAAAAACCGGCTAAAATTAACAGAAGCAACTCCGGTGGCTTTTATTGGTTTTAACCGGCTTTTTTTTTTGGCAATAATTGGCTTTTATACAGTGAAGCAATTTAATTATAAATTACACAATTTTTAACGCTCTTTAATTAGTTTTAAAGTTATTAAATTAATTAAGTTATTAAAGTTAATTTAATTAGTTTTAAATGTAATTGACTTATAATTTAATAAATAACCCAATTTCTCAATAATAAAGACAATACTGGAATAACACATAGATGGAGCTGCTAGGGATTTGTAGACAGAATTGCAAATATGTTAGCTAAATTTTAGAAGGGCCATACCAACTGCTTTATCTGGTTTACACTGACCTTTAATCCCACCCTTTTTATCCGACTGCCAAGAAGGGTTATGTGTTTCACCCGTATCTGGGTATGTGGATTTCTTTATACTCTCGAAATATCCCAATGGCTGGATGGATTTTAATGAATGAGGTCTCTATCGATTCGTCTTAACCGTCCGATGGTTATAGGATATGTTTTGTTTTTATAAATTCAAAATGGCGGCCGTAAAATGCAAAATGGCGGTAGTGACAAAAAATATTTTTACGCACCCTATTGAATGGCATATCATTGGATAGGTCTTTCAAAATGAATACGATGTTTCATTGACTATTTTAGAGTCAGAAGCTGCGTTTAAATAGTACACAACCTGGAAGTTGTGTAGGTAGGTTCTCTAGCTTTACTGTAACTCTAACCTTCATAGACATCTATAGGCCTCATCAAAACAGTGTTTATAACTAACAATTAAACACAACTTAAAAGTCACCAGTACAAGTAAATAACAAAAATAGGTAAGTAATATAAAAAATAGTTTCACATGGATGAGAAATAATTATTTAGTTCGCTTTTGACGCAGTCGGGTTTTTTGATTTTTTTAATTTAATTTTTTCTTGTTTACTATTTTTACTGCTTTATAAAATTAAAAAGGACAATGGTTACTTAGTTACATGTTTTATTATTTAACTAATTTTAAGGGTTAATTAATATACAAGTCTTATTTAATTTCTCATAAACATTTAAAATCATACATAAAGTCATAGAATAAAAACACCATTTCTTACTATTAAAAACAGTATTATGAATAGCATATGCATAAATATGCACTCTTTTAAATAGCAACAAGCTTTTCAAAATTTTAATTCAACAAACTTTATTTGGAGAACAATTTTTTTTGCTTAATTGCTCTCTTTATTTTATACTGTTAATGTACTAAACTCGCCTCAAATAATATATCCTTCCTAATTTCTCTTTCAACATTGTTCATTCTAATGACTTAATCGTTCCATATGGACATAGTATAAGAATGTTTCAGTTTGATATGTTACATTTTGTCATTGTTTAATTAAATATAAATCTTTAAAATATGTAGTATATGCGGAGCTATGTGAAATAGATTTTCAAAGCACCACTTTGGAGCATAATTTATATTCTTTTCAATATTTATAATTTTTTTTTAGACATAATGCCTTCAAAATTGCCTTCCAGCGGTTATAAAGCCTTATTTATTTGACAAATTTAATAGAAATTTATAATTTTTTTAGTAGAAAATATTCATAAGTATATTAAAAATAAATTAATTAAAATTTAATATGAATTAGCTGTAAACTAACTTTTTAAAAATAAAACCCGACTTTTTTCAATTAAAGCCGGCTTTAATTGCAATTAAAGTGGTTAAAAAAAAAAAAAAAAAAAAACAGCCGGCTTTTTTTTGGCCTGGCTAAAAGCCGGCATTCCTGGTGTAAATGGTGGAAAATTTTACCGTTTATAAGAATTGGTGTGTTAATTTAATTTACAAATTTTGCATTACACAAATATCTGTGTATTTTGTATATTACACCGAAATATGTGTAAGAATATTACATAGATATATGCATAAGAGCAAAATATTGCACAATAGTATGTTTACGAATTTTACACAGCTATAAGTGTAAGAGCAGAATATTACACAGTATTATGATTAACAATATTACGCAGAAATATGTGTAAGAACAGAATATTACACAGAAATATGTGTACTTGTGGAATCACAATAAATATCGATACTTGAAAACTTGGCTTGTGTAATAGTAGCTGAATGGTCAAGTTAATGGTTTAGAAAGTCGCAGATCGTGAGTTCAAATCCCGTTTCGGTAAGTATTGCTTGTTTACTGTAGATTGTAATAATAAAGAATTTCTGCTTTTGATGTACATTTATCTTTCAGAACTTGTGACTGAAATTGATACGGAAATAATACCGGCGTCACGATTTCCGTGTTTTTCAAAATTTTATTTTACATTGTATTTATTCCGATTATACAAATTCTATTAATGAATTATGACTATACCATTTTAGGGATTTAAATGCACTTTAACAGAGAATAGCATGTAGTAAATATAATTTCAGACGATCTTGTTTTTGTAAATTAAGGTAATACTTTGTGGTCTAAAAACAAATCTGCTGGAAAGAGAACAAACACATCAAGCCATTATACAGGGTGTATCTGAAATGCTTCAACAAATTTAGAGGGATGATAGTACTCATGAAGATGAACAAAAAATGCAATGAACATGGGGTTGCAAGTGACGTTTAAAGGATGAAAATCGAGACAATGCGTCTGGAAATGGACAAACTGAGACAAGAAAGAAACACTCCAGAAAATTATTTATTGCACAGAATAGGTACAACAGAGAAAACAAATATTTTACAACAATTGTTCAAAGTGTCGACCGCGGACATTATTACACAGAGTACATCTGCGGAGCAAAGACTGGCGGACACGCGCAAATTTGCATACGTAGATTCCTGCTCACAGATTTGTTTGACTTTCTCCCCAGTTTTTGTTATCTATTTCTGACCGGATAGGCCCAAAGTAAAAGGAAAACCAGCTTCGTGCTACTAGCCAGTTCTGCAGAAAAGCAGCATGCGAGATTTCGATATTCTTATTAGTTTTGCGATTTTCACCCTTTAAACGTCATTTGCGACCTCATGCTACATTGCATTTTTTGTTCGTCTTGATGTGTACTATCATCCCCCTAAGTTTGTTGAAGCATTTCAGATACATCCTGTATTATACAGATATATGTGTACTAATGTGCAATTTACATGTTAAACTGTGCATTTCTGAGTTATTTGATAATATTTGACTGTTTTAAGCCGATTAACCCTTTCCGGCGCGAAGTAATTCTGTTTATAAGCTGATGAAATAATGGACTGACACCAGAATTTATAAACGAAGTTATTAGAAAATCACGAACATTACAAAAGGAAAATTTTAATTAAATATTCTTTGTGCCGCTTGTCAGTTTTGGAATTAAAATTAGGTGTGCTTTTTTAAGGACACCGCCCTCGAAAGCTTTAATGTGCTATTAAAATACACAGGAAAATGTGTATTTTGAAATTGGCGTGTATTTGGCAATCTACACGTCACTTTACACATATAGAGAAATTTTTTCTGTATCATCAGTATACGTGTTTTAATGTGTAAGTTTATTCATTTATTTTTTAGAGTGTAATTGGTATAAGAAAGTAGTCATATCGTGAAGAATAAAAATATATAAATTATTTGAGAAACAAGAATACACTATATGGCCAAAGGTGACCGGTCACTTGCGATTTTAGACGCTTTGTTAAATATCTAGAAAAATACACGAGGAATTAACCTGAAACTGCAGGTGTGTAAACAGTATAGTATAGGCCATATATTTCAGCGAAGATGTTTTCCCGAAACCCGATAGGGGGCCGTCAACAAATTGAAAAAGAACGAATATCTTTTGGATAACCCTGTAAAACCTGATGTAGCAAAAGCGTTCAAACTCGAGATTATTAATAAGTGGCTTATTGTAATATACTGTGTTCATTTTTATGAGGATAGCATGTATACTTGTAGAGAAATTAAGGTTTTTATAAAAACAGTCCCAAAAAGGAAGCAAAAAGATGAGGGGTTGTATACCAAGATAGCGTACACAATATTGCACGTACTACTGCAATATTGTGTACGCTATCTTGGTACTAATCAACAGATATTTGATACAACCCCTCATGTTTTTGCTTCCTTTTGGGAACAACGGATTTCGAGCTTATTCTATCGACGATAAATTTCAGAATTTTCAAGCTATGATTTTGAGACTTTCACAAAAGTTGCTCTATATACTTAGCTAATACATTATGCACATTATATTTTGATTGCACACGCGCAGTGAAACATTTTTTAGTAAATCTGCTCATTTTTCATCCCATTTTTATTATTTTTTAATTCTGATTACAGAGTATTGTGTACAATGTTGTTTGTCATATTTTCTGAAAAGAACTTTTTTTTATATTAAGAACTCTATAAATTATGAGCAAAAAACTTGGCGAAATTTGGGACTGTTTTTTATAAAAACCTTAATTTCTCTACGAGTATACATGCTATCCTCATAAAAATGAACACAGTATATTATAATAAGCCACTTATTAATAATCTCGAGTTTGAACGCTTTTGCTTCATTAGTTTTTACAGGGTTATCCAAAGATATTCGCTCTTTTTCAATTTGTTGACGGTCCCCTATGGAGTTTCGGGAAAAAATCTTCGCGGAAATATATGACATATATTTAAACGTCTACACACCTGCAGTTTAAGGTTGATTCCTCATGTATTCTTCTAGATATTTAACAAAACGTCTAAAATCACACGTGACCGGTCACCTTTGTTAGCTATATAGCGTATATTCAAAGTTTCTGAAAGCGTTTTAAAATCCTTTAAACATCAGTTTGAAAGAAATTGAATTTTTATCGATAGGATATAAGAAATATTCTATTCAATTTTAACGTCTTGTCACAGTCAGAGTTAATAGCAAAAGAAGACGTGGGATATCCCTTGTCTATCTTGCTTTATTTTTGAGGTCCTTTTCCAGAATGACTGGAAAACAGAATTCATGTCTTCCTGCCATAGTTCTACAATGATATTTTAAAAGAATAAGAATTGTGTCTTTTGCAGATTTCTGCCAGTGGTTGGGTATAAATAACAAATTTGCTATTTTAAACAGATCGAAATGTCGTCTTGAGGATATTCTTTACAATTATTACTTGTTTCTAGGTAATAAGAGATTTTTAGAATGAGAAAATTAATCTTGAAGCAATTTTAAAATGTTATTAACAATTTTTTACTGCGTACTTTCGGTATTGGTCTCTGAAAAGAAAAGAAAAGAAAAAAAAAAAAAAAAAAAAAAAAAAGAGTCCGAAATCATCTATAGTCTATAAATAATTCTAAAAATTTCCTTTTCCCATTTTAGGATCCCAGAGAGCTGAGTGTCAGAGCGACAGAAATTGATGTTGATTTAAGTAAGTGAAGCACTTATTTTTTTATATATGTGATGTAGAAATCACATATAATATTAAATTAGCTGTTTTAGTTCTTTAAATATCCCTTACTATCATTCATTCATTAAAATTATACCAAATTTTATTTAAACCCTATTTTTCCTCTTATAAAGAAATAACAGATATAACTATGCATTGCTGCGGTTAAATGCTTCCACGCAAGAAACGTGAATTCAATTAGTGAAGTCAGATAAAAAATAATAAGAGAAATAATCCCAGCTACCGAGCTAACTTAGCTCCTTTAAAAGTTCGTTATATGTTTTCTTTATGGAGTTATTTTTCTGTGAACCATAGCGAGCGATCCGGCAGTTTCTTTACCTTATTTTGTCTATATTTCCCTTCCCAAGGGGTTATTAAAATTTTTGAGCAACGTTTTTATTTTGGCTGATGTTTAATAAATCTAAACTATGAAGGTTCTCATTAAGTTCAAAATTACCATCTGTTCTGTTCTTATTAACGGATTTCTAATAGACCTATCATATCTTGGTATCATATCTATCATACTAGTCATATCTTGGCGGAAAACACCTGAAAACCCGATTTTAGCGGTTGACTCGTAGGTTTACTATTATATTTTCCTGCACCCAAAGGCGTGAAAACATGCAGGACTGAGAGCAGGAAAACACAATGGTAAACCTACGAACCAACCGCTAAAATCGGATTTTCAGATGTTTTCCGCTAAGGGGCTATACATACATATATAATGTTATCTACATTTTGCCAATTTTGAATACCCTCCCCCCTTACGATATCATACGTTGTCATTCGTCGAACCCCCCCTCCCCCCCCCATTCGATGATATCGTTATCGTGTCTAATTTTTTTTTTTACATTCTTTTTCTTTCTTTTTATACATTTGCAGTGATATACATTATACATATGATTACACATTTATTAGTCGCATAGTTTACGGATACAAGAAGTCAATAAAATATCAATACATGAAACAAATTTATATCAAGTAACATCTAAAAGAGTTAGTTACTATTTAAAAGTATTTAATAATACCTTATTGCTACATAATGTATTCAACAATAACATTGTCTTCTTGCACTTGTGGCCTGCCCATGAAGGGTAGAAGCAGAACTTATCAACAAAACAGTGCGATATTAGCATTATTTTTCTAATATCAGCATTTATTTTTCTGTCTTTACTGATAATTGCAAGTATCATTTCCAACATATTATGCTCCTGGTTTCTCTAATAGCAAATCATATGCGCACATGGCAGAAGAACAGGAATGTCAGACGTTAAGGTATTGCAAATTTTAGAATGAAATCATTTTAGAAACATTTAATGGCTTTAGCACTAGCTTTGAATTTTCGTAAAAACATATAAAAGTACTAATAAATAAAAGGTAACAGACTATTTAATAGTAAAGAAAAAGTTACTCAAAACAAGTAATATAAAATTTTTGTTTTTAAAGTCAATTCCTACTTAGGTCATCAAAGAAAAATTTAATATAATCCCTTAAGCTAATACTAGTTTTTGTTGCAATAAAATATCTCAATTTGTTGATTTTCTAGAAGCAAGTAGGTTTACAGTGGAATTCTATGGGAATTTGGCGAAATATTAGAGATATCGCCAAGTTGGCGTCACTTTTGGCAACTCATTTTGGCCGCCAAATTTGGCGATATATCGCCAAGTTGGCGACAAACTTGGCGGTATTTGGCGACAGAACAGGGTCTCCCCTATGGTAACCCTTTATTGAAAATACTTTCATTGATCTTCAATAACCAATGGCCGCCATTATGTTTCCCATGCAAAACTAAAATTAATTAATTAAAATTTAATTAATTAATTAATTTTTGAAAAAACTGTATTAACATCAATTGTTATCCAGTACAAGTTTAAAAAAATTTATTTCAACTTGATAGGATGAATAATGAGTATTGTATTAACGATTGAAAATTTGAACAAGATAAATATATAAATAAATAAATAAATATAGGGAGAGTGTGAGCTAATAGTAGGAATTGAAAAAGAAAAGTTTAATTGGACCAAAAATGATAACGATATCAAAAAGCAAACCCCCCTCTCCCTAGAGATATCTTACGATATCAAGTGCCAGACCCCCTCTCGCCCCCTAAAGTGATAACGATGAGATAATCAGATAATAATGATAATATGCACAGCCCCTAAGATATGACTTGGCAGATCGATTGCGTTGTAATATGCGAATCGAGTTTTAACAAAATCTGAAATTTACGCCGTGAACTCGATGAGGTGATTGTCTGTGCGGTCACCTCACGGTCTATAATGATTCATGCTCTTTCCTCGCATTTCAGATGCCAACAAATTCAGAGAAGAATTTTGCAGCTGTCATTTTTTTTTTTGTATCATTCCTTCTCTAACCGCCTTCCTGCAAAGATCTAGGCTTTTTGTCTTTATACGAGGATTAACCCTTTATCTACTAACGGTACTTAAGTACCACTCACTTTAAACTTTCATCCCATAGTGAATATTACTAATATTCTAATGGTACTTTGCAAAAACATTTTTTTAACTCCACTTTATCCAGATACATGGCAGTAGTAGTTCTAGGTTTGTTATTTTTTGCGAAGAAGGAGGGTATCTTTGAAACAGTCGATGTGTTTTGTGCCGACATTTTGTACAGATTATCACGCTCGGCTTTTTATTGCTGAAACACAGTAAAGGATATAAGATAAGTGTTGGATTTTTTTTTGTGTTCATTATGATCTTCGAATGCAGTTTGACTAGCTATTTTAGATGAACGGTGTATGTATTTGATTTAACAATTGAATGACTCGATGGTACTTATAAGTACCGTCAGTACACTGGGTGTTGGAGAAAAACTTCTTGTTTTCTTTTTGTCTGTGTAGTTATCCATCGTTTTCCTCTGCTTTAAAATGTAATTACAAAAATGTAGTGTAGTAATCCCTGGTATTTCTTTTCTGTTTCATTGTTAGTTTTTATAGGAAACTGAAAAAGTTGTGGCACCGGCTTGTTTTTGCTATGCTAGAAATGGCATATGTAAACTCCTATATTATATATGTGGAGATGCGAGAGAATATGTTGTCCCTGGAATATAGACGTCGCATAACTAAAGGACTATTAACAAGATCGAAACAAAAAAAAAAAAAATAGTTTTTTTAACTTTTTTAGGGGCAAAGCATTTTCAATTCTAAAGTGTTGAAATAAATGATTGGTACCGGAATTTGCCAAAAGATTTATTTATAACTAAGAAAAAAAGGCCTATATTTCACATGCTTATTAAATCGAAATATTTTCTGATGCCATTTGAAATACTTTGTGGGTTTTCTGTTACGGTATTTTAATCATAGTGTACTGACGGTACTTTAAAGTACCACTTTAATTAATTCCGTCTAAATAATATCACGGGTGAGCATTTTTTTTAATGTTTATCCTTTAATTTTCATTGTAGTAACTGAAAAAAAAAATTACATGAAAAAAATTGCAGTAGATCATAATGCAGTAGATAAAGGGTTAAGGCATCACCCACATTCCTATGTTACGCATGAAGTCATCTGTCTCAATTAAAGGTATTTCAAAAGGGTATAATGTTCTCTTTAAATTGATTTCCTCTATCTTTAAGAATGAATTTTTTTTGCAGAACCTGGACTTATTATATAAATTATTTCACGGCAAATTAATTAATACGGAAACTATACTCTAAATCTCGCGAAAGAGCATGAATCATTAGAAATCCGTTAATAAGAACAGATGGTAATTTTGAACTTAAGAGGCCACACTAGTCACGGCTTGAAGTTCGAACGCTAATGATAAGTCTATGGCAACAATGTTTTCAAATATCTTGCTTGATTTTTAATATTTTTAAATGATTTTTTTTGCACAGGATAGCTGAGGACTATCTGTTTACGGGCTATTTTTTACTTTTCCGATTTTCGTTGTAGTTTAATTCTCAGGATCCTGTCAATTTAGGATCCAGTGAAATTCGAGGTATTGTGTCCTTTTTAGTCTTATAACATTCATATCAGCAAAATTCAGGAAAATTTTTTTAATAACAACGAAAATATAGAGTTTAAGCTTTCCAATAACATGCTTTCAATAGTTCTACTACAATTAGGCTGAGCAAAATATGCAAAGATTTTGATGAAAAATGTGTCAAAAATGGCCTCGTAATGTTATGCTCTCCGCCTCTACCAAGACGATTAAAACCACGCCTATTAAAAATATGATTGGCTAGTATCCAAACACTTTAGCAAATGGAAACGATTTAATTGTGATTGGATTATTGTATCGTGTTAAAATAGATCACTCCTATTTCAAACCTTGGATTTATTTTTTTCTAAAATTATTGTTTAATTTCAACAAAAGACTCTTGAAAGAATGAAATATTTTAAATTCTATATTTCTATGAATAACGAAAGAAATTATACATTTCGTTTATATAAACAATTTCAGAACCACACAGAGGGAGTTACAACATATAGAAGTTATTAAGGAATCAAATTTCAGTCCTAGTTTATTAAGTAAAATGGTAAAAAAATAGACGAGTATTTTTTAAATTATTTTTTAAGTTAAAATAGTTAACAAATAATTACGAAGTCATAATTTGTTAGAACATATTTGTGGCCTGGCCAGGAGACTGGTTTTCAAGCCTCCTATTCTTGTATATGTATAAAATATTCGACAATTTAACATTTTACGTTCGAAAAAGTTTTTTTAATTAAAAATCAGCAGAATTTAAAGTTAATAAGTTTTAAAGATTGTTAACTTTAAAATTGTAAATCAACTTGTTCAAAATTTTAAAGAAATATTTTTATAGTTCATTACTTTAATATTTATTATTTTTAAGGGGACAGTACACCTTTAACAGTCGGAGAACGAAATTTGTCCTGTGTAACAAATATATTTTTTAAAGAGCCCACTTCAGACACGGAGAGAAAGTAAAACGAAGTCTATGGGGGCGTTAATTTAAAATTTCTCGCTTTGTTTTAATATGATGTTTTTTACATAGGATAGCTGAGCACGATCTTCAACCAGGCTAGATTTTACTTTTTAGATTTTTATTTTATATATATATATATATATTATATATATATATATATATATATATATATATATATATATATATATATATATTGAATGTTTTCCATTGAATGTTTTCTTTTCGTTCATGGTTTTGTTAGTAAGTTTTTTCCATGGTTATTTTGTTAATTTTCTCTGTAGTTCAGTAGTTTTGGGATTGGATGAGTAGTGTGTGTTTTTTGGTATATATATATATATATATATATATATATATATATATATAAAGCCCAGTGGTGTAGTAGTCAGGGCATCTGACTGCCGCACCGCAGGTCGAGAGTTCGACTCCCGACTGGGCAAGGTTCACTCAGCCTTTCATCCCTTTGGGGTCGATAAAATGAGTACCAAGCTTGCTTGGGAACTAAACACCGAGGGTCTCGCGTTAGGCTGACCACCTGGCCGGGACGCATGCTGTATAGCACCTCGGGCCTAGGGTCAAGAAAACAGAGATGGCCACTGTCGGCCCTGATCCTCATGGATTGTATAGCCGCAGAGTTTAGTTTAGTATATATATATATATTAGGAAAGTTTCAATTTCAGAAACGATTCACCCCTGTTCCGAAATTAAAAGTATTTTTTTTTAAATATCTGAAACCAAAATCGAAAGAGTAAAAACTAGCCCGGTTGTAGATCGTCTTCAGCTATCCTATACAAAAAAAAAAATCATTTTAAAATGTTAAAAAGGAAGTGAGATAAAAAGGAAGTGAGATTTGAAAATAACGCTCCCATATATTTAACATTAGCGTTTACATTTTTTCCCCGTAACCGGCGTGGGTTCTCAAATGTAACGCAAAGATATTTTTTTTGCAACGGTTAGGAAACGCGAAAATTTATCATTAACTTTAATAATGTAAAACTAAAAGTTATGAAACTGTAAGATAAAATATAGCATTTTATAAAAATATACTAGCTAGCATTTTTTTTTTTTCTAATACGTATTACCTTTTTACTTCACTTACATGGACATTCAAAAGTATTTTATATTATGGTCTATGTGGGAAAATACATTTGCGTGTATTTTAATGACATAAAACAATTTTAAACATACAATTTATTCGCATTATTGAAGAGCATAGGTACTTGTACAGGGGAATTAAAAAGTATATTTCGTTACATTATGGACTACGAAGAAAAAACGTTTGCGGGGTATTTTAATAACGTTTTCTGTTACAACATAATGAAATTGATATGAATTTATGAGGCGCAGTAAAACATGCTTTCTGAAGGGATAGCAAAGCATTTATCATTCATTTACAGGGTCACAGAAAAGGGTTCAGTTTTATTACAGAAAAAACTGCTTGCAAAGTGTGTTTTAGTTATGTTTCACGATTTCAAACAAGATGGAATTCATATACGTTACTGAGGTTTACAATATGATGCTTACATTATAATATGATGTGCATCACATTTTATTTAATTTACAGGGGCACATAAAAGATATTGGATACAATATTGCATATGAAGTATTGTCTATTAGGGATGATTGCTGAAAGTGAGATTTCAGCTATGATATACGTTTTTAACTAAATTTCTGCATACTAGATTATATATATAAATTCGATAGACTACGTATAGGGCTACGCAAAAGAACTAGGAAGAATTGTTGAGAAATTGATTAATTTTATTTTCAAATTCAACTACATTTAGAAAGATATGTTTGGAAAATAAAAATATAATAATATACAAGGCTATTCAAAGAATTGGATGCATGCACGCCTATTTCAGACACGGGAAGGAATGAAAACGCTAATTTTAAGTCTATGGGGGGGGGGGGGGATCATTTTCATATTTCTCGCTTTGATTTTAATATTTTTGAATGATTTTTTCTTTTTCTTTTTTTTTTTCTTTTTTTTGCATAGGATATCTGGTGACTATCGACAGTGAGGCTAGCTTTTACTTTTCGATTTTGGCTATAGTTTTTTTTTATATATAATAGGATAGTTTAAATTTTAGAGCGGATATGAAAGTAAAAGTAATTTTAAAGAAAAATATCTGAAACAAAAATCGAAAAAGTAATAACTAGCCCGGTTATAGAGCGTCCTCAGCTATCCTAACAGTTTCTTAGCAACGACGAATGATAGCTTAACACTGTCATGATCGGTAAGGTCAAGTAAAGACTATAAACTAAAAGCACTGCTAATTTACCAAATTCCGATATAGGACACAGATTGGTAAAGGATATTACGGCAACTCCTCCTGATTATTAACTGGGAAGTAGAGGAAGAAGATGGAGAATCTCTGGAGATATTTGACTGTGAGCTTTCAACTGACAAGGTAAAAAAAAAATCTCTATCAGCAATGCGGGGAAAATAAAATTGTAACTTAGTCTAAAGATAAAGATGCAGAAAAATAAATTTATTTTCGCTGATTTCTGATAAAGAAAAAGAATGCTTTGGTAAAACTGGAAGAAATTCGAAATATTGCTTTGAAATGGAATTCTATGAAATTCATTATCAGAATTGCATATCAATGTAATGAAAAATCCAAGCAGTTTTCAGAGAAAATAAAAACAAAGTCTTTCTCAAACAATTGTAAAAAAAAAAAAAAAAAAAAAAAAAATACAGCTGTATTTGTTACAAAAATCTCCAAATTCAGAGTAATGAATTAAAAAAGGTTTTTATACACAATCTAGGTATAAAAACACAGATAGGATGTTTTTGTGCCTGTCCACAGATTCCTAAAGAGTGATACAAGATTTCACAGGAAGGGATTTGTTCGACGGGTGGCAATTGCACAGACCATAAGCTCATCAAGTTGAAGGCTGAAATTTTAGGATTAGATAGAACTCAATTAGCATATTAAAATGCAAATGGTCTGCTAAGTCATATCTTGATAGAAAACACCTGCACACCGGAGTTTAGTTTTTGATCGATTGGTTTATCATTGTATTTTGCAGCACCCAAATGTATGAAAATATTGAAGTTTGGGTGCATGAAAACACAATGGTAAACCTGCGGATCAACCATTAATTGATGTTCTGCAGATGGTTTCCACCAAGATACGACTTGGCAGACCAATGCATATAGCTTGTATATAAAATAAACGGTCAAGTACGAGTATTACTCGCGCTCAGAGAGTTCCGTAGAATAAATATATGAATTATTAACTGTATTATTTAAAAGAATAATGAAACTTTGTAAAAACCTATACAACGTAGAGTTGGGTATAGCTGTATATATTAGAAAAGTATGATTGAGTATACCACAAAGGTTCAAAGAGATATGAAGCCGAAATAAAATTAAATATTGCTATTTTGTATAATTCTTTTTTTAAACGTATCTTAATCTGGATATCGTGAACTTAATTTGGTACTAACAATAAAAGTACTGCATATTTAAATTTCATTTGGCATTTCATAAAACTAAATTCAACATAGAAATATTTTTCTTTTTACAGTGTAGATGAAATAAAATCCTTGTTCAAAGTTTAAACTTGGCGTTGTACTACGCGCGTTTCGAAAGGAGGTCGCAAAGATGCAACTCGACTTTGTCCGTGCCGCGTTTTTTCAAATAGGTCTTTAATTATCATTTAAAGACACGGGAGGCGTATTGAGAGATCCACTCAACGCAAACTAGTCGCGAATCCCATAGTATTTATGCGATTAATTATAATTAAATTGGTCTGTTTTTAACAATTTGATGTTTACTGCTTTTATGCTGCTACTGGGTATTGCATTACACATATATATCATTAAAAGTTGTTATCTAGTATTTAAAAACCGATGGTATATAGAGTACGCCGCCTCTGCCATTATGTATGTCCAAACCAACCGTGTCTTTAAGGGTTAAGGCTCCTGCCCCTGCCAGCGAAGACAATCACGAGCTAATGCTAATCGTATAGGGAAGGATTTTTCTAATATCTATTTTGTATTTCGATATTTTAAATTTTTTTTTTGGCATTATATAGCCGAGATCCGTCTCTACATCGCACCTTTCTTTACTTTTTCCCCCCCATCGGATTAGCATTAGCTCGTTAGTGTCTTCGCCGGCAGGGACAGGAGTCTTAATATCTCGGCGAATTACGGACGATTTTTTTTCGAAAATCATTATAAACAATGCTTTTATAATTTTGATACGATAGGTACCTTTAGCGCTCTTCAATACCTTTGCTGAATGCCCGCAAATAGAAATCTGTATGTAACAGAAAAATGCGATTTTATGAAAAACTATGCCACCTAGGGCAATCGCTATAATTTTCCTGCGAGTATTAAATTAACCTCTACTACCTCTAATTTTTTTCATAATTTTAGTTTCAGTAGATTTGAAAATAGATTGGGGGGGGGGGGGGGGCGGGGGGGCACATTTTTGCACTACATTTTCGACGATATCTCTGAAAATATAATATCTAAAATTAAAAGAAATGTATTTTTGAGTTATGCGTTACGGAATCTTTTAACCGATACCCCAAACGATACACAAAGAAAATATATTTCTTCTTTAAATAACCTAATTATCCCCTCTACGTTTTTCCCACATATATTTGTGAATGTTTAATAATCTGTAAATATGTGGGTCAATAGTCTTTATTACATCTCCCAATTTGAACTTCCCACGTTCCGTAGTTTACGAGTAAAATGGCTGTGACAGACAGACACAGGAGTGATCTTATAATGATTCCGTTTTTACTTTTTAAGTACGGAACCCTAAAAATCATGATTATTGCAACTGAGAAATACAAAAACATAAGAAGATGAATTATTGAAAATAAATAAAACAAGAAAGGAAAACCATGTGTCAAGTATGGATTATGAACCCTTTCCTACATTTTTAGTTCAGTTAGAAAAACACATAACACATTTGAATATACACATTTATTAATTCCTAACAAAAGACGGAAACGTACTTCAATTGTTTTGTGAAGCTCTGTATGTTCCTTATAAATTTTTATACACGCCACATACTGAGCTGAAATTTAATTCAGAAATAAATACGCTGAAAATTACTGATATCACACTTCTAAGGCTAACATTAGCTTAAGAATTGCTATCCATGGACGGGCATGTATCCAGTTTTTTGTCATATCCCTATTTATTTATATGCTACAATGTCACTTAGCCGACGGGACATTTAGCAGACAGCAATTAGACGACAGGATGTTTAGCCGACAGCGACTGTTAGCCGACAAGACAGTTAGCCAACAGAGGACAATTATTCGACATGGACATTCATCCGACAGGATATTCATCCGACTTAACTGTAACGTAACTGTAACCTGATCTTAACCTAATTATAACCTAAGCATAAACTAACTGTAGCGTAACTGTAACCTAACCAATACCAAACTGTAACGTAACTATAATCTATCTGTAACCTAAACGTAACCTAAGTGTAAGATAACCGTAACCTAACTGAAACCTAACAGTAACCTAATTGTAGCCTAAATGTAACCTAACTGAAACCTAACAGTAACCTAATTGTAGCCTAAATGTAACCTAACTGGGACGTAACCGTAATCTAACTGTAACTAACGTTTACCTAGTTATAACCTAATCGTATGCTAACTGTAATGTAACTGAAACATAACTTTACCATGACCAAGCTCTAACCTAAGCGTATTCTAATTATCACCTAAACGTAACCTAACAGTTATTTAACCCTAATCTAAACGTAACCTAACGGTAACCTAATTATAAAGTAACCGTAACCTAATTGAAACCTAACAGTAACCTAATTGTAGCCTAAATATAATCTAACTGGGACGTAACCGTAATCTAACTGTAACTAACGTTTATCTAATTATAACCTAATCGTATGCTAGCAGTAATGTAACTGTAACACAACTTTACCATGACCAAGCTGTAACCTAAGCGTAAACTAATTATCACCTAAACGTAACCTAATTATAACCGAACAGTTACCTAACCATAATCTAAACGTAACCTAAGTGTAACCTAATTATGAAGTAACCGTAACCAAACTAAAACCTAACAGTAACCTAATTGTAGCCTAAATGTAACCTAACTGGGACTTAACCATAATCTAACTGTAAATAACGTTTACCTAGTTATAACCTAATCATATGCTAAATGTTATGTAACTGTAACATAACTTTACCATGACCAAGCTGTAACTTAAGTGTAATCTAATTATCACCTAAACGTAACTTAATTATAACCTAACCGTATTCTAAGAGTAACTAATCGCAATTGTAACCAAACTGCAAATTAACTGTAACCTAGCGGGAGGTGCATAATATGAAAGAGTGATCAAAGGGCTGCCCAGTCCAATGATATATCACTTGAGGGATGTCGGAAAAGTCAGAAAAATGCTCCCGGTGATACAAATTGGGGGAGGGGGAACGGGAGGTACATAATATGAAAGAGTGATCAAAGGGCTCCAATGCGATGTATCTCATGAGGGGTGTCGAAAAATGTTAGAAAAGTACCGGCTAATTATACTATCAGCTAAATGTCCTGTCGGTTAATCGCCTTTTCGGCTAAATGTCCTCCCGGCTAATTGCCACGTTCGGCCAGTTGCCTGTCGGTCAATTGTCTGTATTGCTAAAATTATTACTATATGTCCGTTTCGATCAATTGTCCTGTATGCTGTATGTAAATTTCAGCTAATTGTGTTGTCGGCTATATGTACGTATCGGCTAAATGCACGTCTCAGCTAACTGCAATCTGCTAAATGTCTTGAAGGCTATTTGGTTGTCGGCTAAATGTCTGCGACCGGCTACGGGTCAAACATCTATATTAAAAGTAGTTGAGCTTGAAAATGCATAAATCAAATTAAAAAACATCTTTAAGTAATTCATAGTCATTCTCGGTACTACTGATGAAATCTTTTGTGTAGTGTCTATGCAACGGAATAGCAATAATTTCAGCAATACAGACAATTGGCCGACACACAACTGGCCGAACGTGGCAATTAGCCGGGAGGACATTTAGCCGAAAAGACGATTAGCCGACAGGACATTTAGCTGATAGTATAATATGCCGGTACTTTTCTAACATTTTTCGACAACCCTCATGAGATACATCACATTGGAGCCCTTTGATCACTCTTTATATTCTATGCAATTCATATACACCATCTATGTGCCTGTGCAAAAATATTAGTTTAACTTAACTTATACCATAACTTATCATAAATCAAACATATCATAATTTAAAACTCACTATCAGCAATCATCCCTAATGTTTCCCTGTAAATGAACAATAAATTCGATGCACACCATATTCTTATCCAAACATCTTGCACTCTTTGTCTCCCCTTCTTCCGAAATTTCGTTTCCCGTTTTGCTCCCCTTACAGTATCAAGGTTTAAAATCTTTAAAATTCCTTAATATTTTCTTTAATTTTCTGTTTTATTTGTTACTTTAAACTAACAATAAATAGTCAGTCATAAATTTCGTTATCAATTTATTTCACCATATTCATTTCATTAAAAGTTCTTGTAAATTGCCTCCATCGAAAATGTCATTTCTCCCTTTTGCTCCCTCATCCACGGTACCCATATTTTAAAATAAAAACCCTTTAAAACGCTTTAATTTTTTTAAATCTTTTCTGCTCAATTTGCCACTTTATTTTAACAATAAACAAACGATCATAAAAATTTCTCCTCCCCCCCCAACCCCAACTGAAATTGGTATTTCCTCCTCGCCTCTCCCTCTTACCAAGCATCTGAAATTTAAAGTCCTTAATTTTTTTTCGTTTATTATTTTTTTTTAACTTATTTGTAAATATTTTCTAAGGTAAGTAAATAATAGTCGCCGATAAACTCCCCCCCCCCCCGCAAAAAAAGAACTAATTCTGCTTATTCCTCTTTTTTTTCCCTCAGATCACAAAATTTTAACCTTAAAAGTCATTGCTTTTTTAAAAACATTTTGTACTCTATTTCAAATGAAAATCAAATTTCAAATTTCAAAGTAATTGCTTAAAAGGCGCAAAGGCCAACATAGTGAAAAAGATTCCAAGCCGGGACTCGAACCCGGGCCATCAGTATAGCGCACTGACGTTCTACCGACTAAACCACTTGGAACGATCCCTAGCTCGGAAAATTTCTCACTATTATATGTTGGAAAGGCTACAAACGCAGCACAAGATGGAATATTTATCGTGAGTCACCGACCTGGGACAAACACGAAACATAATTAAATCCAGCATCGATAGAAATTATATTAATACATGGAAATTATTCCAGAGAGAAACATTCGCCTTGCATACAATATTTCAAATGAAAATCAAATTTCAAATTTCAAAGTAATTGCTTAAAAGGCGCAAAGGCCAACATAGTGAAAAAGATTCCAAGCCGGGACTCGAACTCGGGCCATCAGTATAGCGCACTGACGTTCTACCGACTAAACCACTTGGAACGATACCTAGCTCGGAAAATTTCTCACTATTATATGTTGGAAAGGCTACAAACGCAGCACAAGATGGAATATTTATCGTGAGTCACCGACCTGGGACAAACACGAAACATAATTAAATCCAGCATCGATAGAAATTATATTAATACATGGAAATTATTCCAGAGAGAAACATTCGCCTTGCATACAATATTTCACCGACCTGGGACAAACACGAAACACAATTAAATCCAGCATCGATAGAAATTATATTAATACATGGAAATTATTCCAGAGAGAAACATTCGCCTTGCATACAATATTTGAAATATTGTATGCAAGGCGAATGTTTCTCTCTGGAATAATTTCCATGTATTAATATAATTTCTATCGATGCTGGATTTAATTATGTTTCGTGTTTGTCCCAGGTCGGTGACTCACGATAAATATTCCATCTTGTGCTGCGTTTGTAGCCTTTCCAACATATAATAGTGAGAAATTTTCCGAGCTAGGTATCGTTCCAAGTGGTTTAGTCGGTAGAACGTCAGTGCGCTATGCTGATGGCCCGGGTTCGAGTCCCGGCTTGGATTGGTTGATTTTTTGACGGCCGATTATCTACACGAGGGATATAGGCCCGGGGGGGAGTGCCCTCCGTGGGGGTCTTTCTAAGGGAACCTAATCCATATTTACACATGGAAAATCCACGGCTCGAAGAAAACCACGAAAACTCCGAACGATTAGGCCGACGGGCGCGATTGGGATCGAACCCAGCACTTCCCGTCTACCAGCTTCGAACGCAGAACCTCTCGGCCACTGGTGGGGCCCCGGCTTGGAAACTTTTTCACTATGTTGGCCTTTGCGCCTTTTAAGCAATTACTTTGAAATTTGAAATTTGATTTTCATTTGAAATATTGTATGCAAGGCGAATGTTTCTCTCTGGAATAATTTCCATGTATTAATATAATTTCTATCGATGCTGGATTTAATTATGTTTCGTGTTTGTCCCAGGTCGGTGACTCACGATAAATATTCCATCTTGTGCTGCGTTTGTAGCCTTTCCAACATATAATAGTGAGAAATTTTCCGAGCTAGGTATCGTTCCAAGTGGTTTAGTCGGTAGAACGTCAGTGCGCTATACTGATGGCCCGGGTTCGAGTCCCGGCTTGGATTGGTTGATTTTTTGACGGCCGATTATCTACACGAGGGATATAGGCCCGGGGGGAGTGCCCTCCGTGGGGGTCTTTCTAAGGGAACCTAATCCATATTTACACATGGAAAATCCACGGCTCGAAGAAAACCACGAAAACTCCGAACGATTAGGCCGACGGGCGCGATTGGGATCGAACCCAGCACTTCCCGTCTACCAGCTTCGAACGCAGAACCTCTCGGCCACTGGTGGGGCCCCGGCTTGGAAACTTTTTCACTATGTTGGCCTTTGCGCCTTTTAAGCAATTACTTTGAAATTTGATTTTTATTTGAAATATTGTATGCAAGGCGAATGTTTGTCTCTGGAATAATTTCCATGTATTAATATAATTTCTATCGATGCTGGATTTAATTATGTTTCGTGTTTGTCCCAGGTCGGTGACTCACGATAAATATTCCATCTTGTGCTGCGTTTGTAGCCTTTCCAACATATAATAGTGAGAAATTTTCCGAGCTAGGTATCGTTCCAAGTGGTTTAGTCGGTAGAACGTCAGTGCGCTATACTGATGGCCCGGGTTCGAGTCCCGGCTTGGATTGGTTGATTTTTTGACGGCCGATTATCTACACGAGGGATATAGGCCCGGGGGGGAGTGCCCTCCGTGGGTGTCTTTCTAAGGGAACCTAATCCATATTTACACATGGAAAATCCACGGCTCGAAGAAAACCACGAAAACTCCGAACGATTAGGCCGACGGGCGCGATTGGGATCGAACCCAGCACTTCCCGTCTACCAGCTTCGAACGCAGAGCCTCTCGGCCACTGGTGGGGCCCCGGCTTGGAAACTTTTTCACTATGTTGGCCTTTGCGCCTTTTAAGCAATTACTTTGAAATTTGATTTTCATTTGAAATATTGTATGCAAGGCGAATGTTTGTCTCTGGAATAATTTCCATGTATTAATATAATTTCTATCGATGCTGGATTTAATTATGTTTCGTGTTTGTCCCAGGTCGGTGACTCACGATAAATATTCCATCTTGTGCTGCGTTTGTAGCCTTTCCAACATATAATAGTGAGAAATTTTCCGAGTTAGGTATCGTTCCAAGTGGTTTAGTCGGTAGAACGTCAGTGCGCTATACTGATGGCCCGGGTTCGAGTCCCGGCTTGGAATCTTTTTCACTATGTTGGCCTTTGCGCCTTTTAAGCAATTACTTTGAATTTTGAAATTTGATTTTCATTTGAAATATTGAATGCAAGGCGAATGTTTCTCTCTGGAATAATTTCCATGTATTAATATAATTTCTATCGATGCTGGATTTAATTATGTTTCGTGTTTGTCCCAGGTCGGTGACTCACGATAAATATTCCATCTTGTGCTGCGTTTGTAGCCTTTCCAACATATAATAGTGAGAAATTTTCCGAGCTAGGTATCGTTCCAAGTGGTTTAGTCGGTAGAACGTCAGTGCGCTATACTGATGGCCCGGGTTCGAGTCCCGGCTTGGAAACTTTTTCACTATGTTGGCCTTTGCGCCTTTTAAGCAATTACTTTGAAATTTGAAATTTGATTTTCATTTGAAATATTGTATGCAAGGCGAATGTTTGTCTCTGGAATAATTTCCATGTATTAATATAATTTCTATCGATGCTGGATTTAATTATGTTTCGTGTTTGTCCCAGGTCGGTGACTCACGATAAATATTCCATCTTGTGCTGCGTTTGTAGCCTTTCCAACATATAATAGTGAGAAATTTTCCGAGCTAGGTATCGTTCCAAGTGGTTTAGTCGGTAGAACGTCAGTGCGCTATACTGATGGCCCGGGTTCGAGTCCCGGCTTGGAATCTTTTTCACTATGTTGGCCTTTGCGCCTTTTAAGCAATTACTTTGAAATTTGAAATTTGATTTTCATTTGAAATATTGAATGCAAGGCGAATGTTTCTCTCTGGAATAATTTCCATGTATTAATATAATTTTGTACTCTATCTGTTAATTTATTGTAATCATAAATAATCATATAACTATACTCCTCCCCCACAAAAATTGACGCTTGCTCTGACTCTACCCTTACCAAGAACACAAAATTTAGTCTTTTTTTGTCCTATTTCTTATTCTTTAGTAAGGTAAATAAATAAGTCATCAAATAAAATCCCCCCTTTTTTTTTCTTTCCCTCATTTAAGTTTAAAATCTTTGAAAGTCTTTTTTTAATACATTTTCAGCTTTATCTGTTTCATATTGAACAATAAATAATCGATTATATAATTTCTTCCACCCCATATAAAATTGACGTTTTCTTTTCTCCCCCCATTATTTCCATGCTCATAAAATTTAAAGTCTCTAAAACTCCTAATTGCAATGTTTTTGCCCTATTTGTAAATCTTTAATAAGTTACATAATCGGTCATCTATTAAATCCGCCCCCCCCCCCCGCCAAAAAAAAAAAAAAAATATGTTTCTTGATTTGTCTTACCCTCAACTCATGAAGCTAAAAAATCTAATTTACAGTCTTTAAAACTTTTTAATTTTTACTTTTTTTTCGTCCTAATTATAAATCTTTATTATCTATAATATTAACTAAATCATTTCAACTATGTACGAAAGTGTTAACAATAAAGCGATAGGTGTACATTTAATTGTGCATAAAAAACATTTTAACTGTATTTTTCAAAGGAAAATGTCTTTAGAGAGATATTTGTAAGGAAAATATTGTGGTTTCTCGTCAACGTGCAAGTAAATTCTCAAACCTTTCGAAATCATTTTATTCCGACTAGCTCAGAAAGAACCATCAAACGTAGATACCAAAGGTGCCTGAGTAATCGACTGAACCGAGTATGTCCATAAAGAAAAAAGAAAAATCATGCGTCTACGTCGATACTTTCCAACACTTACAGAACACTGTAACAAAACTTCGCCGTTTAATAAAGTAAAGAAGATATCTAACTAAACATTTGTAATACCTATGACACGTTTGAAAAGCAGATTTCAACAATTGCACCCATAACCTGGAAGGTACTCAAATTCTTTTGTGCAGCTCATATGATATATGCAGCTCATATGAGGCAGTGTATATGATATATTTGTACTGCATATATTTGTACGGAGTCTACATACTATGTTAAAATTTAGTTTTGTAAGAAAATACATAAAACAGTTGAAAATTCACCCTCGGCAATTTCTACTTATAGACGGAAACATACTTGAATTCTTTTGTGCATTTCTGTATATAGAAATTTTTATACACGTCAAACAGTATTAAGCTGAAATCTAATTCATGCAAAATCATGCTCAAAATTACTGAAATCACACTTGCAGGAATTATTTTCTATCGGCGGCCCATGTATCCAGTTTTTTGAATATCCCTGTATAGGATTTTATTTGTATGATACAAACATCTCTAAGCATATTAAATGTAGTTGAGCTTGTACATTTATAACTAAAAAAAACCTAACACCTTTAAGAAATTCATACTCATTCTCAGCAATGGTTACGAATTCTTTTGTGTGGTCCTGTATAGGGTTTGTAAAATATGTGCACACCACGTAGTGCGCAAAAATTTAGTTAAACTTAAAAACGCATTCTGTAATTGAAAATGTACTTTCAGCATTAATTTTTAATAGCTATATCGGATACAGTATTGTATCAAAATATTTTATGTTTCCCTGTAAATGAACGCTAAATGAAATGCAGACCATATTCGAATGTAAGCATCTTGTAGTAAATCAAAGTAATGTGTATCTATTTCGTCATGTTTGAAATAGTGTAACGTGATCAAAATACGCTACAAACAGTTTTTCTCGTAGACCATATTGAACCAAGTTCTTTTGTCTGACACCGTAAATAATTGTTAAATGCTCATGTTGTACAGAAAGTAGGCTTAGGACACCTCAGAAATTCATATCAATTTCATTATCTTTGTGACAGAGTAATATCAATCAAATACGCCGCAAACGATATTTCTTCATGGGCTATAACATAACGGAATACTTTTGAGTCCCCTATACTCGTACTTTAAGCATTACACATAACATAGTCTATAGTAACAATTTTAAAGTGTGTCTCAATGTACATAAATTTAACTGTGTTTAACATTGTGTAACACTATTAAAATACATCCTAAATAATCCCCCCCCCCCCACATAGACCATAATGTAGCGAATACTTTTGAGTGCATCTGTAAATGAACCATGAATGGTGCACCGAACATACCATGATGATTTTCAATATCGTATATCAATTACATGGCAATCCGACTATATTTACGCTAGTTAGAGCACGGATAGACAGACAGACGGACGGACAAACTCAATCCATAAACACTTTTCAACTTTCTTGGGAAGTGTTAAAAATGGAAAAATGTAATGAAAATAAAAGTATTTTAGTGTTATTTAGATTACGAACCGCTACAAAAAACATTCTTATTTGACCGCATCATTTAAAAAATATTTAGTGCTCAGAATTCCCCCCCCCTCACACACACACACCTGAATTTACTCCTGTGCACTTAAAATTTCAAATTGTTAAAACTCCTTTATGTTTTATAACATTCTTGTAAAAATAATCCATAATCTAAATTTTCTTCTGCCTGAAAATTTCACTAAAATTTTTGCCATCCTTCTTTCTGCTAACATGACACAAAGTTTTTAATATTTGGAAAACTTTATTTTTTCTGTCGCATATTTTAGTGCTAACAACAATAAATTGTGTACTATATCTATAAATGACTACGCTGGGATTTAGATTTATACCCCCTCTACAGATGTACAGTACAAAATATACAGTTTATTTGTTTAACTTTTCCTCTCCTAATTTTATGAACATCTTATTTTTAACCTTCAATGTTATTTAGCTTTTATAAATCTCATAAATTTTATGTTCTAAAAAGAATTCGCACAAAAGATAGTTATTTTAGAATATTTGTACCTGATATATTTCCCCCCTCATTCAATATCTCCCCCTTGATTTTAAATGTAATTGCCTTATGTGAAATAAAATAGTTTTTATACTGCACTAATTTCAATTTTATGTTTGTAAAAGCTGTAAAATAAACCTAAAAAAAAAAAAAAAAAAAAAAAAAAAAAAAAAAATTGAAAGTCAAATCGTTTTAATTTTTGCACTTTTATCATAAACAGATTAAAATTCTTTTTACTGCTTTTACCGTTATCGAGTCTTCACAAAACAGTGGGCTTTGATCTACGCTTGTAAAGCGAAGACAATTGAAAAAAAAATCCTTTACACCTGAAACCTACTGGAAATTATCACATGTAGCGCTCAGCCGAAGTGGGGTGGGGGATGGAATCGTGCCAGATAATTGGCCATTTGCTGATTGGAAGAGCTCGCTTGTCAATCATTTGAATTTAGACCATCCTTTCAATTCAGCTAAAATGCCAGCGGCCATCTTTATTTCTTTTTATCTGTGACTGCAGTGAGCTCTTAATGAGAATCTTCATAATATAGAATTATTAAACCTCAGCCAAAATAAATACGTCGGTGAAAAATTTTAATTGCCCCATGGGAAGGAAAATATAGACAAAATAATGCAAGAAAAAAACACGGATCGCTCGCTTTGATTCCCAGAAAAATATCTGCATAAAGAAAACATACACTGGTGTGCAAAAATTAGTTACATTGCGACTCTCATGTGACTGTCATTTGTAGACTCAATTTCAAAGTCATCGTGGACGCTGCATTGTGATAAGTTACCAAGGAAAAGTCACAAAATGCTAATTTTCATATACGCGAACACTCAAAAGGAAATAATATAATTCGAGTAATTACTATCTCTACAACACAGCTAGTCCATATAACATCTAATTCATGTCACACATGGTCACAAGTGTCACAGTCACTACGGTGAAGCAAAAAATAGGAAATTCCATACATCTCAGTATGAGTCTCAAATGATCACTATATGTGACTCCACTGAGACGTGACTGTGATTGCTGCTTTGTCACGAGTCACCATGTGACTTTACAATGTAGTTACATTGTGACTCTCATGTGACTGTCATTTGTAGACTCAATTTCAAAGTCATCGTGAACGCTGCATTGTGATAAGTTACCAAATAATGTCACATTAAAGTCACATGATGGCCTTCAGGTGATAGAGAGACTACTGTGAAGTCACCATTGTGCTCTTTTGGGAAAAGTGTCCATGTGACTATAATATGATATTATTTGGTGACTTATCATAATGCAACGTTCATGATGACTATGAAATTGAGTCAAAAAATGACAGTCACATGAGAGTCACAATTTAACTACATTGTAAAGTCACCTGGTGACTCGTTACAAAGCAGCAGTCACATTGACTTCTCAGTGGAGTCACATATAGTGATCATTTGAGACTTATAATGAGATGTATGGAATTTCCTATTTTTTTGTTTCACCGTAGTGACTGTGACACTTGTGACATGAATGAGATGTTATATGGACTAGCTGTGTTGTTGAGATAGTAATTACTCGAATTATATTATTTCCTTTTGAGTGTTCGCGTATTTGAAAATTAGCATTTTGTGACTTTTCCTTAATTTTTGATAACCAGTGTATAACGAATTTTTAAAGGAGCAAAGTTAGCCCTGCAGCTGGGATCATTTCTCTTATTACTTTTTAACTGACTTCACTGATTGAATTTATGTTCCTTGCGTGGAAGCATTTAACCGCAGCAATGCATAGTTATATCTGTTATTTCTTTATAAGAGGAAAAATAGGGTTTAAATAAAATTTGCTATAATTTTAATCAATGAATGATAGAAAGGGATATTTAAAATCCTGAAACAGCTAATTTAAAATTATGTATGATTTCTACATCACATTACTTAACTTTTAATAAATAAAAATACTAATTATATTATACTAATAATAATTGTAGAACAGTTTATAAGTTTAAAATTTTATGTGTTCTTTTTTTTTTAACTACTTGATAAACAAGAGAGTTTTTTTTCCAGATTATGTATGTGAGCCATTGATTTTAAAAGTGTGCAAAGTGCATTTTTGTTATTGCTAGATATTAAATGGTTTGGATTTGAATGATGATTTAACCCATAATTGCATGAATTATTCTTTTAGAATTGTGTTTTTTATTTTTATATTAAGGATTAGACACCAGAAACCTTAAAATAGATTTTTAACTTTATTTAGTAGCATATTTTTGTAATTTTTAGAGGATTAATATTTTTATATAAATACAGTGGTTGTAAGAACTTAATTTATGTATTAAAAATTAAATAAAAAGGTGATGGAAATTTACATCATTATGCAATTAAGGGTTAAAATACTCGTGCAAATATTTCAAACCCACATATTTTGAATCAGACTTATTATATATTTTTTGTGGTCTTATTTGTGGCAAGTAAATTTAATATGCAATAATGGTTATCCGTGTTAGCTGAAAAAAAAACATGGTTTTGGTATGCGCCAATGTCTCACTTTCAAAAGAAATGGTTTGTTGAAAACGTTGGAATCGAACCTGGATATCTTGGCTTGCCGTCCGGATGGCTTAAGGGTGCATTCCAATCCAAACTGCTTATTTTTCTGATTCATTTTAAAATTCCTTTTTGCTCTTTTTTTTTTTTTTTTTTGTAAAATGCGATGAAATCACAAAAAGAGCCAGAATTCGTTCGATGCATCGTATGTATAATTGTCCACTGGATTCCGAAAAATAATTCGTCTAATTTAACGCTGATTGGACACAAATGGTGGCCCCTTTCCCCACATGTTTTGATATTATTCCATTTAAGCTGGTACAAGTGACCATCATCCGCATCCACATCGGTGCTAAATTAAGGAACCAGTTTTTGGAATACAATTATACCAAGTTGTAAACGTTATACTGAAATACCTTGTATATTATTCCGTAGTATTGTTGCTCCACGCTCATTTTATCGACCTGAAGAAATGAAAGGGAGAGTGAACCTTAGATTTGCAGTGTGGCAGCGCAATGAGCTACTTTGGTAAAGTTCAAAATATCCGAGCAAAGCGCTATTTCAGTAATACTGAAAATTCCAACACAGGTTGAAACCGAGTGTTTTCCAGTTTTTTGCGATTCTAATTATTTAAAAAATTTAATATACGCGTATATGTATTGAGTTGTCCGGAAAGTTCGTGCCGATATTGAAGAAAAATTGAAACGCAGAAGATTTAAATTTTAGTAGATATTTATAAAATTATATAGGTGCCATTCTGTTCTACAATCTTCTTTCATCCATCTAAAAGGTCTTAAAATGCTTTCTTTCCAAAACACTTGTGATTGGATGGCAAAATACCGTCGAGATGCTTTTTTATGTCATTCAAAGAGTCATTTTTTTTTTTTTTTTTTTTTTTTTTTTGGCGAAGAGAATTTTTAAGAAAAAGAAAAAAAGACTAGTCGGACGGATCAATGTCCAGAGAGTAGGGAGGGAGGGTCAGAATGGTCTCAGACGAATGCAAGGAGTTTGCTCCAAAAGTTTGTTTCTCAACTCACGCGATATTTTTAAATTCATCTCGCACCACATTTTGAAAATAAAAATCTTTCAGATATACTTTGACAACATCTGCAAGAGAACATATTATAAAACATATTTTTTAAAATAGTGCTATGAATACAATATAAAAAAAGTTACCAGTTCCAGTAGGCACGAACTTTCCGGACAACCCAATGCTTATCGCAGTCTTCTTAAAAAAAATAAATAAATAAATAAATAAATAAATAATATATATATATACTAATAAAAGAACAAATCGCTCTGTCTGTCTGTCTGTCTGTATGTGTGTCTGTGTGCGATGGCTAGCAAAATCTACTGAATAGTACGAGGCTCAAAATTTTTTTGAGGCTAGCCCAAAGTGTCTCATGATGCACCATACCTTCAGAATTTTAAAATTTTAATTAACAGCTGAGTAATTAATTACCAACCGCGACTCACTCTCATCAAGCAGCCGAATTAAAAAAGTTTTTCTTTCTTCAAAACCACAGATTGACTAGAACAGGGTCGGCGAACCTATGGCACGCGTGCCACTTTTGGCACGCGGAAGAATATTTTTGGCACGGCACTGCTATGGCTCTAAATCAAGATAAAGAGAGATTACACAAAATCGTGACTGATCTTTTCTAAATTCGATTAAATGTAAATTGAAAAAATCAAATCGGGGCATGTTATATTCCAATTTAATTAATTATGGTCTCAAAAATTATTCGAATAAATACGATATTTGAAAACTATTGATAAGAATTGGTTATTAGACATTAATAAATTCCGATGGTAAAGTTGTGGCAACTTAGAATGTAGTATTTCAGAGCTTTTCAAAGAAACTGGCGTTTGCTATTTTAAGTTTTTTCTGTCTATCTATTCTTTCGAGTCGTTGTTTTCACAAATGAATAATATCAAAACTCAAACTGAAAGCACTTGTCAGATAAATTCTGTTCAGTTTGCATTAAAATTAACTTGATATTAAGATGCAGCAATAGAAATCAAATTACATCGCATTAATTTTTTTAATTATTTTCAAAAATATATTTGTTTTTATAATTGTTATAGTCTAATACCTACATCTCATAATTTTTAAATCTTAATAGAGAATTTTAAGTATTTTTAAACCATTATTTTTCCACCTAATAAATTTGTTTTTTAGTTGGCACGTCATAATCACGTAAAATATTTTTTGGCCGAATTTGGCACGCGGCAACAAAAAGGTTCGCCAACCCTGGACTAGAATGAGACCCCGATGCGAGGGTAGCAATCCTAGCATTAAGGTTGCCTACAATGGGACCCGCCGAGCGCGAAATTCTAAAATGGAGGGCCAAAATCACAGTCAGGTGAAATACAGCCACCCCATTGGTTGTGTGGTCGCGTGGTTTTAAGAGAGATAAGGGTGAGGATCACCACCTTGTTTCTCCATTTGAATTTTGAAAGGAGTGAGGGGGAAAAGTAATTTTGAAGCAATTGTTACCTTATTTACATTTATGCATTATTTACCTTATTATTTTATTCGTTTTTATTTATAATAAATAATCGAAATTAACTCAATTAAGATATTTTGATAATATTTTATACAACAAGAATGAATAGTTTAGATTACAAGTTGTAACAATTTTTAAATGATATGACATGACAAATATTCTTTAATAAAAATTTAGTTTTCATTGAAAAATACTTGTAATATCATTTTAAAAATTGTCTATAAATTCCGTATGGTAAAAATCTCAATAAATTTTGTTCTCTACCCCCCCCCTCCCCCCCCTCACAATTTAAATCCATAAAATCACAAAAAAAATATTATTCTAGAAAAAGTCAACAACTAAAAAAAAAAAAAAAAAAAAAAAAAAAAGACCTTTTTCTAAACGCTAAATCGGAAACTTTAAATTAACAAAATTATATTAAAAAAAATTACAGAAATAGTTTAAAGCATACAGAATTTAATGTTTTAGCATTAAATGAAAAAAAAAAAAAAAAACTTAAAAATAAAAAAAAAAAAAAAATTTAAGTCGCTCCAGTTTCTCTGCCCATAAAATAAATATGAAAGCTAAAAAAAAAATTCTGCTAACCCTTTATGCCGTACGGTACATTAAAGTGCCATTAAAATAACTTGTTATAAAACTAATTTAATACATCGATAGTTATACTGTTTAGAATGATTTATAGATATTTTACTTTATCTTGTTCCAAAAAACATTATTGTTTGCACAAAAGAAAAAAAAATACTTTTGCTTTTGCATCTTTTTCAGCTTTCTTGACGTTGACAGATTGAAGGTTGGGGGGGGGGGGGGGGAGGCGAAAGTTTCTTTTTGGAAATATTTCTATTGTAAGAAATTATATTTGTATATTTTGTAATTTTACAAAATACTAAAAACAAGATTTTAAATAAAAGATTTGAGTGGAGTTACAAATATTGCACAAAAATCCCTATAAATTCAATTTAATTATGTTTGGCAAAATCCTTCTAAAATTTATTAAATGAATGTGTAAATCTTCTAATGTAGTTTCAAAAATTCACAAAATATGCTTTAGAAGATGAAATTTTCATAAATTCATAATTTGGCCCATAAAAGGTAAACATTCTTTTATAGACATTCAATTTTTATCTTAAAAATCAAACCTAGTTTCATGACTGCTATTCAAATCCGCTACAATGTGTTAATTTGGCTTGACCCCGATTATGGAAATTTCCTTCATTTAATTTACGATTAGAAAAGCATGAACTTATGCATTTATTTTAAAAATTACAATTTTCTCTGGATTTTTTTTTTATATATGCAAAAGGAAAAAAAGAAGCATAGTTTAAACAACCTTTCAATATTTCTAAATTGTTTTTTGAAACATAAAATCATTAATTAATTAATGATAAAAGTGCATTTAAAAATATATATTACATTCTTTATATTTTATTTATATTTTATTTTTACATTTTAATATTTAAAATATTTCATTGTTGCAGTTTCACAGCTAATTGGCATACTTTAGCGTGCATGATTTGGCACATAATTAATTCCATTCTTCTTGTAACTCTTTTACAATTATAATCATAAACAATATTTAGCAATTTGTCACTTGGACCCTCCTTAGGCAAACATATTTTTAATTTATAATTAAATTCTCAAAATATTAAAATATTGTATTGTCATCGAAAACCTGTTTATTCTTAATGTTTAAAATTGGTTTAAAATTATTATGATTAAAATTGGTTTGACATTTTAAAAAATTATTTTCCATTAGGCAAAATTTTTTGAACGTTTTTAGTATTCTAAGTTAGTTATTAAATTTTTCTATAGAAAAGTGCGAATATTTGTTATATTTTGGATTTTAAAAGTAACATAAGGGAAAAAAAGTGCAAGTTTCATTTTTAGTTTTCATTAACTAAAAAAGTATTTGCCATATTATTTAAAATTTTTTACAGCTTGAAATCGAAATCTTTTATTCACATTTTATAAAAAGTCATCAAAATATCTTGAGTTAATTTCGATGGCTTATTTTAAATGAAATAGAAAAAATTCGCTTCAATACATGATTTTTTTTTTTCGGAAAGGGGAGTATTAAACGTTTCCCCTAGCGCTAGAGATTGCTCTCTGAAAAGGACACGACTCAATGACCAATGAGGTGCTCGGATTTCACCTGACTGTGATTTTGGCCCTCCATTTTAGAATTTCGCAACCCGAGCGAGGCTAGATGTTTACAGAAGGAAAAAGGATGTACAGTACCGGACCTCAAATCCGGACTGGTCGGGACCGCGGCCGTTCCGGATTTCGGAATTTTCCGGATTTTAGGTCCTCAACCAAAACAATAAATAAACAGATACAGTACATGCCCTAGGCAAAATTTTACATACCACGAAGCAATCTATACCGCCAATTGCCATGTTAGGCTTAGTGTAAATAAAACCAAAAATACAAATTACAAAAAGTAATTCAAAATAAAAATAAGTTTAAAAAAAAATACTATTACTGCATATTTTTAGAAATATTAAAGCATTTTTTAGAAAATGAAAATGCGTTGTTGCTCGCGAGTTAGGCCTAGGAATCTATATCGCGGATTGCCATATGAGGTATAAGTAAACAAACATAAACATAAATTAAAAAAAATAATTTAAAATAAGGATAAGAATTTTTTTAATCCTGCAC
This sequence comes from Maratus speciosus, assembly GCA_963932465.1. Taxonomy (NCBI): domain Eukaryota; kingdom Metazoa; phylum Arthropoda; class Arachnida; order Araneae; family Salticidae; genus Maratus; species Maratus speciosus. The sequence continues at coordinate 230,195,025 of OZ010798.1, read as the reverse complement.
ATCACATTATCCGAGTTGTATAATATAGACACACGCCATGCGCGGAAAATTTTCCCCAAAGTTCGGAACTTTGCGGAAAATTTCTTAGAGAAAAAAAAAAGTAAATTTTGTTCTTTAATACCGAAAAAATTAAAAATGTTCCCCAGTTTTATGTTCGATTTATTTATTGTTTGACAGGGGTGATTCTGTTCCGAATTTTCCGAAAATTTAAGGCATTCGGTCCCGAAAATTAAAACAAATCGGCCGTCAGTCCAAAAATTCAGATATAAAAAATATCACTGAAATATATTGCGGATTTCAACAAATGGTCGCCAAAAATAAACCAATTCCGTCAATCGTTCGCAGAAAAAATACCCACTTTTGTCAAAACATCGCGGAAAAAACGCGAATTTCATTAAAGGACTGCGGAGAAAACGCGAATTTCTTTTAAGAATCGTGGGAAAAAATATTCTTTTATCAAGGAATCGCAGAAAAAATGCAAATTACGCATAGCGGAAAAAGCGCGAATTTCGTAAAAGCATAGCGGAAAAAGCGCGAATTTTGTCAAAGGTTCGTGAAAAAAACGCAAATTTCGTAAAATAATCGCGGAAAAAAACTAATTTCGTTAAAGGATCGCGAAAGAAACACAAATTTCGTAAAAGGGTCGCGGAAAAAGCGCGCGTTTCGTCAAAGAATCGCGAAAGAAACACGAATTTCCTCAAAAGGCCACAGAAGAAACGCGACTATCGTCAAAGGATCGCGAAAAAAACAAATTTCATCCAAAAATACGTAAAAAAAAAAAACAAATTTCGCAAAAGCATAGCGGAAAAAGCACGAATTTTGTCAAAAGATTGCGAAAAAATGCAAATTTCATCAAAGAACCGCGGAAAAAAAATAATTTCGTTAAAGCATCGCGAATTTCGTCAAAAATATCACTAAAAAAGCGCGAATTTCGTCAAAAGAACGCGCAAAAAAGCGTGAATTTCGTCAAAAGATCGCAAAAAATGCAAATTTCGTCAAAGGATAAGAGTAAAAGAGCGCAAATGTCGTCAAAGAATCGCGAAAAAACCCGCAAATGTCGCGGAAAATCGAAAATTTCGCTAAATGATCGTGGAAAAAATAAGAATTTCGTCAAAATACCGCAATAAAAAATCATCTGTCTCTTTAATGATGATACCTATGAATGGACCTCTCCTTACAAAATGGGATTCAATTGTTTCAGAAGCAATGTCCATTATTGCATTTTGTGAGAAGAGGTCAAAATATTAAAGATTGGGCTGTTTCTAAATGCATTGACAAAATAACTGACAAGAATTCACCCCTTCTTATCATGGATTTTTAGCTTTATGATTTTTTATCCAACATAATTATTCTGTAATTAATATTAATGCATTTTAAATTAAATTAAATTATTTATTATATTTAATTATAATATTTTCGTAATTATTTTGAAACTACTGTTTAAAATTCATACCGTCAAAGTAGCATAACACGTTATTTTATTAAACATTAAATTAATTTGCAGAAAATTTTTGACCCAATATTTATGTGCGCAGAAAGTTTTTGGTTTTATACAAGTTTGCACATTATTCGGAACATAAAAACATTTTTTAGAAAATGAAAATACATCGTTGTTTGCGAGAACCGAATTAGGCTAATTGACGAATTTCTTTCAAATTTTCAGCAAGTTACAATAATAGTGAATCAGCTTGTGTAACAAATTTTTATTAAATTATGATAAGTTATTAGAAAGCTAGGCTACCTCTAAAAAAAAAAAGGCCACTAGATGAAAAGAAAGTAAAGAAAAACGACATATCTATCCGCTGTTTGTTTTGCTTATTCAACATGTTTATTTAACTGCGTGAAGTGGAAAGTCAACGTTATCAGAATGTGATCATTAGCTTTCGGTGGACAGCTTGTTTTGTTATGGAGAAAGGAACTTTGCATAGATTTTTTTTTTCTCTTTGAGTTAAAGAAAAGAATTTTTTGGTACGGTGCTTACAAACAGAATTTTTTCGAAAAATGAAATTTGTTGAACATATTAAAAGTGGAGGGAGGGCGTTGTAAAATGTTTTTACATATAAATATTATAAATATATTCTACGAACCTTTTTAAAAATAATTCTTTTTTGTGGTTATTTATTTATTCTTTTTACATTTTCTATATAAATGAAGAAAAGGGTTTCTTTTTAAAATAAATTTAAAATGTGTGCACACACTAACTACGATAATTCTGTTAGAAAATTTGGATTAAAACTAATGAATGAAAAACATTGCAATAAAATAAAATTGCTGAGTCTAGTTTGGCTCGGCACTGTCTTACGCGCGCACGTAGCGCCATCTATGAACAATTTTACGAAATATTTATTCGAGATCATCGCGGAATTTCAGTTTTCTTTTTTCCATTCCGGATTTTGGGTCGTCCGGATTTTAGGATTCCGGATTTGAGGTCCGGTACTGTAATAGATTGAGAATCCGCATTCACCGGGTTCCTACATTTCAGAGTACACTAGGAGTTTTTAAGGGACGTTATATATTTTTTTATTATTGCTTTTATCGAGTTGAAATTAACACACCTATGAGTATTTTAAACGACGAATCCAAATATTCTTTGAAAAACAACAGCAATTAGCGAAAATAAATTAATTAACGATTTACTAAATTTTTTGAGTGTTTTTTTATCTGGCAGTTGTTTGATAAATCATCAACAGGAGATTGACAGGAGACCACGTGTGTACCATTTTCGCAGGCAACGAAATGCATTCTTCCAGCGAAATTGAAAATTAATAAAAAAAAAAAAAAAAACTTTTTTGACAATGGGTCTACTTGTATAAAAAAACGTTTAGATTTGTTAAATTTGTGTAAATTAGGAGGGGGGGGGAAGGAACTACTTTTGATTAAATATCCCAGTTAGTCGACATGACAAATATTATTATGATAAACACTAGCGTGCTTCGCCCTCTAACGCATAATTTGTATATGTTAGACTTGTGTAAATGGAAAGAGGCGGGGGGGGGGGGGAGGAAACTACTTTTGATTAAATATCCCTTAGTCCGCATTACAGACATTATTATGACAAAGACTAGCGTGCTTCGCGCGCTATGGCATAATTTCAGTGCGTGCGCAGCTGATGTAAAATGAGATGCACTCTTCCAGCGAAATTGAAAAGCGTGCTTCGCCCGCTATCGCATAATTTGTATTTGTTAGGTTTGTGTAAATGGAAAGGGGGTTGGAACTTCTTTTGATTAAATATCCCAGTTAGCCCTCATAACAAATATTATTATGATAAAGACTAACGTGCTTCGCCCGCCATCGCATAATTCGTATTTGTTAGATTTGTGTAATTGGTAGGGGGAGGGGGGAGGGAACTACTTTTGATTAAATATCCCTGTTAGTCCGCATACAGATATTATTATGACAAAGACTAGCGTGCTTCGCCCGCTATCGCATAATTTCAGCTGCGGGATATAAAATGAGATGAAATCTTCCAGCAGAATTGAAAATTAGTTAAAATAAATAAATTTTTTGACAAAGGGTCTACCTGTATAAAGAAACGTTTGTATTTGTTAGATTTGTGTAAAGGGGGAAGGGGTGAAGGGAACTACTTTTGATTAAATATCCCAGTAAGTCCGCATGACAGATATTATTATGACAAAGACTAGCGTGCTTCGCCCGCTATCGCATAATTTCAGTGCGTGCGCAGCAGATATAAAATGAAATGCATTCTTCAAATTTAAGGTTTATTTAAGAATATTATTATATGCCCGGGCAACGCCGGGCGGATCTGCTAGTATATATATATATATATTGTCTGCTTTACTTTTTTAATTTGTCTTTGCAGCTAAATCTATGCAAGAAAATCCACCACCTTTGAAAAGAAGCTTTAAAATGCGCTTCAAAAATTTCTGGAGTTGTTTTGGAAGTTGCTGGATGAAGACAGAAATGGATATAAGGGATGTTCCAAAGAATGCAGCAACGGAAACTGTAGCATAAACCAACGACATGATTTTCATCGCAGGAAATCCCACCGATTCAATAATTATGTGATCTCATGTCTTCAATTGAATGATGCTATATGTTTCAATGTAATCCAAAGATTAAATTATTTTCTAGTTCATATGGCATATGTGTAATTTGTGATATTTTTATTAGTATGTAAATCTTTTCGAGAAATTTTTGTTCAAGAGAATGTCACAAGAATTTTCTAAAATTGTAGTCAAATGTGTTCAACCTATTGGTCAGTTCATTTAAACCCGCCTATAAAATCCTCCGCAATATAAAATAATATAGTGATGGGCATAAGCAATCATTCAGACATGCGCAAAAGAACAGTTGTCAACTTCCGTATTTTTTTTAATCATTCAAAACCAAAAATTTTGAAATAAATAAATAAATAAAATTAATTAAAAAAAACCCGCACTTTTTTCAGTTAGCGAAACAATTCAACAACTTAAGGGGTTTCCTAGTAGTGATTTACTTTATACCCAGTCGTATGAAGGAGTGTTATGGAGGAAAGAGATAGATGGAAATGCAGTATGTCCAGTGGCGTAGCTACATATTCAGCGCCCTGGAGCAAGTAAAGTTTGTGCGCCCTCTTGTCTCTCAAAAAAGTTCTGCGTAATTTTGTTTTGAAGTTACACACACACACACACACACATATATATGTATATATGTAACTAACTGACCCGCCCGGCGTTGCCTGGGCCCGTTATAATAACGTAAACAAAACTCAAGTTTGTATGATTTTATATATTCATAATATAGTTCAAATGAACCTGGTTTTAGGAGCTGTCCACTGCTTTTGGCAACGTCTAGTGTGTTCCCGACAAACCTCTTTCTGAACGAACCTGTGGCCTGGGTCCCCGTTACCAAAGGCAGTGTATGCCAGGAGTGTTTCGTACGCGCCGGAGACAATCGAAAACCAAGTTGAATGAGTAAACCCCGTAGTAATCAAGCCCATAGAACCCGAGATAAGAATCCTGGCGGTGGAACTATAATCTTTAAAACAATAGTAAGCTAAGTTTAATGGACCAATTTCCAGTGAAATAGAGCCCATAACAACCGAGAAAAGAATGCGCCATTAATGTTCGAAAATGGTGATAACAGAAGTCTAAGATAAACTCTCACAATGTAGAAAGTAGCTGAATAGTAAGCTAAGTTTAATTATCCAATTATCGTTGAAATCGGGCACATTGAACCCGAGAAAAGAATGCACCATTAATGTTCGAAAATTGGTAACTGAAGTCTAAGACAAACTTTCATAATACAGAAAGTAGTTGAATCGTAATCTAGGTTGAATGAACCAATTCCCGTTGAAATCGGCCCCCTAGAACCCGAGGAAAGAATGTACCCCGAAGCAGTGGAAGTTGCTTCTTACCCCCACCCGCTGTAAATTTAACGAGTTGCCTTTAACATTAAGAGGCTACTTCAGTCAAGGGAAAATGCCCGTTCGCCAATGCTAATCCTATGGCAGAAATTTATAAAGATATCTCGGTTGCATTTCAATATTTTTAAATGATTTTTTTTGCATTGGATAGCTGAGATCGGTCTGTATGCAAGCCGTTTTTTACTTTTTCGATTTTGATTGCAGATTTTTTTTATGGGAATGCTTTCAGTTTCGAAACCGGTTCCGAAAATGAAAGTGTCCTCATTAAAAATATCTGTAAGCAAAATCGAAAAAGTAAGAAAAGGCCTTTGTACAGACCGATCTCAGCTATCCAATGCAAAAAAAAATTGTTTAAAAATATTAAAATGCAACCGAGATATCTTTATAAATTTCTTCCATAGGATTAGCATTAGCGAACGGGTCTTTTCACTTGACTGAAGTAGCCTCTTAACGTGATATTTAATTTACGAATGAAACCCCATCCCCTTTAAAGTTAACCACTTACCTTTAACAATAGCGCGAATTTTAATTCACGGCTGTAGTGAGTAAACGTAAGTTGATGCCGTAAAAGAAGATTAATATTCGAAAAAGGGGGTAGCTGGAGTAAAAGAAATTTTTTAGTGGTTTATAAAGTAGCTGGAGGACCCTATAACTATGCTAAAGGAAATTGCAAGACTATCGGATAATTTTTAAAGAAACTGCACCAAGGACCCTAAGAAGGCGATTAATATTCAAAATTGGTGGTAGCTGAAGTGTGAGTAATTTTTTTGTAATTCCTGTAGCAGCTGGAGGACCTAAGAAATTGTTAGGGAAAAAATCCTAGTGAATCGGACTATTTTTATAGGGGGACCAAAAGGAGCCTACTGATAATTGAGAGTAAGGCCTAAGATGAAAGGTCCTAGTACTTAGCGCTTTAGATTTTCAATTAGTCGAAATTAAGTATAGGGTATAAGTATTAATCATTAGAAAATTTTTTCAAAGAAATGCTTAAAAAAAGAGCCCTAGAATCCCAATAAAAATATGAAGGTGTTGGCTCGGGGAGAGAAGTCCAAGACTCAATTTTGAAGTTATGCAATGAGAATGTGACACAATTAGTGGGTGAAAAATGCATGGCGCACAAAAAGTTACCCTAGGGCAGGATCGGCGAACCTTTTTACGTGCCCGTGCCAAAAATTCACCAACAGTGCAACGTGCCACACTTTGACATAATTTTGCAATGTACGATGTTTATGCAAAACGCTAGATAAAAAAAATAAGTTGGTTTCATGCATTAAAAATAAAAAATACCAAAAATCAAAATGCTATTTTCTGTATATAGGAATAAGCCATTAAATTAGTGAAATTTTAATTCGTAAATATGATTCATTTATGTAATAAATTTCCACTGTAATAAAAAAAAGAAAATGCTAAATTTTATCTTAGAAATTTTTAATCTTATTATTTATGCAAAATTTAGGTATATAAGTTTATAAAGTAATTATCCAATTTGCATTAAACAGTGTATCAAAAAATTATTGATGAGATTTTTGCTGTTGTATGTTCGATAGAGAATGCTTTATACCTGATTCAGATTTTGATAGTTTTATAAATTGGATCCATTTGCCATCTTACTGCAGTGACTGTCTAAAAAAAATAATTTAAAAAATACAGCTTTATAAATACACATAGAGTGGCAAAATACACGCGAAAACGCTACATAACCTCACAAGAAAAGAAAATTCTTTTCATAAAATAATTGCATTATTTGTGATAGTCTGTCCGTATGAAACAAAATTTTATTCATTATAATAGAAATTAAATATTATCTGTGTAATAATTATAAAATGTGTTTTTCTGCGTGCTAGAGAAATTGTCTTGCGTGCCACCTCTGGCACGCGTGTCATAGGTTCGCCAACCCTGCCCTAGGGGGCCAGTGTCTGAACTGAAATGTAGAAACGAAAAAAAAACTCAATGGAAAAAGAGCCCCTAAAGCGAGGGTCAGATTAAAAGGGGGCACTTTATTAACAATTTAGGACACAAAAACTTCAAGTGCCCTTGTACCAAGCTCCAGGGTTTCAACTGAAATGTAGCTGGGCAAGGGCCTCAAGAAGGCGATTAATATTCAAATTTGGTGGTAGCTGAAGTCTAAAAAAATTTTATGTTGTTCGTGTAGTAGCTGGATTTCCTAAGATTTTGTTACAAAAAAAAGTTAGTGAATCAGATCATTTTTAAGGGAGATATAATAGGAGGTCCAAAAGGGGCCAAGTGATAGTTGAGAGCAGGACCCCAAGATGAAACCATGTTAAAAGGTTCTAGTACTTAGCGCTTTAGATCTCAATAAGTCGAAATTAAGCATAGGGTATGTATTAACACTTTGCACTCCGTTGTCGCCGCTGCGACGACATTATCTTTCTTTGCAAAATTTGTTTTTGGCACCAGTAACAAAGGAAAATAAAATTTGTCTTATTTAATCAGAGCATTTTTGAAATTGTGTGCTTGAAGGAAACTTCTTTTAAAAAAGTAGTGCCGACCGAATAAAATTTGTGTAAGAGACTCCGGAGTCCAAAGGGTTAATCATTCGAATAAATCTTAAAGAAGCGCGAAAAAAAATGGGGGAAATTCTTAAAAAGGACACTAGGTGCCCAATAAAAATATGAGGCTGGCCCAGGGAGAGGAGTCCAAGTCTCAATTTTAAAGTTATGCATTGAGAAGTTGACAATATTAGGGTGTGAAAAATGCATGGCGCACAAAAATTTCAAGGGGTCCAGCGTTTTAACTGGAATGTAGAAAGGGAGAATAATTAAATGGGAAAAGGGCACCCAAAACGAAGAAGATCGGATAAAAAGGGGGCAAGTTCTGAGCAATTCAGGGCATACAAACTGAAAGGTGCTATAGGGGCGCCGGTCATAAAAAATAAAATATCTGAGTTCCAGGTGTATGAGCACCTGTCTTGGACTACCCTCAGTCAAATTTTCAGATTTCTACGTGCAATATATTTCATTAGCCACCACATATAGAGCGAAACTTTCTTTTATTAGTATAGACTAGCTGATCCACCCGGTGTTGTTAGAGCCCGTGATAATATTCTTAAATGAACCTGGATTTTGTATGATTTTATTTCTTAAGGCTGTTCTTAAATCCAAAGGGGCCATTTTATGACACACGTTTTAATTAATTTTTGCTCAAGAACTGATATGTGTTGTTATTAGGAAACTTTGTAATCGAAAGGCGTTTTCCGGATTTTTTGTAAACACAATAGATCTTACAGAAAAAATTGTCAAAGTTGGCGTTTTAAACGGAATTTCCCGACGAAAGCAGAAAAGCCAGTCAACGAAGGGAAAAAAACGTCTTGTCATATATCTTTAACACGATTTTGTCTGAAGTACGAGCTCAATGACTCCGTGAAAAATCGGTTTAAAAAGTTAAAAAAAAACCAGTCCTGTCCTAACGTATATACAAAATAGCTGACCGCCGTTCTGATTATCACATTTATAGACAATATTGAAACAGTTCCGTTTTCATATTAAAATGTAATTTTTAACAAAAAAGAATGTTTAAATTACATTTTCTTTGCCGAAAATATTCTTTATAAATACTTTTGCACATCAAGCGCAAAAATCAATATAATACACATTTGTATAGGGGAAATTACAATCACAGCATTCTACGAATACACGAAGCCTACACATTTCAAACAAATACTTGATAAATGATTTTACAAAAAACTAAATAAAATACGTATATATATATTTAAAGAGAGGTCGCGTTCTTTGGTACCAGACAGGCTGAAAATTCTTGGGGCAGACCATGTCGCTATTGGTCACAGAGAAAATTACAGAATATATACGTTAGGTTTTAAAAGATTTAAATTGGCCTCTGAAGCAAAGAAACTTTCAAGAAAAAAAATCAATTCGCCTGCTTTGCAAAGAGAAATAAAAATCATTAATAAAAAATGCTTCAAAAAGTGATTTAAAAAAATATTAAATGATTTAAGACTTTTCAGATCTAATGCTTATAGCAAATTTTAAAACTATTAGTTTCACCTGAGGGAGGGAAGAACTTTACCTGGTTTAGAGCGCACCGATCCGCAGGTCGGTTACCCAGCGGCCCAGTCTGCCTTATTTAATCCTAAAATTCTGCGATTAAATAAGGTTTAATGCTGAAAAATACTGTTACAAAAAAGTGGTGCAATATTGCATAGGCTATAATCAGGTCCTAAGGAACACTGAATTTGGTACTTAACTTTTTCTCTCTTTTTGAAGTTTGTCGATTCTGCATTTGACATTTGCAATATTTTCAAAATCTCAAAAACAATACTCACAAAATTTAATTTGTTACTTCCCCTCACCCTCCTCCCGTCTAAATTATGTCGCCGTTGGCTTATGTGGAATATGTTTAAATCCAACTCTTATTATTGTTTTATAATCTGTATTGATGCATATTTAGTTTCCACAAAACAAACAACAACAAAAAAAAACCCTTCAAAATTTTCGTTTTCGTGGATTTCGTTTGTAAAATGGTCAATAATTTTCTTCAACTTGTCAGGCTATTTTTTTCCAAATCGTAAAATAATTATCGTAAATTACTATTGTTACATCGTACATATAGGTTTCTCAGCGGTGAATTCTTTGGCTACCATTATTTCCACATAGACGACATAATCATGATAAATTTCTAAAACATTTTTAGTAGAAATGTACCAGAAAGATTATTTTTTGGAAATAGTGGTAGCCAGTAAAGTGATCGATGAGAACCCTGTTAAATAAGTTTTGATTACTTTAAGATCTGAAAATCTTCAACAGGCGTCTCCAGAAAAGTTACAGAAAAAATAAGGCATGCTGAAACGATGCTGCAGAAGTTACTTGAGGCTGCAATATGAATTAAAACTTCCTGAATAGAAGACATTTCTTTCAACTGTGTATGAAAACATGTTTTAAATCGAAATAGTTGAGGTTAAGCACAAGGTAAAATTTCATAGGAATACGCTGATTGTAACAAGGTTCATCTATAATGTCTGATTAATAATGAAAAAAATATGCAAATATTTTAAGAAATCTTTATTTCTCTTTTTCTAATTTTGCGCCCTTAGGATTCGTGCGCCTGGAGCAGTCTGCTCCAACTGCTCCACGGTAGCTACGCCCCTGAGTGTGTCCTAAAAACGGTTTGCGATATGAAAGCGGTTATCGCTCAAATTTAAATGCCCTCATTCGACCCAGCCGCACACAAACTCTGTGGAGCTGCAAGTATTTGGATTTAATTTTGACCGGTTTTAACTGGTTTCAGAGTTACATTTTCGGCATCACGTCCAGCCACTACACTTCATCTCCATCTATCTCTTTCTTCCATGAGCGAGTGTCTAACAAGCATGAGTTCTTATTGAGATAAAAAGTAGTCTTGTGTGTGTGTCTGTTTAGTTCTTAATTTAATTCTTTTTTTTCTTCAAAATTTCTGGTTTTAATTCAATTTAATTTAAAAGAACATGAAAACTGGTACACGGAAAAAAAAATGTTTTCTTGAAATTACTAAATTTTGGTTCATATAGCTCCATCCAAATATTTTGGTTGGAATAATTAAATTTTGGTTAGATTACCAAATTGTTTTGTTAATTCAACAAATCGTTTGGTTAGTTCATCCAAAATTTGGTCATTCCAACCAAAATATTTGGATGGAGCTCTATGAACCAAAATTTAGTAATTTCAACATAACAGTTTTTTCCGTGTAGCTATTCTTTTGCTTAAGGCCAAATGATTGCTTTAAATATCAAAATAACTCGTTATGCCCATCACTAAAATAATATTCTGTGAAAATTGCTTTGGATAACTGCTGTAGTAGAAGCGTAAAAAATACAACATTAAAAGCACCAAATTTTTTTTAAATTTTAAGCATGCCGGTTTCGGTAGCATATAGCATACCTTCCTCAGTGCTAAGGATGGCAGAAATTTGCTCACATACATAGGAGAGATGGGGATTCAAGTTAAAGGTTTATTTACCAATAGGAAAACAGAGGATTGCAGGTAACAGCCATTAGGAAAATAGATGGGAAATGGAACCGAAGTAGCGAGGGGGGGGGGGGGGAAATTAAGAGACAGAAGTTCTTATGTAATATTTCCAACAATCTGATAATGGGGGAATAGCGTATTCACAATTAACAATATTTTTAAATTTTTTATAAATATGACATGCTTCAAGGAAGTTAAGTTCGTGTATAGAAGTAGGTTTAGAGATTATTTTAACCGAATTGAAGTTAAAAGTATGATTCATCTCCCAGCAATGTTTTGCAATAGAGGATTTATCGATTTCTTGTTTTTTAATATATTGTTGATGTTTTTTTTAATACGAAATTTTAAGCAGCGTTTGGTTTGTCCATTATAGGAAAGGCCACACTGGCAATTAATGCTAAATTGCCAGTGCAATTGCCAGTGCCTGGCAATTAATGCATCAATACTAATTAATTTTTTTGGTGCTTTTAACGTTGTATTTTTTACGCTTTTATTATATTGCACCAAGCTCCTTCTTTATAACTGCTGTAGTTAGATAAATTTTTCGCAAATGCGAAATCTTCACAAACCGTTATTTTGCCCTATTACTCATATTTCACGCATTATAAATAGACGGCTTGCACGTGACGTCACATGTCTGGCATCGCTTCATACGACGCCCAAAATATAAGGCAAATGTGGTGCTCTCCATCTGACTTATTAGCACTTTAATAATAAAAATCTAAATTAAACAAAAAGACAACACGTGCTTTTAATCATGGAACTATTAATAAAGTGGAACGGACATATTCTTAAAATAGTGAAGCTTCAACTGTAACCGCTATCGCAGGCGTGGTTTACTGTCGATGGAAACTTCCACCATTAGATTTATATAGAAATTTTCAACTTATTTAAACGCCTTATTATTGCAAAGTTTCAGTCATAAATACTGGTAGAAACAGATTTTCACTTTTACTGGTAGAAGTTCACTTTGACGATAATTAGGCCCTGCGTTTCCGCCATATTGTGACAACTAGGGAAACAAACTGACAGTTTTACAAGGCAAACTGACACCAGTAAAAACAAATAGAAATTTTTACGACATTTTTGAGAAAATTTTCCATGAACAAGACGTTTAAATAAAACGAAAATTTCTATTCAATTTTACTGGCGAGATGTTTGGCCTGGCGGTAATCAGAAACTCAAGATTCTATTCATAAAAAGCAGCCGCCATCTTGTGACAACCTTCTCAGTTACTTCACTCGTAACTGGTAGACAGTACACTCTATGTCTCCTCCTCTTTATTCATAACTCCATTCTTTTAACGACAAACGAGTAGTTCTGACGTTTCGTGTGGGCTCCAGATACAATACCATCAGTCGTTGCCAATAGCAACGTGACGTCAATGCAATCCGTCTATAGGGGAATTTATCAATCAGTTGAACGTTTTCTGATTATGCGTCAAATTTCGTTTGTGTGGAAAGGAGAAATGTCATTCAGGTTATTCAGTGGGGAATTTTATGCAAAGGCAGATAAGTTGTTTCTTATTTATAAACATTCGTAGAGCTGCAAAGTGCCTTTATTATTTAAATTTTATTAGCCGCTTTATACTGGATATTGATTTTTAATTACGAAAAAGGAGATAAGAAGCAGATTCGATGTTATACAAAAATTTTTTCAAACTGAGTAAATAAATATCCAGGCCGAAAGTCGAAACCAAGACCTGCCGGCTTATAGAGAAGACCATCCCCTCATCGAGTTGATGGCTGAAATTACAGGATTAGCTAAAATTCGATTTGCATATTAAAGTGTAACTGGTCTGCCAAGTCATTTCTTGGTGGGAACCACCTGCAGATCCGATTTTAGTGGTGGATCGGTAGATTTATCATTGTGCTTTCCTGCACCGAAAGGTATAAAAACATGGAGGATTGGGTGCAGGAAAACACAATGGTAAACCTACCAGTCAACCACTAAAATCGGGTTTCAGGTGCTTTCCATGAAGATATGACTTGGCAGATCAGTTGTATTTTAATATACGAATCGAGTTTGAACTAATCCTGTAATTTCAGCCATCAACTCGATGAGATGATGGTTTGTGCATCCACCTCCCAGTCTATTAAGTTGCTAACGTTTCAATCCTCATGAGTTAATTTAATTGAGTTAAAAGTAATAAACTGTATATACGTATCCATCGTTTAGGTTAAGGCGGAGTAATTTGGTGCTTAATTTTTTTAAACAGAAATAAAAAAAAAATCTGCAGATCTTTAAAAAGAGTGAAATGTACAAGGCAAAACACACCTTTTTCAGGGGCAGATTCATTAAAGGAAGAAAGAATTTTGGTCAGTATTTAGTAAGTTACAGTTATAAAAGAAAAGAAAAATCTAGGAAACGCCAAATTACTCCCTGAAGGGTAATTTGGTGTCACGCTTTCTAACCACTGCCACACTATAATCGTATATTTGGGGGTAATAAGGTGCATGCCATTTTTCTTTACCTTTACAATGTACTTCAGAACACTGATATTTTTTTTTAATCAGATAATATTTGAAAGCTCTGTGAATTTTTCTTTGACAGCATAAGTTTTTTTAAGTGACAGTTTGAAAAAGCAACTACGTGAAGAATTTTGGAGATTCTGCTGATATTCATAATGTTTTAAGATCTTTAAAAGATGCCTTTTCAAACTAAATTACCTATAAAAAATTAACACAACATGGTTATTTGAAACAAAAGTTTTAATACATACGTTTTTTATACATCAGTGAAAGCATAAATGATAATTAGTAGGTTTTAATGCAATAAATCAGCTCAATAATATAGAGAAAAACATTTCAGAATGGATATTATGATGTTTTAGATAACATACCTTCTGAATAACAATTAAATAAAAAAACGCTTTCAAGCATTGTCTTAAGAAATAGGTATCAGCATTGCTGTACCAACGTTAAAAAATACAAAATAAATCAATCTGAATAAAGAAGTCAACTGTATACTTCTGAAAAATGATTAATAAATAAAATTTTAGTGACAATAAGCAAACAATAAAATTACAGTAAAAATAAATCAATTTATGAGTAAAATACAGTGGCACCAAATTACTCCACCTTTTTTAATTCTGGTAATTTGGTGCTTGCACAAATATTATATTTTGTCTGGCTCATTTTCAAAAATGCAGAAGGAAGAACGGCAATACTTATTAGAATGTGCTTTCAACATGACAGTACAATTTTTTATTCATGAGTAGGTACAGTCGTGGAAAAAAAAGTAAACACCCCCTACTAACTCCTCAACAAATTATCGTAGAAGAAAGTTACTCGTACTGACCGATTGGAAATAGAGTCTACTTTTAAATGATGTATATAAAATTTGCTTAGGGGGGAATCTACATATTAAAACGAACCATAACTTTGTTTTTTTCAATAGCAGTGTACACAATTCTGATAGCATAAACGAACTCTACACCCTTCAATTAGCCTAAAAACACATTTTCATGCAATTCGTACCATAAGTTTCCGAGAAATTAACTATTTTAAAACGAGCGTACTTTAAGGGCTGTATCAATATTGAAGTTCCGTACTCGATTGTTAACCGAGAGAGTCCCCTTATTGATCAAGGCACCTGAAGCGCCACTCAAGGAGTCAATGAAGCCTGTTAGATTACAGGACAGCAGAATAAATTTCAAAATATCTACTCACTTCTATCATAGACGGCCTTTTAAACCATCATTTTGCCGTTTTTTAAGCATAATTTGAAAACTACTTGGAAGAAAATTGTGAAATTTTGGATTTCCATAAAGTAGGACTTAATAAATCTAAATCGATAAAAAAAATTGTAGGCTGCAATTCATAATTTTTTCGAGTATTAATTTCATAATTCATATCGTAAAATTATAAAAATTGCAAATTCAGTGTATTTATGTTTGGGTATATTAGTATTATTGCTACAAAAAAAAAAAAAAAAAAAAAAAAAAAAAAATAGCACATTAGGAGCATAATTTCAGCAGATATAAATAAAAATATGAAAATGTAATTTAACATTAGAAGCACTAAATTTTGAATGTTTATAATTCAAAAACTTATGATTCAAATGACTTGAAATTTGGTATCTAGGCATAGTTTGAACCGAAGATTTGAAATATCTCGTTAAAATTGGGTATTGCCATTGAAAAAAAAAATGAAGTTTGGATTCGTTTTAATATGTAGATGGCCCCCTAAGAAAATTTTATATACATCCTTTAAAAGTAGACTTTATTTCCAATCGTTCTGTACCAGTAACTTCCGTGTAAGATAATTTGTTGAGGAGTTAGTAGGGGGTGTTTACTTTTTTTTTTCCCACGACTGTACATCTCCTCGCTTTTTCTGCGACTTCATGTAAGTAGAGAGATATTGAAAATGTTGAAGGATGTCATTTTGCACAGTATTTGACAAATTTCAGAAAAAAAAAATATTTTTTTCTTCCTGAAAATGTGTTACTTACATAACAGGGTTATATTTAATACACAGTACAAATGGGTAAGTACGTGTAATAATTTTTTAAAGATTCATACCATACAATAAGATCATGATAACAATAATTGATAATGAGGCACCAAATTACACCGATTTACCCTAACGTTGTTCCATTACTTTCAGCTTAGTCTGTTGAGCTGTCTGTGTCTACGTGTGAGAGCTAAGTGTCAAAAATATTATCTATTAAGTTAATTAGCCAGAGCTTTAGTAGTGTAAGCCAAAGATCTTGGGTTCGACTCTCGCCTGGACACTCTTTCAGTTATTTGGAAAATTTTCAATTCGTACGATATCTTTACCAATCAGTTTGAGTGAGTTAAAAAAAAGTATGTTTAATGTTGTTTATACACAGTGTCCCCGAATTCATAGGCCAAACAGTAAGGGAAGGTAAAGTATTCATAACGAAGCAATTTTGGTATAGCAATGTGGTGTCCGAAATGAAAAGTTTTGGCGAAAAACAAGAAATGCGGAAGAAATGAAAACGAGCGTTTTATTCACAAAACAATTGCAGTAAATGCTCAAATGGGCCACTGGCAGTGTCTAGCAAGTGATTGACGTACCTTTTCGCAGATTCCAAGTGTTTCACGAACATTTTCAGCAATGACTGAAAGTCTTGCAATGAAGTCCTCATCAGGATCAACGATCTTCTAATTGTCAGTTTTCTATTTGGTCTAGGAATTAATTCGTGCGGTTTTACAAGAGATGGCGTAACTAGCGCATTGTCCCATAGTTTCGTTTGTTCAAACATGCATTTAAAACTACTCTTATTGCGCATCCAGTTTAGTATATGCCATTTGGTTTAAGCGTAAACAACAACAATTTTTATCCAACTGAAAATGTCAAATTTTGTGCCTGATAAAGTGTTTTTGCGGGGCGTTCTTCTTCATTACTTTAACATGAAGAAAAGTGCTACTGAAAGTCATCGAATTTTGGTGGAAATTTATGGTGACCATGCTCTAGCTGAACGAACGTGTCAGAAGTGGTTTGCACGGTTTAAAAGTGGTGATTACGGCTTGGAAGACCAAGCACGACCTGGACACCAAAAAAATTTGAAGATGAAGAATTGACAGCATTGCTGAATCAGGATTCGTGTCAAACGCAGGAAGAACTTGCAAAATTATTAGCGGTTGATCCAACAACACTTTCCAAACGCCTCAAAGCAATGGGAATGATTCAAAAGATGTCACATCGGGTTCCATATGAATTGAAAGAAAGATAACGTCCGACCACATGTCGCAAAACCGGTCAAAACATATTTGGAGAATGTCGGATGGGAAGTGTTACCCCACCCGCCGTATTCACCAGACATTGCTGCTTCAGACTACTACTTGTTTGATTGCATGAATAACGATTTGATTGGACAGTGGTTCACTTCTTCAGAAAATATAGAAAAATGGATCTCTGATTGGATCGCTTCGAAAAGTGAGGACTTATTTCGACACGAAATTCGTAAATTACCTGAAAGATGGTAAAAGGTAGTGGGTAGCGATGGACAATATTTTTGTTAACATATTTATGTATTTTGCTTTTGAAATAAAGCTTTAATTTTTTATTAAAAACCGCACGAATTAATTCCTAGACCAAATATTTCTAGGTGTTAAGTCTTACCTTTTTAAATTAACAGTAACCTATAAACCGCACTGCAAATAGAAGCGTCTTAAATTTAGACACATATGTGACTGAAAAAGAATTTTAGACACTTAAGTGTCTTAATCTGAAAATTAAGACACTATAGATGTCTTAATTTAAGATACATAAGCGTCTTACTATGACCATGGTGTAAACGAACTGAGAATAATGTCTAAAATATCCGCAAACGTCTTATTTTAAGACACTTCATTGCTTTAAACGTGTCTTAATTTAAGACGTTTTGATTCTTCCGACGCAATAACCACCAGGGAGCACTAGCACTCCCAGTTGCGCATGCGTTTTAGATGTCTTCGTTCGAAGTGGTATACGTTGTAATTCAAACAAAGTTTGTTTTTATGTACGCGTGTATTTTAATTCGTTTTTTGCGAAATGTGAAGTACTGTGATTTTAATTCGTATTAACTTCGATTATTTATTTATTGAATACATACATCTGACGTGTGTGCTCGACATCAAATGTCTCTTAGAAGCTGTCGTCGATACAAGGGCGGGATAGACACAGAACAGAAGTAGACGACGGTTGAAGATTACACCCGGAAATTCTACAAAGCGTGTGCAATGGGCTTAGTGTTAACTCGTATCAATTTATATCAATAATATTGTGTTATTCATCTTCGTCCTGTCGAAACTGGCAAAAAAAAGAAACTTTTGTCTGGCGGGTCCTGTTTTTAGGATGAAACATCTCATTCTTTAAATATGGCTAGTCGGATGTATTCTGGGATTACCTTTTAAACTGATGAAAGTCTTTCTCCCTCACTGTGGTTGTGGTAGTTTTTAAAATTTCAAATCGAGGAATATTTCTTACCTCTTGCAGCAACTCAAGTAAGTTTCTTTATAGTAGTAAAATTAGTGTATTTTATGATTTTATTTATTGTACTAAACAAAATCCTGCATGAAATTTAATTAGTTTTGAATCTGTTCGCAAAAAACCCCACTAATTCTAGAAGTATATATTTTTAAACTTATGACGTTCTTTTTTATTACGAATTATATATTCAATGTCAGTTCTTAGTTTCAATGGATATTTTTTATCTCGCAGTAAATGACGGCCACAAGGAAGTAAAGAAAAAAAAAAACTTTGAAAGATGACCTAATGCTTTCTTACTTCCTGGCATAAAACCGCAGATTAAAAAAAGATAAATAAAGTAAATGAGACTGGTCTATTATATGAAGCTGCCTGTAAAAATATACATATGTATTTGATTTGCAATCAACTCTAATACTGATTTTTTTATTATTTTTAATAAAAAAGTAATTTGAAATTTATAATGGGAAAAAGTAAAAACCTCTAACTAGATTTCGTATTTAAAATTGTGGTAACTTTATTTATATGCACTTATACGAAAAATACAAAAATGACAGATGTTACTGTATATATTTAAGACGAAAGAAGTTTGGAAATCATAAGTTATTTTTTCCTCATGTTTTTAATATAGAATATGTACTTATTTGTTTTTATTGATAGTTGAATAGCTTTTGTGAGTACCCTCTGATCTACATAAAAACTTGCCCATGTGGAAATATAAATTTTTTAAAAACATAATTTTTAAATAAGTATTTTCATTTTTTTTTGGGGGGGGGGAGGGGGGATTTTGCATGAATTTTTGTAAAGCTGATATCTTAAATCTTGCACTGATTATAATGAAAGTTTTGAACTTTTAGAGTAGGACAAGTTTAAAAACGCAAATATATTTAACAAAATACCAAAGTCATTTTTTCCCCAATGTTATTAAAGTAGAATATTTATTTATTTATTTTCATTATTCATAGTTAAATGGCTGTTGTGATTATCAAGTGATGTATATGTAAAATTGCCTATGTGGCAATATATTTTTTTATATTTTCATTTTTTTTTTGGGGGGGGGGGGGATTTTTGCAATTTTCGTACATCTGATATTTTAAATCTTTTTCCACATTCAACCGAGTATAATAAATATTTTGAACTTTTAGAGTAGGACAAGATTATAAAATATATATATATATTTATCTATGTACCTTAAAAGCCCTTAATAGCGAACACTTCGGGACCGCGGAATTTGTCCGATAATTGGAGATGTCTACTTTTTTGAGGTAAAAATATACAAATATGTATGTCTGCTGATTAAAAAAGTATTCGTTAAATAGAGGTGTTCACTATTCGAGAATGTCCATTAACCTCCATAACGGATACTCCCGAATACCGGACATCTCAATTTAGACAACTATAATGCAGGGTTGCGTTTTTTGCAAAAGTACTTCTTGATTAAAGGAAGGGCAAACTGGGAAGTGCCCCGTACCCCTACGACTGTAGTGCCCCCAAATTTGATGTGCAATATTTGTAAAGCTTATATTTTAAATCTGTTTCGAAATTGTACTGATTATAATCAATATTTTGAACCTTTAAAGTAAAATAAGGTTAAAAACAAAATAAATTTAAAAAAATCTAATATTTAGATAAATATTTTTTGTTTTTTAATCTTGTTCATATTGATTATAATCAGTACAATGTCGTAAAAGATTTAAATTATCAACGTAACGAAAATTGTATACCAAAACTGAGAGCACCAAAAAAATCAGGCTGTATTGGGGGGGGGGGGGGAGGGGCAGGACCACAGCCAAATATTTTTCCAGGATTCAACGTGGTCAAACATGGCTACGTATGATGCTTACAAAAAAATGGATGCGATTCAGACGTTTGAAGTGTCTGAAATTCAGACGCAAAAAGTGTCTGAAAAAATTCAGACATTTTAAAATGTCTGAAAATTGAACACTCCATTTCAGACACTTAAGTGTCTGAATTTCAGACATTTTAATTTAGAGTGCGTCAGTTCTTGTATTTATATATTTATATTTTGTTTCTTGCGTATGCCGTTTATTTTTTGTACCATTTTGTTCTTATTCCTAATGGGAATATGTTGTGATTTATTAGTTTAATAATTGTCGCTGATCTGGGCTCGTCCCCTTGCCGCTGATGGTGCTGGTTGGTAGATGGGGCTCTCCCGCCGGGATGTACAGTCCATAAACCTAACGGTTGGCGTCCCTGCTAGGTGTCTTCTGGCGTCTCATAGATGACACACCTGACACCTTCGAAAGGGTACGCCAAACCCTTGCTAGCTGCTGGCAGGTATGTATCGATGTTGGTGGTGGTACATTTGAGCACTTACTGTAATTCTTCATCAATAAAATGCTTTTTAGGTACGTTCGTAATTATATAAATACGTAGCATCTATAGTCGTCGTTCAGTCCGTCTGTCCGCATATAACAGAGCAAAAACTACCCAACCGAATGGTCTGAAATTTTAAATATATAATTGTTGCAAAATTTTGTCGAGTAATTTCAGATTTTATGAACATCAGATTTATAGTTTAATTACAAGAACATTCAAAAGTTTTCCTTTACATTACGGACAATGGGAATAAATTATTGCCAGTGCATTTTAATGATGTTACAGACTTCCGAATGGTCTAGAATTTTAATTATATAATTGTTGCAAAATTTTGTCGAGTCATTTCAAATTTTATGAAAATCGGATGCATAGTTTAATTACAGGGACAGTCAAAAGTTTTCCGTTACATGATGGCCAATGGGAAAAAATTATTTCAAGTGCATTTTAATGATGTTACAGCCTTTCGAACAGAAAGAAATGAATATGCACTTATTGAAGTGCACTAAAATATGCATTCATTACAATATGCGGTACAAACAATATTTATAAAACTAGTTATAGTACGAACGCACTTCATTTGCCACGTTTGACGGGCAATTTCCAACTTGTTTTCACTTCCTCCTCATTTCTTGTTTTGCACCGAAACTTTTCATTTCTGAACCCACATTGTTGTACCAAAACTGCTTCTTTATGTCTTCTTTACTTTCCCTTGGAGTTTGGCCCATGAATTCGAGGACACCCTATATATTTATTTTTAGAATTACAACTATATTTAAATCTGCTTTTATATCATGGCGTAATTGCTTTCCAATTGCCGGTTGTTCATGAGTTTCTATGGTTGCATAAGCGAAATAGGCTCCTTTCCGACAAAGCATGTAAGGAAATTTAATTACAAAACATGCAATATTTATCAGATCAGTCATATTGATAGCAAAGAGGGCTTCATGATTTGTTAAACCATCCCGTTGGCTGCAGCGCAGATTCTGGATATCTACCACACTTCAAGCGGAATTCTTGATCTCTCTCGTGGAACCACACATTTGACACTGGAAATAAAATTCAAATTACATTATTAGCATTTATTTATTTATTGCAAAGAAGCCACACATTTAACACTGATTATAAAATTCGAAATTGTTCATCTGAATTTGTAGACCGGGAGGCGTCTGCACAAACCATCACCTCATCGAGTTGACGGCTGAACTTCCAGGATGAGTTAAAACACGATTCACATACTGAAATGCAAGTGGTCTGCCAAGTCAAATCTTGGTGGAAAACACCTGCAAACCCGATTTTAGTGGTTGAAGAGTAGGTTTACCATTATATTTCTTGCTCTCAGTTCTCCATGTTTTCATACCTTTAGGTGCAGGGAAACCCAATGATAAACCTAATGACCAACCACTAAAATCGGGTTTCCAACAAGATAGGACATGGCAGACCAGTTGCATTTTAATATGCGAATCGAGCTCTGCCTACTCCTGGAATTTCAGCCGTCAACTCGATGAGGTGATAGTCTGTGCAGCTGCCTCCCGGTCTATTATTTATTGCATGAAAAAACAAGAGATAAATATGCACCAAGTATAGATTATGAAACACTTTCCAACACATTCAGAACATCAAGAAAACATCACCGTTTAATAAGGTGACAAATGATGTTTGAAAAACGCTTAACGTATTTGAAAACCCAATTTCAGCAATTACCATCTGTAGTCGGAAAAATACCAGAATGCTTTTGTGCAGCCCTGTATATGATCTATAGATATGTATAAACACTACATGGTATATAAAAATTTTGTTCAGTTAAGCAACGCATCACCAGCCATCAATGCCCTTTCAGAAATTTCTGTCAGTGAGCGTAAATGTAATGGAATTCTTTTGTGTAGTCCTGTATATGATCTATAGAATTTATACACATCATGTACTATGCAAAAATTTAGTTAAACTTAAAAACGCTGACCAAAGTTGAAAACGCACTTCCAGCAATTATCACTTGTAGACAGTACACTAACAGAATTTTTTTGTGTCCCCCCCCCTCACCCCTATAAATAAACGTTAAATGCAATGTACATCATACTTTTCAGTAAGAAACTTATATAATGCACCTCCCTAATATAAATTTCATTCTTATCATTAAAATACACAGCAAACAATTTTTTTTTCATATATTTATATGGGACGGAATTCTTTAGTGTGACCCTGTAAATGATGTAAATGTAAGTAAATACTTTGCACTTGCTACTTTGGTGAATAAAGGATTTCTTGGGCATTGCAAAATCATATGTTTTAGTGCATCTCAGAAATGCCTAACAATCTTATCATGTTTCAAATGGTGTAACATCATTAAAATGTACTTGAAACGATTTTCCATTGACCGTAATGTAACGAAATACTTTTGACTGTCCTTGTAAATGTACTATAAATACTACACACTTCATTTTCCAAAGGGATCGTGCTATAGTAGCGTTGATAAGATGAATATTACGAGGCAAACCGAGCACATTTACGAGAGTTAGAGCATGGACAGACGGCCAGACAAACCGAAGTCACAAACACTTTTTCAAAAGTGCTGGAAAATGTGAAAAACAGTAGTAATCGGAAAAAATATTTAAGCAATTTACATCTGTCATTTATAGTATAAGAAACACATACTTGGAAGGGAAAATAAAAACGTTAAAATTATTCGTCTTTGAGGAATCATATACCGGCTGTCTTAAAATGGACTGTAAAATTTAATAACTTGCAAATGGTGACAGCTATTAAAAAATTCTTGCAGGAGTGTTATATAAGATGTCAGGATTTTTTTTACTTCGATTCTGCATTTTAACTTAAAATAGCAGCGATAGATGGCACTGCAAGCAACAGTCGTTAAATCAGGGCCGATTTTTGTCCTCTCTCTTCTGTCAGTGTTGATGCGAAACAAGGAGGTTAAATATATCAAGTGAATCTCAGTTGCCAATGCAATTTTGTTCATAGGGGCCTACTCCATATATTTAACCTCCTCCGTTGTTTGCAGCGCCATCTATTGATGTTATTTTAAACTAAAATCGAGAACCACATTAAAAATTTCCTGACATCTTATATAACCCTCCTGCAAGAGTTTTCTTAACCCCTTGGGGACGAGCGACACGTATACGTGCCGGAAATAGGCCTAAGGATAGTCGTTTATCCTCACATGTAAAAATTTACTATAAAATTTGCCTTATTTAATCCGAGCATTTTCCCGATTTGCATAGGCACAAACTTCTGTTTTTTAAAACCGGTAGCAAAGTAATAAACATTTCGTAAAAGTCTCCCGTCGCGAAGGGGTTAATAGCTGTCATAATTTGCAAGTTATTGAATTTTGCAGTCCATTTTAAAACACCCGGTAGTTGTCAATAATAAAGAAATTTAAAGTAAATCACAGCATTCGTTTTTAATTTTACAAAATCATGGGTAAAAAATAAAAATTAAATAAATAAAGTGAATATATAAAACGAAAGTAAGAAACTCGAAAGTAATGCTACTAAAAGCATTATAAAAACTTTTTATATAAAAAAAATGAAGCATATTTATCTATTCTTTCGGTTAATTGGTATTGACATTGTTTATAGTGACAAATTATCTACACGTGGGATATACGCTCAAAGGAAGGGGGCATGACCTCTGTGGGGGTCTTTCTAAGGGAACCTAATCCGTATTCATGCAAAGTTAGAAGAAAACCTCGGTAAACTCCGAACCATTAGGCCGACAGGCACGATTGGGACCAAACCCAGCACTTCTCGTCTACCAGCTTTAAGAGCAGAACCTCTCGGCCCCTGGTGGGGCTCGTTTGATTGGTAAAAGGTGTTCTATAAATTCACAAAAAAATTTTGGAAATGGTATCTCCAGGAGTCGAAGAGTTCTATACTTTTTATATTTTTTCTGCAACTATTTCCAAACTATACACTTCGTAGTAGATTTCTTTAACACTTGCAATAGGAAGGCACCACGAAAATCATATTCTGAAAACAGTGGTGGCGAATATTAAAAATCATATATGACTATGTGGCACCTGTATCCTTTAACCTGGGAGGCGACTTAACTATCAAACATATGTAGAAGCTAATTGAATTTTTAGTTACTTGAATTCTTATTCAAATTGCTTGTAAGGCGTGAAACCAACACAGTGAAAAACTGTCGAGGCAAGGATTCGAACCTGCGCCACTGGCACCATGTGCCAAAACCCTACCACCTGAACAATCCGGACGATATCCAGGCTGGCGTTTATCACTCTTATATTTTGGCAAGGCTGGACCTACAGCAGAATAGAATGTCTGAAATGAACCAGAACCAAGTGGCATTAAACTGAATAACAATTTAATTAACATTTCTAAAGGCGTGTGCTATTTCTAAAAAATTACATATATACAGTAAAATCCCGACTATCCGGCTCTCCGTACTATCCGGCCTAGTAAAATTTTGAAAGTATTACTAGCAATTGCAAGTGGCCAAGACAGGCAGGTTACCGTCCGTGGAAAAGTGCTGACGCACGACAGGAAGGAACAAGAAGGGATTGCAAAATGCAATAGCAGAGAATTCGAAACGTAGTAATTGCAATGTCTTGGAACATTATTTTGGACCATAAAGGTGGACATAAACCCGTATGGGAAACTGGAGTGGAAGATGAGAACGATAAGCTTCTTTCGTTGCTGAAAAATATACCGGGTTCTGACAATGTCAATGCGGAGGACATTACAGAATGGATGGCAAACGACGAAGTTAATGAATCAACTGACAACGATATTGTAGAAATGGTGACAGATGGAGATGTAAAAGAAGAAAAACAGGAGGCGGATTGCAGGCAAAATCTCATCCGACATACGGAATGGTTCAAAACGATTGAGGCAGCACTGCAGTACATTAGCCAGCAGGAGGAAGCGACGCCAGCTGATATAATCTGCTTTCGTAAATGGAAGAACATTGCTTCGCGGAAGAGAGCTAATAGGGAGCAGTAAAAAAATTAAACGCTTTTTCAAAAACTAAAACTGTAAGTTTTGATTCTTTTATCTTACTCATAACTTTCCATATTTGTGCAATCATTTATAAATAAACAGTAAAATAAGATTTAATCATTTTTTACGAATTAGGCTTACGTTTTACGTCAATGTTTTGCTTATTCTGAAACTGTATGTACTGTGTATATAAAATTTATCTTAAAATGTGTAACATGTCTTTCTAATATCATGGCGGAGGGAGGGCAAGAAAGTAATAAGCATTTATAGAACTCCGACCTATCCGGCTTTTTTGTTATCCGGCATACCCTTTCGCCACATTAGGTCGGATAGTCGGGAGTTTTCTTCTATATATATAGTAATTGTTGGCAATTCGACTGCATTTCGCCATTTAAAACAACTTCGAAACTCGATGCATCGGAAACCGGGCACGAACTTTTTGCAATCGCCGAATATGTCATGGCAAAATCTATAAATGTGTATTGTTCATTGTTAGGAAAAGAGTTTGAAAGACGAAATTATATTTACCCCATTTAGATCCAGTGACGACAGGGCAAGCTCCATGTAGAGTCAGTATGTTCCCCACACCGTTTGACTTCACATTGTGCCAAAAAAGAGCCGATCCCTGCAGAAACAAGAAAGAAAAATCATGCTTTAAGCGTAGATTATGAAATACTTTCCACACTTCCTGAATGCTTTAACAAAACTTCGTTAGTTAGGGAAATAAGTTAAATAAGATAACTAAGTAAACATTTTAGAAAATGCATAAAACATTTGAAAAACTGATTTCAGAAGTTACCGTCCATAGCCAAATATGCATTCCAATTCTTTTGAACAGCCTTGTATTTCATCTGTACATTTATATATATACTATACCATGTGGAAATTTAGTTTAGCAAGAAAATGCATAAAAGATTGAAAATTCTCTTTCAGCAATTTATACTAATAGATGGAAATATACTTGAATACTTTTGTACAGCCCTATAGTTTACTTTTTACTTTTATTATACACCACTATTTAGCTAAAATTTAATTTAAACTAAAACACTCTTAAAACTACTGAAATCACATTTTCAGAAATTATCATTTATAGGCCATGTATACAATCCTTTGAGTGATCTTGTACAGTAAAACCTCCTTAAGCGACCGCGTTCCGTTCCAATAAAAATTGGTCGCTCCGAGAGTTGGTCTCTTAATGGAGGTCATATTTAAATCTAGATTTTAATTGTTGAAAAAGGTAGCAATTAATGTTACTAAAATTTATTTTTTACATTAGAAAAAAATATAAAAATTTAAGTATCAAACAAAAGTTAATTACATAAGTTAATTACTGTTGAGTTTAAAAAATGAATACATTGACGTTTGCTTTGATTTTACGGTTTTAACTTTTATAACTTTTATTTCTCAGTCCTTTCGAAGTTCAGTAAATAAATGCAATTTTCTTTTGAACGGGAACAAATAATGACGATTTCATTAATTTATCTATTTCTTTCAGAGTTTTCCAACAGAATAAAGCAGGGGAGTTTATTGACCGTCATTCTTAATTTGTCATCAGAGTTAAATTTATTGCCTAAAAAGGCACAAAGGGACATTTAAAAGTTACCGGGATAAAAAAAAATCTAAACTTAGTTTAGAAGTTTGATGAATAATGCGCCCTCTGGAATTATTTTTCTAATAAAATCTTCTTCAAGCGGCCATGAAAAAAACGGAATTTTCTTCAAAGAAATTGGTCGTTCATGGAGGGAGTTCAAATGGCCTCTGAATGGAGGTAAAATTAGTATTGAGTCTATGGGAATAAATTTCGTTCCATGAAAAAATGGTCGTTCAGGGAAGTGGTCGTTGAATGGAGGTGGTTGCACAGGGAAGTTTCACTGTATATCGTTTTATTTTATCTATATTCTACAAACATTTTTAGTAAACTAAATGCAGTTCAGCATAAAAATGTATAACTCATTTAAAAACCACCTTTAAGCAATTTGTACTCTTACCTAGTAACCATTATGAATTCTTCTGTGTATATGAAATATAGCATTTATACACACCAGATACTATGCATAAATACAGTGAAACATAAAAGCGCATATCATAATTAAAAATGCATTTCCAGCAATCATCGCTACTGTACAGTACTTCGGATACAATACAGTATCCGAAATCTTTTGTGTGTCCCTGTAAATGCTATACACTTCATATTATACATGAAATAAGTTATGGTAAATCTCAGCGACGTATATCAATTTCATTATGCATGAAATATTTTAACATAATTAAAATACGCCGCAAACAATTCCCTCCACCCCTATAGCATTGTGTAACGGAATTTTTTTGTGTGGTCTTGTAAATGAATAACAACTATTCTTTGCACCGCATATTCTACAGAATACATATTTTAGTGCATCTCATAAATGAATATCATTTTTATTATGTTTGAAAACGTGTAATATCATTAAAATTAATTTTAAACGATCTTTCCCCATACGCCGTAATGTAACAGAAAAATTTCGCTGTCCCTGTAAATGAACTAAACATGTTACAAACTTCATTTGAAATAGGTAACGTGCTATGGTAAACGTCAATAACATCCAAAAATTTCAGGGCAATCCGAGTATATTTAAGGGAGTTAGAGCGCGGACAGACGGCACGGCCAGACGGACAGACAAACCGTAGTCATAAACACTTTTCAACTTTGTTGGAAAGTGTTAAAAAGAGAAAGGCATTGTGAGTGTTTTTATATATTTGAATATTCAGTTCTTGTTTAAGAAGAGAATAACCTAAATTCGATATAGAGAGAGAGCGTTGGAAAAAAATGGTCTTGTTGTCTCATTCCTTCGCCTGTGTGGATGCTGTCATTTGATACATGTCATTGAATGTATAGGCCTCCTATATAAACAACAATTAAGAGTTACACGACGGGAAAGACTCGCGAGTTAGACGGCTTTAATTAAAAACGAATAATAAACGATCATCACATGGGTCATAAATGAACTATAAATGTAAATAATAATAAAAAAAAACACGCTTTAATTAACATTCACAAAAATGTAGAAATATGGATTAATTGATTTAAATGGGAATTTCGCCAAATTAGTCAGCTATTGCTAAGTTAGTTTCCTATATGGCAACTTATATTTGTCGCCAAATTTGGCGATGTTTCACCAAGTTGGTCAAAATTTGGCGCTTTTGTGGTAACTCTGCCTTTAGTACTTTTCAAAAAATATTCATTGTTGAAGTTGATACCGATTTCGCCGTAGTAAATTAATCTATAATTGAGTAACCATTAAGTATAAGCAGTGTTAACCTTAGTAGTGTTAGTTTAACCTTAAGTAGTGTTTTTGCGATGTCTTTCAAAAACAGAGGGTGCTCGGGGGAAGGACTCATTTTCATCCCTCAGGGGTCGAATTTTGAAAAATTCCGAAATACGTATTTTTCAGTTAAACTATAGGCATGCATAGCTGCCAACTTCTACGGATTTTTCTTACCACTAAAATTTAATAGAAATTTTTGACTTATTTAAACCTTAAAATTTCTTGAATTTTGGTGGTTCAATTAGCTAAAATTTTCTATTAAATTTTAATGGTATGAAAAATTCGTACAAGTTGGCAGCTATGAACATGTCAAGTTTCAAGATTTTATTTCCATTGGTTTATGAGATACGGTGATTTTTTTTTTTTTTTTAAATTTGCTCCCGTTGCCCCACCTCCTCCCCTTAGGTATCAAATTTTTAAAAATCAATGTCCAATTCATCTATTGCACTCGGAAAGGAATACACAGTGAAACCTCCCTGTGCGACTACCTCCATTAAGCGACCACCTCCCTGAACAACCATTTTTTCATGGAACGAAATTTATCCCCATAGGCTTAATACTAATTTTACCTCTATTCAGAGACCACCCCAGTTGAACTCCCTCCATGAGCGACCCATTTTTTTTGAAGAAATTGAAACAAATTCCGTTTTTTTCTGGTCGCTTGAAGAAAGTTTTATTAGAATAGTAATTCCACAGAGCGCATTATTCATCAAACTTCTAAATTAAGTTAAGAATTTCTATTTATTCCGGCAACTTTTAAATGTTTAAACCCCTTTGTGGCTTTTTAGACAAGGAATTTAACTTTGATGATAAATTAAGGATGACGGTCAATAAACTCCCCTGCCCTATTCTGTCAGGAAACTCTCAAAGAAATAGATAAATTAATGAAATCGTGATTATTTGTTACCTTCAAAAAAAAAAAAAAAGAATTGCATTTATTTACTGAACTTCGAAAGGACTTGGAAATAAAAGTTATAGAAAATAAAACCGTAAAATCAAAGCAAACGTTAATGTATTCATTATTTAAACTCTGCAGTAATTAACTTATGCAATTAACTTTTGTTTTGATACGTAAATTATCATATTTTTTCCTAATGTGAAAAATAAATTTTAGAAACATTAATTGTTACCTTTTTTCAACAATTGTAATCTAGATTTAAACATGACCTCCATTAAGAGACCACCCCTCGGAGCGACTAATTTTTATTGGAACGGAACGTGGTCGCTTTAGGGAGGTTTTAGTGTATATATTCCAAATTTCAAAGCTCTGTGTCAGCAGGAAATGGGTAACGAGATTTGACTACCACATGCAAACAAACAGAATTGTAAGTAAAAAAAAAAAAAGTAATAATAAGCGATCGTCACATGTGTCATTTAAATTCAGAAACAGTTCGACAAAGCGGTTTTCTCGTTCTTTTATAACATCAAGATTGGAGCGAGAAGTCACATGGCTGAAAAAGGAATAGTCATTGCGTAAACAACACAGGATAGACAGGTTTGAATGATCTTGAACATCAAAGATTCAACATCGCACATTTTCAATTTTTACACCGTCTCACACTGTTAAAAATCTGCAGCAAACTGTGAAGTCATTCGACCGTTTTTAAAGATAGCGGTTACTTGACCATATTATTAAACGTATCTGACCATATTATGGTCAGAATAAAGTTAAATTGCGGTTAGCCAAGCGTTTTATATAAAAACGGTCGACTGACTGGGCAGTTTGTTGCAGATTTTTAACAGAGTATGGGGGGGCGGGGGGAATGTGCGAGGATGGATAAAAAAAAGGTTACAAGTAGCAGCATTTGAAAAGTAATTATTATGGAGTGAATATTTTTTCCGACACTGGAGACAGTTGGCGCTTGTTATCTTACGACGGTTGTGCGGGTAAGGAGCGTGACGCGTCAGAGCGACTGAAATGGAAAGACTTTTAGAAAAGTGGTCTTCCTTGTGCCACTTTGACAAGATTATGTGAGGCCATCCAACGAAATTGCCCTGGCATTTTGAGTGATGGTGTCATCCTCCTGCATGACAATATCAGCCCCATATTGCTCTCTAAACTCAAGAATTGTTGAAAAGTTCAAGTGGAAAGTCTGGAGCCGTGCCCCATACAGTACATATTTGGCACCCAGTGACTATTTCCTGTTTCCGGAATTGAAGAAAACACTTCTCTTAAACAAGATTGTCTTCAGACAGTGCTGTGAAAACAGCTGAAAAAAGGTTACATGTTGCAACATTTGAAAAGCAATTATTGTGGAGTGAATATTGTTTTCCCAGAGCGGAGACAGTTGGCGCTAGTTGTCTTACAGCGGTAGTGTGGATAGGTAGCGTGTGTCCGCAGGCGTGTCAGAGCGATTGGAATGGCAAGACATTTAGAAAAGTGGTCTTGCTTGTGCCATTTTGTCAAGACTACGCGAAGCTGTCCGACGTAATTGCATGTTGATGGGACCATCTTCCTGCATGACAATACCAGCCCCATACTGCTCTCTAAACTCAAGAATTGCTGCAAAAGTTCAAGTGGGAAGACTGGAGCTACAGCCCAGATTTGGCATCCAGTGACTATTTCCTGTTTCCGGAATCGAAGAAAACACTTATCTGAAACAAGGTTCTCTTCAAACAGTGCCGTGAAAACAACTGCCGAGAACTGCCTCAATGGGCAGGAGCGTGATTTCTATCAGATTTTGTGAAAAAGCAATCGGTAGGTATGCCTCTTAATTTCCTTTTATATTTTCTGTCTATTGTTAATAAATAATTTTTTATTAGCCTTAACCATTTTTTGGATTAATCCTCGTAATTTCAAATGCAATTCGTCTGAAAACTGCGTCGCAATTTACTCATTTATTATGATTTTTAAAATAACTTTGAAGCACGATTAAAAAAAAAAAATCTATTTCTATCGCGTGCGATTACAAAATATGAACTAGTTTGCACTTAAAACAATGTAAATTATGATACTAACGTGAAAATAAAAAATCACAAGTTTTTTGAATGGGGTATAGAAAAAGTTGTAAAGTTAAAAACTAAACAAACATTAAAATAAAATTATAACAATCGACGTTTCGGTCATCACCTATGACCATCTTCAGGAAAGATTTTTTACAGCGCTTTTAAAGGACAAAGTCAAGCCGTCTTGTATTTGAAAAGCTCGTTAGGTTCCCAAGGTTAGTTAGGTTTTATTATTTATCAATATAAATCAGTTCAGCAATTTTTCCCATCCAATTATGCTATAACGAAAGTAAAACTTCATCAAGCAATAAATAAAATAACATAAATAATTCACGTATTTAACAGAAATGTAATCGAACGTACCCGATTAAACGCTGATATTATCAGAATAAAAAAGTTTGCTGTAGATAACGAAATCTTTGGCGATATCTTCGGCTATTAACTGCGGGCATGAAGCCAATACGAAAGTACTGTTAAATAATTAACTGTTAAGTACTGTATATTATAAATTGCAAAACTTTATTTGAATACTAATTGATTGATATAAAAATGCTTTTCGTATTGTTAGTGGGGAATCTCAAAAAAAAAAAAAAAATAAAATAAAAAAGAAATAAAAACATATGTATATATCAGATGTAAAAAGAGATTTCATTTAAAGAAAATGATTTTCAGCTATATTCTCTAACGCAAGAAGTTAGAAGCCCTGTTATTGACAAATCACTATGTTGTATTAATAGGTACGTACTTTTTTAGGCCATACTGTGAGATTAAGTCTTGGGAATACCGTTGCTCCTCCCGCTTGTACGTCACTGATCTGAAAAGAAACAAGAAACAAGCGGGTAAGTGTGTTCACAGATCGCACAGAGGCTTTCGTTTAATATTCCTTTCAAAACACTTTATCCTTTTGCAAAATCTGTTAGTTCCACATTTCGTAACCAGGGGGCGCACTCTATTCTAACCAAACCTCTATCCGAACAAAACTCCGTTTTACAACCTATCCGTAGATATATTAGTCGAGGGGTTCGGGCCCATAGCACCCGAGATAGGTAGGCACCCCTGGCGGTAAAAATTGGAACTAAAATATGTAAGGCTATGTGCATAATATGAAAGAGTGGTCATAGGGGTGTCGGCAAAAGTTAGAAAAGTGCACCCCGGGTGAAAAGGGTGGAGGTTAAAAAAATTGCTTAAAATATACAAGTTAGAGACCAGAGGGTAAATATAAGACTTTTTGAAATTTTTATAATTTGTCGTGTGATAGCAAGTGTTAAGCTATAAGTATTCAAAATTTCAAGTCTTCAACTTAA
Organism: Maratus speciosus; assembly: GCA_963932465.1. Classification (NCBI taxonomy): domain Eukaryota; kingdom Metazoa; phylum Arthropoda; class Arachnida; order Araneae; family Salticidae; genus Maratus; species Maratus speciosus. The sequence continues at coordinate 230,161,882 of OZ010798.1, read as the reverse complement.
TTAGGGCCTCAGTTAGAAAAGTTGCTTAAAATACATAAGTTAGAGCTCAGACGGGTAAATAAGACTTTTTCAAAATTTTATGATTTGTCATTTGATGTGAGGTGTTCAGCTATAAGTATGCAAAATTTCAAGTCTCCAACATATATAGTTTCTGAGAACGGGCTCTCTGACAGACAGACAGAGGAGTGAGACGAATAGGGTTTCGTCAGATGAACGAAACCCTAAAAAGAAGCGATTTATTAACACTAATATAAGTCGAATTACAAGATGTCCTAAAAATGCATAAATTCCAGACAGATTAGACCGCGAGGCGACGGCACAGACCATCACCTCATCGAGATAGCGGCTGAAATAATTTTGGGGAGCTAGAATCGGCAAATCACACACCGTGCGCCCACCGTCTACTTATAAACATACTAATGTTTTAGTAAATTCGTAAGCATTTTCTGCCAGTGACATGTACTTACATATGTAAGCCAAGTAGCAATCCTGTTCCCCATATCAGGTCCATAATATTTTTCTGTATCAGGCTGAAAATAGAATAATACAATTTATTAATTTTATATATTGGGAATCTTAAAGCATTAATATAAAACTGCGATGTTAGTAATGCGATGCATGATATATTTTACTTCTACATATACATGGCCTGTCTGAAAAGTATCCGAGCCTTGTCCGAAAAAAATATATAAGTTACCTGAGGGGATTGGGAACCTAATCCCATTCAAAGTAGAACCCCTTGCGCCTCCACACACTTAGACCACCATTCTTTCCACTGCCGAAAACACTTCTGGAAGGCTTCTTTTGGAATGGTGTTCGACCAAAGAACGTAGAGGAAAAGAAGGGAAGGCTTTGGAAACCGTAACTAACCGAAACAGTGCAAACAGCTCTGGGAAACACACTCAAAGGGGAGCTACAATCATAGGCATGCTTCATTGCATCTGCCAATTCGCCATTTTTTTTTTTTTTTTTTTTTTTTTTTTTTTTTTTTTTTTTTGTAGTAAACCTAAGATAACACCTTCGTGCCAACGCCCCGCGAGAATTCAAAACGACATTTCTTTGAGAGTTCGATTTGTGATTTAGCGATTGTGACAGAGTTTTTAATATAATCGTTTATGTTCTGGTGGTATGATATATTTTCTGTATTGCAAGTAGATAGCCGATGAATATGTACAATGGAAAAATTTTCAGTAATGCAGGACTTTGTAAAGTAATAAATAATACACCATTATTGCTGCATTTTGTAGAAACAAAAAAATATGCTTTTATCATCTCGGAATATCAATGTTGTATGATGTCGAGGTGCAGAGTGTTGTGTAATGTCGAGTTACTGCAGAGGTACACAGTCATCGCTATTTTCGAATAGTAATCGTCACTTTATTTAAACACAGAACTTCTGTCTGAGAAAAAGATTAAAATTACTATTCGGAAACAGTGGTTCGTAATCAGGCTCTGGTATAACGTATAATTTGGTACAAAAATTCTCAAACGCCTCTTAAAACATAACTTTTGGATTGCAGTCTTATTTTCAAACTAAATTATTTCAATTCCAAATTTCATAAATCATGCATCAGTTTAAAGACGCTATAGGATTCAAAACTGTTTACCATTTTAAAATAACTGCTTTACTTGAACGTATATTAGAGAAGAAATTGCTTATAAGAGTACCAGAAAAAAAAACAGGTAATGAAAAATTAAAATTGGTTATGAAATATTTACATGCAAACTGGAAATACTTTTACACCAAGATGCATGTTCGATAAACTTCAGCTTTTTTGTACACTGAATTCCAAAATTAAGGACCAATCACAAAATGCTAATTTTCAAGTACGCGAATACTCAAAAGGAAATAATATAATTCGAATAATTACTATCTCTACAGCACAGCTAGTCCATATACCATCTCATTCATGTCACACATGGTCATAAGTGTCACAGTCACTGCGGTGAAGCAAAAAAATAGGAAATTCCATACATCTTATCATGAGTCTCAAATGATCACTATATGTGACTCCACTGAGAAGTCATTGTGACTGCTGCTTTGTGACGACTCACCATGTGACTTTATGTTTGTGTTTCATTGTGACTCTCATGTGACTGTCATCTGCAGACTAAATTTCAAAGCCATCGTGAAGGCTGCATTGTGATAAGTTACCAAATAATGTCCCATTAAAGTTGCATGATGACTTTCAGGTGACAGAGATACTACTGTGAAATCACCATTGTGCTCTTTTGTGAAAAGTCACCATGTGACTATAATGTGATATTATTTGGTGACTTATCATAATGCAACGTTCATGATGACTTTGAAATTGAGTCTAAAAATGACAGTCACACGAGGGTCACAATGTACATACATTGTAAAGTCACATGGTGACTCGTCACAAAGCAGCAGTCACATTGGCGTCTCAGTGGAATCACATATAGGGATCATTTGAGACTCATAATGAGACATGTGAAATTTCCTATTTTTTGTTTCACCGTAGTGACTGTGACACTTGTGACCATGTGTGACAGGAATGAGATGCTATATGGACTAGCTGTGCTGTAGGGATAGTAACTATTTGAATTATATTATTTCCTTTTGAGTATTCGCTTACTTAAAAATTAGCATTTTGTGACTGGTCCTTAATTTTGGACACCAGTGTATGTTTCAGAATTTGTGTTCAAGTCTTGCGTGTATCCGTGGTTCGTACGGATACCGTTATTTCTCCAGGAAAACTACCAGTATCTTTTTATAGAAAAAGAAATCTAGGTTGAACGGGCAAAATTTCGCCTTCTTTTAAGAAGAGATTTTCTGTAAGAAAATACTGGTGCCGAAACATTTTCTGGTCTGCAAAACGCAAGGAGGCGTACGAACTATGATATCAGTGTTTAAAATAGTGACAAAAGGAATAATTTTATGTGCATATTCAACTGTTCAAGCTGGATATAAGTTTTTTTATTTTATAACTCCACTTACTAAGACATCCATGTGCAGGTGAAAATGACCCCCTAATCCGTAGTTGGCCATCTGAAAGGGTTCAGCTGATCGAGAAGACAGGCCAGTGATGTGCTCGATGCGACGGTATAACTGCGGAATCACGGGATGGTCTTCTTTATTAAGCCAAGCTCTACGGGAAATAAACATAACGATATAGGTATAGCCTAAAGATATAAAGATATAGTAGATATAGCCGGCAGCACAGACAATCACCTCATCGAGTTCACGGATGAAATTCCAGGATTAGTTAAATCTTGATTCGCATATTAAAACGCAATCGGTCTGCCAAGTCCTACCTTGGTGGAAAACACCTAAAAACCCAATTTTAACGGCTGACTCATAGGTTTATTATTGTGTTTTCCTGCACCAAAAGGTATGAAAACATGGAAGACTGGGAGCAGGAAAACACAATGGTAAACCTACGAGTCAGCTGCTAAAATCGGGTTTTCAGATGTTTTCCACCAAGATAGGACTTCAGAGATCGATTGCGTTTTAATATGCGAATCAAGATTTAACTAATCCTAGAATTTCATCCGTGAACTCGCTGAGGTGATTGTCTGTGCTGCAGGTTGCCGGTCTAATAGCACAACTTCAATTCCCACAATTTACAACAAAAATTAGAAATAGAGGGTAGATACACTGCTCAAAACAATTAAAGGATATTGCAGTTTTAGGTGGATTTTGTATCTGGTAAACTGTTTAGCTGATTGATACATGGTCGACAGACATAGTAGGTTATATGAGAATAAATTACACATGTTTGGCAGAAAAAAATGCATTTTATTGCGCATTTGTGTACTAAAGGAAAAAAACACAATTTGTGCATATGAGAAAAAAAGAATAAGAAAAGGTGCTTTCTTCAAAGAAAACCATTTTCAGTAGGGGGTATGGTTTCCACGGGCGGCCAGCAACGTTGAACACCTTTGAGGCATGGACTCAATGAGGCTATTAATGACGAGTTGGGGTATTCTGCCCCACTCTTCCAGAAGAGCTCTTTCCAGTTCTTGGAGAGTTTGAGGGGGTTGTTGGCGGCCAGAAACTCGTCTTCCTAGAGCGTCCCAAACGTGCTCGATGGGATTCATGTCTGGAGAACACGCTGGCCATTCCATTCGAACGATTCCTTCCTCGAAAAGGAAATCCTCCACCAGGTTTGCACGATGTGGCCTGCAGTTATCGTCCATTAAAATGAAGTTATCTCCGATTGCTGCAGCGTAAGGGACTACAATAGGTCTGAGGATCTCATCCCTATATCGGCGACCAGTCAGAGCTCCATCTCGAATGATGTAGAGGTCAGTGCGCCCGTCAATGGAGATGCCACCATACACCAACACTCCTCCACCGCCAAATCTGACACTTTCGTGCACGAACGCAGGATTATTCCTACTGCCACGGTCCCTCCAGATGAAAATACGCCTATTATCCGGATGCACAGAAAAACGGGACTCGTCAGAAAGCAGAATATTGCTCCATTCATTTCTCCTTCAGTTGACATGCTCGGTTGCCCACTCCCTGCGGTCGCGACGATGCCTTGATGTTAATCTAACACATACCATCGGTCGGCGAGCATACAGACCTACAGCATGGAGCCGGTTTCGGACAGTCTGAGTTGAAATCGTGATGCCTGTAGCCGAGCGAAGGTGTTGTTGGAGAAGAGTAGCGTTCATGGTTCGGTGTCTCCGAACTGTTAACGCTAAATACCGATCTTCATTCGGCGTTGTTGCCCGTCTATGACCTTGCCCTGGTCTTCGGCCTGCACATCCACTCTCCAAAAAACGGTTCCAGATCCTGGAAATGACACTTTGTGACACTCCAATGGCTTGCGCTACTTCGGCTTGAGTTTGGCCCCCTTCTAACCTACCAACAATTCTCAAAGCTTCTGAATCTGTCAAATGACTTCGCTGAGACATCGTACTCGATCACCCGACCGGAGCACCAACCAAAGAATGGCATAGGAAAACATAGGAAGACATCGTACTCATCGAAACAAAGCAATCACTGAATGCCGATCATCCTTGTCTTCATTCTCTTTTATCCAGTTGAAAGTCAAATTTCATTCGCTGCCGCTGAAGCGACGTTTTTGACGTCGAACTCAAAATTTGCATACTCCACAGTTTGAAAACCAGAAAAATTTGCATTTGTGATTCTCTTCTTCTATTTTCGGCAAAAAAAATTTCGTTTATATCTTTATTTTATATAAAACTTCAAATATCCCTTAATTGTTTTGAGCAGTGTATAATTAACCCTAGAAAACTGGTGCAACGTCCTTTTGAAGTATATGTTTCAAATTGAAATAACAGGCGGGTGTGAAAAATGCTAGTGTTGTAGGATTAAGGGGCTACTTCACTTACGCGAAAATACCAGTTCGGTAATATTAATCCAACAGAAGAAAATTTTTAAGATAGCTCGTTTGCATTTCAATATTTTTGAATGATTTTTTTGTATTGAATAGCTGATGTCGATCTCTACAAAGGCCGTTTATGGGGTTTCGTTCATCTCACGAAACCCCTATAGTCTCGCTTCTCTGTCTGTCCGTCTGTCACAGCGTTCGTACTCGGAAACTATTTAAGTTACAGGCCTGAATTTTTTTGTTGTTGTTACATAGAGCCGAATACCCCCTGACCTTCCCAAAATCATAAAATTTTGAAAAATCCTTATATTATTTTAACTAAGCGAATTCGTATTTTTCGATTTCAAAACATAATGTTAAATTCAGCAAATATCGGCGAGCACCGACTGCGTCGTGGTAACGCAAATGACTCCTGCGCAGTAGATTGTGGTTTCGTATCTCTCAGGCGGAACTTTAGTTATTATTATTACACCTTTTTTCAGATGGATTTAATTAAAAGATAATTCATTTTTTGGCCCTTTTAAAGGCTTATTTTATTTTTTTTGCTCAGGAATAATTCTTAAAAGATCTTTTTTTTCAGACACAAAAAATCTGGAATTTCAATCTAGAAGCAGTAGTTTTGTTTACTGCTGCCACCTACTGGCCATTTTTTGAAATAATAGGAAAACTTTTTTCATTAGAAGAATTATTCAGGAATTGAAATGGTTTTTCTTTTCTTTTTTGTTTCGATATTTAATAAATGTTAACATCCTTTTTGGCGCCATCTAGTGAGTGTTTGGAAGCCAAACAATTAATATGGATTTTTTGGATTTTTTTTTATACATTATTATCTGAATTATTTGAGCATTTTAAATATGTTTTAAATGATTTTTTGCTTTTAAAAATTTTATATTTTATTTATACCTGGGGCTAAATTTTTGAAATTGTTGAATTTAAAAATATTCGGATTTTTTACTTTTATTTAAATAATTTTTCTTGAATATTTTTAATTTGATTAAAAAAAATTTCTAATTATTTTAAAATTAAATGTAATGTAAGGATTTAATAATTATAAATTAATAATTTTGATTTATTAATTTAAGGATAAAGTGTTTTAAAAGATATATTAAACGTTAAAAAAATCCACTTCCATCTTGTTTATTACAACTAATATTTTTATAAGAATTATTGTTCATCACAGCCCAAGGATGATATTTTAAAGATTAATTTTTAGATTTTCGATTGACTTCTTTCGCCTGATCCACCACTGGAAAAATTAAAATTAGAAAAAACTATTTATTTATAATTTTGTTGCTATTTAATTTCAGCGGATTTCATTTTTGTCCATTATCGAACATTCATTAAGGGTTGTAGCAATCATGTTAGTTTACTTCTGAAGCTTAAAAGGAAGGAAATAGAATTAAAACCCCGTAGAACTGACTTTATTTGATCAACTACTGGCTGAATCACCCTACTGTTCTGCACAAAAGATCTCGAGATATCAATTTATGTTTATTGACTGAACTTGCTGAAGGGGAATTTTCAATTGTGCTATGCGTTTCCTATCTGAAGTAAATTTTAGTATACTATGTAGTATATATAAAATCTATAAATCCTGCACAAAAGAATTAATATACTTTTCCAATTATTGATGGTAATTAAAAAATTGTTTTTGTCAAATGTGCTACGTGTTTTTCATTCTGTTTACTTGGATACTTGCCCCCCCCCCCCCCCCTCCTCCCGGAGATTGCACTAAAATTAAAAAGTGCAACCTGAGTTCCTGGGGTAGTCATCCCTGTTTGCTTACTCATAATTTTTCATAACAGTTGTAAATTTCCAAGTGGGTGAAAAAAGTCCGGGCCAGGATTCGAACCAGGGATGTCTCGCCTGAAGCCGCCAATGCTCTTCTAACTGAGCCATCCCAGACAAATCTCGAGGACTAATTCACACAACTAATCCGGGATGACTCAGTTGGTAGAGCATTGGTGGCTTCAGCCAAGACGCCCCTGGTTCGAATCCCAGTCCAGACTTTTTTCATCCACTTGGAAATTTACAACTGTTATGATTTATTTATCAACTAGCCGCCCTGGGCGACCAGTTTGGTCTCCCTTAAACATATGCTAAGCATTGTATCAAGTTACTTTTATACATAATTTAATTTATTTGCTCAATCCTTCGCCAAATCCGAAGATTCTGATACAGAAATAATGAACTCGGCATTTTTATGTTAGCCGGGCGCAGATGATAAATCGCCAAACATTGTTCCCGTCGTATTTTTTCGTATTTCATTAATTTAATTTAAAATATAGTACTTTCACTCATTTTATTTAAAATGCATAACTTTAATTGAAAACTGAAATATTTAAAATTTATAACTCCCAATTATTGCTTTAAAAAAAGAAAAGAATTGAAAAAAGAAGAAAATTAATAAATAATACCATAAACCATAACATTTAATTTCAACATCAAAGCTGTGTTTTAATTTACCACGCGAAAAAATGTTTATGACAGTCACATGAAATGGACTATTATAATACTGATGACATGATATTTACAATATTTGGCGATTTATCAGATGCTCCCGGTTAACATTAACTTACCAAATTGGCTGCTTGGCATACAAAAGGTGAAGCTGTCAACCCGGAACTGTTGATGACAGTCACATGACTTAGGCTTTTATTACTATATAGATAGATTTAATAATTTTGCTAAGAAAATCTATCTATATATATATTACGCTATCGTACGTGGCAGAGAAATCGCGATTGTTTGTTAATTGTTTAATGGCAACGCTCGAATGAAACGCATCTCATTGGTTATTGATCATCATTTAATGCATCTCCATACCTATAAGAGGATTACCATAGGGGGGGGGGGAACCCGGTTGTGTTACCAATTGACGCCAACTTTGTCGCCAACGTGGCGATATATCGCCAAATTTGGCGATCAAAATGAGTCGCCAAAAGTGACGCCACCTTGGCGATATCTCTAATATTTCGCCAAATTCCCATAGGTTTCCAGTGTAAACCAATAGGGTTTACTTGCTTATAGAAAAAAAAAACAAATTGAGATATTTTAATGCAATAAAACTAATATTAGCTTAAGGGATTCTATCAATTATATTTCAGGGAGTCCAAGTAAATTAAATTATGAATAAAACTAACATGATACAATGCTTAGCATGCTTTCCCTAACATAAATTTTAAGGGAGACCAAATTGGTCGCCAAGGGCGGCTAGTAATATAATATACAGTGAAACCTCGCTAAGCGACCACCTCCATTAAGCGACCACCTCCTTGAACGACTATTTTTTCATGTAACGAAATTTATTCCCATAGGCTCAATACTAATTTTACCTCTATTCAGAGACCATCCCAGTTCAACTCCCTCCATGAGCGACCCATTTCTTTGAAGAAAATGAAGCAAATTCCATTTTTTCCTGGTCGCTTGAAGAAGGTTTTATTAGAATAATAACTCCGGAGAGCACATTATTCATCAAATTTCTAAACTAAGTTTAGAATTTTTATTTATTCCGGTAACTTTTAAGTGTTTAAACCCCTTTATGCCTGTTTAGGCAATGAATTTAACTCTGATGACGAAGTAAGGATGTCGGTTAATAAACTCCCCTGCCCTATTCTGTCAGGAAACTCTCAAAGAAAAAGATAAATTTATGAAATCGTCATAATTTGTTCCCGTCCAAAAAAAAAAAAATGCATTTATTTACTGAACTTTGAAAGGACTTAGAAGTAAAAGTTATTGAAGAAATCAAAGCAAAATCATCCGCAAAATCAAAGAAAACGTCAATGCCTTCATTTTTTAAAGTCTGCACTAATTAACTTATGTAATTAACTTTTGTTTTGATACTTAAATTTTCATATTTTTTTCCTAATGAGAGAAATAAATTTTAGCAACATTAATTTTTACCTTTTTTCAACAATTCAAATCTAGATTTAAACATGACCTCCATTAAGAGACCACCTCTCGGAGCGACCAATTTTTAATGGAACGGAAAGTGGTCGCTTTAGGGAGGTTTTAGTGTAATCTTTCGCTTTTTTAAACCGTGGTGTTTTGTTCCAGTATTCTGAATGTGTTAGAAAGGATTTCATAATCTATGTTTAATGCATGATTTTTCATTTCTGTTTTAATATTATCTCTTTCACCGTTACATACCATTTAGTATATATCGCATTTTTTTTCTTTATTTGAACCATAAAAGTTTTGATTGTATCCTTTTGATAAATGTAACATAAACCTTTTAGTACGAAATACCTAAATAAATATTATTCTGGTTAAAGCAAGAGATTTTCTAGCAACACAATAAACACTTATAAAGATATTTCCGAAGAATTTTGTGTTTGTCATAAAATGCTGCAAACAAAAACATTACTTACATTTTTGTTACTCTCGTATCAGAAACCCGATGACCTAGTTGACCGGTGTATTCAGCGACTTCCGCTCTCTCTAGCTGAAAATAAAAATCGTTCAAAGATAAACTATTTATAGTTTGATATTGTTTGCTGCATAATATAAAAATACACTTCAAACTTTTATGGAACGTAATCTTTCCCGTTTTGATCCGCCATTTATTATCTTTAAGAATGCGAGGTATTTCTTAACTAAAAATGATAAAGAATTTAAAACAATTTGAAAATTGTACGTCAAACGTGGCAAATGAGGTGCGTTGGTACTATAACGAGTTTTATAAATATTCAGATCTTCTGCAATAGCTGTTATACTCTTATGCAAAAATGCATGAATACCAAATTTATTACGATTATATATATTAAATTCAGTAATACTGAAATAACAGGACTCCATCTTAAATAGGACGTAATCACTTTGGCAACCTAGAATCATGACATATCATGGGATATCATTGAATTAATTACGCATGATAGGATTTAGTAAAATAATCACCATGGCAACCAAGAATCATTACCTATCATAGAATTAATTACGTATGATAGGATTTAATAGAATAATCACCATGGCAACCTAGAATTATTACCTATCATGGGATATCATTGAATTAATTACACATGATAAGATTTAATAGAATAATCACCATGGCAACCTAAAATCATTACCTATCATAGAATTAATTACGTATGATAGAATTTAATAGAATAATCACCATGGCAACCTAGAATCATTACCTATCATGGGATAGCATTGAATTAATTATGTATGATAGGATTTAATAGAATGAAGAAAACTTTTATTAATATCTTTTTAAGTTTTGATTCGATTTTCATAAAATTTGAAATGACTCGACAAATTTCTCCAACAATTCTGTATATTAAATTCCAAACCATTCGATTGCGTAGTTTTTGCGTTGTTATATGCGGACAGACGGACGGACCAAACGGCGACTATAGGTACTACGTATTTATATAACTACGAAAGCACATAAAAAACTTTTGTCAGATTGTATTTGCACGCTAAGTTGTTAGATAACTACACTGTAAAAAAAACGGACTAAAATACGGACATTGTACTGGCAATCGAGACGCCAGTACTATTTCCGTATTTTAACGGAAATTTCCCCCCGTAAATTCCAGAAAAACGGAAACTTTTCTGGAATTTACGTGAAAAATGTTCTGTTAAAATACGTAAATAGTACTGGCATCTCGATTGCCAGTACAATTTCCGTATTTTAACCCGTTTTTTTTACAGTGTAAATACTTTTAAATTACTTTTATTTTAAATACATATATTTTAACACATATACATGCTATGTACGCATTTATATGTACGCATTTATATGTATGCATTTAACGCTACATATGTCTTAAATGCATAGATTTATATACATTTTAAATACCTTTATTAGGGAGCACTGGCCCTTACGTGCTACGCTGGCCAACCACCGTCCGAAACCGACAGGCTACAAAAATACGCTAATTTGCTCTTTTATAAAAAGATTGCTCAATTACGGATTATGTAATAATATCCTCACGACAGTGTTATTAATACATTCTAGGTTTACACCCTTTTATGTAAATACATGATAATGTCGGATCTTTGGCAATATGAGTGCTATTTGGGAGAGGCTGAGGTGGGGGGTTATGGCATACATATTTATGTCACCAAATTGGCTAAAATTTGGCGTTATTGTGCTAACCCTGACATTAGTACTTTTCAACAAATATTCATTGTTGAAGATAAAGCTGATTTCTCCATTGATAATCAAATTATAATTGAGGAACCATTAAGTAAAGTTGCCCCCCGCTGCCCCTCCCCCCTCCCTTAGGGATCGAATTTTAAACAATCAATGTCGAATTTACGTATTGCTCTCAGAAATACACATATATCCCAAATTTTAAAGCTCTATGCCAACAGGAAGTGGGTGAAAGATGAGTTACAAGATTTGACTGCCACAAACAAACATAATTGTAAGTTAAAAGAATGCATGAAAAAAAATGCACAGAAGCAAAAAGAACGTGTCAAATTTGACTAAAATACAGTCATGTTTGTGAAAATTGCAACACCACGAAGAAATAACGCGATTGAGCTGAAAATTTCAGAGAATGAAAAATATAGTGTGTTATACAAATTATTCCAATTTCTGTGCTTCCACACATGCGTGAGCTGAACAGCGCCCTCTGGACTGCTGCTGATACCGTATAAATAGAGGGCTGCAGCGAGACGTTGAGAATTATCTATGGTTATTTGCTAATGGTAAACTTTCGGTGAGACGTGACTATGTTTCTTCGACGAAAGAGGGCGGCATTTCAAGAAATGACAGAGTTTAAATGGGAAAGAACCATCGGCTTTCGTGAAGAAGGATTTTCCTATGTGCAATAGTAGCTCGTGTGCAGCGTAATAGCAGTAGAGTGATTCGAGTTTGGAAGCAGTGGACCGACGAGGATCGGACAACTCGGAACGATGGGATTGGACGCCGAACGGTGACTTCAACGCACGATGATAGACACATGGTCCGCATGGCGCTGACGGACCGTACAGCTTCATCTATTCAGTTGGCAGCACTTTAGTCAACTGCTACAGGCGTATGACTGTCTGCAGCGTCCATTCGTCGACGTCTGCTGCACCGTGGACTGCGTACAAGACCTCCTTTATATAGGATTCCCCTCACGCAAAACCATCTACGCCTGCGGCTGCAATGTGCTCATGAACATGGAGACTGGTATGCAGCTTGGCAACAAGTTGTTTCATCTAAAAAAATTCCGCTTTAATTTGTGGTACCATCATGACCGCATTCGTGTTAAACACTATGACGGTGAACACTATCTTCCGGAATGCTTTACCTAACGCCGCAGTAGTGCACGAACACCGGGAGTTAAAGTCTGGGACTCGATTGCGCATCATGGACGATCGCAGCTGCTACGAATTGTGGGTAATCTGAACAGCAACAGGTACTAGAGATGAGACGGGCTCGGGCTCTATTTTTATTCTAGTCTCCGGGCTCGGGCTTGTTCTATCTGAAACCGGAAAATGTTATTTATTTATGAATAGAAAAGATTGAAAGAACTTTTTTCCCCGCTAAAAATTACTTTTCAAGTCTTTTCAATGTTATTTTGATCAAAGTGAAAGGAGAACAAAAATCGTGTTTATTTATTTTAGTATTTGATTGCTGTTTCAAAAGAAAATTTGTGATGTTTTCAGATTTATGTCTACGGTATTTCCGACGAAGATCAATTAATATGGCGCCAATCAAAACAAGCACAAATAATGAATTTGTTTTTAGTAGGATTTTTGTTTGTGACAGAAGATATTTTTTAATCCAATCGTTTATTTGTTTTTTATTTAGTTATCTAACGCGAAGAGAATGTTTTCTTCGATTTTTAGCAGACCAGAATTAGCATGAGGTTTACAAATTATGTAATCTTATATTGCTCACGAGTCATAATCATTCTTCATATGAAAATAACTTAACTGGTTATTACATCTATTTGTCATGAACTCTGCTCATACTGAGGACTCTGTAGTAAGATTTACGAGGTCACTTTCGTTCATAAGTAAATATAATTACCCTGTTATTCCGATAGAAAGCAATCAGTCAGTGTTTTCTCTTTTAATATAAAAGCATCGGACCTTAAAGATAACGGTGTCAATTTTGTAATTTACGTTGATTTTCCGGTTCACGTCAATCACGGAAGACTGTTATGAAAAAGAAATCGATAATAGTTAAAGATGTACATCTTTTATAGGAAATTGAACAACTTCGTTCGATTCTTCAGCATACAAATAGTAACTTCTGAAAACTTCATGCCTTTCTTCATTAAACACATTTTTTAACGTGTCCATCAAATTTGCGTGGTAAAGAAAAAAAAAATGAGAATCCTTTTAATCATAAAGTATATTTTTATTTGATACCGAACTGATCTTTTGATAAGATTGAATTTAAATTTCCATTTAACAGTTATTTCTATGTACAGCAAACTCCCGACTATCCGGCCTAATGGGGCGGGAGGATAGGCAAATATTTACTAACTTCGTGCCCCCCCCCCCCTCCCCGCGATGATATTAAAAACACATGTTATACACATGTTAAGATAAAATTTATATATACAGTGCATACAGTTTCAAAATAAGCAAAACATTAACATAAAACGCAATCCTAATTCGTAAAAAAATGAGTAAATCTTATTTTACTGTTTATTAATAAATGATTGCACAAATATGAAAAGTTATGGATAAGATAAGAGTCAAAACTTACAGTTTTTAGTTTAAGTCCTTAATACAGGACTCCTTTTCCCTATTAGCCCTCTTCCGCGACGCAATGTCCCTCCATTTAGGCAAGTAGATGATATGAGTTAACGTCGATTCCTGCTGACTAATGTACTACAGTGCTGCCCCAATCGTCTTCAACCCTTACGAATGTGGGAGAAGATTTTTCCTACAATCCTTTTAATCTTTTTATCCCTCTGTCAACACTTCTACAATATCGTTTTCAATTAATTCATTGACTTCGTCGTCTTCCATCCATTCTGCATGTCTTCTGCATTGACGTCGCCAGAGCCCGGTATATTTTTAAGCAATGGAATAAGGTTATCTTTCTCATCTCCCATTGCAGTTTCCCACACGGATTTATGTCTACCTTCTTGGTCCAAAATAATACTCCAAGACCTTGCAATTACTATGTTTGGAATTTCTTTGCTTTTGGTACCGTCTTTGGCGGGAACCTGCCTGCCTTGACTGCTTGCAACATTCCTCATTCTTTTTTAATAGGCCGGATAGTACGGAGGACCGGATAGTCGAGAGCCGGATAGTCGGGAGTTTACTGTAATAAATTTTTAAAAATGAGATATCACTTTCAAAACAATTTTTAAATATCATGCAATTTTTTATGTACATTTTTGGTATCGGGCTCGGGCTCTGATGACAAAAAATCTTTCGGGCTCGGGCGGGCCCGGGCTCCAAAAAACGAGCCCGAACTCATCTCTAACAGGTACATCAGTGAAGTGCTGGGGGCCGAAGTCGTTCCTTTCCTTGAAGACATTCCTGGAGCTATTTTTCAACAGGATATTGCCCGCTCACATGTTGCAAGGAATGTTTAAGACTTCTTGTCAGCAGAACACATACAGCTTCTTCTGTGGCCTGCGTATTTCCCGGATATGTCGCCCATTGAACTTGTGGGGGAATTTCATTGATCGGCGTCTCGATCTTTATCCTCCTCCTATAGCTTCTACAGATGAACTTTGGGTACGCATACAAAGATTATGGAATGCTCTTTCCCAGGCAGTCATTCAAAATCTGTTTGACTCCATGCCATGTCGTATAGCAGCAGTTATTCCAGGGCGTGGTGGTTGCACCAAATCCTGATTTCGGACACTTAATATTGTATTTTTTTTTTTTTTTTTTTTTGAAAATGTAATCATTTGTTTGTACCAATACCAGTCGTTTATATATTAAATTTCATTTAATCTTGATGATTCCTGCATGGTGTTTCAATTTGTACAAACATGAGTGTAGGAACATTAGCATTGAACAACACTTTAAGCCCAGAAAATAATAATTATCGATTTTATTTGCCATTTCAGTTTCCATGTGAAACATGTTTAACATAGACATATTTAACATTACGAATACTTTAACTAATTAATATATTTGTTAATATAACTGTATCAATTTCTTCTGAGATGGGCACAGCAAGATCAAAATAAATCTTTGTTCACCTCAAAAACAAGTTTGCCCTCCAACCTCTCCTCCCCTAAAAAAGTTTGAAATGGCGCTCCTATTTGGAAACTTTATCCCGAAGTTTGCTCTCTGCGCCTCTGATCAAAACTTCTAATTTTAACGTGAAATAAAATATAAATAATTAATCAATAACACATAATTGATTTCCTATCTATACGAATTTCATGTATATACACTCATGTTAGTGAAAATTGCAACACCATGAAGGAATCATCAGAATTAAATGAAATTTAACACACAAACGAATGGTATCGCTACAAACAAATGATTACATTTTCAAAGCAAAAAAGCAATATTAAGTGTCCAAAATCAGTATTTGGTGCAGCCACCACGTGCTGCAATAACTGCAGCTATACGACGTGGCATGGATTCAAAGAGGTTCTGAATGCCTGTCCGGGGAAGAACATTCCTTTCTTTGTATACGTACCCAAAGTTTATGTATAGAAGCTGTAGGACGAGGATCATGAGCGGGACGCCGATCAACAAAATCCCACACACTTTCAATAGGCGACATATCCGACGAACATGCAGGGCACGGAAGAAGCTGTATGTTTTTTGCTGACAGGAAGTCGTGAACATTTCTTGCAACATGTGGACGTGCATTATCCTGTTGAAAGATAGCTCCAGTAATGCCTTGAAGGAAAGGAACGACTTCGGACTCCAGCACTTCACTAATACACCTGTTGCTGTTCAGAATATCCTCAATTCGTAGCAGCTGGGATCGTCCATGGTATGCAATCACACCCCAGGCCACAACTCCAAGAGGTGTTCGTCCTCTATGACGTTCGATAATGCCCTTCGGAAGGTGGTGATCACTGGCTTAACGTTTAACACGAATGCGGACATCGTGGTATCACAAATTAAAGCGGGATTCGTCAGAAAAGACCACTTGTTGGTAATCTGCACATCAGTCTCTTATGTTGATGAGCCCATTGCAGCCGCAGGCGTTGTTCGTTTAGAATGAGGGGTATCCTGTATAAAGGAGTTCTTGCCCGCAGTCCACGGAGCAGCAGACTTCGACGAATTGAGGAAGAAGACACTGATACACCTGTAGCAGTTGACCAATGTGCTGCCAACTGTCTAGATGAAACTGTACGGTTCGTCACCGCGATGCGAACCATGTGTCCATCATCGCACGTTGACGTCACCGTTGTCCAATCTTATCATTCCGAGTTGTCTGATCCTCGTCACTCCACTGCTTCCAAACCCGGATCTCTCTGTTGCTTTTATGCTGCACACGAGCCGCTATTGCAAGATAGGAAAATCCTTCTTCACGAAGGCCGATGATTTTACCCCGTTCAAACTCCGTCAGTTGTTGAAATGTCGCTCTCTTTCGTCGAAGAGGCATAGTTATGTCTCACCTAATGTTTCCTACTAGCAGATAACCATAAACAAATTTCAACGTCCTGGTATAGCCATCTATTTAAACGGTTTCAGAAGCAGTCCAGAGGATGCTGCTCAGCCCACGTATACGTGGTGAGTCTGAAATTGGCATCATTTGCATAACACACTATACTTTGCAATCTCTGAAATTTTCAGCTCACTCGCGTCATTCCGTCATGGTGTTGCAATTTTCACAAACAGGAGTGTATTAACATGACTGCATATATTTATATTGTATAAATCCATTTCATTTTTTATCTTATGTTATTTCTGGCTTCTTTTCTTGGATTTATTGTGTACGGTAGACCAAATTTTGCATTTTTCAGCTTGATATGGCTTATGCAAGGATGAAAACGTAAAAATTACTTGTGAAACATAAGGTAATTGTATAAATTAAATATTTTTGTAAAAAAAAAAAAATCAAAATTTCATATTTTTAATGAATAAAATAGTCATAACCAAAAATATTACCATTGTATATACTTAAAAGTAGTTCATTTTAAACATACATATTTGTTTAGTATCTTTACCAAATTTCATGACTATCCATGCATACTTTCTCAAGATATCATGTGCGCAAGGACTTATGGAGTAAAAAAAAAAGCTATTTTGATTTCAACAATGCACAAATTCTGTAAAAGACTAATAAATTTCTAATGGTAGCTTATTACAAAGCACAATTTGTTTAATCAATATCCAAAATTTCATGTTTATACATAAAAAAGTTTTGAAGATAGACTAATTCAAACTTTGAAGTTTTTCGTTAATTTTCGACGCGTTTAAAAGATACAAGACCCCTTAACCGAGATTTCCAATATCCGAGGTACTAGCGGTCCCAATTAGCTCGGATAATCGAGGTTGCACTGTAAACATATTTTCAACAAATAATGTTTAGTTCATACAGCGCCGCAACTAGCTGCAACATAACCTAAGTCAGTGTTTCCCAACCTTTTTGTGGCCACGCCCTACCGAAGCACTTGTAAAATACCAACGCCCCCCCCCCCCCCTTCCTCCTAACACACATATTCTATAACATATACCTATTATTATTCGAAAAGTGAACTATTCACCTGAAGGAAACCTAATAAGAGTTTTATCAATAACATTCATTTCACATATTTTTATTTATCATAGATGTGATTTTTCTGCAACAAATGTGTTTTTAACATAATTTTTTACTTGCAATTATTCTTTAAATCTCTTATCCCAAAATAGTTTTGTTGTTCCTTCGCAACTTACCTCAATGTTTAACAAAAGGTCTACACTTTTATCTTCACAAAATTCTTAAAGAGTCTCTCACAGTTAGCATTAAAATTGATAATATTGACACATTTTATAATTCATTTTAGTAACTTATTGAGTGTTGTTGGAAAAGCTTTGGACACCAAACTTTCTTTCTAACGATAACCATATACACAAGAAGCATTTTAAGATTCTAACCTTTATCAATTTTAAGTAGCCATTATTCTCCATCAAAACACATTTATCTTTTCCCCTCCTCGATTATCGTTAATTAACTGCCATGTATTATCATATTTCCAAATTTAAATAGTATATGTTTAACCCTCTCGCTGCGTAAATGTTTTATCAAAATAGCTTCAAAAATTGCGCATTTAACACCTTTGTAACCGGTTTTTCAAAGTAAAAATTTTTGTCTAATTTAATTGAGAAAAGCGCCAATTAAATAAAGCAAAATTTAAAATAAAAAAAATAACTGGTAGGAATAATCAAGAGGATTAATTAGACGGAAATAATGCATCCCCGAGAAAATCTCGGACTGCGCAGCGAGAGGGTTAATGTTCATTCATCGTGAGGGAGGCCTGCTCTCCAGCCATAGGTATTTACTATTTATCCATTTCTTTTTCTAATGCTATTAAAGCTTTATAAATTTACATAGTTGGTAGTACCACGTTTAGTTATTTCATATATTTTTAAGTTAAATATGTTAAAGACAATAAGATTTAGGTTTACTCTTCACGTACTCTTCAGTAATTTCACGTGTAAAAGTTTCGTCATGTTACATACAGCAGAGCGAATATATAAAAATGGTATATTCAATGTATGATTTAAAAAAAAAATGTAAAAAGAAACAAACATTAGTAACCAGAAAAATTATAGACAATTTTAAAAATAGAAAAAGGGTGGCTGGGGATGGAAAGATATTTTAAAAGATTGTTGATATAGTTATTCTGGCATGGATTCCATTTTGAATTAATATTCGAATGGAATTCATTAATATTCGAATTTTTTTTTTTTTTTAATTTTAAATAAAAAATTAAAAAATTTTTAAATAAAAAATATATTAATTTTTAAATTTTGCATGTATTAATTTATTTTTAGCCTAAAATATTATTTTTCAAGAAAAAAAAACAGAGAATGGGTGAGTTACAAATTTGAAGTTTGGGGCGTACGCTCCACGTTGGGAACCACTGACCTAAGTAAAATGCTACCCAAATTAGATAAATTTCATTTAATCTTTGAACTAACAGCGGAATAAATTTTGAAAAACTCTTTATTTTATAAAACGTACCTTCAAAAGATCGAGCGGTTTAAAAGTAAACTCAAGTAAAATTCAAATAATAGTTTGAGAATTACAAGAGAATATTTTTGCTGTCGTTGAATAAAGATCTAAGCATACTGTCCTTCCAAGACCAGCTGACAGACTGTCCATTTGGGGCTGTACATATGCAACGTTATCACTTTAGGGGAGGAGAGGAGGTCTGGCACTTAAGGGGACAGGGTAAGCTCTATCTCGGCCATGTTAAAATACACCAACTTTATGTACTTTTTTCTCGGAAATGGTGAAAGATAGAGGTCTAGATTTTTTAGAGTAGTTTGAATAACATGCTTTACGTATTTTAACAGACCATTTTCTTTCTAAAAGAACCTGAAAATTAATTATTAATTACTTATTGAAAGACATTTTTAAATTAGCATTTTTGGTAAGATTTCACTTCCTAAAATAAATAATTCTCAACAAATCATTAAATCCCTGTGTTAAAGTATACAATATAACATAAGTATTTAGAAAAATCTGAGTTCTTAAGTTTAATAGATATTGAAAAAAAGGAACACAAACCTGAAAAATTGAAGTTTTGAGAAAAAGTGTATTAAAGCTGTGAAGCAGTGGACTACGTCTTTTAAATTCTGATTTCTTGATTGGCACCACTTTTTTGAAATAGTAAAATTCGCCTTATTTAATAACATATTAATTAAGGCGAAAACAATGGGAATTTCACCACTTCAGAAAAGTGGTGCCTATCAAGAAATCTGAATTTAAAAAAAATAGCCCGCTGCTGTGACGTGATCTTAGCAAGAATGAAAAAATCCAACACTTTTTTTAAATATATAAATATAATACATCGTTGAAAAGATAAAAGTTTCAACTATTTAATGATATGAAAAAGTTAAAATCGATTTTTTTGGTTGAATTTCGCTTACCCGGTCCTCTTAATATCATAAGATATCTTTAGAGGAGAGGGGGTGGCACTTAATATCGTTATTATTTTAGTTCCAACCTAAATTTTCCTTTTTTCTAACTTTTTTTTTTTTTCGTCAAAATAGTCTATGAACTTTTTTCTTAGTCTGTTATCGATTTTTATGAAAATACAAAGGTATTATTAAAACCATTAAATAATTATATAATCATTTTATTCCAAAATATGGATTATCCTAACGTTCGGCATTCCCATTCTTCTGCGATATGTGGATATAATGCGTTGTCAGAGTACTTGGTTCTTGTAATGTTTACTAGTAAAAAATTGGTGAAGAATGTTGGTCACCTGTTTTGTTGATAAGAACTTCTGCTTACCCCTTCCCCGTCCAGGGGGCAAATGCAAAAAGACAATATTATTGTTGAATCATTATGTAACAAAAAAGTTATATTTTAAAATAGCAAGCATTTCCTTAAAGTATTATTTGCTATAAAGTTGTTTGTAGAATTGTTGGGAATCTGGACAAAGTCTTGTCCCCCAAAATTTGTCGTCTGGTTTGTTCGGAAGTTATATCGTTCCGAACCAGCTTTTATTTTTCCATTTCGGTCGTAAAGGCACTCTCTTTTAACTGTAACTGTATGCATATTTTTATTCCAGTTTTGATGTACTCAGTAAGTATATTTAGTGTGAAACAACTCCATGGAGTATGATGGGTAGTGATGGAGGTAATGTAATGGAAAGACGATTGAGTTGGAGTTTAAGCTTACTCCTTGCTATAGCTATAATATGTCAATATGATTCCCAGCAAAAGCTGGAGGTGTATGTATATATCTTTATTATTTAAGTTTTTAAAATTCAAATTGAATTTAATAAATGAACTGTTATTTTGAAATGAACTGTTTCGTCGACTGTGATTTATACTTTAACGCCACACCAAATGACCTTAAAACCTGCGTATTTATAACTCTGCTTTAATTATAACATGGTTAAGGGGCCATGTCATGCTATTTAAAGGTCAAATAGATAAAATATGGTGTGATTTAGATGAAATTTATACTGCATAATGGCACAAGTTCCAGAGTTAAGTTATTCCTTCCCGAAACTATCGGATTATAACTATCCTTCCTGGAAGCTCGACGTGAAATGTGTATTGATTGACCGAAATTGCTGGGAGTTTATTACAAAGCCAGATATTGCATGTAAATCGGATGCCTCTGATCGTGAGAAAAGCGATTTTGAATGGCGTAAACGAAGAGCTTATACAACAATTTACCAATCCATCGAACGAAAATTCCAGATACTAATTGCTCAAACAGAAAGCGGCAAAGATGCTTGGGATATTTTAAAGTTAAACTTCGAACCAACTTCACGAGCACGCTTAGCGGGATTAGTCGATGAATTTTTCGAGATGAAGTTAAACTCGCAAGAAGAAACTATAGGTTTATTTTGTAAAAAAATTGAAGAGAAGAAAGTTCAAATTAAAGATGCTGGATTTGAGATGCCAGAACTGTTAGTATGTTTTCAACTAATCCGTCGATTACCTGAGGAATATGATAATCTAGTTCAAGTGTTATATAGATTAGAAGATAAAGAATTTAAATTAGAAAATGTATCTAAGCAGTTAATAACTGAATATGGCAGAATTTGTTTAAAACGAAAAGATGAAAGTAAAGAGGTTATCGCTGTAGGTGATGCTTATGCAACTAAGTTTAAAAACCCTACCGTTAAACCAACCATTCCAGCGGAGAATTTTGGAAGCAGTAAAAAGCCATGGGTTTCACGTAGTGGAAGCGACCTGGACACCACCAGACGATCGTATACTTCACCAGCTAATCGTATGGGGCCGAGTTTAATATGCAGGTACTGCAAGAAACCTGGTCACACAGATACAAGGTGTTTCAAAAAGAACTCTAGAGGGAAAAAGCAAGTTTTCTACAGTGAACCTACAAAGCAATCTGAATTCGCCCTAATATCTTCAAATGGTAGAAAGTTCGTGGAATTTCTTCTGGACTCAGCGGCTACTTCTCATTTTACGAATGACAGGAGTCTATTTGTAACATATAGGAACCTCCCCCCTCAACAAGTGCTGATAGGAGATAAGGACTGTTCGTCGGAAATACTGGGTATTGGTGATATTGACTTTACCATTCTAGATGTAACAGGTAATGTAGAAATAACTTTAAAAAATGTGTTATATGCTCCTAACATGAGAAGAAATTTAATTGGTGGGTCTAATATAGACATTGCAGGAAACCAAATTAAATGGGGAGATAATAAAATGATTGTGTATGATAAATTTAATAGATATTGTTTTACTGTACCTCGAGTTGATAAATTGTATATTGTTAAAGGTTATGCTTCAAAATGTGAAAATTTTACTTATTCTACTAGTTTAAATTCAGAGATTGTTCATCGTAGATTTTGTCATACAAACTTACCTTTACTTGAAAAAATGAGTAAAAATAATTGTGTTAAAGGTATTGAAAATATTAACTGTAAAAACAAAAATAAGATGTGTGAAACTTGTGTAATTGCAAAATCTAACAGAAAATCGTTTAAAAGAAATTATCTGTATAAACGCATTTCTAATCAAATCCTCGATAGAGTGTATATGGATTTGTGGGGTCCTAGCCCTGTTAACTCGTTAGGAGGGGGGAAATACTTTTTGTCAGTAATTGACGATTATTCTAGAAGGACTGGGGTTTATATAATTAAGGATAAAACGGAAGTGTTTGAATGCTTTAAAAAGTTTTTAGTTAAAGCTGAGAGACAAACTGGTAAAAAGTTAAAATGTGTACGAACTGATAATGGGCTGGAATTTACCCATGAATTATTTGAGAAATTGATAACCGATTTAGGTATAAGAATCGAAAGATCCTCCATTTATACTCCAGAGCAGGTGGGTGTTGCTGAAAATTTTAATAAAGTAGCAATGAATGCAGTTACAGCAATGTTACACGATAGCGGGTTAAAACCGTCATTCTGGGGGGAAGCTCTTTTGGCGTTTGTTCATACAAAAAATAGGACTGAACACAGTTTAACCCAAGGTCTTGCACCGCAAGAATTATGGACGGGATTCAAACCTTCGGTAAGACATTTAAGAATTTTTGGTTCTTTAGCATTTGTTCATGTTCCTAAAGTTAAGCGAAATAAACTTCAACCGAAAGCTTTGCTAGGTATCTTAGTTGGTTATGCCATGAAAACCAAAGGATATAGAATTTACATTCCAAAAGAAAGGCGAATTGTAGAGACTATTCATGTGCATATAGATGAATCCAAAAAGGGTGTAGAAACATTATTTGGGGGAGAAAACAAATATAAGGATTTGATATTGAATTTTAATGAATCTCAAATTAAAACAAACGGTTTAAGTAATGCAACTTTAGATCTTAATCATGAACTACCAGGAGATAGCTTAAACGAAGAGGAAGAGAAAAAGGGGGGTAAGGTAACTGTAAGTTCTATAAATATTTCAGAGTCGAAAAGGATTGAAAGACCGAGAACGAAATGTAAGAGAATTGACGTATATTATTATACCCCAATAACAAATACGAGACTGAGATCTTTAAATGATGTTAAAAAATATTGTAAGGAAAATAAAATCCAGTTTGAGCCAGATAAGTTTGACTTTAAACCTAAAACTACTCATCCTAATACTGAAACTTTAAGTGAACCCTCAACTAGTGATTCGGACGATCCATGTTTAACTGAATTATTTCAACATGAATTTTACAATATCGAAATCCCTAAATCATTTGAGGATGCACAAATAAATCCAGAAAGGGGGAAATGGAATGCCGCGATGAGGGAAGAACTTGAGATGATGAGTAAGAGAAAAGTTTGGCGGTTGGTTGATCCACCGAAAAATTCCACAATAGTAGGAAGTAAGTGGGTTTATAATATAAAAAACACGGAAAAAAATGGTCAAAAGTACAAGGCACGTCTCGTAGCTCAAGGTTTTAAACAGAAACCAGGTATTGATTTTAATGATATATTTTCACCTGTTGTAAATTTTTCAATTATAAAACTAATGTTTATTTTATTAGTTTCTATGTTAAATTGGTATCATATTCAATTGGATGTAAAATCAGCATATTTATATGGTTCTTTAAAAGAAACCGTGTTTATGAAACAACCTCCGGGATTTGTAATGAAGGGTGCTGAAAATAAAGTTTGTTTGTTAAATAAATCGATTTATGGATTAAGGCAAAGTGGACGCGAATGGAATTCTGAATTAGATAATATATTACATAATCTTGGATTTTGTAAATTAAAATGGTGTAACTGTGTGTATAAACTGAATAGTAACGCAATTTTAGTTGTCTATGTAGATGATTTAGTTTTGTTTGCTAAAGATGAAAATGTATTGCAATCTGTAACTAATATCTTAAAAAATAGCTTGGAAATTACTGAAATAGGATTAACAAAGTATTTGCTAGGTGTTAACTTTGAACAAATTAAAGATTCATTATTCGTTCATCAAAGAACTTATATTGAAAGATTAGAATTAAAATATAAAGATTTACCTAAAAGTTATGTTAAATTACCTTTTAAAATTGGCTCTGTTTTACCAGATAAAGTTAACGAAAATGAAATTATCGAAAATGAATTAACGAAAAAATTTCCATACCGATCTTTAATCGGGTGTCTGTCATTTTTGTCAAATAGATCAAGACCCGATATTAGTTTTTCTGTAAATGTAATGTCACAGTTTTGTAATGGGTATACATATAAACACTGGTTAATAGTAGTAGATATTATGAATTATGTTTTTGCTACTAAAAGTTTTAAAATAAATCTGTCTAATGTAAAATAGCTAAATTTGTGTGCATATTCTGATGATAATTGGGGATGTCAACTTACTAAAAGACATTCAAGTAGTGGTTATATAATTTACTTCAGTAACGTTCCGTTTGCTTGGAAATCATCGAAGCAAAAATGTATTGCACTAAGCTCTATGGAATCTGAGTTTATCTCATTAACGGAAAGTGTAAAGGAACTAACTTGGTATTCAAGAGTTTTAAATTAACTTAATTTATACGATAGGATAAAACCAATTCAGTACTGTGATAATGAATCTGCCATTTATTTTTCTAAAAATAGCCAAGAGAATTTTAAAACGAAACACATTGACATAAGATGTCAATTTATTCGTCAGTTAATTAATGAAAATGTTTTTGAGTTAAAACATGTAATTTCTAAAGATAATAAGGCAGACTTTCTGACAAAACCTCTTCTGTATGTAAAGTTTCAAAGAGCTATTTGTAATATTTTTGATTTTGATTATGAAAAGAAAGAGGAGGTATTTACGACCGATGGGGCCGCATGTTGGAAATCTGGACAAAGTCTTGTCCCCCAAAATTTGTCGTCTGGTTTGTTCGGAAGTTATATCGTTCCGAACCAGCTTTTATTTTTCCATTTCGGTCGTAAAGGCACTCTCTTTTAACTGTAACTGTATGCATATTTTTATTCCAGTTTTGATGTACTCAGTAAGTATATTTAGTGTGAAACAACTCCATGGAGTATGATGTGTAGTGATGGAGGTAATGTAATGGAAAGACGATTGAGTTGGAGTTTAAGCTTACTCCTTGCTATAGCTATAATATGTCAATATGATTCCCAGCAAAAGCTGGAGGTGTATGTATATATCTTTATTATTTAAGTTTTTAAAATTCAAATTGAATTTAATAAATGAATTGTTATTTTGAAATGAACTGTTTCGTCGACTGTGATTTATACTTTAACGCCACACCAAATGACCTTAAAACCTGCGTATTTATAACTCTGCTTTAATTATAACAAGAATATTTATATTTTATTGACTTCTCTTCATTTAAATTATTAAAATATGCGTATAATAAATGCGCAGTGGTTGATCGGTTAACGAACTGTTCGGCTTACAAACAGATCAGTTAACGAACACTTTCACAAGAGATTTTTATGTTCGGATAACGAAATCACGTTCGGTTAACGATCACGTCACAAAACAAATCCAAAAAAAAGCTATGCTGTGTTTAACCCTTCACTGCACGATTTTTTCTATCTTTATGAGAAAAATTATTTGAAATGTATATATCGGTCTAATAAAGGAAAAAATAGTAAAAAATAAATAAATAAATAAATAAATTTCAAATTTTCAGCTAAAATTTTATATTTTATTGTGTGTACCATATATACACAATTAGGGTTTTAAATATTGTATTGCTATATATATATATATATATATATATATATAGATATATATATATATATATTGCAACTAAAGGAGCTTAAATTAATTAATTTTATCGGCTTAACACTGTTCAGCTTTTTTATATTAATATTTTTAAGTATTCAGAATAAACAATGAAAGTAAATCTTACCTTAATAGCTTGATCGAATTTTTTTTTGCTTCCGAAGAACGAATTCTAATTTTTTGTCAAATGAAGCCCTCTGACATGGACAAAATAAGTGTTATTCCATTCTTTGGACTGTTCTTGATCAGTTATAATGATCATATTAGCGAAATTCATGGCACATAATGAAAATTATAATTTTTTATGTATGTGCCAGATATGGCACGTGGCGCAGTGAAGGATTAAGATTTGTCGAGCTGTATTTAATTGCCTTTTACAGACATTTTAACAGTTGTATATGTATGACCTAATTAACTAATGGGATAGCGGGTGTTCAGACCCTATAATTTCGGGCCCCCAAATTAGAATAAATAGACCAGAAATTTTAATTTTTATATTTTTTGTCAATTTTTAAAGAAATATTTTTAATTGCAAATTAATTATTCTAATTGAAATTTAGTTCACAAATTATTAACAGGCTCTAGACTCCACTTGAGCATTATCGGGCGCGCAGTAAACACGATCTTTTATAGAAGGAGTTTCTGATAGGTTAAAATGACAAAGTGATATGATTTAACGCCGTATTCAATGAATCTAATCATAAAAGATTTTACAAAGGGCATATCATTTTTTTTTTTTTTTTAATACGCCACGACACGGACAAAGCCATCAAAATACGATCTATCCATATTAAATAAGGACGTATATTAATCCTATTGTAAAGGGAAGTTTTATATTATTTTTCATACATTATTTGGTTTTTAAGAATGAATTAATTGCCTTATCATACAAACCGACACAAAATCTATAATCGGTTAACGAACAATTCGGTTAGCGAACACTGTTTTGGAACGGATTAAGTTCGTTAATCGATCACCCACTGTATATTTTTGCAAACGTATAAAAAGAAAAAGAAAGAAAAAATTGTAAAAATAAAAAGAATTTTTAGACATTGATAACGATATCATTAAGGGGAGGGGGGGGGGGGTTCGAGGAATAATAGCGTATGATATCGCAGGGGGGAGAGGGGTCCAAAATTGCCAAAAAGTTGATAACGTTATATATGCACAAAATCTATGATTGGTTAACGAACAATTCGGTTAGCGAACACTGTTTTGGAACGGATTAAGTTCGTTAACCGATCACCTACTGTATATCTTTGCAAACAAATAAAAAGAAAAAGAAAGAAAAAATTGCAAAAATAAAAAGAATTTTTAGACATTGATAACGATATCATTAAGGGTGGGGGGGGGTGTTCGAGAAATGATAGCGTATGATATCGCAAGGGGGAGAGGGGTCCAAAACTGCCAAAAAGTTGATAACGTTATATATGCACAAAATCTATGATTGGTTAACGAACAATTCGGTTAGCGAACACTGTTTTGGAACGGATTAAGTTCGTTAACCGATCACCCACTGTATATCTTTACAAACAAATAAAAAGAAAAAGAAAGAAAAAATTGCAAAAATAAAAGGATTTTTAGACATTGATAACGATATCATTAAGGGGGGGGGGGTGTTCGAGGAATGATAGCGTATGATATCGCAAGGAGGGGAAGGGCGTCCACAATTGCCAAAAAGTTGATAACGTTATATATGCAAAGCCCCTTATGAGGGGTTGGCGTACACCGCATCGGATAATCGCGGTTGCTTGAGGTGCGAAAGAAATATTTGATATCGAAAATTCTTACTTAGTAATGTAAAAAAAGATATTCAATATTTAACATTTTCAAACAAAGTTGAAAAGTATTTATGCATTCGGTTTGCTTGTCCGTCTGGTCGTCTGTCCATGCTCTAACTCCGTAAATATACTCGGATTTTCATGCTAAAGATAAAGGTTATTTAGGGTCACCAAAGCATGTTTGGTATTGTATATGAAGTATGTAGGATTAATAGTTCATTTACAGGGGCACTCAAAAGTATTCCATTACATTATGGGGAAAAATCGTTTGCAGAGTATTTTAATGACATTATGCTATTTCAAATGTATTGAAACTGGTATAAATCACATTTCACCACGATCATGTTAGAACAGAGCATAAATAGCATTTTTTATTCCTTTACAGGGACACACAAAAGAAATCGTTACAGTACTGTCTTTCAGTAATAATTGCAGGAGTGTAAGGTTTAAAATACGCTATTTTCGGTATACGCTTTTAAATTTAACTAATTTTTTACATGCTACTCGTTATATATAAATCCTATACCTCATATACAGGGTTACACAAAAGTATTCACGCACCATTCTCCTTATTAGATGAAATTGCTGAAGGGGAATTTTCAACTGAAGTACGTGTATTTCTTAAATGAACTAAATTTTGGCATGCATGTAGTTAATAGGTACAAATATATATATCATATACAGGGCTGCTGAAAAATTCGGATAATTTTACGATTGTAGATGGGATCAGCTGAAAATAGGTTTTGAAATGTGTTATGCGTTTCCATAGGGTTGAATTAGACGTAATATTTTAATTTTTTTAAACAGTGCAGTTTTGTTACATAATTCTGAATGTGTTGGAAAGTGTTTCATAATCTATGCTTGACGCATGATTTTTTTCTTTCTTGTTGATATTGAATTTCATTCAGGAATGTCAGAAAATTTCAAACCATTCGGTTGGGTAGTTTTTGCGATGTTATATGCGGACAGACGGACAAACCAGAGGACGACTATAGGTGCTCCGTATTTATATAATTACGAACACACCTAAACAGCTTTTCCACATTTTCAAAATTTCCCTAGATTTAACAAAATCTAAAATTTTTCGAATTTTCTTATATTTGGGAAATTATTCTCTGAGAAAGTTGAATAAAAACCAATCATAGGAATGAAGAATGTCCATCTACCCAGATAGCATGAACATTAGCAGCAAGTTTGATTTTTTTCTGATATTATCTTGCCATGACAAATTTGAATTGAGAAATTCGTAGCAAATCTCCCCCAAGGTATACCATCACCTACTTGCATGAGTAGTTTGATGTCAAACTGGTGGCTAGACTGTCTTTAATTCCCGAAAGTGACGAAAGAAAAAAATCCCTCTGTTGAGAGAATAGACAATCAGCAGATACGCAGAAATTGCACGAATTTTATTTGGTTGGCATCGCTTTCTTTAAACGCAATACTTATCAAGCACCAAAAAAGGCTCGAATTGAAAAGTACGAATATTACCCTAACTTGTTTACCCTACTTGAGCCAAAAGTGAGTTAAATTGTTCAGTCTTGAAAAATCTTTACTTCAAATAGAGATATTCGACTTCCAAGAAGATATTGCCTTAAAAATATATAAAACTGCATACCCTGAAGAATTCTGGATTAAACATGTCTCAGAAAAGTAGTATGTTTGACTCCAAATGTGTATGTGGAAGAACTTCCTCCAAAATGAATTTTTTGAAGAAAAAATATCGTTCGAGATTAACGAACGCCCACCTTGAAGACACTCTTCGCATTAACTGTTCAGCACGTGAACCAAACTGTAAAAAACTAAGTCAAGATCGGAAGTGTTTCAACTAATACTTGCCTTTTCTATTTTATTACGTGTTTGTAAAAAATTTCAGAACGTATACCTTTGTATGCAGTAATTTTTCAGAACGAATACCTGACTTTTCCGTTTTATATTATAAGTATGTGTATGTAAAAACAACAATTTTGAAGTAATAAGTACTTATATTACTTATGTGTTATTTTTCTCTGGACCTCGATAAATTTTTTCAAAAGTTTTCGGCCCCCTTAAAATTACTTTCCTGCACCTGATCTGCGGTACGCATGATTTTTCGTTCTTGCTTACTTTTAAAATCGGCTTTCTCTAATTGTCTGAAGACAATTAGGTAGCGAGATTCAAGGCTAACAGCCTGAAACTAGGATGGTAAACTTTAATTGTTTCATATATTATTTATTTATTTGGGTTTAATTTTTCTGGTATTAAATTTCTGATTTTCTCCCCTTCTCATAATAAAAAGTAAAAAATATATTTATTCGTTTTATTGCTTCCCGCTGATGCGTTAATCCCTTCCGATTTCTATATCAGTTCTGTTAAACAGTGACGTAAAATGTGCAATCACAGAAAAGTACTTCAAGCAATAAATACCCATATATGGTAGAGAATAGGATTCAACGATTTTTGTGGATGGGGGGAAGCCCCGTATAGTTTTACTACTTTTACTGTCTAATGTGCAACCCACATTACATTATTCTACATCCAAAATGGACAGTTTTCATCTTTTGGGATATGGGATCAAGGCTACAAAAAGTCGTCTGCTTGGGAATAACATTCATGATTGATAAACGCGCTATTGAAAATAATTTCGCCATTGTGTTTAGAAAATTTATGCTTATATTTTATTATTATATGGAGTTTTAAACCTTTTCAGGGACAGGTATAGATTATACAGGGTGATCTTTTTTAAAGTGACAGTGTTTGGAGCGCCCTGTAGCGCGATCTAATAGCCGAAACGGCACCAAACTTGGTATTTAGACTAATCAAGACATGGGAAAAAGGATTCCGTGAAAAAAAAATTAGTTCCAAAAATCACCACTAGGGAATTTTGTGGAGCTGCTGTAGCTTACAATAACGAGAATTAGCATAAAACACGGGTATCAAAGAAAAATGCAAATGTTGTGTGATGACAGCGCCAGTAATAGGGGCTATGAAAGCACGTGAAAGCATGAAAGCTACGACAAATAATCTCAGCTGAAGTAAACCAGCTCCAGTGGACATGCCTCTCACGCTACCGGAACGTGCATTACTTGTGAAGCTGTATTATATGAATCAATGTAATGCATCCGCAGCTCTTCGGGAATTTCGAACCAGAAAAAAATTACGAAAGTGGCCTTTATCACTGAATGGTCTTAAGAAAATGATTAAGAAGTTCCAGGAAACGGAGTCACTGACCATTTGCGCTGAGAGAGGACGTAAACAAGTATCAGAAGATGTAATAACTGATGTGGCAACTGTAATTGTCGAAGGATCGCAGGGAAGCATTGCTGGTACTAACAGCGCCCGGGGTGTAGCTCGACAATTGGACATGAATTATTCCACTGTATGGAGAGTTTTGCGGCGCGTTATTGGATTTTACCCCTACAAAATCACCCGCTTGCACGAACTGAAACCAAGTGATTATGATAAGCAAGTGACATTAGCTCTATCGTTTCTTGCCAGGGTAGAAATTGATGATGCTTTCCCATGGTACATTCTGTGGGGAGAAGAGTGCCATTTTTATCTCAATGGGTCCGTAAACACACAAAATAATCGAATTTGGGCTTCTGAGCAACCCCACACCGTGCATGAAATCCCATTAAATTCCCCAAAAGTCACTGTTTGGTGTGGTTTCACAGCCGAATTTGTAATTAGGCCATTCTTTTTTGAGATCATCATTCCGACAGGACCCGAAACGTGCACCATAAATGCAGAAAGGTACCACGAAATGCTGCAAACGTTTGTTATTCCACAACTTCAGCAGAGAAACCGTCTCCAACAGACAATCTTTATGCAGGATGGTGCTGGGCCACACATTATAATAAGATAAAGCAGATGTTGCGCCAAAACTTCACTGATGATAGAGTCATAAGTCGAAGTTTTCTAGTTGCATGGCCGCCTCGTTCCCCTGACCTCACGCCATACGATTTTTGGCTCTGGGGTTATTTGAAATCTCAAGTTTATGTTGGTGGAGTATCAAATTTGTCTATTCTAAAGGACAACATAAAAAAGACAGTGCGGAATATTCCTCGTGATATGTTACGTACGGTTGTGGAGAACGTTGTGCACAGAATGCACGGTGTTATTTCTGAGAATGGTGCTGAAATTGAAGGTGGTCTAATTCCTCGCCGGGGAAGTTAATGAGTAAATAAACATTAATAATTTAACTGTACGATTGTATGTGTTAGTATTTTTCTTTTCTCACAT
Source organism: Maratus speciosus (assembly GCA_963932465.1). Taxonomy (NCBI): domain Eukaryota; kingdom Metazoa; phylum Arthropoda; class Arachnida; order Araneae; family Salticidae; genus Maratus; species Maratus speciosus. The sequence goes on along the minus strand of OZ010798.1, from coordinate 230,129,361 downwards.
TTTATACGTTGTAAAGCGCCACAAAATGCCCTAGCGGTGATTATTGGAACTAAATTTTTTTCACGGAATACTTTTTCCCATGTCTTGATTAGTCTAAATACCAAGTTTGGTGCCATTTCGGCTATTAGATCGCGCTACAGGGCGCTCCAAACTCTGTCACTTTAAAAAAGATCACCCTGTACATGAATTCTTTTTTTTATTATTATATTAATGCAATTGCATGCATATTTTTCATTTTATTTATAAAATGAAAATTTTAAATTTTAATTAGCCTTTAACTGATGTTACCGGTCTCACAGACCGCTGTTTTTTTCTATTTTTACAGTTTAACTTGTAACTTTTAGTTTAACTACAAACACTACGGAAATTTTATTCCGTTTGGAACTTTAATACTATCACCAGAGACTTTTGAACAGAAGAATTTTAATTATAAGAGTCCTGTACAAAAAGTTAAGTATAAAAGCACTATCCTATGAGTTAATCTCGCCTTTTATTCATCTTTCGATGGAGCGGCCTGACAGACCGCTTCGCGCTAGTTATGTGACAATTTCTGTCAATTCAGTTAAAGGTTAATAAGTATATATGGATTTTAATTAATATGTATATCATTTATATGTACTAATATGTATTGATAAAATATAATTCATACAAAATAAATATGCAGTATTTTACTGGTATTTATGCTGCATCAAATGACGCAGTAAGATAAACAAACGCTCTAGCCTCTACTTTTACGCTACGTGATTCGCATTGTGACGCTGCACGAATACTATCCATTTGTCTAAGATGAAAAATTCATAATACAATCGTAAACGGGGCATTCTCGCAATCTTTTGACTTTCGGCAATAAAAATCTGGTAAAATTAAACTTGCTAAAATAAGTAATTAAATTTAAAAAATAAAAAAACCCGACTGCGTAAAAAGCGAACTAATTAATTATTTCTCATCAATGTGAAACTATTTTTTATATTACTTACCTATTTTTTTTATTTACTTGTATTGTTGACTTTTAAGTTGTGTTTAATTGTTAGTTCCTATCTATACACACTGTTTTGATTCGGCCTATAGATGTCTATGATGGTTGCAGTAAAGCTAGAGATCCTACCTACAATTTTCCAGGTTGTGTACTATTTAAACGGAGCTTCTGACTGTAAAATAGGCAATGAAACTTCGTCTTCATTTTGAAAGACCTATCCAATGATAGGCCACTCATTGTGGTGCGTAAAATTTTTTTTTCGTCTCTACCGCCATTTTGTATTTTACGACATCCATTTTGAATTTATAAAAACAAAACCTAGTCTATAACCATCGGACGGTTAAGACGAATCGACAGAGACCTCATTCATTAAATTCCATCCAGCCGTTGGGACGTTTCGAGGGTACAAAGAAATCCACGTACCCAGATACGCGTGAAACACATAACCTAACTTGGCAGCCGGGTAATAACATTTTAATCTAATAGACGAATGCCTTAATGATTCAAAATAAAGCAAAAATGATCAACAGCGAATTTTTTTTATTTAACTGAGGTTTAAGTTAAACTGGCGAGTTTAATTTTCCTTAATATTTTACCACTGTAACTTTCTATTTTCCCTTAAATTGTAACTTATAATGAATTTGCATAGTACCCACAGGACATTCAAATAAGAAATAATAACAATGTAGTATTTTTAGTACAAAATTTTGGTATAACATTGTCTTAAAGGGATGTTAAAGAAGGGACGGAAGGAAGAAAAGGGGATGGCATAGGAAAAATGGGACGGTAATGGAAAAAAAAGGGACGGTAATGGAAAAAAAAGGGACGGTAAGGATGGCACGGAAAGAAAAATTACCACTATTTTTAGGCAAATCATGTTAAGACTAAGTGATAGCAACAATGTTCATTGATTTTTAGATAAGTTATTTGCATTGAATTAAAAAAAAAATAATAATAATTTACCTCGAAAAGTGCAGGAATAAACCTTGGACACGATAAGACTATCAATAAAGCCACGATGCTTGAAATTGATATTTAAATGCTAATTTAAATTCTGCAGTAAACTTCCTGTCAAAGAATTTTAGACGTTCTTTCTCTAGCATACTTCTGCATGAGAAAAAACTTGAAAAAACTTGGCTGCATCTGAAGTGATTTTCTGTATAAGTTTAGCAAGAGGGATGTTAAGGAATCTAAAACCCAGGGACAGAGTTAAAAAAATAATATCAACCGTAAAAATGTGTGCAGGTTGATTTTTTGCTACATATTTATATAAAACAATTGTCCCAGTTTCGAAAAAAAAATTACATCAAATTACTTTTATTGAAATAATTTTATACAGACAGCTCTAAACTTAAAAATCAGCATCAGGGACACGGGACGGTATAGGAGTTTTCCTGGTATTTGGAGCCCCAACATCGTCCAAAACTTATTTATCTCGTTAATATTATTATGCAATCATGCAATGGGATGTTCCCCAGAATATGAAATAAAAAAAACACAAGAATATGTGCTAAAATAAAAATTATTATTCAGGGACATAAAAGTCAAAAGATTGTGAGAATGCCCCAAACCTATTAAAAAAAAAAAAAAAAAAAAAAAAAAAAAAAAAAAAAACGCTCAAAGACAATATAATATATTTGAATATTTCTGTTAGAAACGTCACAAGGTCTACAGCAGGCATCTCAAACACATGACCCGCATGCCACAACTGGCCCGCTGACAACTTATATGTGACCCACGAAATCTTCGGCATTTTACCTGCATTTAATTTGTATTTAATTGTTCGAACTTTCATGTTTTAAATACACTTTGCGCGAATACACTTGCACGAACCCTGGACTTAGAGATGGCAGCATCCGAACGATACGTATTCGAATATTTCGAATTGTCATACACTGTTACGATCTTTATTTTAAATCGACGAATTATGAATGTGTATTTTGAAAAGACTACCAATAGACAAAGTACTACTTGGAGTTTTCATTTGAAATTACAAAGAACCTGAGTAAATTTCAAAGCAAATTTCATAATGGTATCTTGTTGTTTGATAGTATTAGCGTTTTCAAATAGCATTTATTACTTTTATAAAATATTTTTCAAAAAGAAAATGTATTTCATTTTAAATATACCAGGGATTATTTCAAGCCAAGCCAACGCGGTGTTTAACGATGCAACAGGGAACGCTGAACCGCCAAGCGTTATCTTATATTGTAATACGAACAAAAAATTGTGTGTGTATGTAAATTATATCTTAAAAATGGCTCTAACGATTTTGGCTAAATTTTGTATTTTATCAAGTTCGGGCACGAGAAAACCATTGGGTTAGGTCACGTGTTCCAAAAAATTCGATTAGTGGGTCATTTTGGGTCATAATGCGTCAGGGTCAAGCTAATTGTATGTAAAAAATGGCTCAATCGATTTTGACTAAATTTTACATCCAACCGCTTTTGGACACGAGGAAACTCTTGGTCTAGGTCACATGTTCAAGAAATTTTGATTAATGGGTCCTTTTTGGGTCACTTCAGGTCAAGCTAATTTTATCTAAAAACGCCTCTAACGATTTTGACTAAATTTTGTAATCTACTGTTTTGGATTACGAGTAGACCAATGGGCTAAGTCACATGTTAGAGAAAATTCGATTAGTGGGTCATTTTTAGGTCACTGTGGGTCAAGCTAATTTTATCTAGAAAACAGCTCTAACGATTTTGACGAAATTTTGTATTCTACCATTTTCGGACACGAGAATACCATTGGGCTAGGTCGCATGTTCAAGAAAATCCGAATAGTGGGTCATTTTGGTTCACAATGGGTCAGGGTCAAGCTAATTGAATCTAAAAAAAGGCTCAAAACATTATTTTTAATATACCGTTTCCGGGCATGAGATGACCATTGGGCTAAGTCACATGTTCGAGAAAAATCGATTAATGGGTCATTTTTGGGTCACTTTGGGTCAAGCTAATTGTATCTAAAAAAAGACTCAAACGATTTTGACAAAATTTTGTAGTGTACCGTTTCTGGCCATGAGAAGACAATTGGGCTAAGTCACATGTTTGAGAAAATTCGATTAGGGGATCATTTTTGGATCAATGTGGGTCAAGCTAATTGTATCTAAAAAAACGACCCAAACGATTTTGACAAAATTTTATATTTTACTGTTTCCGGGCACAAGAAGATCATTGGGTTAGGTCACATGTTTGAGAAAATTCGAATAGTGGGTCATTTTTGGGTCACTGTGGGTCAAATTTATTTTATCTAGAAAACGACTTTAATGATTTTGATTACATTTTGTAACGATTTTAACGATTTTGACTAAATTTTGTATTCTATTGTTTTTGGTTCGAGAAGAGCATTTGTTAGGTCGCATGCTCGAAAAAATTCGGTTAGTGGGTCATTTTAGGTGACTATGGCTCAGGATCATGCCATTTGTATATGTAAACAGAAAGAATGATACAATGAGAACAAAATATTGAATTGAACACAAGGCTAATTTTGACCGAGCTTAGCTCGGTCATTCTAGTTTAATTTAATTGTTGTAACGCGCATTTTGAAAATGTACTTTGCACGAATACTCTTGTACGAAACGTGGACTTAGAGATGGCAGCATCCGAAAGACATGTATTCGAATATTTCGAACTATTAGCGAATGTTAGCATCTTTATTTTAAATTGACTAATTATAAATGTGTCTTTTGAAAAGGCCACCAATGGAAAAGCACTTGGAGTTTTAATTTGATATTACAAAGCACCTGAATAAACTTCAGCTTCAAAGCAAATTTCATAATGGTATATTATTGTTTGATAGTATTAGCGTTTTCAAATAGTATTTATTACTTTTACAAAATAATTTTCAAAAATAAAATGTATTTCATTTTAACCATTTATCTACTGACGGTACTTATAAGTACCAATAAAATAATTTGTTATAAAATTCATTTAATACATCGATTAGTAGTAATGCAGTTTAGAATGAGTTATAGATGCATTACTTTTTCTTGTTCCAAAACCATTATTGGTTACACAAAACAGAAATATTTTTAAAAGGGTGATTTCTTTTGTCTTTGCATCTTTTCAGCTTTCTTGGCGTTGGAAGAGGGGGGATTTTTCAATTCGGGAATATTAATATATTTTTATTGAACATGCACAAAATCCCTATAAATTAAAATTTAATGAATCCTTCTAAATCCTCCAATCCTTCTAAAATCCTTCTAAAATTAATTAAATGATTATGTAAATCTTCTAATATAGTTTCGAAAATTCACGAAAAATGATTTAGAAGATAAAATTTTCATGAATTCCTAATTCAATACATAAAGAGTTAAATATACCAGGGATTATTACAAGACAAGCCAGCGTGGTACTTAAGGTCGTTCTCAAATCCAAAAGGGCAAATTTATGACATAAGTTTTAATTTATTTTTGTTCGAAAATGCATGAAACTAGCAGGGGTTGTTGTTAATAAACTATGTCATCGAGCTGTTTTTTCCGTTTTTTTTTTTGCAAACACAATAAATCTTACAGAAAATAGTGTCAAAGTAGGCGTTTTTCATCGAATTTCCACGCGAAAGAAGAAAACCTTTCAAGAAAGGGTCAACAACGTGTTTGTCACGTGATCAAAATCGCTTATAATTCAACAGGTAATTGATTTATCAAAAAACGGAAAACACAGTCCGATTCCAAATCGATTCCATGGTCATGCTTTCCAATTTTATATCTTTCCGTTCAAAAATGAATTTGTAAATGTGTCAAAATGTTTTGCACTTGTTGAGCAGAGCAGTTGAGAACAGCCTTAAGGCTAGCCTAAAGATCTCAACATAGAACGCGGAATCGCCAAGCGTACCCTATATCGAAACTGAACAAGAAATATAAAATGAATTTTGGAAACAAAAGAACGGTCCGAAAAAATAAATTTGGAATCTCTGGCGGAGAAATACCGCAACAGCTGGGCCATTCCAGAGTTTAGAACACCTGAGGCCCAATGTAGCTTTAAACAAGAAATAAAAAATCATGCGTCAAGCATAGATTATGAAACATTTTCCAATGCATTCAGTATAATATAACAAAACTGCATCGTTTAATAAGTTAAAATATTATGTCTAATTCAACCATATGGAAACGCAAAACACATTTGGAAACCGAAATTTTAGCTGTTCCTATCTACAATCGGAAAATTATCCGAATTTTTTCAGCAGCCCTGTATATGATATATAAGATTTGTATATATTAACTACATGCATGCCAAAATTTAGTTCAGTAAAGAAATACATATACATCAGATGAAAATTCTTCTACGGCAATTTCGGTTAATAAGGAGAATTGTGTGTGAATTATTTTGTGCAAACCTGTATATGGGGTATAGAATTTATGTACAACGACTAGCATGCAAAAAATTAGTTTAATTTAGAAGCGCATACCGAATTTTAAAATGCACTTCCAGTAATTATTACTCAATGACAGTACTGTAACTGATTTCTTTTGTGCGTCCCTGTAAATGAGCAACAAATGCTATGAATGCCCTATTCTATCTTGTCTATATCATCTTGTATTGAAACAAATAAGAAGTGCTTCAGGCAATAATTTTTCAGATAGCATACTCAGATATGATTCTGAATACATGCGACCACGAATGGACAAAATTGGTGTTGTTCAATTGGGTGCAAAACCTACCCACACCATCAAAAAACCTCTTCCGAATTGGCATTTGGAAAAACCCAGTTTGTCTTTTCGCAAGTGATACCAATAATGGCGAAAACCATCTGGTCCGTCCAAATAATTCTTTTTACGTCCGAAAATACCACACTTTTCCAACGACATCCAAAAGATACGTGTTTCTTAGCAAATTCCAAACTAAGCTTCTTATGTAGTTTTGTAAATGGTGGCCATGACCGTAATTTAACATATCTAACATTGGGATTCTTTCGCAGGACATTACACACTGCTCGGCTAATGCACGGTAGATTCATTTCTGTTTTAACTTGAATAGACTTAAAAGACTTAAGTACAAAATTAATTAAATACTTACCATTGGTACTGCCAGTGATTTCAATATATCAATTTCTTTGTCAGAAATGACATCATAGTAGAGCGAAATTTTGGGATTTTTCCACAGTTCCTCCTCTTTCACCGGTTGAAGTTTCAAATAAGGATGGGGATCAACTAATCTACATTTCATCTGTGAATCCACTGCCTAGAAAAAAAATAGCAATCCCTATTTATTTGCTCACTAGCGTTTATCATATGAAGTTATCTCGTAATCTAATTGTTTAGGAAGAGGTCAGGGTTGCCACTAACGACTATTGTTTAATTCTATCTCGCACCACTTTTTTAAAACATAAATTCTTTACATGTACAGGGTGACCAATTTATGGTCCCTCCTATTACCCTTAAGGGGACCGGGTAAGCTCAATCTTGGCCATGTTAAAGTAAACCAACTTTATGTACCTTTTTCTCAGAAATGGTGAAAGAGGTCTAGATTTTTTAGAGTACTTTGAATAACATGCTTTACGTATTTTAATAGACCATTTTCTTTCTAAGCGAAACTGAAAATTAATTATTAATTATTTATTGAAATATATTTTTGAATTAGCATTATTGGTAAGATTTCACTGCCTAAAATAAATAATTCTCAACAAATCATTAAATCCCTATGTTAAAGTATGCACTATAACATAAGTATTTAGAAAAATCCGTGATCTTAAGTTTAATAGATATTGAAAAAAAGGAACACAAACCTGAAAATCGAAGTTTTGAGAAAAAGTCAATTAAAGCTGTGAAGCAGTGTTGCCATTGGACTACTTTTTTTAAATTCTGATTTCTTGATCGGCACCACTTTTTTGAAATAGTAAAATTCGCCTTATTTAATAACATATTAATTAAGGCGAAAACAATGGGAATTTACCACTTCAGAAAAGTGATGCCAATCAAGAAATCTGAATTTAAAAAAAGTATCCCACTGCTGTGAAATGCTCTTAGAAAGAATGAAAAAATCCATCACTTTTTTTTTTATATAGAAACATGTGTAATACATCGTTCAAAAGATAAAAGTTTAAACTATTTAATGATATAACAAAGTAAAAATCGATTATTTGGTTGAATTTCGTTTACCCAGTCCCCTTAAATCTGACGGATGTGACATGGCAACTATTTTAACACCGAAGTATAATTGTTTGAACTTGTTTAATTGTTGGAGACAATTTCCAACGCACTGTTGGACTGCTACAACTTTATTTGTGAAGTAAAATAGAAATGGAGACATACAATGTTACTTAATCCTGTGATAATTTTATTTTTGGAAACATAATTTAATTCCAATTTTTTACATTATCATTCCTTAAAGCAAATGTTGAAAACGTTCGCCACCATTTTCAATGCAAACATGAACACGTTGAACCAAGTTCTTTGATATTACTTCGCAACATTGTTGATGTTATTGACGAGATTTCTTCAGTTATGATTTGTTTAATTCACCGATGTTTGTATGAACGTTGAAAGAAGCAGACGATTTACTCAAATCATTTGCGCAGAACCGGATTAAAAATTACCAGGCATGTGATTTCCGTGCTTTTGCACACCAGTATATTCTTAGAGAAAATCTTGTTCTCTTAAATCGCAAAAATGTTTCGATTAAATGAAATATCATTTTCTCTAAGAATATACTGGTGTGCAGAAACGCGGAAATCACATGCCTGAATTACCAATGATGTTCACGCGAATTTATGTTGAAAATAAACGAGTTTTCGCACTTGGAAAGGGAAAAAAACGATATCCGCTTATTATATATATATATATTAAATAAGTAATGATGTTGAAAGTCTTACTACATATATTATAGATGCGGATAATACAAAACGCAATGGGTACGCTTTTAAATTGATCACGCAGTATTTTGAGAACATGTGCACGGGAAATATACTTCAAAATTTTCATTTTAAAAAAGTGGTGCGAATGGAATATAAAAATAGTCGCCTTGGACAATTATAGGAGGGGGATCACGAGTCAGTTAAGTTTAAAGAAATATAAGAAATTATTTTCGAAATTTGCAAAATTAGCCCAGTGGTAGGGGAGCAAAAAAAGGCCGAATTCGGAATTAATTAGGGGAAAGCTGGAAATTGTTTTAATCCCTTCTGTTTAGGTCTAGAATGAATATGCAATGTTTTACCCCTCGTACTCAGTGGTGGAAAATTGGCGCAGAGGAGGAGCCTATTGACACCACTAATATTTTATAGTATGCTTCACCTTAATAAAAACTCAGAAATTCTGTCATTAAATATGCCGAAAAATACTACTCAAGTTTAGCGGTGTCAATAGGCTCCTGCCCTGCGCCAATTTTCCACCACTGCGTACTAGGTAAGCGTTAGGAAATATGTATAGAATTATAGTAAAAAATATACGTTTTTTTGCATACCATAACAATATCTCAAAACAGCTAACTCTGTCAAAAACATTGTCAGTACAAATGATGTAGAGCTTAAAATTCTGAGTAAAATGAGTACCTACACTTAATACTTATGTTGAATATTAAGGTCTCAATTCTACTTCAAAATTTTAGACCCATCATCAGGGGGATGACCTTAGAATTAATTAGGAGAAAACTGGAAATTGTTTTAATCCCTTCAGTTAGGTCTAAAATGAACGTACTATGTTTTCTTCGTCGTACTTGGGTGAATGTTAGAAAATATGTACATATTTATTTTCGAAAAACACGTTTTTTTTTTTAGTTTCCTTAACAATATCTCAAAACAGCTAACTCTATAAAAAACATTGTCAGTACAAATGTTGTAGAGCTTAAAATTCTGAACAAAATGAGTACCATCATTAATATTTTTGTTCAACATTAAGGTCGCAATTTTATTTCAAAATTTTGCCTTAATCGGTAATCAAGAGCTTGAAGCCAGGAGAGACCAAGTTAACTTAACAATATCTCAAAATAGCTAACTCTATCAAAAACATTGTTAGTACAAAAGTTATAGAGCCTAAAATTCTGAGTAAAATGAGCACCTACACTTAATATTTTTGTTCAATATTAAGGCCGCAATTTGAGATATTGTTAAGTTAACTTGGTCTCTCCTGGCTTCAAGCTCTTGATTTGAAAAAATTTGAAATAGAATTGCGACTTTAATGTTGAACAAAAATATTAATGATGGTACTCATTTTATTCAGAATTTTAAGCTCTACAACATTTGTATTGACAATGTTTTTTATACAGTTAGGTGTTTTGAGATATTGTTAAGGAAAAAAAAAAAAAAAAAACGTGTTTTTCGAAAATAAATATGTATATTTTCTAACATTCACCCAAGTACGAGGAAGAAAACATAGTACGTTCATTTTAGACCTAAACTGAAGGGATTAAAACAATTTCCATTTTTCTCCTAATTAATTCTGAGGTCATCCCCCTGATGATGGGTCTAAAATTTTCAAGTTGAATTGTGACCTTAATGTTCAACATAAGTATTGAGTGTAGGTACTCATTTTACTCAGAATTTTAAGCTCTACAACATTTCTACTGACAATGTTTTCGGAAGAGTTAGCTGTTTTGAGATATTGTTATGGTATGCAAAAAAAGTGTTTTTTGACTATAATTCTATACATATTTCCCAACGCTCACCTAGTACGAGGGGGAAACATAGCATATTCATTCTATACCTAAACAGAAGGGATTAAAGCAATTTCCAGCTTTCCCCTAATTAATTCCGAATTCAACCCCCTAACCACTGGGCTAAATTCTTGAATCTTTGAACTATATTTTTAGAAGGTCTATTTTCAGGAACATAGTAAGATAGAGATCAGGTGAGTATGTGGGTGGGAAGGTGGAGGGGGGGGGTGGTATTCCACCCATGTTTACGAGAAGTTTTATTTAACAACAATTTTTTTTTTTTTTTTAAATTTCTGCCATTAAATAAATCGAAAATTTTTCTTATGGAAAAGTGGTGTGATTCCCCCTCCCCCCGCGCTATTTTCTGGTTACGTCACTGTCTCTTTGATTCAATAAATGGCTATAGCTAGTGATGGACATGATGAGTTATTTTGATATTCAAAGGTTGGCATTCCGTGATTTTAAAAATAAGCGAATTGGTATTCGTAAATAGAAGTTTTGAAAAATCCGCTAAATTGGCAACATTGATCGTGCTACGCATATTTTATCTTTTATCTAAAATTTCAATATAATTAATTAAATAAGTGTTCAATAATTTTTAAATTGTTATTACGATTGCTATTACTATTTCGTGTATCTTAGAACGATTTATAGTTTTATGTATATTAAAGAAAAAAAAATAATATTGACAACAACTGAAAATTTACTGATTCTCATACTGGCAAGAAATGCAAAAAAAGTTCAAAAGTTACAATTCATGACCACTGTTTATTTGGTTGATTAATTCAAATAGCATCACGTACCCTGCAACTCGAGACGTGCAAAAATCGAATTATTTTACTTTATATTTTAACACGGGGGAAATACCGCAGCTTTGTTAACCCATTAACCGCCGAAACTATAAGACAGGGATCTTTAACTTCTTTGTTGAATAACTTCTGCTATTAAAATGTTTGAAAATACAATTTTCAGTTTGCTTTATATTATTTTTACAATACGTTAAGAAATTATAAGACCACTAACGAATTGGTGCACTTCTGAAGACGAAGACACAATATGCAAATTTTTAGTGTGTGTATCTAAAATTGATCGTAGAACGTTTTCTGTTATAATTGCTACATTAAAGTTACATTTTATTAAAATCTTCTAATTTTTAAAAACGTAAATAAGGTGACTGTTAAGAAATTATAAAACCACCTGAGGAAATTAGCATATTATATGTCACATCAGAATCATTATAAAACGTACGCGTTTGTATATCGTGAAAGTATTCCCGAGAAGCAAAAGTGCGGGTTTAGATGATGTTATTTACGATATATTTGAAGATGCCGCGGGGTAAAGAGTTGTTTGCGAATGAAGTAAGAAAAATTTGGTTTTATAAGGGTGCTGGTAAATCTGAACGAGAAATAGCTTGGTTAATGAAGCGTTCTAAAACTACCATTCACAATGAAATAATTAGAAAAAAGGATTCAAATAAAATTAAACGATCTGGAAGAAAAATGATTTTGGCAGCACGGGATGATCGACAGATATTTCGATTATCAAATCAAAAAGATCGTTCAACTCGGGAAATTTCGAACCGTTTCAGCAAAAGAACCTCACACGTAACATTTTGGAAGAGTTTGAAATCAAATAGTAATGCAAAATGTATGAAACTGTTGAAAAAAACCGAGGTTAATAAAACATCATAAGGGGGAAAGACTGAAATGGGCTAAAAAATGTCATGTCATGGGACAAGAAATGGAAACAAGTAATATTTTCAGATGAAAAAAAAAATTAATCTGTGCAAGCTCCCGTTTTAGCAATTTTTACTTTATACGTAAACAGCTTCGGATTAATTAAATTAAATTAATTAAATTTATTTTCATGTTCGGAAAAAATATATACTTCCATCGAAAAATTGATTTTTTTGAATTTGAATAGTCGTGTGTCACCTTAAACCATCTAAATGTTTCTACCTTAGCAAAGGAAATCTGAAAACTAGTCGTTGGGGGTCACCGTAATACTTACCCATCATGTATATGCATAATATAAAATGTGAAAATAAATGTTCAGTATTGAAATTTAATAGGCTTTGTAGCATTATTACATTCTAAGTACATACTAATTTTCAAGCTTCTATCTCAATTTGTTCGGTAGATAGCGTGTTTAAAATCGTGGCTTGATGACGTCATAAACTTTAAATGTTCTAGTATTACTGAATTGCTTAAAAGAAACATCCTTATAACTCCAAAAATGATAATCCTATTAACTAACAGTTTACTGCGTCCGATTAAGCGTCTCATTTTCAATTAAAATATATTTTTGAATTGAAATTTCAATGAAATACAGTGTCATGAAAAATCGAAGAGTGTGGAAAATAGGATTACAAATATCTCTGCAACTCATTATCCGATCGACTTCATTCATTATGTAAAATTTATGTTTTTTTATTGCCTTTTATATTTACCCCTTAAAATAAACAATTTCAAAAAAATTTATATACCTTTTACCAGAACGTATATTTCGAGAGTCCGAAAAAAATAGTTCTAGATAATTGAGGTTACTGAAATTCAACAGGCTTCTTCTCATTATTACATACTATGTACAAAACAAATTTCAAGTCTCTATCTCAATCTGTTCGGGAGATAGAGCGTTTACAGACACACACACACACAGACGGACGGCAATTTATTTTTCTTCTAAAAATATGTTTTCCGGAATCTCCAGTGTTTGAAACGTGTAAATCTGTCGTTTTTATTTTTCGATTTTTAAAACGGTTACAAGACTTACCCTATACTACGTATGATGGGTAAGTAATAATATTCTCCGTTGTAGGATATTATTTATTACTTATTAATTAATAATTCTCCGTGTTCCTTTAACATCTGCAGTAGATATCTACTGCAAACTGTATCATTTTCAAATAGTGATAATAGGTTAAAAACATTTAAGAATGCTGCAAGACCGAGATAATGTGATAAATATTTAGTTGAATATTACAAAATAATAAGAATAATAATAATAATATCAATAATAGTAATAATAATAATGACAGTGTTTTGTAAAAACCGAAGCTTGCGTTCTAATAAAGATGAGACTCTAAAATTTTGTATAAATGTGCAGTTGGTCAGGGGGAAGAAAAAAGAGGCAGAAACGGCACATGCCACAGTTGACAGTTTGGCGTCCTTTTCTATTCAGAAATTCCGAATAGATACTTCGCGATTACGTAAAGTAAAAATGTCAGAATCCGCAAGCCTTTGCACCTGTACATTTTAACCCTTTCCGGCACGGAGCAATTCTGTTTGCAAAATGATGGTCTGACAACATAATTTACAAATGGATTTATTATAAAATAAAAACTTGCTTATTTTCCCGAGCTTTATAAAAAGAAAATTTTAATTAAATATTCTGGGTGCCAGTACTCTTAAAATTAGGTGTCTTTTTTGTGGACACCGCCCGTTAAGGTTTTTGATCTTCTCATATTTTATGAGAAAATATTCAAGAAAAATATTTTCCATACCGAAATTATTTCAAAGTAAATTTAAATGTAAAATAAATAAGAGCTCGAGTACCAAACTTTTATCTTCTTGGCCAGTTATCTTGGTATGCTGCTAGTTATAAAGCGGGGAAATTTAAAAACAATTGAAAATTAAAAACTCTAACTGCTTTTACCTTTACATTGCAGTTTATGACTATGAGTGGCTGCAGTTTTGCCAGATGGGCTACTTTTTAGGTGCGTTCGTAATTATATAAATACGTAGCACCTATAGTCGTCGTTCAGTCCGCCTGTCCGTCCGTCAGTCTGTTTGTCCGCATATAACAGAGCAAAAACCACACAACCTAATGGTCTGAAATTTTAAATACATGATTGTTGCAAAATTTTGTCGAGCCATTTCAAATTTTATGAAAATCGGATGTATAGTTTAATGACAAGGACAGTCAAAAGTTTTTCTTTACATTACGGCCAATGGGAAAAATTATTGCAAGTGCATTTTAATGATGTTACGTCCTTCCGAATGGTCTGAAATTTTAAAGATATAATTGTTGCAAAATTTTGTCAAGCTATTTCAAATTTTATGAAAATCGGATGTATAGTTTAATGACAGGGGCAGTCAAAAGTGTTCCGTTACATTACGGGGAATGGGTAAAAAATTATTGCAAGTACATTTTAATGATGTTACAGACTATGCACTTTATGAAGTGCAAAAAATTATACATTCAGTACAATATGGGGTGCAAAAAATAATTATAAAACTGGTTATAGTACGAACGCACCTCATTTGCCACGTTTGACGAGCAATTTCCAACTTGTTTTAAATTCAGATTCTTGACTGGCACCACTTTTTAGAAATGGTAAAATACCCCTTATTTAATGACATATTAATTAAGGCGAAAACAAAGGTAATTTTACCGTTTGAAAAAAGTGGTGGCAATCAAGAAATCTGTATAAAAATAAAGTAACCCACTGGCAACACTGAGTGGGTATGGGTAAAAATGAGTCGTCTTTAACAGTTTTTCATAATCTCTATGGCCAAGACGCATAAATAGGGAACTAAAACCTCTGCTTACCTGCTTATGTACACGGAAAAAAACCCCATGTATGTAGCTGATCAGATGCATGCCCCGGACGGCAGAACAAAAGGCGAAGGGGATTGAAGACCAAATGAAGATTTTGTTTGTCGTTTCATTCAAAAATGTATATATATATATATATATATACACATGAAATACAAAAAAACTCCCAAACTAATGTTAAACCTATGGAAGCGTTATTTTCAAATTTGTGAAAGTGAAAGTAACTTTATATAAATAAAAAATCTGCAACCAAAATCAAAAAAATTAAACACTAACCCGGTTAGAATTCAATCTCAGCTATTTTAAGCAAGAAAAAAAAAATCCTTTAAAACTACAGTCGAACCTCTATTTAATGAAACTCTATTTTGCGAATTTCTCTATTTTGCGAACTTTTCCTTGGAACCAAGAATATTTTGCGAATTTCTTCGTAAAATAACCTCCAAATAGCGAAGTGCATTCTTTGTTTAACGAACTTTTTCTTGTGGTCAAAAATTTTTTTTCTCCCCATTTCTCAAATATTTCTGGACATTTCAAACTTATTCTTTCTTTAAACACATTTAATGATGTTCAATGGCCTTGAACTAGTTTTACTAGGCGCCTTCTTTGTCAGCAGTGAGAATTCGGTAAGTACGGAGGACGAAGACGATAATCCCTTAGAGTAACTTTTAAAAATGTGGATACAGTGAGAAAAAAAGAAGAAATTAACCATGATGTGCTGATTGATGATTCTATTCCACTTAATTCTGAAATTGAGACCTCGGAAACACTATCCGAATTGGATATTTTCGACAGTGTGAAAAATGAAAACAATACAGCAATGAATTGCGATGAAGACAAATATGATGGTGATGGAAATGGTCATCATGCAGGAATTAACAAAACTCCGTATGATGAAATGCTAAAATCATTTGAAACAATCCGACGCAAATTATAGTTAGAAGAAAATACACATGAAGGGGTTTTTGGTGCATTGCAAAGATGCGAGACGTATTATGAGGGAAAGCACTTTTTTAAATAAAAAACTCAGGCAAAATTAACAGAGTTTTTCAGAAATTAACTTTAACAACGCATATGTTAATGTATGGTTAAAATTATTTGCTATAATAATAATAATAAATACGATAATGTCATTAAAATTCGTTAATTTTAAAGTAAAACTATTTACTTTAAACAGAAAATAGAGTGTATTTCCGGACAATGTTTTGTTTTCCTTACAGATTTCAAAGATTTAAACACATAGAAAACATGAATTGATGCTAGGTATGGGTGGGTAAAATAAATAAAACAAATCGATATAATTTATTTAAAAAAATGTGATTAATTACTTTTAATAAAAACATGTAGTGTTTATGAATTAAAAATCTGTTTTATGTAGTTTAAAGCATTTTAATAGGTGAATCTCTATTTAACGAATTTTCCATATAACGAACTTTTTTCCGGGATTTAGCGACTTCGTTAAATAGAGGTTCGACTGTATTAATATGCAAGTGAGAAATTTAAAAAAGAATCTTATCATAGGTTTAACATTAGCAATCCATTTTCTTCGCGTGACTAGTGTAGGCACTTAACGCTCAAACTAATGTTAATCCTATGGGAGCGTTGTTTACATATTTCTTGCTAGCATTCTAATTATTATTAAATGATTTTTACTTCTTTAAGGATTTTTCTTCTTCTTTTTTACTTTCTTCTATCTTTACAAGAAGAAAGTATTGTGATTCGTGAAAAATTTCGACTTCCGGTTTTCGACGGATTTATACGTTTTAGAATGCCCAGAACACGATTTGATGGTTTTTAGAAAATGTCTGTCTGTGAGTCTGTCTGTCACTCTGTCACTCCGTCACTCTGTCACTCTGTCACTCTGTCTGTGAGTCTGTATGTGACAAAAAATTTGTGGGCGCTCTATCTCAAGAACTAATGCACGGAATTTCACAAAATTTCATATTTAGTTAGACCTTGATATAAACTGGACTTGCTTAGTTTTTGGTGAAAATCGCCCAACAGGTGGCGCTGCTATGCGGCATTGTTCATGATTATCGCAATAGCTCTAACTCAAGAAAAAATGCACGAATTTTCATCAAACTTCAGATTCAGTTAGTCCCCGATATAAATTAGTGCTGTTTAAATTTTGGTGTAAATCGTCCAACAGGTGGTGCTGCTGTGCTGCATTTTTCACGATTTCCACAAGAGCTGTATCTCAAGAACTATTGCCCGGATTTTCATCAAACTTCAGATTTAGTTAGTCCTTGACATGAATTGATGTATAGGTTAGTGCTGTTTAATTTTTGGTATAAATCGCTCCACAGGTGGCGTTGCTATGCTGTATTTTTTGCGATTTCTGCAATAGCTTTATCTCAAGAACTAATGCTTGGATTTTCAACAAACTTCAGATTCAGGTGTAACTTGATATCGTTTAGTGCTGTTTATTTTTGGTGTAAATCACCCAACAGGTGGCGCTGCTATGCTACATTTTTTCAGAATTTCCGCTATAGCTCTATCTCAAGAACTAATGCACGAATTTTCATCCAACTTCAAATTCAGATATACTTTATATGAATTGGTGCTAAATCGTTGTTATTTCTTGTAATATGTAAAGGATTTAATTGGCGTGATTTATATAGAAGAAAGTTTTGTGATGGCCACAACATACTAGTTTGCATTAGGGTACCTGAGATCAATAGCTTTTATTGTGCGTGAGGAGAGGGGAGGGGGGGGGGGGGGGGCGCCAAAATCAATGTTTGCCCCGGGCTCAAAAAAGGCTACTTTCGGCCCTGTTACTATAGAATGTGATATGCATAGCATTCATCATTGATATACAGGGACACACAAAATATTTCGGTTATTCTATGAAAAATAATTGCTGGACGTGCGTTTTCTGTGGTGGTACGTGTTTTTTAATTAAATCTTTTTTTTACATATTTCTTAGCGTGAATAAGTTCTACTGATTATATACAGGGCTGCACAAAACATCTGAAGTACATTTCCGTTTATTAA
Organism: Maratus speciosus; assembly: GCA_963932465.1. Lineage (NCBI taxonomy): Eukaryota > Metazoa > Arthropoda > Arachnida > Araneae > Salticidae > Maratus > Maratus speciosus. Next base: position 230,111,250 of record OZ010798.1, on the reverse strand, counting down.
TGGAAATTGCTGAAGAGGAATTTTCAATTGTGATTTACGTTTTCTAATTGAACTAAATTTTAGCATACTATGTATTATGTGATAAATCTATAGTTCATTTGCAAGGCTGCACAAAAAATTCCTTTTTTTTAGCCCCCGGTACGGTATGCTATTTCTTTCTCCCAGCTTATTTTGCTCCAAAAAATAACGTTGCCTTAAAGAAGCCAACAATAAACAAGGCAAATATATCATTGTACGATTAAAAGCTCTATAGCAATTTTTTTTAATTTCTAAGCATCGCCCATTTTCAATTTTTATACCGTCGTATTGGAAAAAAAAAGTACTTTTAAATGCAATTTGTTTTAAATGCAATTTGAAAACTGCATCTCCATTTATTTTTGAAATATTAGTTGTTTTGTAGTTTTTAGCGCCATTTGTTTAATTTTGACAACTCACCGTCGTTTTGGGGAAAAAAGTACTTTTAAATGCAATTTGTTTGAAAACTGTATCTCCATTTATTTTTGAAATATTAATTTTTTTGTAGTTTTTAGCACCATTTGTTTAATTTTGGCAACTCAAGTACTCCATTTATGTAGAAAGTAAAGGGAAAATAGTTAAAAAATGGCAATTATATCTTTTTGTCGCCATTTTCTCATAACAACCGAAAGAAAATGTAATTAAAATACGTGCTACTTTGAAAAAATATTCACGAATAATTTCTGTTAAAATATTGAGCTATTATATACTATATTTAAGTTTAAGTTAATGTTACAAACAAATGAAGGCCCATGAATCATTTGTTTGTCGAGTTTCTTTAATGGCGGCATCTTTTTGCTGCATTTGTGTATTATTTTGCGATAGTGACATCCTATACATGCTTTACTGTAGATGTTTAAGAGTGGATCGTAAATGTGGAATTTTTAAGCGGATGCGAATGACGTCATTTTACATAAATAAAAGTGTGTGCTTTAAGTCTTAAAATTGAAATATGTTTTGTACTGTTTATATATACATATATTTTTTTTCATCGGGGGCAACACTAAATACTGCAAAAAGCAGAATTCCTGTTTTCTAGTTTTTCTTTTTTCGATAATAATTGATGAAATTGGGTTTTCAAATGTATTATGTGTTTTACAAATTATTTATTTAGACGACCTTTTTTACCGTATTAACCTGCGAAGTTTTATTATAGTACTCTGAATGTGTTAGAAAGTATTGCATAATTCATGCTTAATCGGCTAATTACTCATTTTTTTTTCTCGAAAATCATTAGGTGATTCCGCATCGATATGTACTCGAGCATTCTTCAACTTCTCCGCTGACCGTCTACAAAGTAAAGTCTGTGTGTAACGAAGAAATGCGATTTTCTTAAAAACTAGGATAATCGCTCTAGCTTTCCTGCAAGGTTTAAAAAAGACTTTTACTACCCCTAATCTATTATATATATATAATCCAAACGGAAATTTCGTTCCGAACGCCGAGATTTCGAGTTCTACCGCATGGATTTTTACGGAACTTATACCGTTAGATAGGTATCGTTCCAGGGAAGGTTTTAAGCTATAACACATCATTCTACCTAGATTAGTTAAGAATTATTACGGAAAATTATTTTATATTGAACTTTGTAAGTTCATATTTCCTTAAATATCTGGACTCCTATTGGTCGTAGAGCTTAGATCTCGCGCCAAAAGTAGCTCCGAAGCACCCAAGCAAACTTTTCCCCGCGATTATTTTGCCGTCTTTCGATTTCCTCTAACTCTATTAGGGGCCCGCGTAGGGCCCCTTTAACATATTTTTCGTAGTAATTTCAGCAATTATCTTACATTATTCGTTAAGACCGCCACCCTCCCGATTCATGTATCTACGGAAAGGTTGCACGAAGGAGTTTCGTTCGGATACGCTTTCGTTAAGAATAGAGTGCGCTCCCTGGTGGTGGAATGTGGAACTAACATAACGCGATATTGTTAAAATTGGGAAATCTAACAATGCGATCTGTTTTAAACTTTGAGATAGTTCATAACACATAATCTATTATCTATTCTATTATATATATATAAAATCTATTATCTATTCTATTATCTATTATATATATAAAATCCAAATGGAAATTTCGTTCCGAACACCTAGATTTCGAGTTCTACTGCATGGATTTTTACGGAACTTATACCGTTAGATAGGTATTGTTTCAGGGAAGGTTTTAATCTATAACACATTATTCTACCTATATTAGTTTTAGAATTATGACGGAAAATTCTGTTATTTTGGGCGATAAGGTTACCATTATATTTCTTGGCGAAATTCATCGTTGATAAAAAAAATTGAAACGGCTATTAAACCTCGAAAAATAAAAGAAAAACTGTTACTAATTTTATTTAAATGAAAAAAAAAGAAAAAGAAAATCCGTTTTAATGAGTGATAATATTAAAAAACGGAAACATTTAATCAAAACCTGAAAGAAATATTTGTAATGCTTAAAAATTAATTTAATAAGAAATATTACACTTGATACGCAATATTTGGCTCTTTATCGCTTGCGTTAGATATGGAAACGAATCAAAAAATTTGATTAGATGAAATTTTAACGACATTTTCTTTCTGTTCTGCTCTTTTCTTTTTTTTTTTATATCTAATTGTCCCATCACGTGACTTAAAGAAGAAACAAGCAGATGTAATTGTGAGTCACATGTGTAATTACTATTTGTTTCTTTACAATTTTTTATTTTTCTTTTGCCGCCAAACAATGTGATTTTAAGCCAAAAATGCATAAGCGTGACATTAGCTTGAGGATGTTCTCACAAATGGTGTTTTTTTAGGTGAAAGAGATCATTTTTTGAGTACATTTTCATATTCAATTGTAACTTATATAGATATCAGTTAATATTTTAAAAATGGAATCGAATACTTAAATTTCAGTGTGAATTTCTGCCACACATACATATTGTAAAATAATTTCATACTTTTTAAAATGTTTTTCGCCGTAATTCCGAAAGCATGTGATATTTATAAACTCGAACTCAGATCAACGAATATTACCCATTTTATTTAAGCAAATATTATCTGTTTTCTCAAGTCATATCGCCAATTTCATTTATAGGAAAATTCACAGATTCGAAATCTAGGAAATAAAGATAATTTTTAAGGAAATTTATGTTTTAATACGTCATTACTATGGAAAAATTCAACATTTTGAAAAAAAAAAATTACAAGTCTTTTGTAATTCGTCATTTCTTCTTCGTCTTTCTTCGTACTTTCTTCTCTGTTATGTAATATTTCAAATGATATTGGACTAATTTTCGATCATCGATTCACCGCAAAATCGCATATCTAATATAGTATATAAAATAAAGTCTGGATTAGGGGACTAATTAACGCACAGCGCAAACTACTGAACCTAAAATCTTGAAAATCGTGGTAAAAATACTTCTTATGACATAAACTTCTGCTAAGAAAGGATTTTCTAAAGTGTCACCCCTAATGGTTTTTGCACGGGGAGGGGAAAAAAATCGAATATCAAAATTATGCGTCAAATGATAGCATATTTTAATGTAGTTTTGTATGCTGAATCGAATGCTACCAAATAAATGTTTATAAGTCCAACAGTTCATGACACATTTCATATTTTTCTAATTTGGCGGTGTCTTTGGCATCTAAACCTCAAAATATCTATCATTACATCCGTTATTCTAGCAACGGAAAAAAATTCAAATCAACCCTTTTGGCTAAAAAATAAAAACGGCTCTATGAGTTTGAAATAAAAATGCAAGCATCTTAATTTTTTAAAAAAATAGTGATTTTATGTAAAATAAAAGGGAAAAAATTACTGAGAATTTAGCGTTATAAAACAAAAATGGAAAAGGTACTACTTGGATATTCCGTCGACCAAAAATCTATCGTCAAACTATAAGATTAAATCCCAATAATGGTTGATCTTAAATATCAAATTCACTTGAATTTAAACAAACTACACGTGTTTACGTCATCAAGTGATTTTAATTTCGACGTTTTATTTGTAATTTTATTAATGTTATACTAATTTATTTGTTATTTCGTTATTTAAAATAAAGATTATGTCAATTTATATAATTTGGCGAATGGTTTGGCGATTTATATAATTTGGCGAAATTGGTCGACGGGATAACAAGTAGTACCAATGAAAATATTTAAGTATGAAAGCAATGTTTGTAACGACTTAAAAATTATTTTCATATATATAAACTCGGTTTATGGCGTCAGATGCCGTCATCCGAAGAATCTACAAGAGTCTTTTTCCATTTTTTCCGGTCATAGGTTCCTCAATGAAAGAAATTGGAATTGGAATAATATTGTGCGATTTATAAATTGCTCCTCGATAAGAAGAAAAAATGGGTACATTTATAACAACCGTGCACACATCTCGCTGATAGCATTTTTAAAATTCCCAGTAGCAGTAGTTACATTTTGCGTATGTAAATTAAAAATATTTTTTTGCTTTTAATTATGGCATTATTTCCTGTTATTGTTTATCTTTTCAGTTTTTTAAATGAAATTAGTATAAGGCATGCATTTTAAATTAAATGAGTTATTGTGTGGTTTGTGTTTTAAATGAAAATAATAAAATAAGAATATGCTTTGAAAACAATCTTTATTGATTTATTACCTGCGCCCGGCTGACATAAAAGTATCACAAAAGCCACATATTCACTTTTCTTTGAGTAGTTGCTCATGAGAATTCAAGTTAACCTTCCGTAATCGGATACTTCACATATTGGTGTATTAGCTTTAATGTTGAAAGCATCGTTTTTGTTTGAAGCGAAAACTTTACTATGAATTCTATTACACAAAATCGCATCATCATCATCTACTATATATTTACAACGGAAAATTTGTATTTCATTCCGATTGTTTATAGTACTTTCGTAGGATATACCACAATTAGTTAGGTAATAATTTTGGAAAGGTTTTAGTGTATACATATTGTTCAAGGGTACTTAGTTATAGAGGAACAGTAAAAGTTCAAAAATTAAGTGAACCTGATTATGAAAGTTTAGCCTTTTTAAAAAAATCTACAGAACATATTTTGTTACAAGTGGCCCTGTTGCATGACTTTTAGGAATGGTGTTAGTATATACGATTTCATTATATGTTGATTAGTTACAGAGGTATTAATTCCTGTTGTCATAACGGTCTCATTACCCGACCATAAGTGCGCTGTTTATAATCAACTAAAACAATTACTTCTTAATTGCTAAATTTTGTCCAACGCTTAAGATAACATTATATCGCAATGGCGTTCGCATCGTTTTCAGTAATGTGCAAGGTCAAGCTGAAGATCCATATTGTTTAAAATACAAGTTCAAATTCACCATTTAGTTTAATCCAAGGTTCATTTGGAAATATTGACCAGCGCAGCGGGCATAGCCTGCTAGTCTAATATATAAAAATGAAAAATTGTCTGTCTGTAATTCTATACAAATCCATAGTTTGGAAGCCAGAATTGTGAAATGTTACGTACATGTGTATTAAAATACGGCCGAGGCAACTAAAGTAATCCGGAATCGGAATAACTTTTAGTTAATTTTTAATTAATAAAAAAACACAAATTTAACAGAAATTTTCAATCAAATTGAAACACTTTTCGTTATAGCTGTTGCCAACAATTAAAAATCCACAATAAAATTCTTACCACAACAATTACTTTTCTATTGCAAGATTTCTACGTGAAAATATGAAATAAATGGTTTGACGAATTTAAACAAGTTGGAAATTGCTCGTCAAACGTGGCAAATGAGGTGCGTTCGTAATATAACTAGTTTTATAAATATTTTTTGCACCGCATATTGTACCGAATGTATATTTTAGTGCACTTCATAAGTGCATATCCATTTCATTCTGTTCGGAAGGCTGTAACATCATTAAAATGCACTTGAAATAATTTTTTCCCATTGGCCTTAATGTAACGGAAAACTTTTAACTGTCCCTGTCATTAAACTATACATCCGATTTTCATAAAATTTGAAATGACTCGACAAAGTTTTGCAACAATTATATATTTAAAATTTCAGACCATTCGGTTGGGTAGTTTTTGCTCTGTTATATGCGGATCAATGGACAGACGTATGGACGGACTGAATGACCACTATAGGTGCTACGTATTTATATAATTCCGAACGCACCTAAAAAAGGGAATATTACATCATAACTTTTCTACTGCAATATTTCCACGTGGAAAATAAAAATAAAATAAATAGGTTGACGAATTAAAAACAAAAGTTAATGTTACGTCATAATTTTTCTGTTTTACGATTTCCACGTGAAAAATTATAATCATTTAATTAATTTGACGAATTAAAAAAATGGAATATTACGTCATATTGGAAATATAAAGGACGTGGTGAATATATAACGTCATATAAGTGTGAAAAATGTATTGAAGCATGATAAAAACACGATTATTGAAATATTGGCGCATTTTAACATTATTGCTCCAATGATGAATGGAAATAAGTTCATTTATAGCTGTATTATTTTGTGACTGTTATATAAATTTATACATTTTTATATTGGGTTTTCATTTGATTCATGTGTACAACACTTCGACTGTTTATTTAAAAATTTTTTTATGCTGTATGTTAAATTTTGAAATTGGTTTTTCAAAACAAACATTCTTAAAATTCCGGGCAACGCCGGGTTACTTTAGCTAGTTTTTTCATAATTTAAGTTACAGCAAATTCGGAAATAGAGGTGGGGGAACATATTTTTGCAGCTAATTTTCAACAATATCTCTGAAAATATTTCAGAGATATTGTTGTTTTCTGAAAATATTTCAACGATTTTTTTCATTTTCTAAAATTTAAAAACAAATATATTTTTGAGTTTGAGTGTTAAGACCTTTCGAGCGATACCCACACGATATACACATTTTTTAAAGTAATTTAATTAGCACCCCTACATTTTTCATAAACGTATTTGTACAGGTGCAGTCTTATTCGCTTCATCTAAAACTGATTCATATTACATATTAATTTTTTTTTAAAGCCTAGACCGTTTCGGAGAAAAATAAAAGACAAACTTACACCATCGAAATTACTTTAAAAATGGGTTTATAGATCTCAAAACATACGGCAAGTAGAAATGTAAAAATTTTAGATTAGGATTAGACTGCAGATATAAGACTCTCTCTATTCTAAAAAAAAGTAACTACCGCTGTCACCGCCGCCGGTTTTGAATTTTTTGTGACCGGAGGTCTTTCTTCGTTAATATTAAGAAAAATAATGCATACAAAAATATGAAAATAGGTAGTGTTATACAGAAATGTTTGATAAACACGCTGATGCAGACAGTTTTCAAATCGAAGAATTATTTTAAGAAATATTTAATGCTAAAGTTGGACAAAATCGTTCCACTAAAAAAGTTTTATAGCAGCAAAAACTATCTACTAAAAAACAACTTTTCAAAAGTAAAAAAAAAGCCAAGCAAAAAGAAAAAAAGAAAAAGGGGAAAGTTGTGGCTAAAAAACAGTGTGATATCAAATTTCCAAGCTTATATTATGGTACTTATTTAACATTTTTTATTAAAAATTTACCATACGCAAGTCGAGTACCTAAGTATGCGTTGATAGAAAGCCTTTTCTCCTTTACTAAATACATCATAACGTGTTTCTGAAATTTAATTTTTTTTAAATTATGCATGATGGGCTTGGCGGCCATCTTTCCATATTTTACACAAATTTCTAAGCACACAAGTACATTGTTAAGATCGGAAATTCGAAATTGTTGCTAAAACAAACATTTTATGCTTTTAATTTATGGAAATGAGTGCCTAAAAATTTGTGTCTTAAAATAAAGTTGAAGTAACTTCAATTTTCATCTTATGATTCTTTTTCTCGGGGGGGGGGGGGTTAATTAATTAGTTAAAGCCGTAAAAATCAATTTTTTTTCAAAATAAAAGACTTTCTTATTTTATCTGTCTGTAACCAAAACTATACAACATACTGCAAAACTAGACTGCAAACATATTACGAGCTTGTCTGCTTAGAAATTTGTGTAAAATATGGAAAGATGGCCGCCAAGCCCATCATGCATAATTAAAAAAAAATTAATTTTCAGAAACACGTTATGATGTATTTAGTAAAGGAGAAAAGGCTTTCTATCAACGCATACTTAGGTACTCGACTTGCGTATGGTAAATTTTTAATAAAAAATGTTAACTAAGTACCATAATATAAGCTTGGAAATTTGATATCACACTGTTTTTTAGCCACAACTTTCCCCTTTTTCTTTTTTTCTTTTTGCTTGGCTTTTTTTTTACTTTTGAAAAGTTGTTTTTTAGTAGATATCAGTTCTTTTTTTTAAACAGATTATATATAATTGAAATAATACTACTCGCTAAAATTAGTCCTTGTATAGCCTTTATAAGTAGGGAACAAACACAATAGTACATATTTTGTTTATCTATCATTCATTTTTTAGAGTAATTAATAATTTAAAAGTAAGGAAAGTCAATTTCTTCTTTCAAAGTATCAGTCTTTCTCAATTTATATCTCCTTAAAATTTTCTATGAAGGATAAAAATTTAATAAAAATCAAATAGTGTCAAAATAAAATATATATTTACAGTTAGTCTGTCAGTTAATTGTTTGTTCTAACTTTTTTTTTGCTGACGGTTTTGCAAAATAAATTTACCTTTACAAATACCTACGGATAATCCGAGAATGAAGTCCCGCAGGCATCTAAAGAATCGAAGATCTGTCTACAGAAGAAATCTAGCAATTCTAGACATGATGATGAAATATTTTTGATAAAAAAATCTAAAAATTTAAAGATATAAACTGTACATAAAACTTCATCTTCATTTAGATCATGTTATAGAGAAGAAAGAATAAATATATAATTTTACTCAAGTCTGTTTATCCATACCTATTTGCATAAATGTGAGAATATAATTTCGTATAAAAATTCCCGTAAATTGATTATCTTTAATAGTCTATTATTAAAGCCGCATAAACATTAGAATTAAATTTTTTTCAGTTAAAAATTGCCTGAAATCTATAGTCTTATCGTTAGTCAAATTTGTTTTATTTATTTTTTTTAATACCCAGGCACCTTTTCTAAACTCTGTCAAAAGATCACAGAAATACTGAAGTTATCCAAATACTTATATCTTTCTATCGTATTTCTTTTTTTGAGGAGGGGGAGGGGTGAGGAAGACCGCTTAAGAACTTCGTTTTGTTCTTAGAATTCTGAACTAACCGTTGAAAAGATCTACCTACATAAGTCTTGTTGGAGAATTTTCATTAGCTAAGAGTCGCATCAACATATACATCATGAGAATATATTAAATTACTTTTGTAAAATACTAGATGGGAGCCATTGATATTTTCAGAGCATTTACCTACATTTTAAACTTAAGTCATTTACAACTATTCATTCATTTTCTATACGAATTAAAGAAGTCGTTGTTTCCATGGCAACTGTACCTTTTACTATTGCTTGCTTGTTTGTTTGTTTGTTTGTTTTATTGAACACATATATATCAGATCACGTGGGGATCACGGCGGGATTCGAACCCGCCCCACCTACGCTCTCAAGCGATTAGCGGCGTGGTGTCTTATCCACTCAGCCACGGTGGGCCACTATTGCTTTCTCTAATACCCAGCTACTCAAATTTAACCAGCTGTAATTAGAATCATGCTCATAACAGAGTACATTTATATGTAAGAGTGGTGACATATGCACAAGTCGTGTACTCTTATTCAAGCTTTTGTCCAAAGTACAGTAACTCAGTTTTCAGTAATAGACGTGGAAGATTTCGATTAAACTAACCAGAAAAGTTAAAAAACATTGGCTTTCTGATTTGATTTTTTCAAATTCGTCTTAACCAACCAAAGTTAATGTCCGGGATCCAGATAAATTTTTCTCTGTTAGTAAAATTAGATTGACCAATCAGTAGCCTCCATCCCTGCAGGCTTTTCGGTGTTTACTGCAAACATAAAAAAAAATTTCAGAAATGCAGGCTTCTGATTGATCAATCTCATCTCGCTAATAGCGTAAAATTTATCTTGATCTCGGCCTATTCAACGCCCTTTAAATATTCGAGAAAGCCTTGACACGCGTCAGGAAAATATCACACAAAGCAGGCAAAACAAAGAAGAAAAATCATTCTTTGGCTCGTTCATATCCACGAGCCAATGAATGATTTTGTTCCTTTGCTTTGCCTGCTTTGTGTGATGTTTTCGTGACGCGTGTCAAGACTTTCTCAAATATCTAGGGGGCGTTGGTTTATTTCACCATCATGAAGCTATGAAAGGAGAGGAGCAGACATCTTCCCGTGTGAAAAACTACATAAAAAAACGAGTTCTTTCCCCATCTTCTGCCCTTTTCTCTCTTGATTTTGACCGATAGCAGCCCATTTAGCAGTCTCCAGTGCAAGATGCCGCTATATATGGCGGACGCAAGGGGGAGGGTGTTAGCGTGACCAGTGACATAATAGGCCAGTTCATGACGTTTAAAAGTCACACGGAGTTGGATCATCTTTACACGATGATTAGTACAAAGGGGTGCGCCGATTTTTTTTGTGTCCATTGCCGTGTACAGATAATCAACTCCGTGTAACATGATGAGCTGGCCACACTTTAGGAACAGCTTCAAATGACGTTATCTATATCTACTTCGAGTCAAACGAAAAAGACAGGCTACCGCGGTGCTACAGCGTCTAGAATATATAGTGTGGAAATCCAATCAGTCGATCACAGCGATATCTGCAGGATATTTCCCAAAACTCCAAGACAATTTAGTCTAGACGCTGTAACATTTTTTTTTAACATTTTATTAACATACATCTGACCTGTGTGCTTGGCGTCAAACCCGCTGTAATAATACGATGTTTACTTTGAAATTTGAAAATATATCGCAGATGTCGCTGCGATCATCTCCCTGGATTTCAGCGTCAGTGCACATTTAAGGGATACACTTTTTAGCTGTTCTTAGATAGCAAATTTCCACATTATGTAATCTAGACGCTGTAGCGGTGCATTACACATGTCTCATTCTTCTTTAAAAAATATCCTGCAGATGTCGATGCAAATGACTGTTTGGAATTCGACATCGTTGTACATTTAAGGGATTCAATACTTCCGCGCTTGTTTAAGTATTGCTGGGATAGTCGATTTCTACAATATATAATCTAGACACTATAACGGAGCTATAGTTTCTAGAAGATATAGTTTAAAAATCGCCCTATTAAAAAGGTGCTAAAAAATTGTATCTCATAAATATTGAACGAGGCTGAACGACGAATGTCTATTACAGCGACATATGGTAATTTCAACGTAACTATTTCAAAAGAAAACGTTTCGCTCAGAGAAGATCTAGAAAATGTTGCTCCTATCGACATTTGTCATTCAGTATTTTTCAATATTTATGGAATTCAATTTTTAGCACTTTTTAAAGCGTTACTGGAATAGCCGGTTTCCACACTATGACCTTGGTCTAGGTAGATTTTTCTCTGTTATCGTAACGAGATTGGCCAATCAGAAGCCAAAATTTTTGCCAACTTTTCACTGTTTGCAAAAATGTACCTGGATCCCGACCTATATTTCTAGACGCTATAACTGAGCTCAGGAATAGTACAGAAAGCAAACTCCGTATTTTGATACATTAAGGCCGGGATCTAATGGAGGATATTCCATCTCCGTTTTGATCAGGTGGTGAAGGTAAAAACTTCCAACGTAAAGAAGGGAAGGTTCCGTAGACGTGTAATGTAAATCCCCGCTACCAATGAAACAGTTCATGAGGCAAAGCAGTAGTATCTTCCCTTCTTATCAGTTAGAAGTTCCTTGTGTAAATTACCGGTATCACGTGACTTTTTTCAGCCTCGAACCCATATTTGGAATATCCTCCATTAGGAACAAATGTGTCTCTGTAACGAAGTAGCGACATACGGCCAATAAATGTTTATTGGTAAAAGTGATAAAAACAAATCGTTAAAGTTTTTTGCGAGCATACCATTATCGTCAGGCTAATGCATGCTGAATTATTTCCCTAGTCTAATAGAGATCGTCCATGCGCGTATCTTCTAATGGAGGATATTTCAAATATGGGTTCGAGGCTGAAAAAGTCACGTGGTACCGGTAATTTACCCAAAGAATTTCTAACTGATAAGAAGGGAAACAGGAAACTAGACTGTTAAAAATATTGTGAAAAATTAACTCTGTTCTTAAAGGTTCCCTATTTTCTGACCAATGAGAACGCTACATAAACGCCTATGAAGCGTTCTCATTGGTCAGAATACAGATAGCCTTTAAAAACAGAGGTAATTTTTCACGATATTTTTAACAGTGTACTACTGCTTTCTCCCATGAACTGTTTCATTGGCTAGCGGGGATTTACATTACGTAGACGGAGCCTTCCCTTCTTTACGCTAGACGTTCTTGCCTTGACCATGTGATCATAACATAGATTGAATATCCTCTATTCAAGAAAGCGGATTGCCGTACTTTGGACAAAAACTTGAAATGAGCATGCCTCCTGTGCATATATCACCACTCTTATGTATAAAGGCTCTCTGTTATGGTGTTGTTTCTGATACAGCGCCTAGAATACCTAGTGTGGAAATATGCTATCCAAACAGTTCTAAAAATTTTTATCCCTTAAATGTGCGACGATACTGCTAAAATTTCAAGTGTTGATCGCAGCGACATCTGCGGGATTTTCGTATTACTATTATTACATTGTATAGACTAGCAATTTCTGACAGTTGTATAAAATATCCTGCAGATGTCGCTGCGATCTGCATATTGCAGCAGTATCATTGCACATTTAAGGGATACAATATTTTAGCGCTTTTTTAAGTATTACAGGGTTAGCTGATTTCAACACCATATATTCTAGGCGCTATAGTTTCTGAGCACTGTTGGTTAAAGTTCGATATTTGTGTTTTAGAGTGAGCAATAGAGAAAAGAACTAAAACTATTGAAAAAACAACTTCTTTAATATTGAAATGTATAGCAAAGGAGCTCAGAATCAATGCCTTAAATAGTTTCGAATATGCACTGTTGTTATGACATCAATACCCTTCCTGGATGTGGAAATGCAAAATTGTGTTCAACATAATTGGCCGCAATCTAGATGGATTTTTCGCTGTTAGCGAAACAAGATTCATCAATCAGAAGCTTGCACTTTTGCGAACTTTTCGCTGTTTGCAGCAATGCAGGTTATTGATTGGTGAATCTCGTTTCGCTAACAGCGAAAAATCTATCTGGATCTCAGCCTATATTTCTGTAAACATTGCACTTCATCCATGGCACTAAGAAAATGACTCAAAACTTTTATGACATAGATCGGGATCCAGAAACAGCAAAAATTCTCAAACATTCTGGCTTCTGATTGGTCAAACTCATTTCGCTAACAGCGAAAAATCTATCTGGATCTCGGCGATAGTTTTCTTCGATGAAATCAACGCAAAAGAATAATATAAAAGAATAGTATAAGACTTCTAAAATGGTTTGGCGGGTTTATCGCTGTTTGGCATAATTTATAAACTTTGGAATAAATTAACAGTTTTTCGCTAATTAAGAATAGAAAATTTGTGTTTTTAAAGCTGAATTTTATAAAAGCACGTAGGTTGAGTAAATATCTGTCCAAAAATTCAATCCTTACTTTCTTCTGTCCGTTATTTAAGTCTCTACCTCGATTGAAACATAAGGTGTGACGAATAAAAAAAATCTGTCATTTTCAGTATCTCGACGTTATTTTAAAAAATCTATATCTCTGTTTATAATTAATTTATGAGGATGCATTTGGTCTCAAATTGAAGATCTTTTTCATTAGGTCCTCCTGGTTTTGGTTTTATTTTTCTGCGATGATTGGTTCTTTTGATATGGGAAATTTTACTTTGGCATGTTTGGTCGATTTAACATGGGGAAGCTGTCTTCAGTATAATAAGCAGTTACGGTCTCTTGCGTTTTATTCTTGGCGTTTGTTTGTTTGGCGAGGTTAGCATTTTTTTTTCAGCTTGGCTTGGCAGAACGACCGTCCTGCTTGATACATCGGTATTTAATCATTTTTAGATCATTTTATACGTTAGAATTTCCTGGTGTGCAGACTTCATTTATTTTTTAATTTGACTCATTTTTTGAGGTTTTATTTCTATTTAAATTCAAATTTTCAGCATTTTTAGAGATATTTTTTACGTATTTTAGAAAGTGATATTAATTTAAACTGCTGCCAACTGTATAAACGCGCAAACAATGACGTTTGCTTCGAAAAAAAAAATCTTTATACGTGTAAACAAATAAAAAATTTATTTACACTTGACTATTATGAACAGAAAAAAACATTTGGAATTAGAATTAAATAATTATGTACAAAAAGCAGGAACTTATTAAAAATTACGTCATAAAAACTATAATTACACGTGAATTTTAAGAGAGAAAGGAATTTGTAAAATAATAAATTTATTAACATGCGTTAGAAGTCTTAAATAGGAGAAATTACGTCATATTTACGTCACATTACAGTTATTACATAAAATGAACACAAAATAATATTGCAAAACGGTTTAAATTTACAAATTGCGCTAGACATTTATTTGATATTTTCAGAGGATACTTTTCAACTATTTCAATTCCTACTATTAGCTCACACTCTCCCTATATTTATTTATTTATATTTATTTATACTTATCTTGTTCAAATTTTCAATCGTTAATAAAATACTCATTATTCATCCTATCAAGTTGAAATAAATTTTTTTAAACTTGTACTGGATGACAATTGGTGTTAATACAGTTTTTTCAAATATTAATTAATTAATTAAATATTAATTAATTAATTTTAGTTTTGCATGGGAAACAAAATGGCGGTCATTGGTTATTGAAGTTCAATGAAAGTATTTTCAATAAGGGGTTACCATAGGGGAGACTTTGTTCTGTCGCCAAATACCGCCAAGTTTCTCGCCAACTTGGCGATGTATCGCCAAATTTAGCGGCCAAAATGAGTCGCCAAAAGTGATGCCAACTTGGCGATAGCTCTAATATTTCGCCAAATTCCCATAGAGTTCCATTGTAAACCTACTTGCTTATAGAAAATCAACAAATTGAGATATTTTAATGCAACAAAAACTAATATTAGCTTAAGGGATTATATTAAATTTTTCTTTGATGGCCTAAGTAGGAATTGACTTTAAAAACAAAATTTTTATATTATTTGTTTTCTTAGGAAAGCGCAAATAATATTTTATTTCTAACACAAGTATTTTCACGTGAATAGTAAAAAGAGAAAGAATAGTTTGGTCAAAATTACGTCAGATTAAAAACGATTAATTTAAAATGTCTCATTTAAAAGAACTTTCTTTTCGCTTTGTTAAAAAATACCGGGAGACAAAGATTCTGTTTACTTAATTCCTTTTATATTAGCTTATTTTGAAATGTTGTTACACGTGTCTACGTCATCAAGTTATTTTTATTTCGACGTTTTATTTGTATTTTTATTAATGTTGTACTAATTTATTTGTTCTTTCGTTATTTAAAATAAAAATTATGTCAATTTGTATAATTTGGCGAGTGGTTTGGCGATTTATATAATTTGGTGAAATTAGTCGACGGGATAATCAAATAGTACCGCGGCGGATTTGGCGTTAAAATTTCCCCAATCAAAGAGAAATGAATAGAAATCCGTTTATAGGGAGATCGCCACTGTTTTTTAAATTATAATTCAATCTTTCGAAATCTTTTTAAAGCCGATCACATTAGCGTGCATTTAGAGTCTGCGGTGTCTGGACGGGGGTTGGCGAGCGTAGCTCGTAGGGGGCCGAGTCCCCTAGTGTTTAAAAAAAATCAGAATAATATGAGCTATATTTGCTATTTAAAATAGTACCCGTTTGTTTTTTGTATTATCCATATCTATAATATATATAGCAAGACTTTCAACATCATTACGTATTTAATATGTCTATATTTAATGTGCGGGTATCGTTTTTTCACTTTCTAAATGCGAAACATCAAACATAAATTCGAACATAAATTCGCGTGAACATCATTAGTAATTTTTAATCCGATTCTGCGCAAATGATTTGAGTAAATCCCTCTTCTTTCAACGTTCATGCTGCTGGTTTCAGCAAGTCGGGAGCCCCTTCACACACGTCAAACCTAATGGAAGTGCTTAAGGTTTTCTTCGATGACCGTTTAATTTAAATAGGACTCTGGCCACCAAGGTCACCAGGCCTCACCCCGCTAGATTATTTTATGTGGGGTTATCTCAAAGATAGGGTTTACCAGAGAAGTCTTTCAAATATCGATGATTTAAAACAAATCATAACTGAAGAAATCTTGTCGATAACATCAACAATGTTGTGAAGTGTGTCAAAAAACTTGGTACGACGTGTTCATGTTTATATTCAAAATGGTGGCGAACATTTTCAACATCCGCTGTAAGAAATGATAATGTAAAAAAATTGAATTAAATTATATTTTTCAAAAATAAAATTATCACAGGATTAAGTAAAATTGTGCGTCTCCATTTCTGTTTTACCTCGCAAATAAAATTGTAACTGTCCAACAGTGTTGGAAATTGTCTCCCACACTTAAACAAGGTTCAAACAATTATACTTCAGAGTTAGAATAGTTGCAACATCCGTCAGATTTAAGGGTAATAAGAAAAACCAACGGGTACTATTTTAAATTGATCGCACTCTATAAATATCTGGGTCCACATATTTATTGAGAACAGTGGCTGTGACAGACGGACAGATACACACACGTGTGATTTTATAATGGTTCCGTTTTTACTTTTTAAGTACGGAACCCTGAAAGAGTTAAAAGAAAAAGAAAACAAAGAGTTGAGTAATTACCTGTCTCGTAATTTCATTTTTAGTTTTGCAGAGCTTTCTATAAGATGCTTCGTCGAAAACGGTCATCTGTGAAGTGAACATTGCGTTAGTTTCAGCTGTCTCCGGGGAGAGGCTGTTGGATAACCCGGCTGATATGAACGGCGACATCATATAACCTTTCAAAGAATAAGTAAAGTTAGTGTCATCCCTCAAAAGGGAGAACTTTTTCATATATAATGTCCAAAATATCTTAGATAATCATTAACCCATTTATGCCTAATTAGTGTTTTACAAATTATTTATTTAGACGACCTTTTTCACCTTATTAACCTGTGAAGTTTTATTATAGTACTCTAAATGTGTCAAAAAATATTGCATAATTCATCCTTTATAGGCCAATTACTCATATTTTTGCGTACTCATATTTGCTTCGATTTTTATTAAATTTGTATTATTTTCTTCTTCTTTGTAACATGAAAATCGTATGAAATAATTATTTATAAATGTCTTTATCTGTTACCGAAAGATGACAGCATAAGATGGATATTTATTTGCTTAACACCTTCAAGGACGGTGGTCCATTTTTGAATCACTTAATTTTAATCTCAAAATGGCACATTGATACCAGAAATTTACTTTGAAAATTTTTCCTTTTATAAGTACGTGAAGTAAAGCTTTTATTTCTTTTCAAATAAATTTCCTTGTAAATTCCAGTGTCATTCAATCATTTCAGTATTTTACGAATACAGTGGGTTGCCAAATTATTAGGGACAGTCATAGTTTTTGCTAGTTTTATACTTTGGGTACACTTGACTGCGGCTCTAATTGGTTTAAGTATTGCATGAATGTATTTTACCGTTGTCAACATCTCTATAATTTAACTTTTAAGTACTTTTGGTATGTTAAAAGGTTTGTTTGCTTTCTATAAATATTTTAATAACGGGAGAGACGCTGAGTCTTTTACACACGCAATAGTGGAAGACGCTTTTCTTTAACTTAAACAAAATTCTTTAGGGTTTTTTTTTTTTTTTTTTGAAAAGTTAAGAATTATATGTGAGTATTATGTTTCTTTTATCGATTAAATATTTGTTTTTTGCGAAATTATTTACGATTTTAATTTATTTTTTATTTTTATTGATTTTCGTATGGGTCGAGGGGCTGATTGCCCCCTAGGAAAAAATGTGAGGTAAAAACCCTAATTCTGCATACGAGTCATTCTCAAGGAAGATAGCAGAACTTACTGGAGTTTCCAAGTCAGTAGTCAACAGGATAAAAATAAATCTGGACAAAAAACAGCCACTTTCGTCCAAACGAAAAGATAAAAGTGGAAGAAAACGGATAACAACTCCACGTACCGACAGGAAAATCCCGGATATCTGTTTAGGAAACTGAAAGCAAAGTATGGGACTCCTTACTCAGATCGTTCAAGAATCTGGAATACCAGTTTCTAAGAGAACTTTTCAGCGGACATTAGCCGAGGAAGGGTTGACAGGTCATCGTCCAGCCAGGAAATCCCGGTTGACAGAAGCTATGAAGAAGAAGCGCCTGGCCTGTGCTCGTGAACACCGCCAGAAGACAGTTGATGGTTGGAGTAAGGTCAGTTGTTAAGATAATTATTATTTATGTCATTTAAAATCATTTAATTCTAAATTATTAACATATTTAAATTTTCTTCAGGTGTGTTTCTCAGATGAATCAACCTTTGAGATTTTAGCCGATAAAAGCAGCTTTGTCAGGCGACGACCAGGCGAAAAATTCCCCCATGACTGCATCGTGGAAGTGTTAAACACCCTGATAAAATAATGGTGTGGTCTGTCATACGCGATAAAAGGGTTGGACGCCTCTACATTGCCCAGGGAACCATGAGACATGACCAGTACAGGCAAGTGCTGGAAACTCGGCTGCTGCCGCAAATTGAAGAATGGTTCCCAGGTGGTGAAGAGTTCGTGTTTATGCATGATTCAGCGCGTTGTCATAAAGCTAGAAGCTTTACAAAGTTTTTGGCAGATCAAAATATCCCAATTTTACCTTGGTCTGGCAGTTCTCCTGACATGAACCCCATAGAAAACTGATGGGAGATCACCAAGGAGGGAATCGGCAAAGATATGATTACAACCAAGGTACAACTCATCGAAAAACTAATAAATATATGGCATCACCACCCTAAAATAAAAGAAAGTGTCAGAAATTGCATAGAAAGCATGCCGAGACCCATCGAAGCACTGCTCGAAGTCAAAGGAAATGTCACCAAATATCAATATTCTTTACTTAACATTGGTAAACTGACTGTATTATATTTTTGTTGGGATTTTTTCATATAATATTGCGTAAATACGTAAACTAGTATAACGATAAAGCTTTTTAAACTTAAAAACAGTGTTTATGTTCAAATTATATCCTAATATTGTACAAAAAAACTATACTTCATGATTGTCCCTAATAATTTGGCAACCCACTGTAGAAGTAGGGGAGGTAGGGGAGCTATGATACACTTTTTTTTTTACTAATTTTTTACAAACCTTAGAAAGCTTTTTTTAAACAAATTTTTCGTGTTTTCTTCTAAAGTGACCTTTTATTCATTTATTAAAAATATTTTGAATTTAAAAAATAGTCATTCAAAAATTATATCCCAAATATTTTGAATGGTTACTACTGTATCAAATCTCTCCATTACTGGGGAGGATTGATACACTAGCAAGGGAGGTTTGATACATTGTTATGTAAATTGAAAAATAAATGCAGACAATTCAATTTATGCGTCATACAACTTTTTACGATAAATCTTGAAATATTTAAAAGTAAAATTTAAAACGAAATGACATTGACATATTTTTGTTTCAGAAATGTTTTTTACAAAACTATTTAAACTATTGCTATTATTTAAACAATCTTATTATAACACTTTTTAGAAAATAAATAATGAAAAAATACTCGAGAGATCTAGCTGCAAGGAAAAATGAAGCGAACATTGCTGATTTGCAAACAATTTAACATAAATTTAGCACATTTAAGATTCTCTTAACCCTTTCAGGGGCAAAGCATTTTCAATGCTAAAGTATTGAATAAATGAATGGTACCGGAATTTACCAACAAGTTTAATTAGAAATAAGAAAAGGGATATATTTCACTTTCATAGTAAATGGAAAATATTTCACCAAAATGCTGGTGCCAATGTGGTGTTTTGGAATTAAAATTAAGTGGTTTCATAAACATACCACCACCCCTGGAATGGTTAAATGAGAAACTAATATAGTGCGTCTCGTAAGTATATGGACAAGCGATTTTTTGAAATAACAGCTCAAAATATGAAGCCATAATCACGAAAAAAATAATAAGCATATGGAATCATAATATATGTTTGTTACAACAACGAAATACAGTATAGGTTTTACAGAATTTTTGTAAAAAAATAAAATTTAAAATAAGCTGTTTAAAAATATATGGACAATGAAGAGAATTGCTTTTATTTCCAGCGTATCAAAAAAAATTTGTACTTTCTGCGTTCTCTACATGAGAAGTACCCACTGCGAAATATAAAATCACCGCTCATTCTTCAATTATAGAATAGTGGAAAAATGCCTCGCAAAGTTCAATCCTCTGCTGCCGATATAGCTAAAATTTGGCGTTTAAAGACTCAAATGTTAAAATTTCTGATATTGCTAAACGCATAAAAAGTAACAGATACTGAATTTATGAAATTTTATCAAAAAATGACAATGCGATTGCAAAACAACGTTCAGGTCGACCAAAAAAAGCAGCTCTACGACAAGCCAGAGAAATTTTTCGAGCAGTTTCAATCCAAAAGAAGTTTGTTCGTGAAATTTCGAAGACTTTAGCGTTTCCTATTACGAGATTTATTGTTAACCGTTGCATACAGGTAAGAAAAATCCATAAATATCGCAGAATGTGCGCGTAATCTATGCTGAAAGTGTACCATAGAAATGCACGCGTTCTTTGAACTAAAAAACACACGCCATGGGAAGATGAATTGTTGTTTCTTCAGTGACGAAAACAAAACCAATTTGGATTGTCCTGGTGGCTGGGTATACCATCGGCATGATCTGCGACTTGAATCTCGGGTGTTCTTTAGTCGACAACAAGGAGGGGATTATCTCATCGTGTGGGGCGCGATTTGTTTCAATGGAACAACGGATATTGCTTTTCTTAATGGTCGACAGTGCTCTGAGGATTAATAAAATGTCCTTAAAAGCAATCTACTTCCATTTGGAAACATTTTAGGAAAGGAAAACTTAAAATCACAAGAGAACAATGCGTCGATTCACGCCTGCCACTCAACAACAGATTGGTTTACGCAGAATCAAGTGACTGTTATAGACTGGCCAGCCAACAGCCCAGACCTAAATCCATATGAAAACCTTTGCGGAGTACTTGCACGAGATTTGTATGCTCATGGTCGTCAGTTTTCTACTATTCAGGAATTAAAGCAACAAGTAGAGCAGAATTGGGTCTCTTTACAGCCACACATTCTCTAAACATTATTTTGGACCATACTTGGTAATGTTTTCATGATAATTCAAAGAAACGGATCCAAAATTTGAATTTAAATGCAAAATTCTCGAAAAGTCCATATATTTTTGGGACAGCCTATTTTCATTTTGATTTTTTTTAGAAAAATTCTGTAAAACCTATACAGCATTTCTTTGTTGTCACAAACTTGTATTATGATTGCATATGCTTATTAGTTTTTTTGTGATTATGGCTTCATTTTTTGAACTATTATTTCAAAAAATCGCATGTCCATATACTTTTGGGGCGCACTATAACTCTATTATTTTGATAAGTAAAATCGGATAGATTTAATGCGTTTTCAATTTGCCCTTCGTCAATTATAGAAACATTTTCCCTTTCAGGCAATTTAAACTTTTTTCTTCTACATGACGAGCAAAGAGAACTAACCATCTATCATCGCACTGCTTTTCTATGTAACCTACATAATGTCTATGAATAGTCTCTTTGTTCTTCCTTACCAATTTCAGTAGCTTTTGCTGTAAAACAATAATGAATGTTACAGTCCTATATTAGTTTAAAAGTTAAAAAAAAACTATTAAATTTCAAATATACAAGTGTATCATTTCTCCCCAGCACTAATGTATCATTTCTCCCTATCATGCCTTATTGGATTTTCAATCACTTTGTATGAATGCAGTTGCAAAATGCCAATCTGCTTTCTAGTAAAACTGACCCTAACAATGTGCTTTACAAATAAAAAATAATTACAAGATATTATCTCCACTGTAATAAGAGTTATGAAAGAAAATCAGTATTTAAAAAAAATTACATTGACATTCAAAAAATCTCCCAAATTAAAACAAAAAAAAAAAACGTTGTCAGTTCTTCACTGCTAACTCCAGTTAATGATGGCTTGTGTTAATAAAAGAAGCCTTTACATCTGTTACAATGGCTGTTAATGCCATTTGTTGAGAAAAATTGTCAATGTATCTACCCTCCCTATGTATCAAACCTCTCCTACCTCCCCTACTTTGCCCCTGAAAGGGTTAAATGAAGGCTCTTTTCGGTGTTTATAGTTTTTCATTTTTCAAATGGCAAAATGCAAGTTTATTTGTGTTTTTTTCTAGCAAGGATTCAAACAAGTAAATCATAATCTGAACTTGTGGGCTTCTTTGAATTTTTTTATTTAATTGTGAAATTATATGTTTCAAGCCTATTTTTTATGCATTTTTGTAACGTACAAAGTACAAGGCGCAAGGCAGTAATGGGTACATATTTTTATTAGCCATTTGGGGGACAGCTATTTCTGTAAAGTTCTTTTCAAGATTATTATAAAACAAATTATTTTTAAGCCTCAAATACAATTATTCTTACTAATATGTATAATGTTATTAGTCTCTGTAAAGAAATAAATATATTTTTTAAGTAGTTCATAAAAATACTAATTATAGTATATAATATACAATTTAAAAGCTTAATTTATATAAATTTAGACAAAACGTATAATTATGCTTATTATACTATTGCAAATATTATGCATACTCCCATACTTAGTACGTTTACATTTTATAAAATAAATACAAAACAATTTTAGCTTATTTTTTTTTAGTATTTTTCCAGTTTATTTTGCAACATTTTAAAGTTATTTTACCTACTAAATTTGAGAAAAAAAAATCAGGCGCAAATGGGTTAAGAGTAATTTAAGGATATAAGAAAAGCCGTGTGTATGTAGAAAATTCTGAGGGGAAACCTATGTAGAGTAATACTATAACAAGAAAGAAGAATCATGCGCCAAGCATAGATTATAAAACGCCTTCCAACATATTCAGAAAACTGTAACAAAATTTCACTGTTTAATAAAGTGAAAGATGACGTCTAAGTTAACAGTTTGTAAACTCGAAATATGTTTGAAAATCCAATTTCAACATCTACATTTATCATCTACAGTCAGAAAAGTTTTTTTGTGCAGTCCGCTATATGATTTATATATTTGTGTATACAGGGTGTTTCATAAAAGATGGGCAAAATTTTATGAGGTGATAGTACACATCCAAACAAACAACTTTCATCAAATAATGTATGGTCGGAAACAAAACGCAAAGGTGCAAGCATATTTGGAAACTTGGTCCATGAAAACGTTAAAACGCCATTCCTGTTGCTAGTTATCCAGAGAAGAACGAAACCAATAGCATGCAAATGTGATATGGGGAAGAAGAAGAACTCGTATGCAAAATTTCGCCTCGATTAATACATAAAAGCCGCTAATCCGAGTGTGCAACTGTCAATCGCGGTAGGAACGTCTCGGAAAATGTTGCCCTTCACTAATAGGGAAAAGGCTGATATGCATTTTACCTACGGAGCTGAAAATGGAAGTGGCTCAGAGGCCGTCGGTTGAATGGAGAATGGTTTCCCACCTTGCTTTTGCCAGTTAATCGTTCTTTGTGTGCTTTTGCTCGTATAACAACATTACCTTCTCACCTTCGGTGCCTTCTAGCATCTTTGCGTTTTAATTCTTTGCATGCATTCTTTGATGAAAGTTAGTTGTTTGGATGTGTACTATCACCTCTTAAAGTTTTGCCTATCTTTTATGAAATACCCTGCATACTACATAGTATTCAAAAATTTAGTTTAGGTAGGAAATGCATAACACTGCTGAAAATTCCCATTCAGCAAATTCCTCCAATAAAAGGAAATGACTCATATTCTTTATAGGATCTATACAACTTACACATACCAAGTAATAAGAAAAAAAAAATAATAAATTAGTAAAAGACTAGATAACAGGAATTCTGCTTTTTCAGAATTTAGTGTCGCTCCCGCTATACATAAAAAATATTTATATGTATATAAATATAGATACAGTAGAGTCCCGACTATCCAAGTTAATCGAACTTATACCTTTGGAATGGATCCTTTCTTCTGATGGATTGGTGGCTTCTATTATTATGAAACACCCAATATAAATGAAGTTTTAGGTGAAGATGAAAGAGCAGCTGTAAAAAGTTAGAACTCTGAATTTCTGGTCAGAATGGAAAAAAATGGCTATAATTTTTTTTATCGTCGCATAACACTTCATTTATAATGGCTGATTCATAATAATAGAAGCCATAAGCCCATCAGAAGAAAATAACTCGGTTAAAGCGGGACTCGGATAATCGGGACTCTACTGTAGCTCAGTTTAAGACTTAAAACACATGATTTTATCTTATATAAAATGATGTCATCCGCATCTGCTGAAGAATTCTTCATTTGTGATCCAGTATTAAACAACATCTACAGTAAATTACGCATAGGTGTATCGCTGAATAATACACAAATCCAAAAAAAGAGATATCGTCATTCAAGAAACTCGACGAAAAAAAAAAAAAAAAAATCGGCTATCTAATGATTCATATGCCTTCATTTGTTTTTAATATTAATACAGATACTTAAAATTAAATTTAGTTTATAATAGCTCCATGTTTTATTGGAAATCATTCATTTATATTTTTTCAAAACAGTACGTATTTTAAGTACATTTTTTTCAGTTTTTATGGGAAATGGTTACAAAAAGATATAATTGCTATTTTTACTTTGCTTTCTACAGAAATGGAGTACTTGAGTTGCCAAAATTAAACAAATGGCGCTAAAAACTACAAAAAAATTAATATCTCAAAAATAAATGGACATGCAGTTTTCAAACAAATTGCATTTAAAAGTAATCCCCCCCCCCCTCCCAGATACGACGGTATAAAAAGTGAAAATGTGCGATACTTAGAAGTTTAAAAAATTGTAGTAGAAAATTTAACAGTACAATGATACATCTGCTTTGTTTTACGGCTTGCTTACACAACGGAAACGTTTTTTTTTTTTGGAGGCGACATTTTATTTGCTTGGAGAAAGAAATAGCATACCGGGGGGGGGGGGTAATATATTATTTGATTACATCTAAATTACATTGATTACATCTAATATAGTAATTCTTTGATCTGTCTGCTGTAATAAATGTTTTTTCATATATTCCTGAGTGATTCTCAAAATTAATTGGGTCAATTTTAGCAGGGCCGTGCGAAGTGGGGGCCGAAGGGGGCAGTCGCCCCGGGCGCGAAAATTGAGGGGGCGCCAAACTTATACTACTAACCTCTTCTTTTCTTCGAAAATGTATATTTACATATTGGGAATTTTTTCCCAATGGAAGTACGTACATTTTTGTGTCAAAGTTATTGCATTGTCTTTTACCCCACACCGAAATACAAATTTATGAATAAGAACCTTCTTTCTTTTCAAAACTTGTTTTCGATCTTTGTCTTAATCTCTTTAGTTAACCTTCTCTTTTCTGAGTTCTTGTGACAAAAACATATACAGTAAACTCCCGACTATCCGGCTCCCGATTATCCGGCCCTCCGTATTATCCGGCCTAGTAAAAAGTTGAAAGTACTACTAGCAGTTGCAAGTGGCCGAGACAAGCAGGTTACTGCCGTGGGAAAGTGATGAATCACAACTGGAAGGAGGAAAAAGGGATTGCAAAATGCAAAGCAGATAATTCGAAACATAGTAATTGCAAGGTCTTGGAACATTCTTTTGGACCGTAAAGGTGGGCATAAACCCGTATGGGAAACTGAAGTGGAAGATGAGAACGATAAGCTTCTTTCGTTGCTGAAAAATATACCGGGCTCTGACGATTCCAATGTAGAAGATATTACAGAATGGATGGCAAACGACGAAGTTAATGAATTAACTGACAGCGATATTGTAGAAATGGTGACAGAGGGAGAAATAATAGAAGAAACACAGGAGGAGAATTGTAAGAAAAATCTCAACCCACATTCGGAATGGTTCAAGACGATTGAGGCAGCACTGCAGTGCATTAGTCAGCAGATGAAAGCGACACCAGCTGATATCATCTGCTTTCGTAAATGCAGTACACTGTTAAAAATATCGTGAAAAAGTACCTCCTTTTTTAAAGGCTATCTATTTTCTGACCAATGAGAGCACTTCATAGGCGTTTAAATAGCGTTCTCATTGGTTAGAAAACAGATAGCCTTTAAAATCAGAGGTAATCTTTCACGATATTTTTAACAGTGTAACATTGCTTCGCGGAAGAGGTCTAACATGGAAAAACAAAAAAGCTAATCGCTTTTTCAAAAACTAAAAACTGTCAGTTTTGCTTCTTTTATCTTATGTATAACTTTTCATATTTGTGCAATCATTTATTAATAAACAGTAAAATAAGATTTACTCATTTTTCACGAATTAGGCTTACGTTTTATGTTAATGTTTTGCTTATTCTGAAACAGTATGTACTGTATACATGAAATTTATCTTAAAATGAGTAGCATGTGTTTCTAATATCATGGCGGAGGGAGGGCAGGAAAGGGGTAAACATTTATAGAACTCCGGCCTATCCGGCTTTTTTGTTATCTGGCCTACTTTTCCGCCACATTCGGCCGGATAGTCTGGGGTTTACTGTACTACTCTCAAAATAGCGTGGGGTTTCTTTCTTCGTATATAAAGGGGTTCCAAACTGTTACACTGTACTGTTAGATACCTTTTTTCTACACCCATTTTCTATATCCCGTTTGCCAAAATATAAGTGCAATTTTCTCTTATGTTACTTAGATTTTTTTAAATTTCTGAATTAAAATTAAATCTAAAGCTTCAAAATAAAAGCGAAATATCTATTCAGTAAAATTTGTTTCTGTTTCTCCACTTTTCAATCTTGTGACACCTGTCACAAAGAAAAGTTTGGAAAGTGGGGGCGCCAAATTCAAACTTTGCCCCGGGCGCAGTTTTCTCCTCGCACGCTGTTCAATTTTAGTGCAATTGATATTCTTTAACTTCGGAGATGGTTTGGCTACTAAGCATTGGCTGATGGTAATGGTATGAATCGGTATGACTGGCAGGAAATTTCAGTATAGAAAAAAGGAGCATGTAGCTGATATCAAATGTAATAGAAAGAACACAGTTTTAGCAAGATTGTATCAAGAAGAAACCATCCAAATAAATTTCCATGAAAATGAGATAATATAATTTTCCCCTCCATTCTATATTACCCATCCATTATAAGAGAAATCATAGAGATTGTCAAAAGCAAAAATACAATATGTAACGATGCAGCATCATTTAACTTACCAAAATTATGGCTCGAGCTACTCAATGGTTACGAAAATAAAAATAAACATCCGAGCAAAATAAAGAAATTAGCGTGGGAAATTGAATGATAGCGTTTTATAGCCCGTGCAATTTTAGAATATTTGTATTTATTTGCTTAGAAAATGACTCAGGTTTAGAGTCGAAACATGTAAACAGTCGAATAAACTTATTTTTACTATATTTAAAGTTTTAATTTACATCTTTTAGCAATTAAAATTGGTATATTATTATGAGGTGTTAATTTGATATATTGCAAATTTGTTATTACTACTGTTAAATACTACAACTTAAATACTCTCTAAAAACGGTTTCTAAAAAATTCGAAATTTAAAAAGGTGAACTGGGCGTAACCGTTCTAAATTATGATTTGTTTAGAATTGTTAGGGCTGGAAACTAGAAATGCATAATAAAATTAGTATATTATTACAAGGTATAAATTTGTTATATTGCAAATTTGTTATTGCTACTCTTAAATACTACAACTTAAATACTCTCTAAGAACGGTTTCGGAACAGATGTCATAAATTCCCGGGGCCGCCATCTTGGAATTTTTCTTGGCGTGAAAACCCCTTTTCCGCCAAATAGTAAATGTCGTCAAGCACCGGTTTATACGCAGCATGTTAGGCTTAACGAAAATAAAATGTAAATAATAAACAAAACTCGTTAAAGTGGCAATCACTAAACGTCGTATGAGCGCTACGCGCTCATTAACCGAAAAAAAAAATCACTGGATTCAGCAGTTCTCGCTGTGTAGCAATCTCAAAATGTACAAAACTCGTAAGGCAACAAAATATACATAAAATTATTAACATATCTTAACAGACATCTGCTTTCTTGAAAGTTCAAGCACGAAATACCTGCTAACATCACCGTCATTTACCAAAATAGGCTTATGGATACGCACTGACGCACTGAAAACAAACCTCCTTTATTCGTCAAAATTTCCTCATGTTTCTTAATTACTTCTTCAGCAAGAGCGTTTAAACGAACTACAGAACCCATATTCAATCAAATACATCCAATAAATTTAACATAAAAATAATTCACAGAAACATACAACACGATATCACAAGCAAAAACGGCCATCTCGCGTACCCGCAACACAATCTCGAATGGAAAACTTGGTTACCAGACCACGTCACGCCCGAACACACACGTCACACGGGGTTCCACATACCGATAAGATCGCCAACATGAAATCGCCAAGAAATCTCAAAACATCCAAGATGGCAGCCATCTGGGAATATACGGCATCTAAGCCACGTTTTCTAAAAAATTCGAAATTAAAAAAGGTGAACTGGGCGTAAACGTTCTAAATTATGATTTGTTTAGAATTGTTAGGACTGGAAACTAGAAATGTATAATAAAATTAGTATATTATTACAAGGTGTTAATTTGTTATATTGTAAATTTGTTATTACTACTATTAAATACTACAGCTTAAATACTCTCTAAGAACGGTTTCTAAAAAATTCGAAATTTAAAAAGGTGAACCGGACGCCCAGGGATGAGATTTCGCTTTTTTGCACACCGATAAATACTTAGAGGAAATGTTGTTCTGCTAAATCGCAAAAATGTTTCGATTAAATGAAATAACATTTTCACTAACAAAATAATGGTGTGCAAAAAAGCGGAAATCTCATCCCGGGCGTAAACGTTCTAAATTATGATTTGTTTAGAATTGCTAGGGCTGGAAATTAGAAATGTATAATAAAATTAGTATATTATTACAAGCTGTTAATTTGTTATATTGCAAATTTGTTATTACTACTATTAAATACTACAGCTTAAATACTCTGTAAAAGCGGTTTCTAAAAAATTCGAAATTAAAAAAGGTGAACTGGGCGTAAACGTTCTAAATTATGATTTGTTTAGAATTGTTAAGGGCTGGAAACTAGAAATGTATAATAAAATTAGTATATTATTACAAGGTGTAAATTTGTTATATTGCAAATTTGTTATTACTACTGTTAAAAAATACAACTTAAATACTCTCTAAGAACGGTTTCTAAAAGATTCGAAATTTAAAAAGATGAACTGGCCGTAAACGTTCTAAATTGTGATTTGTTCAGAATTGTTAGGGCTGGAAACTAGAAATACATAATAAAAATAGGTTTATTTTCCATCGAACAATTGAAAGACCTACGTAGGTAGTAACCAATTAAATAAATAAATACTTACCAAGTTGGAGTAGGCTACTAGTGAAAAGTGTAAAAGAATGCTTCTTTTGCTGAAATAAAAAGAGGAATATAATCAGATATGCAAAGTATTGAAGTTTAAGTACTAGGATATAATTTCAAATTGAAAAAATTTGAGAACTAGTAATATAAAAATTTTGTTTTTGAAGTCAATTCCTACTTAGGTCATCATAGAAAAATTTAATACAATCCCTTAAGCTAATACTAGTTTTTGATGCATTAAAATATCTCAATTTGTTGATTTTCTTTACAAAGGAAGTCTATGGGAATTTGGCGAAATATTAGAGATATCGCCAAGTTGGCGTCACTTTTGGCGACTCATTTTGGTCACCAAATTTGGCGATAAACTTGGCGGTATTTGACGACAGAACAGCGTCCCCCCCCTATGTAACCCCCCTTACAGATAAGAAGATGCATTAAATGCTGTTCAATAACCAATGGCCGCCATTTTGTCTCCCCATATAAAACTAAAATTAATTAATTAAAATTTAATTATTGAATTAATATTTGAAAAAATCTGTATTAACATCAATTGTCATCCAGTACAAGTTTAAAGAAAAATATTTCAATTTGATAGGATGAATAATAAATATTTTATTAACGATTGAAAATTTGAAGAAGATATATAAATATAGGGAGAGTGCGAACTAATAGTAGGAATTGAAAAGCAGATACTGTTTTCAATTGGCCTGGTAAACTGCTCTTCTTTATTAATCCATAGCTACCAACATTTAGGCTTTTTTCTTATCCTTTTTTGGTACTTACGTATTGTCTGGGCCAAGTCATCTTCACACAGTGCCAACAATGGCGCCAAAAATGTTAACTACAGTAACCCTTATTTTATTTTTTTCCTTCTTCATTTTAATTGTCTAGTTAATATTATATAGTTGCCATATTAACCCTTTCGAGACGAGCGTCTTTTAGAGAATTTTTAATCTTTTATCACCAGTTTTTCAAAACATAAATTTTTGCCTAATTGAATCGTGAAAATGCTCAGATTAAATAAGGCAAAACTTACAATAAAAATTTACTGGTGAGAATAATCATGGATTCTGAGCATTTTACACGGCACGTATACCGGTCGCTCGCCCCCAAGGGGTTAAAGGCAATGGCAGAAGTACTTATTTACGTATAACTATATAATATGATATGCCATAGTTACAGATAAGGATCGACCGAAACAGGTTTTTACGACCGAAACTGAAACCAAATTTTGGTAATCTTCCTATTTTCGGCCGAAAATGGAAATGTCCAAAAATGTTTTTGATTAATTAATGCATACATAAAATAACATAATTATTACTTAATTATAACGGTGGCCCAAGGTGATTGTGTGCCTCTGACCAACACTTTTTAATTTCATAAAATGCAATTAATTCATCAACGATACAAAATGATTTTCTAATTATACGAATTCCATCTAATTAGAAAATGTTTTAGGTATATATATCTCGATTTATCTTTTATATTGATTTTTGTAAATAACCATCTGTTATACTAGAAGTTTTTCAAAGCATATTCGAAACACGTCTGCGGTTTCAAACTAAAAATTTTCTATTACAGTTAAGTCTGCAGCTTTTAATGACCACACAGAAAGCGTCTACAAAGTTTAGTCCTATATGCATTTCTTGCTTTATAATTTGCATTTATGTCTTGAGCCAGTCATGACTGACAATTATAAACAGTGAAGTCCATAGCAATAGATAAAGATTTTCTAAATCTCAAAAAATCAACGTTTAAACACACAATAAACAAATTAAGCAATGTGAACGCAACCAGACGTATACGTTTCGAGAGTGAGATACGAGCTCACATCATCAGTGTATAAAATCAATGAATAAAATCAGAATCCTCCCAAATACATGCAAAGCGAAAACCCAAATGTCAGTAAACACAGCACCGAAAAACCTTCAAGTTCAAGCAACCAATGAAATCAAAGCGGAAGTGAAGCACAAACAAATCCAGCCAGAAAGTTGAGATGTAAGGTACACTAGGCAAATCATTAACCAAAGAGTTTTTGAATCTATGAATATGAAAAGCTTCAAAAAAGTCTAAATCTAGAGGAGTAGTGAATTTCTTGATAATAGTAGCTGAGTCAAAATTGAAATTATGTCTTTCCCCCCAGCAATGAGAAGCAATAGAGGTTTTTTGCAATTCTCTTTTCTTTACATAGTTTATATGTTCCTTGATTCTGTAACGGAGTTTTCGTTTAGTTTGTCCAATATAGGACAAACCACACTGACAGTGAATATTGTAAATACCCCAATAATTCTGAGGAGGAATTTGATCTTTTAGCTGTGAAAAAGTTAACTTATTGATTGGTTTAAAAACCACTCTAAAATCATAATGTCTTAAGATATTAGCTATTTTAAAACTAATACTATTATGAAATGGCAAAATGATTAGGTTAGAAAAAGAAACCGGAGTAACAGAAGAATCAGGATTATCAGTACATTTATTAAGATATGAGAAATTAAACTATTATTAAACTATTAAAGTGTTTCTCACTGGATGCAGTTGAAATCAATAAGTAATGTTGAAAATTTCCGAAGGAAGAAACGACATTTTTGGAATACAGATAGATTCGGTTTGGCCGAATATTCAGCAGCATTCCAACTCAGGTTTTGAGCCGAAAACGAAACCGAATTTTCGGCCGATCTCTAGTTATAGATATAATATATTCAGTGATAGAGTACATTTATATTACTTAATATTTATATTATATTCCTTCTGGTGAGCATAACAAACCGCTGGAAATTTAAATTTACCATCATTAATATCGTTTATTGCTAAAAGTCGTCAATTTGATGTTATGTGTTTAATAAATGTATATTAAATTGTTGTTTGTATCATTTTAGTTTGCTTTTAGATTATTTATCATTTTCAACGATGATTTGCATTTATTAAATGTACATTAAATTACCATTTTGATCGCGATTGACAATTGACAACGATAAACAAAATTGCAGATTGACAACCATATTTGGCGATCTGTGTATCTGGCCCGAATAATCCGTAAGCACCCATTTTATAGGTTAGTAATTTTCATTTAACCGCTTGAAGGGCGGTGGCTCATTTTTGGACCATCTAATTTTAATCCGTAAATGTCACATTGGCACCAGAATTTTGGAATGAACATTTTTTCCTTTAATTGAGTACTTGGTCCTTCCTATCCTTCCCTATTGCTGCCATTGATGTCGGACGTGTTTTCATGCGCCCAAGTTTCAAAGTGTTTTAAAGTCGGTAATTATATTTATTTTTATGCCAATTAGCCTAGTGTTGCATGAGTCTGTACTTTCTTTTCAATTTCTATTAGTTTCTTGTAAAAATTAGTTTTCATTTTCATTTTGTGGACTTCGAAAATTTTTTGAAGCTCACGTAGGCTTAGTTTCCGCCGAGTTGTCAGCGGCATTTTTTTTTTATAAGTACTTTTTTGTGGATATTTATTAATTTATTCACTTATTTAATAAATGTGTTACTTACTCAGGCTTGGGGCTGTCCATTGTTGTAAACATTGTTATATTATCTAAAGTATTTCTATTGTATATTCCCTTTTTTCGTTCCGGTGGGCGGTTTTCACATGTTTATTTACCTCGCCATCTTGTTTGGTTTTAAGTGTTGAGTGGTTTCCTTGCTTCTCTTTACTTCTTGCTTTATTTTATAAAAGGAGTTTCTTTTTATTTAGCTGTGGAGTTCTCCTGCTGTGTGTTTTTGTTGTTTAGTAGTGGGTTGGTTTATTTATCGAGTTCCAGTGGATTATTTAGTTACTTCAGTTTATTTTTGATCTATTAGCTTAATTTTGGTCACGTGTTATGTGTATAGTTTATTATTCTTTTTTAGTAAATAATTATTTTTAGTCACGTGTAGTGGGATAGGATTTTCTTTTTGGTTTTTCAGTGCTGTCGCGTATCTTGGACACTGACGTCATTGGGTTGCTCTATTTAGTTTATAGGCAAGTGTTTATTGTCCATTTTGGGAGTTGGTTTCCTTCCTCTTTTGAGAAAGATCTCCTACATTTATGTAGAAAGTTAGTTCTGATTGTAACCAGCTACTCAGGAATATTGTGTTTGTTACCGGTCGTTTGGAAATCGACGTCGATAGTTTTGGTAGAGGGTCATTGATAGTTATTGTGAGCTATATATTTTGAATAATGGTAAGATTGGATAAGTTTTTGGAGGAGAGAGAGGAGGAGGATTACCCAATAGCGATACAGAAGGTGAATGTTTTAATTTATGATACTATTGAATCGCAAAAGGAGAAAAGTGGAGGTGGTAAGGCCACCGTGGAAATTATGAAACTAATGAAAAAGTGTTTCGATTATATAAATATACGATTGGTGAAGGCTCACAGAGAGAGCGTTGCAAACGAAACTAAAGTTAGAACAATGATTACGGACAGTAAGGCCTATGAGACTTTGGTTCGGCGTGTTTCGGGAGGCCTGCCTGAGACGTCTAAACTACAGGAGTTTCCTCCTTTAAGGAAGACGGTTATTAGGCGTGACCAGGGATTTTCGGTGTTGGTGACTCCAAAAGAGGGCGACGATGTTTCAGTCGTGAAGAAGGACTTGAGACGGGTGCGGAGAGACACTGCTGATGTGCCTA
Organism: Maratus speciosus; assembly: GCA_963932465.1. NCBI lineage: Eukaryota > Metazoa > Arthropoda > Arachnida > Araneae > Salticidae > Maratus > Maratus speciosus. Next base: position 230,077,069 of record OZ010798.1, on the reverse strand, counting down.
CACCACATGATGTGGCGTCGACCAAGTCAGGCCAACTGATTTTGAGAATGAAGACAAAAGAGGATACGGATAAAGTAAAGAATGTTATAGAGAATGCTGATGGTGTAAAGGACAAGGTTACAGTTTTGGTCCCGAGGAGGCGTTGCCACAGATTATTGGTTTTGAGTGTAGATAGTGAGGTTGTTGTTAATGATGTGAGGAATTCAGTAGAGCGTGTTCTTGAGGATGGGGGACTTGATAAGACTAGCGACGTTGATATTATTAGACATTATCCAACACGTTCGGGCAAAGAGAATTGGATCATAGATGTTGATGAAGCTAGTGCGGAACTGTTGTTGATGAGGCATAGAATTTGTGTAAATTTAGAGAGATATCGGGTGGTCGAGTTTGTGCAGATATTGCGGTGTTTTTGTTGCCAGGCCTTCGGGCTGTGGCCTCGAAATGTTCGGATGATCAAAAATGTGTGAAATGTGCTGGAACTCATGGTTTGAAAGATTGTTAGGTCACTGTTGAATCGTGCATTAACTCTATTAGAAAGGATGAGAATTGTGATTCAGCACATAGAGCTGACAGTGCTGATTGCCCTTATTATCAAGAGTATAGGAGGGATCTTCTGTCGAAACGATTGTAACAGCGGTTCCTGCGGGGTGTACTGACATTGATAGACTGGTCCTTGTTCAAATTAATTTGCACCACTGCTCGGATGCGAACGATGCCTTGGCGTCGTACGCTGAGAGAGGTGGTGTTCATATTTTCTTATGTCAGGAGCCATATGTTCTTAACAGTAGTTTTGCCGGTCTCCCTCCGGGGTGGCTTTGCTTTTCGTCTACTTCTTTGACCTCAATAATTCTCTGTACAGACTCTGCATTCACTATTGTGAAAGGTCTAAGTTCGAGAAACTCAGTTTTTATTACAATTACACTTGCTCAGGGGCCTTTGATCATAGGGTCTGTATATGCTCCCCCTCTGGTGACCTTGACGAGGATATGTCCTCTTGGGTCACGTATTACCAGCATAGTACTCGTATGGGGATAGGAGGTGACTTCAATGTCCCGATGCGCATGCTCGGCTATGCGCGTGAGAATGGCCGGACAGAAATCTTTGCGGATTATTTGATGATGACGGACCTACGTCTCGTCAATGCAGTTGGGGCTCCACAGACTTACGTACAGGACAATCGTCTTGGAAGACCAGATCTCACCCTTCTGGGGGTTGATATTCTTCCTTATCTGCAAGAGTGGCGTGTTGATGAGAATGCGTTCTCTTTCTCAGATCATCGTTACATAATGTTTTCGCTGTGTATGAAACCGGTTCTTAGAACCTATCATAGATTTAAAACTAAGAACAAATCAATGCGTAAGTTTAATAAGTTGTTCAGTGAAAAGAATGATTTACTTTGTGATTCACTTATGAGAGTACATGGTCCGGCTTCTTTGAATGACTGGATAGAAAATTTCAATGATTATTTGCAATTTGTTCTGCAGAAGTCCTTCCGTCGCGGCAGTGTTTCTCACAAACCTACCATTTCTTGGTATACTAAAGAATTGAGAGTATTAAGAAATAAAGTTGCAGCTAACTATAAACGTCACAAAAAGAATCTGGATAATCCTGTATATAAAGATTCTTATCTTATGGCACGTCATGAGTATAAAAAGAAAATTCGAAATGCTAAACGTTCCAGCTGGTTAAACTATTGTCAGCGTACTAATGAAGCTTATGGCAATGTTTTTAAGTATATATCAGGAAAAAATTTCAAACATCAAGATATGGCTTTTTCTACAATGGAGAACTCTACTGTATTTGACGCTTACGATGATATAGCGCATCAACTTATGGTTGAACATTTTAAGGTTGACAATGTGCCTGTAAACATTCATAGTTATGAGAGTTCATCTGACTATTCGGATGATCCGGATTTTCACCCCTTTACAAGACGTGAATTGAGCTTTGTTCTGAAACTACAGCATAACAACAAAGCACCGGGTTTTGATAATGTGGATGTCATAATAGTGAAGAATCTTTGTTTTAATTTTAATGTTTTAATGTTATTAATATTCAATACCTGCTTCAAATATGCACATTTTCCGACTAGCTGGAAGAAAGGAATTGTTGTCTTTTTCAAGAAAAGGAACAGGCCAGAGGGTCCGTATCGCTCCTATAGACCGATTACCCTGTTGCCGATTATAGCAAAGATTTATGAGAGGCATTTGAAATTTAGAATTACAACTATGCTAGAGGCTGCTTCGTACCTCGACGGAGACCAACATGGCTTCCGCGAGGGGCGGAGTACGCTATCGGCGTTGTCTTCGTTTCGTGAAAAGGTCAGGTCTACTCTAAGCGTTTTTAAATATTGTGCGGTTGTGTCTTTTGGCATAGCCGGCGCATTTGATGTGCTTGATTGGAACGTTGTTGCAAGCATAATAGACATTTTACCAATCTATGATTACCTGAAAGAGATCTTTAAGAATTATATCTCATATCGACTCATTGGTTTTAAATTTACAGATGGAGTTCGGTGGTTTCGTCTATTCCTTGGCTGTCCCCAGGGATCATGCTTGGGCTCTCTAATTTGGACTATAGTGGCGGATCGTATTATTAAACAAAGTAAAGCTATAGCACTTCAGTTAATTTCGTATGCTGATGACACAGTTGTGGTTGAAGGTGCGGATACAAGGATGTCACTTGAGAGTAAGATAAATAATGCTGTGAATAGTTATTCTACTGTCTGTGCCGATTACAACTTACAGCTTAACAATACTAAGACAGTTTCCATGCTTTTTGGACGTAAAACCATGAAGAAGAGGCGACCCATTTTTAAACATAGTGGTAGATCAATACCAGTGAAGGATAATATTCTTTACTTGGGTTTTCTTTTAGACAGTGTTTTCAATTGGCTAGATCATCTTGAGATGATAAGAAGTAAAGTAATTTCCTTTACTTGTAACATGAGAAAAATGAGAGTAAGAGATATTGGGGTTTCTCTTGATTTATTAAAATTTTGGTACAATACTGTGCTTAAAAAGCAGATTGCATACGGTCATGAAGTTTGGTATCGTGACTTAAAGTACCATGGTATACGAAGATTGTCCTCATGTCAGCGAGTCTGTTTGCTCACAATAATCCGTACCTCCCGTTCAACGTCGACAGAAGCATTGTGTGTTTTAGCAGGGATTTTACCAATAGACATAGAACTTTCTAACTCTGCTCGTCAATATGATATGATCCATGGAGACATATCAATAGTGGTGGAAGATTCTGTTATACATTCTAATGATCTGGTCAGACGCTTGCCAACATATTTTTACCCAAATTATTATTTAAGACATCATGTTAATTTCCTGAATCCAGTGCGTAAATCTGTTCCAGATCGCTGTCATCCAATTATTTTTACTGATGGATCCCTCATGCCGAGTGGAGTTGGTGCAGCATTTGTGGTCTTTTTGAAGAACACAGAGATATTTAACTACAGAATAAAACTTAATGTTAAAAATTCTGTGTTCCAGGCAGAATTGGTAGCAATTTTGGAGGCTATACAGTGGTGCGGACGAACTGAGTTTTCTCATTTTTGCTTATATACAGATAGCTTATCATCGACCAGCGTTTTGCGTCAGCTGTTTCCTTGTGATCATTTGGTCTTTGACATTTTCACGAACTTGCGTTTACTCAAAGATAAAACTATTCATATAGGTTGAGTTAAGGCCCATGTGGGCATCGTGGGCAACGAACGAGCGGATGAACTTGCCAAATCGGTGGTTTTTGACAACATTTATGACAAAGCTGTTGATCTTCCAATTCTTGTGAGTTTTATAAAGCATCATTTTCGGAATAAAAATTTACAAGATTGGCAGAACCGCTGGTCTTTTAGCGATAAAGGTAGGGATACCTATATGGTTATTCCCGAAGTTAATTTGAATTTTATTTGTTATTCGCAAGTAGCTGCATATTTTGTCTCTGCACATGGTGCGTTCCCTACTTTGCTCCACAAACTGGGTAAACGTGGAAATGATAAATGCACTTGTGGCAAACGCGGTGATGTTAAGCACTATCACTCTGATAGCTGCTGTGTTTTGGCGGAAAGGTTTGAAACGACTAGAAAAAGGACTATAGAATGGAATGTTAGAAATATTCTTCTGTCTCATAAAAACTACAAAAAACTATGTACCATTTATAATGATCTAAATGCAAACTTCTCGTTTATTAGATACAAGTTCTGATGCTTTGACTGATTTTTATAGTCAAGACTTTAAATTTTGGTTCCCGGACTTTACTCACGAACTTGTGATTTTATTTACGAACTTGTGTTTTTACCTTAAGTCTGATTATATACCAGAACTTCGTTGACTTTAAGGTGAACTTTTATTAACAGGACTAATGCATGGCTTAGCGTATACTGGCAAAGTTTATTTTTCTGTTTGATGGAGTTTTCATCAAGTCACGTATATCATATTGTAACTACACAAGTATTGCATATTTTATGTTCATTCTGATAGTGTTCAGTTGGTTATTTTTATTAGCAGACAATTGTTATACTGTAATTGTCTATAAAAGTTTGTTATAATTTAGTTTTACTGACAGTCAGACATTTGTTAGATTGTGAATTGCCTTTAACAGTTGTTATCAAGATCTTTTTATGTTTATTTATTTTTGGTGCTGGGACACATTTGCTTTGTATTACTTTTTTTAGTTATATTAGGATCTGTTACTTTTTCCGGGCCGGTTGCCTTAGTTTGTGTTTCGATGGCTAGTGGTGGGAAACTTCCACCGGGGAGTTAACACCTATGCCAAATTTTGGTGGGTACCCCGGTGGGTGATCTTGTCCTCTTGAGTACACTGCAAATCCCCACAACACAATACAAAACGCAAAACCAACACGAAAAAGGTCCTACTTTTGAACGCCAAAAATGCGTTCATAATGTGTTTTACGGTGCTTCTAGCATAGTAAAATGCGTTCAGCTGCAAGTGTTTAATAAAGTGTTCGTGTGCCGTTTTTTGAAACGCATTTTACACGCATCGCTTTTTTAAACACATTCAAGACACACGTTTATTTACACCTTTTAAACATCACGTTATACATTTTGAATTGCATTTTGAGTAGGGATGCACCGAATATTCGGTATTCGGCCATATTACCGAATATTCGGTTTGGCCGAATAGCAAACTATTCGGCATGCCGAATATTCGGTATTCGGTCATGTTACCGAATATTCGGTTTGGCCGAATATCTAAATTTTCGGCCAAACCGAATACTTAAAAAAGCTTTTAAAATATTTGTTAAAACCTTATACAACCTCTATGTTTAAGAGACTACTTCAGTCAAACGAAACGACCCGTTCGCCAATGCTAATCCTATGGAAGAAATTTATAAAGATATCTCGGTCGCATTTCAATATTTTTAAATGATTTCTTTTGCATTGAGTAGTTGAGATCGATCTGTACAAAGGCCGTTGTTTACTTTTTCGATTTTGTTTACAGGTATTTCTTATGAGGACATTTTCATTTTCGGAACCGGTTTCGAAAGTAAAAGCATCCTCATAAAAAATATCTGCAATCAAAATCGAAAAGGTAAAAACGGCCTGCATACAGATCGATCTCAACTATTCAATGCAAAAGAAATCATTTTAAAATATTGAAATGCGACCGAGATATCTTTATAAATTTCTCCCATAGGATTAGCATTAGCGAATGCGCCTTTTCATTTGACTGAAGTAGCCTCTTAACAGTCAACTTATAAAGATATTCAGAATAATTAGAAACAGAATCATATTTAAATAAAAGAGATGATCCTGTACAATTTTTTTCACAATTTCTCTTTGATTTTAAAATGTTTTAGAATTTCAGAAAATTTTATTCATTTGTTTTAATTCTCAGAAGCCATGAAATTTAAAATTTTATTAATTAAAAAAATTTATAACTATCCCCTTCTTAAATAACTCTAAGCAGATTTTTTTTCAGCATAAAGTTTACTTGAAAAAAAGCTCTTGATTATTAGAATAAAAGTTTGTTTTAAATATTAGGTAAAATTGTTTTAAAATTTTACATTTTAATGCCTTTAAACTTTTAAATATAAAAGTATTCGACAAGCCGAATATTCGGCCTAGCAATTACTATTCGGCTAGCTGAATATTTGGTATTCGGCCAAAATCACTATTCGGTGCATCCCTAATTTGTAGCAAATAACATGATACGTATGAGTCAGGGGCGCATACTTTTTGCAGAGATTCTGAATATTATGGGTTTTTGCCTAAAATTTGCAAATTTACCCATCTTTCCATTTTTATATTGTTTTTCTCCGGGTTCTTACCTTTTTAGGTTCCTGGGCCTATGCCCCATCCTTCCCTAAATTCGTATCATTCGAACAATTTTTCTAAGTTTTAACAGATTTTTGTCCCCACCACCATGGGACGCTTCTGTTACTATGCACACAGTATTTCTTAGTTTTCTTGTTTTATCATGCCATTTTTATGTGACTTTCAACTTTGTAATCTTTTTCACCACCACTTCGTTTTAGTTCCCATCTTCTCCAGTATGGGGCGCTCTTTCTTCCCTTTTTAATATACTAACAGTATCTGACCTATTCTTGCTAGTTGTACATAGATATTTTATATCAATAACCATGTATAATAATTTCCCAACATCTATATTTTAATTATCATCTTCTCTGCTAGAGGGTGCTCTCTTTTTTTCTTGCACTAAAAAACCCCCCGAAAAAATACTACATGTATAGTGACAAAAACGCCACATGGTGGTGGGGCAAAAATCTGCTAAAGCTTAGAGAAATTGTTTGAATGAAATAGAAATTTAGGAAAGATAAGGCATAAGGTCAGGAGCCTAATAAAATAAAAAACCAGAATAGAAAAACAATATAGAAATGGAAAGAGGGGTAAAGGTCTTAATCTCTCTAAAACTATGCCCTATCGATAAAAAATAAAGGCACATTTAAAGACAATGACTTTCTTATACTAGTTTGGAATACTCAAAATATAAATAAGAGTAGGGAGGGGTCTAGAAGGAATTAAGGGGCAACCTATCAGGGTTGTGATAATGCAGAAAATAGAAGGGGGAGAAAAGAAGAGTGAGATGTGAAAGAGAAAATCTATATGGGGAGGAGCAACTGGAAAAACAACTGGGAGAAATGGGGCAAACATCGAAAAAAGGAGGCTCTATAGAAAATGGATATGCCTGCAACTGCAGTATACATTCATTGTGGCATTCAAATGGTAGCAACTCAGCCTGATAGAACCAAAAAGCAAGAGAAAAATAAAATAAAAATATCAAAGCTGGAACTGTATTCCTAAAACCATTATCAAAATAAATAACATAAATCAATATGCCTCCTAACCAATATCAGTTATTAAAAGAAAAAAAGATTGGAAAAGCAAATACACTTTAGACTTAAATGTTCGAAATGTAAAATATTTTTTATACTTACCTGATAAACTTTCAGTATTCATGCTTTAAAGAAAATAATGTAAGCTGTATGGAAAAAATCAGCGATACTTTCTAAAAACTAAATAAAATGCCTAATTTTGTATTTAAAATATTTACTTTGAAAATAATGCAACTGTAAATATTAAAATAAATGTTCAGTTTTTCTTATTCATCACCCATACTGTATAATATCACAAAAATAAACAACAAAAAACATTTAAAAATTTAAACTTCATTTTTAACTTAACAATAATCAATTATTTTGAGAAATTGTTTTTAACAATAATTTTAAGATCTCATCCATGATTGCTATATCATGTTTTGACACAATGGACTAGTTGTGTTTAGCTTATTTTAAACTCTTTTCTTATAAGGTGTATAAGTTGAACTTAGAAGAAACTTTAAAATTTTTTGCTATGCCACTTATTAGACATATTCTTAAAATGAAAATGGCAGAAAAGCTTTTTCAAATTTCTTTCTATTCCAGTTGATATATGTAACTGATTTTTTGCTTCTTAACACATTACTGTCTGGAAACATAAAAATATCTTTTTATAGATTGATGGTAGGAATTATAATTGGAACTGAAAAATTTGTAAAGAGAGAAATACAAAGTGCAATCTAAGGATACTTGCTCCTGATTAGTGGTGAGCAGGTTTCAATTCATAGCACACATAAATTTTAGCTCATATTTTAAAAAAGGCACACTTAAGTAACAATTTGATGGGAAATTTTTCAATTTACAATAGATTTTGCAATTAATCCTTTCAGACTTGTGCATTCTAATGCCATAATTTGTACTTTATATATGTCTACATTGATGAATATTCAATGAAATTTACATACAGCAGAAATTGTGCTATTCATTTGTTCTGTAGGCACCTTTTTATTATTTCATGTTGCCGAAAAAAATTTGCTATTTAATTAAAAAGAAAAAATATCACACACACCTCAAAGGATTGAAAAGAGAATCTAATACTATAATAAATTCAAAGAAAAACTGATATGTGATGTTTCTTTCAACGCTGAAAACACAAAAAGCTTCCATAAAGGAATTTATATTATCAAACATTTGAAAGTGAATTTAATACACCCCACTTCCGAAATCTGCCTTCTACTTTAAAAACCAGTCTTACATTGATTTTAATCATCCTGGTCAAAATATGTTTTTACCAGCAGTTGTGAAAACTCGCTGACTAGGAAAATAAATATTTTTTTTTCTTTAAATGATAAATTTAGTAAAATATTTGGAAGTGTTTGCAAATATTTTACTTAACAATATACTTTAGTTTAATATAAAAAGAGAACGAAATTAAATCCCATTAAATGAAAGAAACATTATTAAAATTGTATTAAGAGATCAAAGAATTATTACAAGTATCATTGTATTATGCAAGACTGTTTCATAATTTATTCTGGACAAGATCATAGATGGAAAATAATCTTTCTTTTGATAATGAGTTAGCAGAACCATTCATCAGGGTCATTGTGAAATTAACAAACCCAAAATCAATATTTTCTTATTTTTATTACTCTCCAGCAAATATTGTAATGTATTTGTTACACTTAAAGAATTTTTGTGAAATGTATATTTCTATGAAAGATTATTACATAAGACAAAAATATTCCATCTATATTTTTAATAGTTATTAAAATATTAATTATATGTTCATGTTATACAATATGATAATAATTGCAATTTATGACGCTAAAGTTATTTACTTAGAGTTTTGACCATTTTTGGGTGGTTAAAGCCAGTTTTGACAACTTTTATACAGTTTAAAAAAAATAATTGACAACTGCTCAGGTTAAAGTTAGTTTACTATATTTAATAATTATTTAATACAGATGGCATATTTTTGTCTTATGTAATAATATTTCATAGAAAAATATACATTTCATATTTAAATAACAAATAAATACATTATGATATTTAGTGAGAAGTAATAAAAAATGAGAAAATATTGATTTTGAATTTGTAAATTTAATAATATTCCTGCTGAATGGCCGTGCTTAATTATTCATCAGTAGAAAGATTATTACAACCCTGTTTAAAACAGAACTGAGTAATTCAGAAAAAAAAGGAGGCTTATAGTTTCTAAATCTTCTTAATCCAATTATTTTTTATTCTTTGAAATTAAAAGCAAGAAAACAGATCTCATCAGATTTGTATTAAAATTCCTCTCTTTAGTAGTTCTCCTTCTAAAAACAATATTTTTACAAAATAATAATGATAATTAATTACAATAAAATCTTATAAAAGTGCAGATATTTAACTGTATGAGAATCTGTACTTTAATTTTTAGATTCAATTGTATTTTGTGCATTATTAATGTATTCATGCTCTTTTACATTACATTACACTCCCAATGAAATTGAAAACAATGTTCAAGACTACCACTGACTAGTAAATGCAATAAAATGATAACTGTTTTCATTGACAAAGATTGCATGTTAATTTCAAAAGCTACAGTAATTTCGTAATTACAATATGAAAAGTTTCACTTTAGAACAATGGAATTTTCTACAATACTTTTGATATTCAGTTTTAAGCAAAGAAAAAGAATAAAAATTTGCTTCTTTCAAAATCTCATTTGACACTTTTGATGTTAAGGTTAAACCTTAAAACAATATTCATTTTTTATAACTAATGGCATGTTTAAAGTACTTCACCAGAAAAAAAGTATGTAAAATTAAAAAATATTATGAAAGTCATAAATACCACATAGATTTAAGTTTAAGAATTACACACAGTTTAAGACCATAGTTGCCACATAGTTAAAGAATTAAAAACTACATATTACGTATCAAAAACAGAACATTACATTAATTTTTAAATGCATTTTTCTTTCTAAAAAATTTTCAATAAAATAAAAAGGAAAATTATACCAAATCATTGCAATGCTTTTCTGTAAAACATTATTTTACTTTAATTATTTTTAATAGAATCAACTGATTGTTAAAGAAATCACACAAGTAATAACTGCTCCAACTGAGTGAAATGATACTTCTGCATTATTGTTTAAATACTAATTTTCAATTGAAAATACAGCAAAAAAAGTCATTTATAAAAATCTACAAATACAAAACTAGTTCTTTTTTTGTTCGTTTGTTTTTTTAAATAATTATTTGTAATGAAGATTTGTAAAGTATAAAAGTACAATCCATGATATTTATAAAGTTTTTAACAAAAATAAATATATTTTTAAACTAAGCAGTTATCTTTAATTTGCAACCAGTAAGAGGAAAATTATATACATTTAGATTTCTTGGAGGGAATTAAAATAGTAAGTAATTCTTCACCGAAATTTCAGTTAAACATTTATTATTTTTTACATTTGGTATTAAAAATTTAAAAATAAATGTAAAAAAATGAAATATTAATTAACAATAAATAGCAGTATTTTTATCGGATTTTTTTTATTGCATTTAAAAGTTAAAAACCTACCTGAATATAGGTATAAAATTTGAGACTAATGAAAATTTTTTAACACTTACACCCTCATAAATTGAGGTATGAACTAAAGAAAAATGTTTATAAAATAGAAAATCGAGAAATGACAAAAACAATATCAATATACAACAACAAGAAAAATCTGTTCACTTAAATAAAATGTTTATTAAATCGAATATTGTACAATATGACTTAGTCATATAAATATGTATTACTATTTTAAAAATATACAAACAAATGTTATGCATTCCAAATTCAAATTTTAAGAGAAGGTTCCTTGTATGTTTTCATAAATTATGTCACTGCTAGCTAAAAGGAAAAATATTAAATAACAGTTAATTGACAAATTACTCTACAGAAATGGGAATTAACAAATACTATTTTGGTTCTTAACCCCTTCGGGACCGAAGTCTCTTACATAAAATTTATTCAGTTTGCATTACTTATATTTAAAAAGTTAATTTTCTTAAATTTAGAAGAAAATGCTCTAATTAAATAAAGCAAATTTTACTTTCCTTTAATACTGGTACCAAAAGTAAATTCTGTATGCACTTTCTGAAAGTGCATATATGCACTCATGGTCCCGAATGGGTTAAATTACAAATAACACATTGAATCAGATTAGTGACATAAAAATGAAATAATAAATTTTCAATAAAATAAAATTAAACCTGCAATATTTAATTCTTTAGTTTCTATATCAAAGACAATCTCTTCTTGCACATTCAATATGTAAATTTTATCAATGTGTGGGTAGTTTTATTTTTTCACTGATCTTGTAACTTTTAATTACTAATTTTAGTTATACAAAATTTTTAAAACATTATATAATAATGTCAAATATAAGATGTAGGGCAGAGCTTGTGCCCTTTGAAAATTTTCTTGGCGCCCTTTTTGAAGGTTTCTGTTAATAGACTATTTAGAAGTAAAATTCTATTGTAAAGAATGCGTTCTTTAAATTCATTAATATTTGCATCAAAGATATTTTTAAAACCTGTGAAAACACATTAAAAACCAGAAACATACTTTGAAAATTTATCATGCATATTTTCACGATTTGTAGTTATTGTTTATAAAGTGTAATTATTATGGTTAAATTTGGCAATAATTGGAAATAGCTCTTTTTGATACTTAAGAAGTAACAGAAAAATAAACATTTTTTACCTTTCGAAGACGTGCATGAAAGTTCAGATTTTTTTCTTTTTGCTGTTGTCACACTGGCACATTGACTATGTTTTATACAAGGGATAAAGGGGCATAATTCTTTCTTCTTGGCTTTTGAAATTTTACGTTTTTTTCTTCTTTTTTTTTTTTTCAATTTGCTTAGAAAAATTAATAAAAAAGTGCAGAACGATCTCATCTACGAAAACACTTCCAGACTTGTCTCTCTTGAACCACCCATATGGACTGGTCACTATCATGTCTTTGTTTTTGTACTTTTTATAAAACTAAATTTGCACCATAAAAATAAGTCAAAGCGTATTTTCACATCATAAAAGAAACCTAGCAATATCTCTGATTTCCATGTTTATTTTTTGTTATTGTTGTTATTATAGGCACAATTAAAGTTTCTGCCACCTTACCCTTCAAACATACCTCTCACAGAAAAATGTATAATTTGAAATTTAATACATGTAACTCCAGAACTGTAGGGGCCTTTTGTCTACCGCTGTAAGATTCATTTATATTGTGTTAAGATATACGTGTATACTAATACTGTGCGATAATATTACTGCATGTTTTCAGTCATGTGAATAATGGCGCCCTCCATTGAGTGCCAAGAGCTGAGGTGCATCCCTGCTTACTAAAAGGTTGGTCAGGTCTGGTGTAGGGTATTTAAAAGAAAAATCAGATTTCTAATTTTTTTTAAATAATCCACCCCCCCCCCCTTCCAACTGTCGCATTTTCCTCCATATTTAGTTGTTTCTTTTATCATTTCATGGATGTTAATTTCTCTGCCCAATGGTACATAAACTTTAAAGAAGTTACGAATGGCACTCCTGAAGATCTAAACAGATTTCCAACACAAGCTTTTTTTTTCTTCTTACAGCTTTTTATGTTGCACCACCATATAGTTTCACCATTAGTAACAAATTTAATTAATTTTTCGACTACTTTTCAGCAGCGAAATTACGCTTGAAATTATTGAATATTAATGATGTGAATTATCACATTGCTAACAAAGCGTAAACCAACTTAGTGAAAAATGTCCAAGCCGGGAATCGAACCTGGGTCCCTGGAATAGATCTCCAGTGATCTACCACTAAACCACAAGGACAATGTCCAGCCTGGCATTTCTCACTTATATAAGTCGGTAAGGCTGCAACCGCAGCACAAGATGGAGAAGTCTTCATGAGCACACATTCCTAGCGGCTTAACATGAGACGCAAACAAACCCAGCATCGGTGGCTTGGACATTTTTCACTAAGTTGGTTTATGCTTTGTTAGCAATGTGATAATTCACATCATTAATATTCAATAATTTCAAGCGTAATTTCGCTGCTGAAAAGTAGTCGAAAAATTAATTAAAATTGTATATTCACCGATGCTGGGTTTGTTTGCGTCTCATGTTACGCCGCTAGGAGTGTGTGCTCATGAAGACTTCTCCATCTTGTGCTGCGGTTGCAGCCTTACCGACTTATATAAGTGAGAAATGCCAGGCTGGACATCGTCCTTGTGGTTTAGTGGTAGAGCACTGGAGATCTATTCCAGGGATCCTGGTTCGATTCCCGGCTTGGACATTTTTCACTAAGTTGGTTTACGCTTTGTTAGCAATGTGATAATTCACATCATTAATATTCAATTACTAACAAAGTATCATATCATGATCATTTTTGCATAGTTGTTAGTTGCATAAAAGATCTTGCTTAAAAAAATCTCATAATGCATCCACCTCAATACAAGATAAATCAGACTGTTTCCATATTTATAAAAATAAATGTAGGCAATTTAAGAAAAACAACATGCAATTATATATATATATATATATATATATATTTTTTATTGCAAATCATTTGACAAGACTTTACAGCATAACTTGGCAACATATCTTTCATTATAAAAAAAAAGAAAAAAAAACAACCAAAAATATTATGCCACTAGGAATTATAATACAATTTTAAATTAAATACTTTCTATGCCTGATAAAATCTTACTAATTACAAATTTAGTATATTTTATTGTTTTCAAGATTGGGAATAGTGCTAGTAAAAGAATTACCGTATTTTTCAGCCTATTATCTGCAAGCATATTTTTTCGCCAATTAAAATAAATGTTGCCGTATTATCCGCACCGCCCTATAATCCGCACTGGAAATGGAAATTTCAAATCTGGTCAATAGATGGCACTAGTCGCCAATAAACTGCTTGTAAAAGTGATATTTTTTTACTTCATCAAATGCATAAAACAATGATAAATTTATAAACAGAAATGGAAAATTTTTAGTAGATATGCAAATCCTCAGGAATTTTTTTTAAGAAAACAAACATTGTGAAATAATTAAAAAAGAAAAAAAAACATTTTGCATTACATTTTTATATTTCTGGTAATACCACAGTCATATTTTTAAGTTTTTTATTTATTATTTCTTCATTTTAAATTGACAATAATTCAGAAAATGTGCTTAGAATACTTTAAAATAATTTAAAATTTCACTTACCTGAAAAATTCTTCAGTATAATTGAAACAAATAGTAATATAGTAAAATAGTCAGTAAATATAAAGCAAACTACAGAATACTTTTACGCAAACATAAAAAGAGATTGATTATAAATTGACCCTAATCTCCTCTTGCGTTCGAGGTTAAGATATCACAAATGTTTCCCGCCATGTCACAAGTTTATGCTCCGTTACTGCTCTATGGCATGCAGCTTTGAGTTGGGAAAGGAGTCGTTGCTTAATTAAGGACTATAATTTCGGATACATTTTCCCGAAGTACTTTTGTTGAAATCTGCTGGCGCCATCTGTTGTTGTATATGAGGAACATTAGCTCTTTTCACGATTATTCCGATTAGCAACTCACGGAAAAAAAGGTTAGATTATCCGCACCAGCCTATAATACGCAGCAAAAAATTTATGACTTTTTTAGCACATAATCCGCGGATAATAGGCCGAAAAATACGGTATTTAAAGCTCCTTTCATTTATTTAATTAGGCAAAACATTTTTAGAAACAAGAGTATCATCTTGGATTTAGTAAATTCTCATATTTAAAAAAAATTAAGAAAATTTATGATTATAAAAACAGATTTTAATCAACCAATTAATAATCTTGACACTAACAGAATTTCTATGAAAAGATTGAAACACATTTTAATTTTTTACCTGTTGGAGATATTTAGGCAATGTAATTTGCAGAAGTTTTTAAAATAAGATAGGAATTTTCAAAAACTTACACTACTTAAATTTTTATTTTGTCCATCAATCTTATTAAGTTGTATTTAGAAAAAAATTCTCCATTCTCTGACAAATCAATCAATAAAAATTCCAGACTTCTACAACCAAAGCTTACCAAGTTATGATACTTCGAATTTTATAAATTTCAGAATATTCTTTCCGGAATTAAAAACGCTTTTCTGTTTTAGTGTAGAAAAGCTCCAAAATTTCAATAATTTTCAGAATATTGCAACTCTGTACTTGTTCTGTATGTTTTTGTTGCAGAAGAGAAGAATGGAATTTTTACTGTTTTAATAGTCAGAGCATGGAGAAGATGCTTCTAAATATAACATGACCAGGAACCATACAAATATTTTAAATGTGGAACTTTTTGAAAAAAATTGTCAGGAATATTTTGCCAACATAATCTTAATTTCTACCTTATTTTGATCTTCTTGAATATTGAAAGAAACAATCATACATTTATATAGTTATTTAGAATATATGACATACAAAACTGAATGGAGTTTATTAGATTCCAACTCCAACAACTAAATCTAAACTACCCTCATCCATAATTTCCACTGCTCATTTTTTTATTCCCTTCACCAATATATACAGTTTAGAATCTTTAAAACTTTTTATTTAAATAAATCAATTTAGGTTACTTCTTTGGCTCTCACTTGCAGCATATGAAAAAAAATTAAGAACCGTTGAAACTCTTTATTAATAATAATAATAATCTGATGTACTTACTGCTCTGTAGTAACAATATATAATTATCTTACTCCTAAATTATCTGTTTCCCTCCTCTCTTTCTTCAAACACTTGGGATCTGGAATCTGAGTCAGGCCCATCTTGGGGCAAAAGAGTTTGAGTTGGTCGCTAAAAACAAGTCAGTCAGCTAAATTTAAAAGCACACACCAAATTTTAAACCGTACACTCCAGCAATTATTACTGAAAGACAGTACTGTAACCGATTGCTTTTGTGTGTCCCTGTAAATGAATAAAAATGCTATGAATGCCCTCATCTAATGTGATCATAGTGAAATTCAGTGATTTATATTAGTTTCAATACATTTGAAATAATGTAATGTCATTAAAATACTCTACAAACGATTTTTCCCATATACCATAATATAATGGAATATTTTTGAGTGTCCCTGTAAATGAATTATTTATCGTACATACTTCCTATACAATACCAAATATGCTTTGGTGACCATAAATAACCTTTATCCATTGCATGAAAATCCGAGTATATTTACGTCAGTTAGAGCGTGGACAGACAAACCGAATGCATAAACATTTTTCAACTTTGTTGGAAAGCATTAAAAACAAAATTTCATGGCTTAGTAGCCAACTATGGCAATTTATAGAAGAGTTGGTTCTTACGTATTAACGCCACCGCAGCTTATATATATATATATAATAAATATGAAATCACAAATATATAAACAAATGGTAAAATTCTAATAGATGAACAAAATATGAACATAGGAAACCAGTATGTAAAATTAAAAAAACTATGAACAACCCACAGAATCATCAGAGGTGCTTATTGATAAATTCATAGTGAAGATGCGTTATTTCATATATATATATATATATATACTTATTATTATTATTGATGCGGTGGCGTAAATACGTAAGTACAGAAGACTTGCAAGCAGGGTAGCAAAAAAAAAAAACTGGTTAAAATTTAAAAAAGCCACGCAAGTGGCTTTTATTGGTTTTAACAAGCTTTTTTTGGCCATAATTGGCTTTTATACAGTGCAGTATTTAATTACAATCTACACATTTTTAAGTGCTTTTTATTTAGTTTTAATGACATTTAATTGACTTAGAATTTAATAAACAAGCCAATTTCTCAATAATTAAGACATTAATATTAATCCCACCTTTTTTTTTTCTCCATTTTTACTGCTTTATAAAATTAAAGAGAACAAGAGTTACAGTAGACTCCCTCAAATCTGCACACCATCGCTGATGTAAACAAAGAAACTGTCAATTCACATGAAGGCAAAAAATTACAAAATTCTTTCGTTTTATATCATTCTATATATAATTCTTGATAATATGACTGAAATCATGGTTTTTCATGAAGGAAGTATAAATTTATTTCTGAAAAAAAAAATCAAAATATTGCTGATACTACTGGTAATATCAATATTTTTACAAAATATATTTATGTATTAATCAAGCTTTTTTTATTATTAAGACTGGCTAAACTTGAAATAAAACTTCCTTAATTTATTATTTTTACGTGAATTAATAGGGTACCTTTATGAGGAAAGTTTCATTGAATAACAAGGAAAATGTATCATCTTTATTATGCATATTTAATTATACATGATTAATTATTCACTGGACCTTTACTTTTAATAATTTAATCATTTTTAAAATCATCTAACTTTTTATCATTTTAGTTTATTACTTTACTGTTATTTTCATATTTACTATATATTAAAATAATAATAAAAATAATATACTATATTGCATTTATTAAAATTTTGATTACATTATTACATTCAAATTACTGTTTTAAAAATGTAAACAATGCAATGATCAGAAATCTGCAAAATTCTAAAATCCGCACAACATCTGGTCCCAAGCTGTGCAGATTTGAGAGAGTCTACTGTACTTAGTTAATGATTTATTACTTAACTAATTTTAAGAGCTATTAATATAAAAGTCTTATTTTATTTCTTATAAACATTTAAAAGCACGTGTAATAAAATAAAAACACCATTTCTCACTATTTATTAAAAACACTATTATGAATAGCATATGCATGAATATGCACTCTTTTAAATAGAAACAAGCTTTTCAAAATGTTAACTCAACAAATTTTATTTGAACATTCTTTCTTTCTTTATTTATGTTATTTATATTTTCTTTGTTTATTTGCTTTCTGTATTTTATATACTAAACTCTCCTTAAATATTATATCCTTTCCTTCCTAATTTCTCTTTTAACATTGTTCATTCTAAGACATAATCTTTCTATATGAACATGTTTCAATTTTGATGTGTTACATTTAGTCATTGTTTAATTAGATTTAATTTTTAAAATGTGTGGTACATGCAGAGTTATGTAAAATATAGAATTTCCAAACACCACTTTGGAGTAGGTACAGACCTGAAAACCCTTGAAAATGAGAAATCGTAGCACACAAAATTAAAATTAATCTGGAGGTTGGTTGGTTGGTTTTCGTGTTTCGCATCCATCTTTTGACATTCGTAAAAGGAATAAGGTTTCAGTTTTTTTAACTCAATATACTAAATTTTTTATACACTTTTTAGAGTTTCTTCTCGTTTCGAAGCGTTTTTTTCACATTTGTAAAAGGAGCTAATTTCCAATTTTCTAGCCCAGTGCAGTAAATTTTGACAAAATTCACGATTTTTTTCCCGCGATCATTTCAGTTATTCACAATTTTTCCCCACAATCGTAATTTATATTTTTCTATCACGATTCTTTGTTGAAATCTGCACTTTTTACCACGAACTTTTGACGAAATTCGCATTTTTTACTACGATTTTTTAACGAATTTTGCGTTTTTTACTACGATCCTTTGACGAAATTAGTGTTTTCTTTTCTCGATCTTTCTGTGAAATTTGCGTTTTCTTACTTATCTTTCGATGAAATTTGCATTTTCTTACTGATCTTTTGACGAAATTTGCGTTTTCTTTCTGCGATATTTTGACAAAATTCACATTTTTACCACGATTTTTTGTCGAAATTTATTTTCTTTTGCGACCAATTGACAAAATTTATTTTATTTACATGGTCATTTGTCGAAATTCGTGTAGTTTACCGCAACCGATCGGCAAAATTTTCGATATCTTTTCGCGACCAATTAACAAAATTCATTACTCATTTTCACGACCTTTTGACGAAATTTGCAATATTTTTATCTCGATAGTTTATCGAATTTCGCGATTTTTTGCGCAATCTTTTGACGAAATTCGCAATTTTTTTCTGAACTCTTAACGAAATTAGCGATTTCATTCAGCGACCAATTGAAGATAATCACTATTTGTTTCTGAGATCTTTGTCGAAATACCAGATATTTTTACACGATCATTTGAAGAAATTCTCAATTTTTTTCCGCAATCGATTCACGAACTAATTTGGGGAAATTCCATAAAAGAAAAAAAAAATCGCGGACTTAGAATTTGCAGGGGGAAATACTGCACAGCATTTTTCATTATGCAGGACTTTCTTTTTCTTTGCGCAAATCGTGCAACTTTGCACACTATTTCAAACATTGCCTCTCAAAGAACCACCTCCGCCCTCCAGAAATTCTTGAAATGGCGCTCGTTTCTAAGGAAGGGAATTCCTGTATAAATATTTACTGAAACACGATTCACTTGTGATTAATACACATAAGGATTTCATGTTAAGAAGTTTGTTTTGCAGCCCAGATCTTTTTTTCCCCATGAGCATTTTTTAATGTCCGAATTTTCGTACTAATGACCAATTGATTTAAACTTTCGGAAATGAATATTTTGACCGTAACTAGAAACAAAAAGTTCGTTTATGTTTTTTGCAAAAAATCATAGCTTAAGACCGATTTTCGTTGTATCGTAGAAACTACGATTTTTTCGTAGCAGTTGGCAGGTCTGTAGGTATAGTTTATATTCTTTTCGATATTAATATTTTTTTTTTTTTTTTTCAGACATAGTGCCTTCACAGTTGCCATCTAGCAGTTATAGACTTATTTATATAACAAATGTATTAGAAATTGTTATAATTTTTTTAGTAGCAAATATTTATAAGCGTATTAAAAATAAATTAATCCAAATTTAATATGAATTAGCTGTAAACTAACTTTTTAAGTAAAAGCTGGCCGGCTTTTTTTTTGGCCTGGCTTAAAGCCGGCAACCCTGCTTGCAAGACATCAATAAAGAAACATAAAATACATATTAAAATACAAACAACTATTGGTGATATATTTAACAAATATAAAAACAAATATATTTTTAAAATAAATTTTACTTAATTCATATGTTTAAGTGTGCAATTAATTTAAGCATTCACAATCTACAATGTCAAAATACTATGAATAATAATAAAAAAAAAAAGAGTAAAGAAACAAAGAAAGAAAATATACATGACCTGCAATCTGCAAAACATTTGGAACCCAACTGTGCGGATTAGTGGTCTTCTACATCTACAGTAGTAAAATTTCAGTTTTGATCTGTTCTTTAGTTTGTGATAATTGTATTTTTTGGGTCTACAGGATACAAAATTGCAAAATTAATAATGCAGATAATACAGAACTTTTTAATTTTTTTTTAATCAGATTTGTGAGAACAAAATAACGAAATAGTAAAATTTTCACTTTTATTTTTCATTCATTTCCACACAATTTTTGAAAACACCAAACAATGCTTAAATTGTAAAAAAAAGCACCTTCTATTTTTCAGGTCTGCAGGAAATGAATGTAAAATCAAAATTAAATATCCCCCCCCCCCCCCTCCACCCACAATCTAAAATAGCACTGATTTAATAAAGCTTTCATTCTTTTTTTCATTTCCCTGAAAATATTTGCTCTTGTGAGACCTGAATTAACATTGAGATGGTATCCCCCCCCCCCCCACACACACACAATCAAATTCCTTATGCCAAACTTACATCAAAATTGCATCTCCATCTTTAATGAATTTGCATAAAAAACTTTCCATAGTGCATAAACGAAAACTCTCCTGTATCTGACCCCAGCCGATTCACGGTTAAAATTTAATTTCATTTTTATGTTGTAAGACAATTTCTGCAAATCTATTTCCAAAACATGAAACGCATGCATTCTACATAAAATTACCAATTACAATGACATAACTGTTGTTAGTATTTAAATATCTAAAAACATTTTATTTAGGATAGATGTGCCAGTAATAGACACTCTTAACGAATTTCTTTAATGTTTTTTAATTAATAGTTATAATTATTACATTCCAGTTTTTTCAATATTATATTAATCTATCAACAATATTTAACCATTCTCATAGTCTCATTTCCCAATATGAATCAAAATTTAATTGTAAATAACAAAAATATATCAAAACTCCTAAAATGTCAGTTATGGACACCCTTTATTCTAGTACTAATGGCCGAATTTTCGGACTGATGACCAATTTTTTTTTTAATTTTTGGAAAATTCGGAACAGAATCAGCCCTGCTACTTTCTTATCTTATTTTCGGGAGAATCGCCGATCTGGATGCCATAAATTCTGTACGAATTTCACCCCTTTCCTCCATCGATACACCTTTCAACAATCACATTTGGCAAGGAGTGCCCATTAAGTTTGGCGAGTGAGGACAATAAAGTTAATCGTCACATTTTAACTGTTACTCAACGATTGGCGAGTGCTAATTTTGTGCTATACAGATGGATAGTTTAAAATACTAAATATCAGGCAATTACAGCTATCAAATTATTCAGACAGTGGGGGATTTAAAAAGGTAATAATGATTTTAAAAAAAAAATGGAGTATTACTGTATCATTTTAGTTTCGTCTCACTATTTTTTTACAATTAAACTTTCAGAGGCTACTTGATATATTAGTAATAATTAATATTACAAATATGAAAGAAATGATACTGGGAGTTGAGTTAGATATTTTAAATACTAAATAAAATAATTTCAAAATAAAACTGTAGAACTGATGTTTGAGGTCACTGATCTGCAGATTTACTAGTTTTATGATTACTATAACTTTCATTCATATTACAATGGGTGGAGAATTTCTGAAAATCTTACCAGCCAGCAAAACAAAACATGTTAAAAATTGTTATGACAAACTTTATACAACTTCAAAAATAATTTATTACTGTTACTTCAATCTTCAGTGCAGTTTCATAATTTTTCTTTTCTATAAAATTAAGGAATGTATTACAAGAGAGGAAAGTTCAATACAGAATAAAATTTCATTAGGTACAAAATTTACATTGCAGGAATTTGGAAAGTTGCAAAATATAGCTAACTAGTAAAAAATAAAGTTTTCGGCATTATCTATTATCTCTACAGTTTCCAGATTTTGAAGACCACCTAAAAATTCACTCGCCAGTGGCAAGTAAAATGGTGTATTTCCTCACTCCTGAATACTAAAATAATATATCTTTTTGTCACAGATGAATAAACACAAACATTTAAGAAAGAAAATAAATTTTTAACAACTTTTGCAACTTAATTGCTTTTATTGAATGGGGAGGGATTAAGCCCTATGAACCCCTCTTTGACTGTACTCTGAAACAATATTTTCTGCTTCCTGACTGGTTTGATTGCCAGATTATAAAATATGCAAGGCAGAGATACATAAATATATATATATATATATATATATTGAAATTTTATTAACCACATAAAATAACTTAAAAAGCAGCTATTTATAAAAGTTTTGGTGTTATTACATTTTGGTAAGTGTAATTTAAAAATTAAATTTGATTATTTAGGTTTTCATTCAAGTCAAAATATTTTATGCACTATAAACATTACTGAAATTGCATTTTTAGCAATGTCTACATGGTGTGTTCATTAATGGAAAATGACTACCGTATATACTCAAGTGTATTTATAAGTCGACCCCTCCAATCCTTATGCAAAATTTTGAAAAAAAAATTAATTTCCGTATATAAGTCGAACCACATTTCTGGTAGTATGTTGAAAAGCGATTTGTAATCAAAGAAAAAAAAAAAAAATAATAATAAATTTTCATTAAATTAGTAAATTTTCTTTCACGTTTCTAATCAAACTTTTTTTTAATTCAATGTTTTAAAACTGTATAATATGTAAAACCGAAGAAGCTTAAACTATTTTGAAACCTATTCACATCAATTTAATGATACTTAAAAAGAAAAATTTCAGTACTTGTTAGTTATCCCATCGACCAAATTACTGTCGCCAAATTATAAAATTAAATGCCAATAATAGTTGCCATTAATTGATTGTGAGATTAAATGCCAATAATGGCCAATAAAATCATTAATTCGACATTTTGTATTTTTATTAATGTTTTACTAATTTATTTGTTCTTTCGTTATTTAAAATAAAAAATTGTGTCAATTTGTATAATTTGGCGAAATTGGTCGACGGGATAACTAACAAGTACCAAAATTTCTTTCAAAAATCTATACAAGCCTTAATTTATTCCTGACAAGGTTGGTTGGTTGATTTTGTGACGGCCGATTATCTACACTAGGGATATAGGCCCGAGGGGGAGTGCCCTTCGTGGGGGTCTTTCTAAGGGAACCTAACCCGTATTAACGCATGGAAATCCATGGTTCGAAGAAAACCACGAAAACTCCGAACGATTAGGCCGACGGGCGCGATTGGGATCGAACCCAGCACTTCCCGTCTACCAGTTTTGAGAGCAGAACCTCTCAGCCACCGGTGGGGCTATTCCTGACAAGGGTAAACAACTTCTTAAGACTGCTAAAATATAGTAGTACTTTGTATTGCAGGACTTAAATTCTTCGACTTATACAGGAGTATATATGGTAATTAAACATCCCAGTAATGGACACCCCTCTTAAAACATTAAAAATAAATGAAATTTTATAAATGCCTATTAGTACATAAAATTTAAAGTTTTCTATTACTACCAATTTCTATTACTACGTCATTGTATCCAAACTAAGCGAAATATATGCAAATGGATATTATGACGTAAAGAAATCACTTACATAAATTTTACTTTTGATTTTGGATAGCGTGGTACAAAAGATAAATCAATTTATTCATATAAATACATTACAGTGCATTGTACAGGTTCAGTGAAAGTGGTATTTTTAACAGTATATTGGAAAATTAAAAGTTTTGGTTAGATGTGTAAATATATTTAGCCAAATCGAAAATAATTAAAATTGAATTTTAAAACATTGTTTAAGGCTACATCAAGGCGTCACTTAAATTTTGATATCATATCTTTTAAAACTCATAGTTTGAATTTATGAAAAATGTGAATGATAACGCATCAATGAATAAATTTTTATACATCCTTTTAAATTTAATATAATTCTTACGCATGCAATTATACATAAAACAAAAATAAAATGATAAAATAAATAATATAGCGTCACTTAAAATTTGATATCATTATTTTTAAGTTCCATATTTAAAATTCTTATAGCAATAAGATAAAGCGCTGCGTCACAAACTTTTAACCCGTTAAGGGTTTTTTTAATTGATAAAATATACAAGGTAAAATTGTAAAAAAATAATAAAAGTTAAATTTTTATTGGTTACTTTTTTATAAACCAAAAACATTGAAGGGTGCCCAGCCCATTACTGACACATCTACCCTATATGTTATTATTGTTTTATATATACAATTTACTTATGTTTGCATAAAAGTAAACAAATGGCTTGTTTATGTTAAATAAATTCTATAAATATTGAAGTAATTGCTTGTTGAGTCTGTGAATAGGCATGAAAAAGGCCCCAATACTTGTTTATGTGGGATATAAAGCATTTCATTTATGAATGATATGCTAATTTGCAGTTTTTATAATTTCTGTAATTACTAGTTATAATTTTATTAATTAAAGTATTAAAAAATATATGTTACAATTAGAGGTTTAATTGGTTTGGAAATATAAAATTCTGCGTAGCTATTCAGCATTGTAACCCAACAAAAAAAAAATCAAATTTAAATTAAAAAAAAAATTGACAACAAATGAATTTTGAATTTCTAAAAATATTCATTTTTTTTTTTAAACACCGTAAATTATATGCGCTCTTTAACAAAAATTATAATTACATAAGATGTGTGTGTGGGTGAGGCAAAAGAGTTATTGGCAACTAAAAATTATTCCTAGCAGCAGATTTTCTTTTATTTGTAGATTTATGAATCCAAATCATATTTCATGTGCATCGAGCGAACGTTAAACGGTGCTAATGAAAATCCAACAGTCTAAAAAGCTAGTTTAATTTATTGCCCACACTATGAAATTAAATACAAAACACACCATGATTTTTTTAAATATGTTAAATTACAATTTTAAACAGATTTATATTAAAATATGATTTTCATGATTTTTTTTTTCTGTCTTAATGAATGAATGGCTGCCAAAAATAGCAAGTTTCGAAAGCAATTAAACCTGCAATTAGATCGTATTACGGAATACTTGTAATCTGAGAAAGTATAAAAACTGAAAACAAATAATTTCTTTAGTTAATAACACAAACAACAAACAATACATGTCATAGCAGCCCTAATTGCATTTGTACTTTGTAATAAAGTTATTGCAATTTTATTAATCTAAACTTAACAGATTTCTAACCAAATAGAAAATGAGAATACTCCAGCTATCAGTCTAATCGACTTCAGTTTGTATAATACATATCAACTGAATTCAGTTTAGATCAGTTGATATCGGAATCACGTTTGGAAACTACAATTTCATTTTAAAACAATAGTTATAAAGAAATAAAGACTTACCGTACCGTTTCCTTTAATGTTTCCACTTCAATGTCGTTAAACGCGATGTCTTGAAACGCCATCGAAGTTTTTTCAAACTTTCTACTTGCGCGCGCCATAAAATGGCGTCTGTTTACTTTCTCTCGCTAGCAATGAATTTTTCACTGCGCAAGCGTAAACTTTTTATCCTTTTTGGGGGAGAGAGCGGCAAATAAATTGAACTCCTGTACGTTCTTTGAGAGCCGTGCTGTGCCGGCCAAACTCGGTTTTTGAGCTGGCAATTATTAGACAGTGGATATTTATACAGTGGTGTAGTCGTAAAAAAAAACAGAGGGTATACGTTCTAAGCAGAGGGTATACCCTCGTATATATATACTATATATAGCATATATAGCTTTCTTGAGAAACAGAGGGTATACGGTGTTCCTTAAAAAAATCCAGAGGGTATACGACGTATACCTCCGTATACCCTCCACTACACCCCTGTATTTATAGAGTTGAATTCAGGGGGTGGCCCGGGACACACACTCCCCCCCCCCCCCCGAAGCAATGAGATTTTTCTCCCGCGGAAGATTTGAGATTTTGTATTTTCAATGGTCAAAAAGTGCAATTTCCCCCGGAACTCTATAATGTCCCTCCCCCCGGAGACACAGGAATCCCTTCCGGAGAAAAGTGTCTGAATTCAACACTATTAATTGTCCGTATGCTGTATTTTTTTTATGCAACAACATTTGGTCTACCGTAAAAAAAGTAGCAATTTACGTACTTTTTGGGGGCAAGTAAATTAAATGGCCTACCGAGGGCGACAAGATATCAAAAAATATCCCATTCCCCGAAGTAATATTCGAAATATAGTTTACTCTTTTAAATGAAATAAAAGCACCTCCCACCCCCCCCCCCCCCACACACACATCCGTTTCAGATAATGTTTTAAAATATGAAAAGAAAAAGAAAAACAGAAACTAATAATGAGTTGTTAAGGTGAGGTTAAGAAAGGAGGGGGGGGGGGGGGGCTCTCCTAATGAAAAACCTTAATTTATTTTGTTCTTCGTGGTTAATCACTTGAGAAGAATATATTTGTCTCTTTTTTTTCAAAATCTATAGAGAAAAGGAATTTTTCTGTTAATTAAATGTAAAAATCCAGCAAGATGAAAAGGCTTTCCCCTTACCAGCGCCCATGGAATGCAATACTCGTCATAATGTTCTCGTAATGTTTTCTGGGGGGTCTGTAAGCAGAGTCACAGCCCCCCCCCCCATTTCCACACACATATTCTTCAGCACGGAGAGATGTCAGAAATCCCCACCCGGAAGTTTTAAAAATTTTTATTAATTAATTTCAGAAAGTGCAATTTCCACCCGGAGCTGCAGAAAGTCCTCTTCCCGGACAAAAATATCTAAATTTAACACTGAACATAGCGTTAACTAAAATATGTTTTTATTGTGTTCTGTTATAAGTATGTGTTTCGTTTGCCATTCAATCTTTATCAAAGTTCCTGCTGATATTCGGCAAACGCATTTTTTCACACATTCTCAAACACCTGGGATCGCATTAAACAGATTGGAAACACTTCTTGACATCTCAGGCGTACGTGAATGCGTTGTATTGTGTGTAAAATATGTTTTGGAGATTTGCAGTGAGTACTTGAAGAAAAGCTTCTGCCTTTTTTTCAGATAAATTTGTTTTTAAATTCGGATGCCTTTCAAGCATTTGAGAATTTTACGAATAAAAGTACTTTGCCCCTGAAAGGGTTGACTTAATCACAGAAATTATCCGGTGAAATAAGACCAGTTTTAATATTCGAAAAATGTGGGAAAAAAAAGCCTTTACATTAATCACCTGACGAAGAAGCAAATACTAAATTGTTTTCGAAACTATAGTTTTTGTTGTTTTTTTTTTACTCATTTTATGAATAAAAATATCTACATATCATACAGGGAGTCCGAATGGAATGTCCCTGATATTGAGACATTGCTACAGTTAACAAAAAAAGGTAGAAAACATAAGAAAAATGAAAAAATAGGTAAAACATAACAAAGTTTTTAATAAACAAGTCGGAAATTGTACGTCAAACGTGGCAAATGAGGTGCGTTCGTACTATAACTAGTTTTATAAATATTCAGATCTTAGTGCAATAGATGTTGCACTCTCATGCAAAAATGAATGAATGCAAAATTTATTAAGATTCTACATATATTAAAATCAGTAATACGGAAGTAATAGGACTCTTTCTTAAATAGGACGTAATCACCATGGCAACCTAGAATCATTACCTATCATGGGATATCATTGAATTATTTACGTATGATAGGATTTAATAAGAAAATTTAAAGAAATTTTTTATTAATAACTGTTTAGGTTTTGACTTGATTTTCACAAAATTTGAAAAGACTCGATAAAATTCTGCAACGATTATGTATATTAAACTTCAAATCATTAGATTGGGTAGACGACGACTATAGGAACACACCAGTGCGCTTCCACGTGTTCTACGTTAGTGCGCACCACACATGGACTTTTGGCCTGTTTCTTTCCACTTCCTGCACTGCATGGGGATTTTCTGACCCCCAAATTCTGATATTGCGCTTTTTAAGATTTTTAGAGACATAAAATGTTGCTTCATCAGAAAAAAATTACCCACTTGAGGAAATCATGTTCATTTTCTATGCTAGATAGCGTCTCCTTAGCAAAGGCCATCATTTTAGACCGGGAAGCGTCAGCTCAGATAATCACCTCATCGAGCTCACAGCTGAAATTGCAGAATTAGTTAAAAGTCGATTTGCATATTAAAACGCAATTGCTCTGCCAAGTGATATCTTGGTGGAAAACACTTGCAAACCCGATTTTAGCGGATGACTCGTAGGTCTACCCATTGTGCTTTCCTGCTCCCAGTCCTCCATGTTTTCATACCTTTGGGTGCAGGAAAACACAATAGTAAACCTACGAGTCAACCGTTAAAACCGGGTTTTCAGATGTTTTTCACCAAGGTATCACTTGGCAGACCGATTGCGTTTTAATAGGCGAATCGAGTTTTAACTAATTCTGGAATTTCAGTCGTGAACTCGATGTCTGTGCTGACGCCTCCCGGTCTATTTGGTTGTAATTTTTACACAAGCTGTATTTTGTGCGCATACAGCCTCAGTTCTCGATGGAGAACATTGTGAACTGTTGGTCGTGGAATACCTAAGACCGATGCAGCTGTTCTATCTATTTTCTAGGACTTCGAACGAAAGCTTGCCTCTATCAATTTCCAGTTGACCACCGCAGAATTCGCGGACCGCGGGGGAAGACATCGCGGACCGAAGGACGTCCAACGTCTCTGCTTGCGTCCCTTTAGTCGAGACTCTTTAGCGGAAGCCAGGTTGAAAAAAAAAAAAAATCGGAAAATTGAAACCGGACAAATTTAAAATGGAAATTGATTAAATTATGACATCGAATAAATGAAAGGATAATCTCGGGGCTCTAAAACTATTACATGACCGCTGCTGCTTCGAGCTTATTATTCGTATCGGCGGCCCCGACCGCCGCGTGTCAGTCCGACGTCCCTTTAGCCGAGACTCAAAGTGATATAAGTAAGCGTACAAACTGAATACTGGAATCGGGCATAAATTAACACAGTTGCGCCATCTTGTGGACGGGGTGATAATCCACATACGCGGGCTTTTAGTGTGACGTCATATATGACAGGATATCTACCATCTGCGCATATTTTCTAAATCTTTAGTCACTCATGGAAATGAATTTTGTTTACCATATTTATTGCAAAATAATGGCGTAGCGAGAGGGGCGGCCTGATGCACTTGACACCACGAAGTTTTCTTCGCCTTGTCAGACACATTTCAGCTGTTAATCAAGGTGAAAAAAACTTTACAATTTTAGTGGTGTGAAGTAAGAAAACAGTTAGGCATCTTCCTGTAATTCACCCCGTCCGCTATGTGGCGTGCGACCTTGATTGATCTGACCTCGCCTTTAATCTTGCGGTTACCTCTCCCATTTAAGGTAGGACGCTTACTTATATCGCTTTGCCGAGACTCCTTAGCGGAAGCCAAGTTGGAAAAAAAAATCGGAAAATTGAAAGGCGTCAACTTCTATGGGACCGTGGGGCATGAGGTCACCCATAATTTGATCTCTTCACCCACCCAATTCTAATTCGTTTATTTCCTTATTTATTTATTTAATGGGGCAGTTTACCTTAAAATTGGTCAAAAAATCAATTTCTCAATTTAAATATTAAATGAAAGCCTGTTTAATTGTGAATATTTTGACACCTCATTTTTACCCATACGGTAATTATATCGCTCGCTATTGTAAATTTTGTTAATATACTCAGCGCAATTACCCTCACAAATTAAAAATTTAAATGGCTTTTTCTCCATGATCATATTTTCTTCAGTTTCCTGTTCTGTTTTTAAGATGCTTGGGCTTTTTAAAACTTTCCAACAAAGTTGTATGTGTTTATGACTTCGGTTTTTCTGGCCGTCTGTCCGTGCTCTAACTCTCGTAAATGTAATCTGATTGTTCTAAAACTTTTGGATGTTATTGACGTTTACCATAGCACGAACCCTATTTCAAATGAAGTTTGTAGCATGTTTAGTTCATTTACAGGGACAGTCAAAAGTATTCCGTTACATTACGGCCATTACATTTATGAGGTGCTCTAAAATATGCATTCTGTAGAATATGCGGTGAAAAGAATAATTATTATTCATTTACAGAGCCACGTAAAAGAGTTCCGTTACATAACGTTATAGGGGGGGGGGGGGGATTGTTTGCGGAGTATTTCAGTTATGTTAAACTATTTCATATATAATGAAATTGATATACGTTACTAAGGTTTACTATTAGTTATTTCATGCATAATATGAAGTGCATAGCATTTACAGGGACACACAAAAGATTTCAGATACTATATTATATCCGAATTACTGTATATTAGCAATGATTGCTGGAAATGCATTTTTAATTATGACATGCGCTTTTAAGTTTCACTATATTTATGCATACTATATAGTGTGTATAAATGCTACAGTTCATATACAGGGCTACAGAAAAGAATTCGTAAGGGTTACTGAGTATGAGTTTAAATTGCTTAAAGGTGGCTTTTAAATGAGTTATGCATTTGTACGCTGAGCTGTATTTAGTTTACTAAGAAATGTTTGTTGAATATAGATAAAATGATATACAGGGCCATGTAAAGAATTGGATACATGGCCGTCTATAAATGATAATTTCTAGAAATGTGAGATGCGATTTCGAGAAAATGCTCTCTAAAATTTGGAACAAATTTGCGTCAAAGTATCTTATTTCGGTATCTAAAGTGACCAGAGGAGAAAAATTTTCCACTTGATCCACTTCTGCACTGGCAGCTTGACATACGAGATTAGTTAGACTAACTACTACATTAGTTACATCATTTGGATAGTTTCTAAATTATTAAAATACATTTTGCAGCAAATAGATGTCATAGTGAAAAATGTCAAGTGAATAGTTATTGTTAAGGTTCTATTACGATTCCTTCGTGTGAATAAAGTTCACTTTTTACCCGATTGCCAAGAAGGGTTATGTGTTTCATGTATATCTGGGTATGGGGATTTGTTTATACCCTCGAAACATCCCAACGGTGGGATGGATTTTAATGAATGAGTTCTCTATCGATTCGTCTTAACCTTCAGATGGTTATAGGCTAGGTTTTGTTTTTATAAATTCAAAATGGCGGCCGTAAAATACAAAATGGCGGTAGAGACGAAAAAAATTTTTTACGCACCATATTGAGTGGCATATCATTGGATAGGTCTTTCAAAATGAAGACGATGTTTTATTGACTATTTTACAGTCAAAAGCTCTATTTAAATATTACACAGCGTGGAAGTTATGTAGGTAGGATCTCTAGCTTTACTGCAACTCTAACCTCATCAAAACAGTGTTTATAGATAGGAACTAACAAATAAACACAACTTAAAAGCCATCAATACAAGTAAATAAAAAAATAGGTAAGTAATATAAAAAATAGTTTCACATTGATGAGAAATAATTTTTTAGTTCGCTTTTTATGCAGTCGGGTTTTTTGATTTTCCAAATTTAATTAAATGATAAGAAACATGTTTACAGAGTGAAGGGGAAGGCAGAGGGTGGACCGTGATTTTATAGATCAGTGTTGAATTCAGGGGGTGGCCCGGGGGGACATTCTCCACCCCCAGTAGCAATGAGATGCCCCCCTGGAAGATTTCAGATTTTGTGTTTTCAATAGTCAAAAAGTGCAATTCCCCCCCCTCTCCGGAGCTACAAAAATCCCTCCCGGAGAAAAGTGTCTGAATTCAACACTGTTATAGATGCTTTCGTGGGGCGTGGCCTATAAAAGGTTGAGAACCACTGATTTAGACGTTTAAACCTTTGAAAAGTAAAATTTTGCTACAACTCGAAAAAATAATGATTAGAATGATTTATAATAACAATAAACTCTCACACCAACTTTTTTGACAAGTTCAACTCTGTTTGTGTGAAAACTGACGTTGATGATATTTGATATATTTTTTAATATAATTTTTATAATAATTTTCATACATAAAATAGTGTTTTTGAGTTAACCCCCCCCCCCCAAAAAAAAACAAAAACAAAACAAAAAAAAAAAAAAAACAACAACCCTAGAATATGTTTGGGTTTATTCAATGTATCTCACTGAAATCAAAATTTCTAAAACAGATTATTTTTTCAAGAAGATAGAAATGAAAGTTTGTCACATAAATTCAACAATAGCATTCACAGATTTTGACACCTTTCAACTTCATGAAAATGTAGCAACATTTTTAGGTAGATTTCGTAAGAAATACTACCTGTTACATTCTCCCCTATGTTGGAATTTCTGAAAACGTTTTGCAGATCTACGCTGATCATGACTCCTAGAACCCAAAGCAAAACCAATCATCAGTTCAAATCTTTATCTATCTATCTATCTATCTATCTATCTATCTATCTATATATATATATATATATACAGTGTAACCTCTGAATAACAAATACCCGTGGGACCGGGCAACAGTGGCCGCTCTTTTTGGTAGGTGTTATTCAGAGGTTTCATTTAAAAAAAAAATCAAAATTACATAAATTTAAATAGAAATACACACAGTCATTTTAATTAATCATCAGTGTTTTAATATAATAAGAAAATCAGTGATTTGCAATTGCTTTGTTTTTTTGCTGCAAATGTCTTTCTCCAAAGAAGAAAAAATATGACTGGATTTGCTATACAACTCATCATCTTTATGATTTAATGAGAAATTTTAGATTTCACGAAGGTTCTTCTAATCTTCGGTATATGTGTTAATACTGGAAATTTTGGGTGATTCTATTATCTATTTCCTCTACCTCTTTTCCATCTTCCACTATTTGCTGTATGGAATCAAATGTGGCAGTAACTGCCAAATTTCTTACCAAACAAACTGGCAAACCATACAAACAAACTGGCCTTTATGTTAGTTATGCCTGCCGTTCTAAGAATATTATATAAAATCTCTCCATTATTATTGATGTCTTCATTTTCTGTTTGTTCACATATCAAGTAAATTTTGTTTGATCTGCTTCACATTTCGGTTTGCAAATAAATATGAAATTGAACCAGGAGCTGTAAATTTTTTTTCTCGTGACTTTTGAGTGGCCGTTGTTCCGAATTCCTTATTCAGAGGTTCGTACTAATGTTAATGCTATGGAACGTGTTTGGTTCCATCAACATGTGACCGGTGTTCGGAGGTTTCCGTTGTTTAGAGGTGGCCGTTCAAGTAGGTTTCACTGTATATAATTGTTTCGGTTACAAAATATTTCAAATATTTATGATATCCTACATATTCATCGTTATTTATTTATTCTTTTTATGCATTCACCTTCCTGTTAACATTTACCTTTCGCATATTTTCAATGTTATGATTTTTTAATACTTCATTTATAATTGATTGGATATAGTTTTTAAAAAAATCATTAGTGATTAGTTAATTTAATAATTGTTGATACAAATTTAATATATATAATGTCTGTATCATGTCTTGATACTCAGTTTATAAATTTTATTTAAAAATTATGATGATTTGTAATATTCTATAATGTTATATATATATATATATATATATGGGCTGTTTAATAGCCTCTGCTTATTAACCAGGAGAAGACCCTTTAATTGCCTTCGAGGAGGACTTAAAGGAATCGACTGGGAGCGGAGACTTAATGTCCAATCCGCACCTTCCACCGGTACAGCCTGTTAGTACCCTTGCCTAGTGCATGGGGAACGAACGCGGATGGGCTTCCTCCAACCCGCTTGGCCAGCGTGGAGGAATTTGGCCACCTACCCCCCTTATTTTACCATGAATTCACAAAATAAATCACGGCCCTTAATTCCCGGCGGTCTGAATGTTCCTGGTTACGGCAGCGATCAGAAAGACATGAAGACAGAGGGTGCTAAGAATAACCGGGCTCGGCTAGGCTGCCATAAGTTGATGACCTTGGCTACGTATAATGGACGATCCCTATCTTCGGAAAATCGTTTACAGGAACTTGAAGAAGAATTAGAAAGAATCAACTGGGACATCCTAGGATTATGTGAAGTAAGAAGAAAAGGAGAAGAGAAGATAGATCTTGCCAGCGGACATGTATTATACTACAGAGGCACAGAAGATGGAAGAACAAGCGGTGTAGGATTTCTGATTCATAAAAGGTGGAAGAATCACATCGTAGAATATGATAGTGCATCAGATAGAGTTGCAAGGTTAGTAATACAAGTGTCCAGAAGATACAAGCTGCAAATTACCCAAGTTTATGCACCAACAGTAAGCTATACTGATGAAGAAGTTGAGGATTTCTATGAAGAAGTAGCTTCAATGCATCAAAAGGGAAAATGCTACATAAAATTAATAATGGGAGACTGGAATGCTAGAATTGGGGAAAAAGAGAAAGGTGAGTTATCAGTAGGAAATCATGGATATGGGGTGCGTAATGAAAGAGGAAACAGATTGATTGAGTTTGCAGAATGTGAACAGTTGTATATCATGAATTCATTTTTCAAGAAAAAGCCACAAAGAAAATGGACATGGCGTTGTGCAAATGGCTCAACAAGTGAAATCGACTACATCTTAACAAACAAAAAGCATCTTATTCAGGATTGCAGCGTTCTCAATAACTTCAATACAGGAAGTGATTACAGGTTGGTTAGATGCAAACTGCTGTTAAATACTAAAGTGGAAAGAATGAAGCTTTTGCAACACTCAAAGAAATCAATCGATTTAATAAATCTCCAGAAACATAAAGAAGAATTCCATTTGGAACTTAAAAACCATTTCCAAGTACTTCAATCAGCTTTAGAAGAAGAGCAAGATGTTACAGTAGTGAACAAGAAACTAACCAGTACTCTACAAGATATTGCAAAGAAGATAGCCGGCGATGCACAAGTAAAGCAGACAAAGAAAATAACAGAAGAAACAAGAAGATTGATGAAGAAACGCGTAGAATTTAAAATGAAGAAAAACGATCCTAAATCAAGAGTTGAATATGCTGAATTATGTAAAACGGTAAGAAAATGTGTTACAGAAGATATCAGAAAATTTAACTCTGATCTTGTCAAGAAAATTCTAGAAGATAACAAAAATTTAAAATCAGCTAGGCGAAAACTTTGTGTTGGAAGAAAAGGTATTTTTGCACTAAAGAGGGCAGATGGAACAATCACCAAAATCAATAAATAAATAGTACACATTGTCGAAAAATTCTATAACGATTTATATAAATGTGAAGATCAGAGGGAAATCAACTTATATGATCCACGAGAAAACTTAACAGAAACCGATGCCATAATCCCAGTGACGACAGACGAAGTTTTACAAGTCATTAAATTTATGAAAAAAGGTAAATGCCCCGGAGCAGATGGAATTATAATCGACCTTATCAAAGAAGCAGGAGAAGAATTTGCAAAAATGCTATCCTTACTGTTTTCCAAATGTCTCCAGAAGTCAGATGTACCAGAAGATTGGAATAATGCTGTGATGGTGCTACTTTACAAGAAAGGAGAGAAGGAAAACATTAAAAACTACCGTCCAATCAGCTTACTGTCAGTGATTTATAAAATTTTCACCAAAGTTTTAACGACAAGACTTGAATCAGCTCTGGACTCAGCTCAACCTAGAGAACAAGCAGGATTCCGAAGTGGATTCAGCACAATGGATCATATCCAAACGGTAAGGGAACTCATAGAAAAACATAAGGAATATAATTTACCTCTTTGCCTTGCCTTTATTGATTATGAAAAAGCATTTGATTCGGTCTACACATCAGCAGTAGTAGAATCTCTGGAGGACATTGGTATAGACAAACCTTACATCAATATTATAAAGAAGATTTACAAGAAAGCAACAGCAACCATCCGCTTGGACAAAGGAAAAGCAAAGATCAAGCTTGGAAGAGGGGTAAGACAAGGAGACACCCTTTCGCCTAAGCTTTTTACTGCTGTCTTAGAAAATATTTTCAAGAAGCTGGATTGGGAAAACAAAGGGATTAGAATAAATGGGGAATATTTAAGTCATCTCCGATTCGCTGACGACATTTTAATTTTCAGTAACAGTCCTGAAGAATTGGAAAATATGCTAAAAGATTTGGCAGAAGCTAGCATTAATGTGGGATTAAAAATAAACTTGGAAAAGACTAAGGTGATGTTCAATTCATTTGCATCAAAAAAGAAAATCGTCTACAACAACACTGAAATTAAAGAAGTGCAAAGTTATGTGTACCTTGGGCAAGAAATATCATCTGATAATAGTATCATGAATGAAATCAATAGAAGAATAAGAAATGGATGGAGTGCTTTTGGGAAGAACAATATTATTCTGAAGAGTAGCATGCCCCTGTGTTTGAAAAGAAAGGTATTTAACCAATGTGTTTTGCCTGTCCTAACTTATGGAGCAGAAACATGGACGCTAACAAAACGGATGGTACAAAGATTACAAACAACACAGAGAAGTATGGAAAGATGTATGCTATGTATAACTAGAAGAGACAGAAAAAGAATAACCTGGATAAGAAGTCAGACGAAAGTTTTTGACATCATTGAAAGAATTAAACGGCTAAAATGGAAATGGGCTGGGCACATCGCAAGAAGACAAGACAATAGATGGAGCACAAACACCCTACAGTGGTATCCCAGAGATGTAAAACGGCCAAGAAGACGACCTCAAGTAAGATGGAGTGATGAAATCAGAAAAGCAGCCGGTGTAAATTGGATGACTAAAGCACTAGACAGGAAACATTGGAAAAATCTGGGGGAGACCTACATCCAGCAGTGGATTGAAAGCGGTTGATGATGATGATGATATATATATATATATATAACTTTTTTATGGATACGATAACTTCCATAATTCTGCACAAATCTCATCCAAACTGATACATAAAATCAAGGGGCAGAAAATCTCGATCAAGTTCATTAATGGGCAAAATCCGACCAAGGGGGTGGAAATAAGGAGGGTCTTTGTGAAAACAGAAAAAAAACATAACTTCTTATTTATAATACATATCAAATCAGTTTAAAGTTGTTATGACTTCTAAGAAAAGGGCCAAATATTTATGGATAACAGATTTTTGATATCATTAAAAATGGGCTCAAAGAAGAAAAAAATAGAGATTTAAGAAGAAAGAAAATTCATAACTTCGTCAATTAAGAAGATATGAAATCCATTTAAATTTATTATAAATCTTCTTAATCTTATCTACAACTTTTATATTAACAAGTTTTTGATAGGACCAACTCATACAGAAAAAAAAGGGGATGGATGAAGAAGAAAAAAACTCACAACTTCGTCAATTCACAAGATATCAAATCTGCTTAAATTTATTATAAATCTTCTTAATATTATCTACAACCTTTATATTGACAACTTACAGAAAAAAGGGGGTTGAAGAAAAAAATTACCGTAATAACATGGTTCTGATAAAACCAGCTCTTACAGAAAAATAAAATTAAAAATTCGTCAAAAGCGGCCAGATAAAATTGTTAAACGGAGTTTATCGCTAATCTTGATTTAGTTTATATTGTTGAAATTAGTACTCAACTTCGAAATCTACCTGTGTCTGTAGGCTAAGCCTGCAGGGATTTTTTAAACTATATTCTTTTTCTGGCTGATTTGATCCAAGGAATTCAAATAAAGTGTCAAAAGTGGTTGTTAACATTTGAAAAATTGAAGTTGGTAAAATTTTTATTTTGTAGACGACCGCTATTTTAAACACTGTGTTCATATGTCAAAAGAAAACAATATTCCGAGTCTAGTCACACTTTTGATGTTATTTTATCATAAAGGTTTGCTAATAAATGCAGGTGAATCGATTTTGAATACTATTTGTACAGTCGTGGGAAAAAAAAAAAAGAAAACACCCCTGCTAACTCCTCAACAAATTATCGTAGACGAAAGTTACTGGCACCGAACGACTGGAAATAAAGCCTACTTTTAAATTATGTATATAAAATTTGCTTAGGGGGCCATCTACATGTTGAAACGAACCCAAACTTCATTTTTTTTTCAATAGCAATACCCAATTTTAACGATATATTTCAAATCTTCGGTTCAAACTATTCCTAGACACCAAACTTCAAGTCATTTGAATGATAAGTTTTTGAATTAAAAACATTCAAAATTTAGTGCTTCTAATGTTAAATTACATTTTCATATATTTATTAATATCTCCTGAAATCCTGCTCCAAATGAGCTAATTTTTTGTGTAGCAATAATACTAATATACCCAAACATAAATACGTTGAATTTGCAATTTTTATAATTTTATGATATGAATTGTGAAATTAATATTCGAAAAAATTATGAATTGCAACCTACAATTTTTTTTGATGGATTTAGACTTATTACGTCCTGCTTTATGGAAATCCAAAATTTCACATTTTTCTTCCAAGTAGTTTTCAAATTCTGCTTAAAAAATGGCAAAATGATGGTTTAAGGGGCCGTCTGTGATAGAAGTGACTAGATATTTTGAAATTTCTTCTGCTGTCCTGTAATCTAGCAGGCTTCATTGACTACCTGTGAGTGGCGCTTAAGAGGCTACTTCAGTCACGCGAAAAGACCCGTTCACTAATGCTAATCCTATGGAAGAAATTTATAAGATATCTCGTTCGCATTTCAATGTTTTTAAATGATTTCTTTTGCATTGGATAGTGGAAATCGATCAGCATGCAGGCCGTTTTTTACTTTTTCCATTTTCATTGCAGATATTTTTTATGAGGATGTTTTCACTTTCGAAACCGGTTCCGAAAATGAAAGTGCCCCCAT
Source organism: Maratus speciosus (assembly GCA_963932465.1). Lineage (NCBI taxonomy): Eukaryota > Metazoa > Arthropoda > Arachnida > Araneae > Salticidae > Maratus > Maratus speciosus. The sequence goes on along the minus strand of OZ010798.1, from coordinate 230,038,094 downwards.
AAAAAATATCTGTAAACAAAATCGAAAAAGTAAAAAACAACCTTTCTACAGATCGATCTCAGCTGTCTAATGCAAAAAAAATCATTTAAGAATATTCAAATGCAACCGAGATATTTTTATAAATTTCTTCCATAGAATTAGCATTAGCGAACGAGTCTTTTCACTTGACTGAAGTAGCCTCTTAAGGTGCCTTGATCAAGAAGGGGGCTCTCTCGGTTAAGAATCGAGTACCGAACTTCAAATTGGATACAGCCCTTAAAATACATTCGTTTTAAAATAATTAATTTCTCGGAAACTTATGGTACGAATTGCATAAAAATTTGTTTTTAGGCTAATTGAAGGGTGCAGAGTTTATTTATGTTGTCAGAATTGTGTATTGCTATTGAAAAAACAAAGTTATGGTTAGTTTTATTATGTAGATGGCTCCCTAAGCAAATTTTATATACATCATTTAAAAGTAGACTTTATTTCCAATCGTTCGGTACCAGTAACGTTCATCTACCATAACTTGTTAAGGAGTTAGTAGGGATGTTTACTTTTTTTTTCCACGACTGTACATTCTACAAATTACAATTACAAACTTATTAATGAAAAATTTACACGGTATAATTTAAGAAATAAATTTGTACTATATAACAACAATAATTCAGTAAGGCGTTCAGACTGATTTAGATATGTGAGAATCCAGTAAATCGGCCATAGGCCGATATCAAGATAAGATTAGAACAAGAACCTGTTAGGGTATTTACGTAATGTGGGACGTAAGTACCGCCCTCTGAATGCTTAATACCTGTGCCCTGACAGAAAAAGGAAACACCTGCATGGGGCCATACAGTGAAAAACAGACAAAATATCCTCCACGTGACACATAAATAACCATATCTATTACGCCGTTAAGAAGGAAATTTGTAGTTAATAATATTACCAACTTTAACAGCTTATTATTTGACATTGGCTTAATATTTTATAGCTCTGTTCTTTTTTTTTTTTACCTTGGAAAGTTATACATTTCGCCTGTTTAAAGAAATCACTGTAAGCACTAAAAATTATCTAAAAACATTTTTAGCCCTCGGTATGCTATTTCTTTCTCCCAGCTATTGAAAAGTCGTCTCTAAAAATAACGTTTCATTTTATAAGCCAGCCGTGAAACAAAGCAGATGTATCACTGTACTGTTAAATACTCTGCTGCAATTTTTAAAACTTATAAGCATCGCATATCTTCAATTTTTATACCGTCGTATTGGGGAAAAAAAGTACTTTTAAATGCAATTTGTTTGAAAATTGCACCTCCATTTATTTTTGAAATATTAATCCTTTTGTTTAATTTTGACAACTCGCCGTCGTATTGGGGGAAAAAAGTACTTTTAAATGCAATTTGTTTGAAAACTGCATCTCCATTTATTTTTGAAATATTAATTATTTTGTAGTTTTTAGCGCCATTTGTTTAATTTTGGCAACTCAAATACTCCATTTCTGTAGACAGTAAAGGAAAAATGGGTAGCGGTCGTTGCAGCAACTGGGAACCTGAAAATTTCAGCATGCGCATCAGCTCTGGATTTTTGCCTGAGTGAAGAACCAGATCGAAAATAAACACAGTTTTAAAAAAGATATACCTATGTTTTAATTATTGATTTAAGTTAGGTATTTTTTTTATTAGTAATAATAATAACGACTAAACAAAGTCATTTGATAAATTTAAGAGTATTCTTATAATTAATATATAAGCAAAAAATCTTATCAGGATTGTTTTCATGGTTGTTTACATCAGTTGGCAGAAAATCTCTCTTTCTGAAGCCTAAAAAAAGTGACAAGGCTCATATTCTCGAAAAATACCGAATTTTGCTTCGTGTTTTCACTTAATTCAAATGTAAAATAATCATATATCTTTTTGCTGTTGTTTTTAAGAAAAAAATAACGGCACAGATGTCATATACGCACCTCATTGGCGAGATTTTTTTCTGACGCCAATGTCATATACGCACCGGGGTACTTAACTGGCGCCAAAGTGCCGTTATTTTGCTTGATATGGTAACCGGTTGTTGTTTATTTATTGATAAATTGTTTATTTACTTTTATTTTCTTTTTTAAATTATGTGAATTGTTTTGTTCTATAGTTATTAATTAAACATTTTTTTATTTATTGTTATTCCCTTCTTAAAAATATATATGTAACTGGTATTCGAAAACGAGGTTTTCGCCAAATTGGATTTAGAAAAAAATCGCGCCATCGTAGTGCATATATGGCATCTGTGCCACAATAATATCTACAAATGAGTCTTACTTTTTATTGTTTTTATTTAACAAAAATATAAAATTAAATAAGTTATCAGAACTTTAACATAATGGTAAAAGAAGTTATTTTAAGCACTTCATTTTTGTAGTTTATATTTTTGTAATTTTTAATATTTCTTGAATTTTCTTTTTTAAAACGCTGATAAAATCACTTTAGTTTTGAAAGTAACCGCCACACTGGTTTGTTTATCTCGTAGTTTCAGATTGGCAATCATTTACAAAAATGGCATTTTGGCGCGTTTTGAAAAAAATTGCCAATTCAATCTGCAGACCTATAACGATTTGGCGAGACGATAAATAGATTTTTGTTATTACCAGTTTGTTGTTACCAGATCGTAGCTTTGACGAGGTTTGTCCATTTTAGAGATTGCTTCATAGCGAGTTTCGTGTGTCCTGTGATATTTTTTTCGGTTTCGTGGGCGCGGAGCGCTCATATACGCGTTACTGACCGCGGCATTGACGAGTTTCGAGCATTTTAGAGATTGCTGTACAGCGAGTTCTGTGTGTCCAGTGATGTTCTTTTTTCGGTTTCATGGGCGCGGAGCGCTCATACGCTCGTTACCGACCGCGGCATTGACGACTTTCGTGCATTTTAGAGATTGCTGCACAGCGAGTTTCATGTGTCCAATGATGTTTTTTTCGGTTTCATCGGCACGGAGCGCTCATACGCGTGTTACTGACCGCGGCATTGACGAGTTTCGTGCATTTTAGAGATTGCTGTACAGCGAGTTTCGTGCGTCCAATGATGTTTTTTTTTTTCGGTTTATGGGCGTGGAGCGCTCATACGCGCGTTACTGACCGCGGCATTGTCGAGTTTCGTGCATTTTAGAGATTGCTGTACAGCGAGTTTCGTGTGTCCAATGATGTTTTTTTTTCGGTTTATGGGCGCGGAGCGCTCATACGCGCGTTACTGACCGCGGCATTGACGAGTTTCGTGCATTTTAGTGATTGCTGCACAGCGAGTTTCGAGTGTCCAGTGATGTTTTTTTCGGTTTCATACGCGCGTTACTGACCGTGGCATTGACGATTTTTGAGATTGCTGCACAGCGAGTTTCGTGTATCCAGTACTGTTTTTTTTTTTTTTTTTTTTTTTTGTAAAATAATCATGCCTCTTTCTGTTGTTGTTTTTATGAAGAAAAAAATCTATGAATGAGTCTAATTTTTTATTGTTTTTATTTAATATAAATATAAAACTGCATAAGTTGTCACAACTTTAGAATTTAGAAAATGTTTCATTTTCATAGTCTTTAATCTGTTGTTATCCTTCTTCAATGGAGTCAACTACTAAAACATTCATTATTGTATAGCTAGATTTCCTTTTTTTTAAAAACGGTGTTTATTTTCGATCTGGTTCTTCACTCAGGCAAAAATCCAGAGCTGATGCGCATGCTCAAATTTTCAGGTTCCCAGTTGCTGCAACGACCGCTACCCAGGAAAAATAGTTGAAAAATAGTAATTATATCTTTTTGTTGCCATTTTCTCATAAAAACTTAAAGATGTAATTAATATACGTGCTATTTTAAAAATATACAAATGAACGATTTCTGATAAAATTTTCTAATCTATTAAAATCTAAATAAACGAAATTTAATTTTATGTATGTATATTAATATCAATTAAAAAAACCCTTAACGGGTTAAAAGTTTGTGACGCAGCGCTTTATCTTATTGCTATAAGAATTTTAAATATGGAACTTAAAAATAATGATATCAAATTTTAAGTGACGCTATATTATTTATTTTATCATTTTATTTTTGTTTTATGTATAATTGCATGCGTAAGAATTATATTAAATTTAAAAGGATGTATAAAAATTTATTCATTGATGCGTTATCATTCACATTTTTCATAAATTCAAACTATGAGTTTTAAAAGATATGATATCAAAATTTAAGTGACGCCTTGATGTAGCCTTAAACAATGTTTTAAAATTCAATTTTAATTATTTTCGATTTGGCTAAATATATTTACACATCTAACCAAAACTTTTAATTTTCCAATATACTGTTAAAAATACCACTTTCACTGAACCTGTACAATGCACTGTAATGTATTTATATGAATAAATTGATTTATCTTTTGTACCACGCTATCCAAAATCAAAAGTAAAATTTATGTAAGTGATTTCTTTACGTCATAATATCCATTTGCATATATTTCGCTTAGTTTGGATACAATGACGCAAAGAAATCACTTACATAAATTTTACTTTTGATTTTGGATAGCGTGGTACAAAAGATAAATCAATTTATTCATATAAATACATTACAGTGCATTGTACAGGTTCAGTGAAAGTGGTATTTTTAACAGTATATTGGAAAATTAAAAGTTTTGGTTAGATGTGTAAATATATTTAGCCAAATCGAAAATAATTAAAATTGAATTTTAAAACATTGTTTAAGGCTACATCAAGGCGTCACTTAAATTTTGATATCATATCTTTTAAAACTCATAGTTTGAATTTATGAAAAATGTGAATGATAACGCATCAATGAATAAATTTTTATACATCCTTTTAAATTTAATATAATTCTTACGCATGCAATTATACATAAAACAAAAATAAAATGATAAAATAAATAATATAGCGTCACTTAAAATTTGATATCATTATTTTTAAGTTCCATATTTAAAATTCTTATAGCAATAAGATAAAGCGCTGCGTCACAAACTTTTAACCCGTTAAGGGTTTTTTTAATTGATATCATTACTTTTTTTAAGTTAATAATAAAAAGATAAAAAAAATTTTAGAGGCTAATGATAGGAACTCATAATCGTGATTTCCATTCACCTTTAATCCCCCCCCCCCCCCTTCAAAAAAGCATACCTGATACTTATATTGTAAAGAGTGCTGTGCTATTTGATTTTTTTAAGAACTTTTTAGTAAGATATGGAAGTAATATACAAAATGTGGGGGGGGGGGGGGTTATGGTTTGTTTCACAGATATAGAAAGCTTTGTTAAAACTTACTATGTAAAAGGTTTACTTTCTTAAGAAAAATATAAAGAAATATTACTCTTTAAAACTTTTTATTAAAAATACAATAAAATTGTAAGCAAAAAAAATACTTTCAAATAAAATTTATTTGGAAATTACTGATTTTTTATTTTTTAAGAAATAATTTCCCATCATGTAAGTTTTTAATCTATAGTTGTATTGGGGTGATAGGATATTAGATTTACTTGATACAACTGTATAAAATGCACAAAATACATTATTATTGCTCTCATTATTGAAAAGAAAGTTTTATTGTGATATCCCCCCCCCCCCCATTTATTGTTAATGCTGAATTTAGGCAATAGATGGCGATACCATGCAGAGAAGCATTTAATTATTGATGTATTTAACTAATCCTGCAACAAGCAATGTAAAATACTTCAAAAACAGATTTTAATTATATTTTGTACCTTGAAATTTTTAATGCTAGGAAACGGTTTAATAATTTAGTTAGCCAACTGAATTATTTAATTTGAGGTTTTATTTCACTTAATTTTTTCTGTGAATACATTTCCCATTTATTGTTAATGCTGAATTTAGCCAGTAGATGACGATACCATGCAGAAAATCATTTAATTATTGATGTATGTAACCAGGGCCCGACTTAGACAGGGGGGGGGGGGGGCCCTGGGGCAAAGATTATTCGGGGGGGCCCCCTTCGACCTTTTGAAAATTTTCGTGAATTATGTTGAAATGACTGAAATTAAACTTCATACCTATTGTATGTAGACTTAAATTTTATACCAAGTACTATTGACATCTGTATACAGTATGGTACAAGAAAGATAACTTTAAGAAACTATAGCATACATTTTTGTTGGGGGGGGGGAGCGGGGGTTATAGGAATATAAGGATAAATGTGAGCCGTTAAAATGTAAGTACAGTTCTCTCAGGCATTATTGGCTGTTTGTGTTAATACTTTTCTATTCAACTTAATCTTTTTATTCAATCAACATGCATTTTGGTGATTCCATCATATAGAAATGCAAGTGGTGGCATGCATTTAATAATAATAGCAACAAATCTCAATACTTGTTATGTTGTTACCAGGGCTTAATTTGCGCCGAAGCCCACCGGAGCCCGGCTCCGGTACTTCTCAGTTTTCAGTAAATATTTAAATATTGGTCGGAATTCACCGGAGCTCATAAATACAGGGCTCCGGAGCCCAGTGCAATAGTGCTTCCGAAAAACCGATGCCTAAATTACCTTTTCATTTCCTTCCCATCTCCAAGCTTTGGCATTCTTTTTTACCAAACCACTTTACTATATGTGGCGTAATGTGTCGCACACGTAGGAGATGGAGATAAAACGGACTCTATTTTTATATCAGTTTTTGGGCTTGAACTGACTCGAGCTCAATCGGTATTATGGTTAAAATTTTATTTATTTATGTATAGAAAAAAAAAAAACTTTTTCTCCTTTAAAATTACGTATTATATTCTGTTTCAAATAATTTTAATGCTATTTTGATCAGAATGAAGGGAAAATAGAAATCGTGTTTTTCTATTTCAAACTTATGTCGTCGACGAGTTAATACGGAGCCATTCAAGATACTAAGAATATTTTCTGTTTTAGCCAACGGGCATCAGAGTTTTATTTGTTTGAGGTTTTTTTTCTTCATTGCGTACAAGTATAAAAATCACATTAGTGATTTTTCTATTTATTTTGTATCATGAACGGTACCCATGTTAAGGCTCTGCTCTGCACATTTACGAAGCCACTTTCATTTGTAAGTAGATATAATTGCCATGTATTGTTATTCTGATAGAAAGCAATCGATCAGTGTTTTCCCTTTTTCTATAAAAGCATCTATTCTTTCCGATAATGGTGTCAAATTTTTAATTTAATCTGATTTTCAGGGGCTCACCACAAAAGATTGTTATGCGGAAGGAATCGATTATAGTTTAAGATAGTCACCCTTTATAAAATATTTTTCCATTCTTCAGCATATAAATATTCTGTAAATTTCATTCATTTTTTCTTAAAAATGCATAGCTGCGAACTAACTCTTTTTTTGTGCTAACACTATTTCCTAATCATAATCCTTACCATATTTAATCGCAGAATTCTGCAATTAATTAACATTAAAATTAGGCAAAGATTACTATTCAGAAGGAGTGATAACTAAAAAGTGGAATAGTTGACAGCTAAGTATATGCTGATAGATATTTTTAAAATTTTTATTTTCCCAAAGAAAAAAATTCTTTAAATTGTGCAAATAATGTACGAAACATAAATATGCAGATTGGAGTGAGTGACAGTGGAGGGGGGGGGGGGGGTGTACGGAATATTAGGGCTCCGGTACTTTTTTATGTTAGAAATTAAGCCCTGGTTGTTACTGCATTCCACACGATGTCTTAAAGTACTTTGGTATAAAGTTTCATAATATGAAAACAGAAAGCAACAGATAGCAGATGTGTGATATTACTGTAATATTTTAATTAAAATTATGTATTTAAAAAGAAATTATGAAATCAGTAAGGAAGAAATTAAATATCACAAAATGAAAAACACTTTAAATTAGAATCTGGTCACTTTTGGATATTTTTTATCATTTGGCTCTCCTTTAACTAAAACTTATATCTGCTCTTGCCCCCCCCCCCCTCAAATCGGGGGGCCCGGGGCAGCTGCCCCGCATGCCCCTGCATTAGTCGGGCCCTGTATGTAACTATCAGACACAGGAAAGAAGACTAGACTCAGCAACACCAATTCAGCCTATGTTAACGAATGAAGTAACTGGGAGCGTGATCTAGGGACGTTTTCTGACCCTTCCAATATGGCAGCCAGTGCGAGAGCAGTGAAACTCAAATTAGTGATTATTAAAAATAAATTAACATGTATGCAATCCAAAGAGTTCTCGATTATTCCTGTTTTCATTTATGAGTAATAATACTATTAATTTCAAGAGATTTCTCAACTTTTATTTAATATTTATTGAGGAAATCCTTACTTGAAATTCTGAAAGAATAAAAATATTAACTGTCTAGATTGCTGCTGCTGCCATCTGTTGAACCAAATTTGATGAAGTTGAATAAAAAAATCTTTAACAGTAAAAATGTTTACAAAATATGCTAGATTAAATGTTATTAAATGATACTGAAATACTCGAGAAAAATGTGTACACTGACTCTGAAGTACTAAAATACTTCAGTTTTACTCAGTAATAAGCACAATATTTCTCCATCATTTATTTACTTTAGAGTTAAAATTCCAGATCTTGAGCTAGTTTTTTTTTTTTTTTTTTTTTTTTGGCATTAATTTCATTAGAGTTAAGTATTCTTATATATAAAAAAAATTAAGAATAATAAAATTTAATGACAAAATTAATTATTATCCCCCCCCCTCTCAAAATACCTTTTATTATTATTAATTTTATATCACAGTAAATCAAAATTGACGTTTCTAAATTCATTAGATTTTGCCTATCAGAAAATTTATTAAAATAAACGTCAAAAGCCTGTGTTCTTAGATTTTAAACAGTTTTTATTGCATTAATTTCGTTACCTTAAAAAATATTTTTTAGAATTCTCATCATTTTTTTAAAGTAAAATTATGAATAAGAAAATGCAAAGACAAAATTAATTACTAATCCATCCCCACCCCAATATCTCATTTTTTATAATATTATTTATAATTTTAGTTCACGTTAAATCGGAATTGACGTTCCAAAATTCACTAGATTTTGTCTACCAGATGGTTTTTTAAACAAACGTCTTAAGCTCTTAAGCGGTAGTCTTCAAATGACTAATTAGTGAATTAACAAAAAAATTCTGCCTGATAAGTGATTTTTAATTATTTAAAAATTAATTATTTCGCAAAAAAAGTGTATATATATATTATTTGTTATGATTCGCAAATTATTAAAATGCAATAAAAGTTCAGCGATAATGAAAAATTCTTCTATATTTTTGGTTAATAAAGACTTAAAATAATTTTTTATACTTCATTATCCCTTGATTAGTTTTCAGCTTTACAAATCTTACTGAAGTATGAAATGATTTTTATAAAAGTAATGCAATTCATTTAAAACACTAGTAATAATTTTAATCTAGGTTCTATATTTTATTATTTTTTGTTAATAAAATTCTAAATTTAAACTTCAGCATTGAAAAGCTAGTAATGTAATTCATTTAAAACATTAGTAATAATTTTAATCTAGGTTCTATATTTTATTATTTTTTGTTAATAAAATTCTAGATTTAAACTTCAGCATTGAAAAGCTTACAAAATCAAATGAATGATTTTTATAAAAGTAATGCAATTAATGCAACTCATTTAAAATATTTCTTATAAATAATGCACTGAGGTGCAATATATTGCATTTACAAAATAAATCTATATATATATGCTTTAAAAAAATACTGACTGCTTCAAAGAGGACAGACCTCGCGACCTATGTATTGCGAGGCCCGCACTTAACCGACTGAGCTACGGAAGGATCGTAAATTTCGCACTAAACGTTGATCAGAAGAAAGCAAGCGCATGAATACAGTATACGCAACTTCGGTGAAATTCCCATAAATGGTGGAAAAATATAGTCCGATTTTTCATGCTTATTATAAAACGAATAAGAGTCTTCCTGGAAACACACATGGTCTTATTCGGTTCACCTAAAATAGATTTATATTATATAGTAATTTTAATAAGATCATTTTCGGAGGGGAAAAAAAGTGAATTAAAAATAAAATTAGAGTTTTCCCAGAAAAAAGAAAAGTGTTATTCACCTCGTATTAATCAGATTTATATTATATATCAATTTGCAGAAAATCGTTAGAAGCGTTTTCGAGATTTTCATATTAGGAACTTCCTCGATAATCATACCAACGTTTTCACTTTAAAAATGGCTATTTAGATCTCAAAATATACTGCACGTAGAAATGTAAAAATTTCAGTATACGATTAGACTGCAGATATAAGACTGTTCTAGAAAAATCAGAACAATAGGACCTATATCTGCGGAGATATTAAAAAGCGGCTTTTCGCGTTTTCTTTGATGTCGAGTTAGCTGTATATATGAGTTCCGCCATCTACGAATTCTACGATACGATTTTAGGCTTAAGGCTGCGTCACTCGCAATACTACCGTCTTCCATGATTACAAACAAATGAAGGCATATGAATCATTAGATAGCCGAGTTTTTTTGTCAAGTTTCTTGGATGACGGCATCTCTCGTTTTGGATTTGTGTATTATTCAGCGATAGTGACGTCCTATGCGTACTTTTCTGTAGATGTTGTTTAAGACTGAATCGTAAATGACGAATTCTTCAGCGGATGCGGATGACGTCATTTTATATAAAGTAAAAGCGTGTGAAAGCGTAAAACTGAAATATATTTTGTACTATCAATATTTATATGCATATACATTCATCAGAGGGCGACACTGAATTCGGAAAAGGCAGAATTCCTGTTTTCTATATTTCAAATGAAAGTCAAATTTCAAATTAATTGCTTAAAAGGCGCTAAGGCCAACGTAGTGAAAAAGATTCCATGCTGGGACTCGAGCCCGGGCCATCAGTATAGCGCACTGACGTTCTACCGACTAAACCACATGGAACGATACCCAGAACCCAGCCTGGAAAATTTCTCACTATTACATGTTGGCAAGGCTACAAATGCAGCACAAAATGGATTTTTTTTTTCTTCTTTCTTTTTTTTTTTCTTTTTTTTTTTTTTTTTTCGTGAGCCACCGACATGGGGCCAACAGCTAAACTTAATTAAATGTTTCTCTCTGGAAAAATTTCCAAGTATTAATCCTGTTTTCTAGTTTTAAAAATTAATTTTGTTGAAAATGGTCGGAAATACGCACTATTATGAAGTTCTTACATGAGTTCTTACATGAAACTACGGCATCCCAGACCGCGCGAAACATTAATAGGGCATTTGGCTCTAGTGTTACTATGCAGCAGACAGTATATAATTGCTTCTCCAAATTTTGTACAGGTAGCTTTGACCTCCTCACAAATGAGCCTCGGCGTCGCCCAGAATCAAGGATCAATACAGTCAAACCTCGTTAACATGAACCTCAAGGGGAATTAAATTTTTGTTCATGTTATCCATAATTCATGCAATCAGAATAACAAAAAATCCCCCCCCCCCCACCAAAAAAAATATATATATATTGAGATAAATACATATAGGGGGAGGGACTGGGTGCTAATGGGACATGGGACCTAACGGAACAATAGGGTTTTCTCGTAAAATATAACAGTCAAAATTTATCAGTAAATGTCATTTCCAATGTTACACAAGGACATGCATTGAACCACTTTTTGTCAATTCCTACTATTAGTTCACACTCTCCCTATCATGGAAGACGGTAGTATTGCGAGTGACGCAGCCTTAAGCCTAAAATCGTATCGTAGAATTCGTAGATGGCGGAACTCATATATACAGCTAACTCGACATCAAAGAAAACGCGAAAAGCCGCTTTTTAATATCTCCGCAGATATAGGTCCTATTGTTCTGATTTTTCTAGAACAGTCTTATATCTGCAGTCTAATCGTATACTGAAATTTTTACATTTCTACGTGCAGTATATTTTGAGATCTAAATAGCCATTTTTAAAGTGAAAACGTTGGTATGATTATCGAGGAAGTTCCTAATATGAAAATCTCGAAAACGCTTCTAACGATTTTCTGCAAATTGATATATAATATAAATCTGATTAATACGAGGTGAATAACACTTTTCTTTTTTCTGGGAAAACTCTAATTTTATTTTTAATTCACTTTTTTTCCCCTCCGAAAATGATCTTATTAAAATTACTATATAATATAAATCTATTTTAGGTGAACCGAATAAGACCATGTGTGTTTCCAGGAAGACTCTTATTCGTTTTATAATAAGCATGAAAAATCGGACTATATTTTTCCACCATTTATGGGAATTTCACCGAAGTTGCGTATACTGTATTCATGCGCTTGCTTTCTTCTGATCAACGTTTAGTGCGAAATTTACGATCCTTCCGTAGCTCAGTCGGTTAAGTGCGGGCCTCGCAATACATAGGTCGCGAGGTCTGTCCTCTTTGAAGCAGTCAGTATTTTTTTAAAGCATATATATATAGATTTATTTTGTAAATGCAATATATTGCACCTCAGTGCATTATTTATAAGAAATATTTTAAATGAGTTGCATTAATTGCATTACTTTTATAAAAATCATTCATTTGATTTTGTAAGCTTTTCAATGCTGAAGTTTAAATCTAGAATTTTATTAACAAAAAATAATAAAATATAGAACCTAGATTAAAATTATTACTAATGTTTTAAATGAATTACATTACTAGCTTTTCAATGCTGAAGTTTAAATTTAGAATTTTATTAACAAAAAATAATAAAATATAGAACCTAGATTAAAATTATTACTAGTGTTTTAAATGAATTGCATTACTTTTATAAAAATCATTTCATACTTCAGTAAGATTTGTAAAGCTGAAAACTAATCAAGGGATAATGAAGTATAAAAAATTATTTTAAGTCTTTATTAACCAAAAATATAGAAGAATTTTTCATTATCGCTGAACTTTTATTGCATTTTAATAATTTGCGAATCATAACAAATAATATATATATACACTTTTTTTGCGAAATAATTAATTTTTAAATAATTAAAAATCACTTATCAGGCAGAATTTTTTTGTTAATTCACTAATTAGTCATTTGAAGACTACCGCTTAAGAGCTTAAGACGTTTGTTTAAAAAACCATCTGGTAGACAAAATCTAGTGAATTTTGGAACGTCAATTCCGATTTAACGTGAACTAAAATTATAAATAATATTATAAAAAATGAGATATTGGGGTGGGGATGGATTAGTAATTAATTTTGTCTTTGCATTTTCTTATTCATAATTTTACTTTAAAAAAATGATGAGAATTCTAAAAAATATTTTTTAAGGTAACGAAATTAATGCAATAAAAACTGTTTAAAATCTAAGAACACAGGCTTTTGACGTTTATTTTAATAAATTTTCTGATAGGCAAAATCTAATGAATTTAGAAACGTCAATTTTGATTTACTGTGATATAAAATTAATAATAATAAAAGGTATTTTGAGAGGGGGGGGGGGATAATAATTAATTTTGTCATTAAATTTTATTATTCTTAATTTTTTTTATATATAAGAATACTTAACTCTAATGAAATTAATGCCAAAAAAAAAAAAAAAAAAAAAAAAAAACTAGCTCAAGATCTGGAATTTTAACTCTAAAGTAAATAAATGATGGAGAAATATTGTGCTTATTACTGAGTAAAACTGAAGTATTTTAGTACTTCAGAGTCAGTGTACACATTTTTCTCGAGTATTTCAGTATCATTTAATAACATTTAATCTAGCATATTTTGTAAACATTTTTACTGTTAAAGATTTTTTTATTCAACTTCATCAAATTTGGTTCAACAGATGGCAGCAGCAGCAATCTAGACAGTTAATATTTTTATTCTTTCAGAATTTCAAGTAAGGATTTCCTCAATAAATATTAAATAAAAGTTGAGAAATCTCTTGAAATTAATAGTATTATTACTCATAAATGAAAACAGGAATAATCGAGAACTCTTTGGATTGCATACATGTTAATTTATTTTTAATAATCACTAATTTGAGTTTCACTGCTCTCGCACTGGCTGCCATATTGGAAGGGTCAGAAAACGTCCCTAGATCACGCTCCCAGTTACTTCATTCGTTAACATAGGCTGAATTGGTGTTGCTGAGTCTAGTCTTCTTTCCTGTGTCTGATAGTTACATACAGGGCCCGACTAATGCAGGGGCATGCGGGGCAGCTGCCCCGGGCCCCCCGATTTGAGGGGGGGGGGGGCAAGAGCAGATATAAGTTTTAGTTAAAGGAGAGCCAAATGATAAAAAATATCCAAAAGTGACCAGATTCTAATTTAAAGTGTTTTTCATTTTGTGATATTTAATTTCTTCCTTACTGATTTCATAATTTCTTTTTAAATACATAATTTTAATTAAAATATTACAGTAATATCACACATCTGCTATCTGTTGCTTTCTGTTTTCATATTATGAAACTTTATACCAAAGTACTTTAAGACATCGTGTGGAATGCAGTAACAACCAGGGCTTAATTTCTAACATAAAAAAGTACCGGAGCCCTAATATTCCGTACACCCCCCCCCCCCCCTCCACTGTCACTCACTCCAATCTGCATATTTATGTTTCGTACATTATTTGCACAATTTAAAGAATTTTTTTCTTTGGGAAAATAAAAATTTTAAAAATATCTATCAGCATATACTTAGCTGTCAACTATTCCACTTTTTAGTTATCACTCCTTCTGAATAGTAATCTTTGCCTAATTTTAATGTTAATTAATTGCAGAATTCTGCGATTAAATATGGTAAGGATTATGATTAGGAAATAGTGTTAGCACAAAAAAAGGGTTAGTTCGCAGCTATGCATTTTTAAGAAAAAATGAATGAAATTTACAGAATATTTATATGCTGAAGAATGGAAAAATATTTTATAAAGGGTGACTATCTTAAACTATAATCGATTCCTTCCGCATAACAATCTTTTGTGGTGAGCCCCTGAAAATCAGATTAAATTAAAAATTTGACACCATTATCGGAAAGAATAGATGCTTTTATAGAAAAAGGGAAAACACTGATCGATTGCTTTCTATCAGAATAACAATACATGGCAATTATATCTACTTACAAATGAAAGTGGCTTCGTAAATGTGCAGAGCAGAGCCTTAACATGGGTACCGTTCATGATACAAAATAAATAGAAAAATCACTAATGTGATTTTTATACTTGTACGCAATGAAGAAAAAAAACCTCAAACAAATAAAACTCTGATGCCCGTTGGCTAAAACAGAAAATATTCTTAGTATCTTGAATGGCTCCGTATTAACTCGTCGACGACATAAGTTTGAAATAGAAAAACACGATTTCTATTTTCCCTTCATTCTGATCAAAATAGCATTAAAATTATTTGAAACAGAATATAATACGTAATTTTAAAGGAGAAAAAGTTTTTTTTTTTTCTATACATAAATAAATAAAATTTTAACCATAATACCGATTGAGCTCGAGTCAGTTCAAGCCCAAAAACTGATATAAAAATAGAGTCCGTTTTATCTCCATCTCCTACGTGTGCGACACATTACGCCACATATAGTAAAGTGGTTTGGTAAAAAAGAATGCCAAAGCTTGGAGATGGGAAGGAAATGAAAAGGTAATTTAGGCATCGGTTTTTCGGAAGCACTATTGCACTGGGCTCCGGAGCCCTGTATTTATGAGCTCCGGTGAATTCCGACCAATATTTAAATATTTACTGAAAACTGAGAAGTACCGGAGCCGGGCTCCGGTGGGCTTCGGCGCAAATTAAGCCCTGGTAACAACATAACAAGTATTGAGATTTGTTGCTATTATTATTAAATGCATGCCACCACTTGCATTTCTATATGATGGAATCACCAAAATGCATGTTGATTGAATAAAAAGATTAAGTTGAATAGAAAAGTATTAACACAAACAGCCAATAATGCCTGAGAGAACTGTACTTACATTTTAACGGCTCACATTTATCCTTATATTCCTATAACCCCCGCTCCCCCCCCCCAACAAAAATGTATGCTATAGTTTCTTAAAGTTATCTTTCTTGTACCATACTGTATACAGATGTCAATAGTACTTGGTATAAAATTTAAGTCTACATACAATAGGTATGAAGTTTAATTTCAGTCATTTCAACATAATTCACGAAAATTTTCAAAAGGTCGAAGGGGGCCCCCCCGAATAATCTTTGCCCCAGGGCCCCCCCCCCCCCCTGTCTAAGTCGGGCCCTGGTTACATACATCAATAATTAAATGATTTTCTGCATGGTATCGTCATCTACTGGCTAAATTCAGCATTAACAATAAATGGGAAATGTATTCACAGAAAAAATTAAGTGAAATAAAACCTCAAATTAAATAATTCAGTTGGCTAACTAAATTATTAAACCGTTTCCTAGCATTAAAAATTTCAAGGTACAAAATATAATTAAAATCTGTTTTTGAAGTATTTTACATTGCTTGTTGCAGGATTAGTTAAATACATCAATAATTAAATGCTTCTCTGCATGGTATCGCCATCTATTGCCTAAATTCAGCATTAACAATAAATGGAGGGGGGGGGGATATCACAATAAAACTTTCTTTTCAATAATGAGAGCAATAATAATGTATTTTGTGCATTTTATACAGTTGTATCAAGTAAATCTAATATCCTATCACCCCAATACAACTATAGATTAAAAACTTACATGATGGGAAATTATTTCTTAAAAAATAAAAAATCAGTAATTTCCAAATAAATTTTATTTGAAAGTATTTTTTTTGCTTACAATTTTATTGTATTTTTAATAAAAAGTTTTAAAGAGTAATATTTCTTTATATTTTTCTTAAGAAAGTAAACCTTTTACATAGTAAGTTTTAACAAAGCTTTCTATATCTGTGAAACAAACCATAACCCCCCCCCCCCCCCCACATTTTGTATATTACTTCCATATCTTACTAAAAAGTTCTTAAAAAAATCAAATAGCACAGCACTCTTTACAATATAAGTATCAGGTATGCTTTTTTGAAGGGGGGGGGGGGGATTAAAGGTGAATGGAAATCACGATTATGAGTTCCTATCATTAGCCTCTAAAATTTTTTTTATCTTTTTATTATTAACTTAAAAAAAGTAATGATATCAATTAAAAAAACCCTTAACGGGTTAAAAGTTTGTGACGCAGCGCTTTATCTTATTGCTATAAGAATTTTAAATATGGAACTTAAAAATAATGATATCAAATTTTAAGTGACGCTATATTATTTATTTTATCATTTTATTTTTGTTTTATGTATAATTGCATGCGTAAGAATTATATTAAATTTAAAAGGATGTATAAAAATTTATTCATTGATGCGTTATCATTCACATTTTTCATAAATTCAAACTATGAGTTTTAAAAGATATGATATCAAAATTTAAGTGACGCCTTGATGTAGCCTTAAACAATGTTTTAAAATTCAATTTTAATTATTTTCGATTTGGCTAAATATATTTACACATCTAACCAAAACTTTTAATTTTCCAATATACTGTTAAAAATACCACTTTCACTGAACCTGTACAATGCACTGTAATGTATTTATATGAATAAATTGATTTATCTTTTGTACCACGCTATCCAAAATCAAAAGTAAAATTTATGTAAGTGATTTCTTTGCGTCATTGTATCCAAACTAAGCGAAATATATGCAAATGGATATTATGACGTAAAGAAATCACTTACATAAATTTTACTTTTGATTTTGGATAGCGTGGTACAAAAGATAAATCAATTTATTCATATAAATACATTACAGTGCATTGTACAGGTTCAGTGAAAGTGGTATTTTTAACAGTATATTGGAAAATTAAAAGTTTTGGTTAGATGTGTAAATATATTTAGCCAAATCGAAAATAATTAAAATTGAATTTTAAAACATTGTTTAAGGCTACATCAAGGCGTCACTTAAATTTTGATATCATATCTTTTAAAACTCATAGTTTGAATTTATGAAAAATGTGAATGATAACGCATCAATGAATAAATTTTTATACATCCTTTTAAATTTAATATAATTCTTACGCATGCAATTATACATAAAACAAAAATAAAATGATAAAATAAATAATATAGCGTCACTTAAAATTTGATATCATTATTTTTAAGTTCCATATTTAAAATTCTTATAGCAATAAGATAAAGCGCTGCGTCACAAACTTTTAACCCGTTAAGGGTTTTTTTAATTGATATTTATTTATACATTTATCTTGTTCAAATTTTCAATCGTTAATAAAATACTCATTATTCAATCATATCAAGTTGAAATAATTTTTTTTATACTTGTATTGGATGACAATTGATGTTAATACAGTTTTTTCAAATATTAATTCATTAATTAAATTTTAATTAATTAATTTCAGTTTTGCATGGGAAACAAAATGGCGGCTATTGGTTATTGAAGATCAATGAAAGTATTTTCAATAAGGGCTTATCATAGGGGGGACCCTGTTCTGTCGCCAAGTTTGTCGCCAACTTGGCGATATATCGCCAAATTTGGCGGCCAAAATGAGTCGCCAAAAGTGACGCCAACTTGGCGATATCTCTAATATTTCGCCAAATTCCCATAGAGTTCCATTGTAAACCTACTTGCTTCTAGAAAATCAACAAATTGAGATATTTTAATGCAACAAAAACTAATATTAGCTTAGGGATTATATTAAATTTTTCTTTGATGATCTAAGTAGGAATTGACTTAAGAAACAAAATTTTTATATTACTTGTTCTTTAACTATTTGCAAAGCAAGAAGTAAGATATATTTAAGCATCAAGATGAGATTTTTTATATTCAATAAATATTTGTTTTGGTCAACTATTAAGTCAGTTTTTAATAATAATACCTTTTGTTATGAAGCTTTTATACAATGTTTTAATTTTAATAATTTATTTTTAATCATTATTTCGTAACAGAGATAAACAGTTAATTTACAATAAGTTTAAATGCAATGGTAAATGATTCAGGGACAAATGTGCATTTCCCATAGGGTCTAATGGGAGAAAACTTTGTTTCAGACCTATTTCTATTTTAATAATTAAACTATTAGTTATAATTTTGTTAGAAGTAATAGTGTAAAAAATGTCCTATCCCCTAGGACTATACCTGTTCCCTAGGGAAAAGGAAGCTTTCACACTTTTCTAGGAATTTTCTCTCATGTTAAGCGTCAAAATCTCTCATGGGAACATCGAGAATTGTTCATATTAAGCGAAATTTCACGTTAAACGTGTTCATCTTAAAAGAAGAAAAACACTAGAATCCGTATTCATTTTGACGGGGACAGTGGGAACTGTTCATGTTAAAAGTAATTCACGTTAAGCGTGTTCGCGTTAACGAGGTTCGAAGTCGTCGTCTGGTCCGTCCGTTTGTCTGTCTGTCCGCATATAACAGCAGTGGCGTAGCTACATATTCAGCGCCCTGGAGCAAGTAAAGTTTGTGCGCCCTCCGCCCTCTTGTCACTCGCAAAAAGTTCTGCGCAATTTTGTTTTGAAGTTTAAAATTTATATACTATTCCTAATTCGATTTAAAACCTTACTTTACTTTGAAAGTCAAAGTATTTAAACAAATTATTAAATGCAAATAATTAAAAATAAATAATGAATAGTGAAATGAAATATAATTCTTTAAGTACGAAGTACCCACCAAAATTTTCCGCGAGTTTGGCAATATTTTCTTTTCAAATGTGCCAATGGGCCAGTACAATCTGCCGCCCATAATATCTATTTTTTCTTTTCGTTGGTTTCGAAGCATTGTAGAATATTAATTTTAAAAAAAAAAATACTCTATTGGCAAGATATATATATATTTTCACTTTTTGCAAACGCATGAAACACGTTTTTCTGTTTTCAGTGCCAGAAAATACAAAAACTCCATAAAATTCAAAGTATCATAACTCAGTAAGTTTTGGTCGTACAAAAAATAAATTTTGATTATTTTACCTGTTAAAGTACGAAGATTTTTCCAAATATAATATATAGAATTCAGGGATCAAATAAAAACGTAAACCTCCTAACTTTAAAAAAAATAACTATTTTGACATAAATTATTTTTAAGAGGATGAAGAGCAACTTTGAAAATTGTTTACTATTGGAACTTATTTCTACAGGTAATGATTTAGAAAATTAGCCGTTGGACGAAGATAAAAGATGAAACCGAGTTTCTTAATGACTTTTGACTATTCTGAGCAATTTTGCTATTCGCTAAAAAAAACTAGCCAAATTCAAATAATGGCAGTAATAGATCCGTCATCAAACACTAAGTATATCAAAACACAAGTAATGAGTTACACAGAAAAGATTTACTCGTACAATAACATTGAGAGTGTCGCCGAAAGGAAAAAAAAAACATCTCTTGCAATTTGGCGATTTCAATCTTCAGCTTTCTCGCCAACTGAAACATTTAGCACAGCGGCGATCGGCAGCGATAACCCTGATTGACACCCTTATACAGGGTGATTCAAAACTTATCGTTCAAATTTCGTGGTGAAGTAGGGAATATTTTAGGAAACCGATTTTACATAGGAAAACAAGTCCGCAAATGTACGCATGCGTATGTAGAGGGTGCTGTGTGTATCCAACCTTCCATTGCGTCCCAATCATTGTTTTGACTTTTCTAAAGTTAGTATTATTTCTTCTCCTATTACCACTTCTCATTTGGACTTCCACGAAGCCTTTTACCAAACCAAATCTCCAAAAATCTTGTTAATGACCTTTATTCAACGCCTTCATTATCTGACGCCTGGAAACTTCTCGTTTAATTTTGTCCTTTCCAGCTCTTTTAACTTTTTTTTTTTTTACTTTTTTTTTTCATTTTTATGTTATTCATTTTTTGTTAGTTTATTTTGTTCTTTAATTTTAACTTTCTTCGTTCGCTTTACTTGTCCTGCATTCACTTTACTTGTCCATTTTGTTCACGTAGATGACGTTTCGGACATACTTTCCAATGTGAAATCGGTTTCCCGCCGTATTCCCTACCTCCCCACGAAATTTGAACGATAAGTATTGAATCACCCTGTATATTATTCAAGGTTGCATTTTTTGCTTTCCATACACATTACAATGTAGGGAAGGAAATGGGAAAGTATTATAATCACAATAAAAATTAATGGAAATAACGGTACATTTTTACATTTTCAAATACTCTGAATACGTTCTGACAATTTTTACAATGATTCAACACGTATGCATGTATGTTAGAATTTCCACACATTTTCCGATTCCCAGAGCAGATTTGGTGTGTTTTTGATGATGTTGGCAGGTATATTATAAATCTGCCGCAAGAATTGTATTATTTTCGAAAAAGTCGGCCAGCAGGTTTGGTATCTAAATTTTTTCAACCATTCTGATGAACATTTCCTCTTGTATCTTAATCAAATTATTTTTATTGTTCACGTTCATCTTTTATCTATACAACAACATTTCACCGCGCAAGACAGTAGCGGCTCGACGAGGGATTCACAATCACTTTACTACCAATAATTTCATAAAAAATATAATTCCTCGTTGTTTAACCATAGAAATCCCACGATTAAAACAGATCAAATTTTATATACCAATATTCTGGTAGAAAAGTAATTGTGCCTTGAAGATTCGCTATTGTACACAGGGTTGAACTCATTGTGAAATACGCATACCTCGGATTTTTGGACGGCGCAACATTTTAGAAACTCATTTTATCACCTTGCTAGTACACTGTTAAAAATTTGTGATACATTGAACCAATTTTTGTTGCTTCAGCAGCTGCAACCATAAGATGGTGAAATCTTGAACCAACATTTGGAGCTAAAGTTCAACCAGAGCTCCAAATCTTGGAGTGAGATTTCACCATCTTATGATTGCAGCTAATGCAGCACCAAAAGTTGGTTCAACCTACAAGAAAATTTTTTAACAGTTTAGAAATCTATAATATCCATCACCATTCCAGGTTTTCTTTCTGGGGATGCTTTCAATTCCGGAAATAGATCCGAAATTAAAAGTGCCCTTAGAAAAAAAAAATCGAAACAGTATAAAGATAACTGTTTAGACCTCCAATATTCTATGAAAAAAAAAAAAAAAATATTGAAATGTAAATGAGAAATTTGTAAAAACGCTGTCATTGGTTTAACAATAGCTTGCGAGCGACTAGTGTTGGAGTCTGAGTATACGGAATTTTAGTATTAAATAAGAATGTTATGAGTAATTAAACCTATTTTAAACTTTTTTGCAGCGAGAGGATAAAAAATCTTAATGCTGCTAGTAATATTTAGAAACGTGTAAATATTATTAATTTGATTTTAAAGCAAAATATCTTTAAAATAAATTTTTATACAGCAAATTCTGTATAAAGCTCTATGTAAGAACACTTAAACACTTAAGAACTCATATGCAGAATTTAAAAAACCTCTAGCAACAGGGTATGATCGAATAAGCGAAAAAAAAAAACCTCTTGAAAAGACGCTGCAACTCAATGTAGACATATAAGATAGCTGACCGCCATTCTGATTATGGCATTGATGGACAATATTGAAACAGCCCTTTTCTGTGTAAGTAAGTGTGATTTTTAACGAAAGATAATGTTTGACTTGCCTTTTCTTTGCCGAAAATAGTCTTTATAAATGTTTTCGCGCAAAAATATATATATATATATATATATATATATAATAAACGTTTGTATAGGAAAATTATAATCACAGCAATGTACGATTACACAAAGTCTATATATTTCAAACAAATAATAAATGATTTTTCAAACTAAATAACATAAGTATATATATATTGAAATAGAGGCGACGCTCTTTAGTTCTAGATAAGCTGAAAATTCTTGGCGCAGATCATTTTGCCATAGGTAATAAGATTACAGAATATGCATTATGTTTAAAAAGTCCTTCCGGCCAGTGCCGGGAGGAAGAGGTAGCTTTCAAATTCCTTATTTTTGAAAAGCTAGCTTATGTTATTCAAACACACGAAACTCAATTTAGTGGAAACCGATTATAGAAGATTCAATACTAATTTTTATCAATACTAAATCCTTATGAATGAGAATATCGCGAAATTAGTCAGCTTTATCCAAGTTGATTTTATTTAAAGTTATATTTGGTTTCCAAATTCGGCGATATGTGAAGTGCCTGCATTTTTAAGACAACATGGTGGATGAGGTTAACCAGCGAACTTGGTCGAGACCTTAGTAATTCCTGTGCACACGCTCTCTCACATCGGAATCGGTTGATATATATGAGTGCTGTCGCAGGCAAAAATCAGATTTTTCAAAATGTCACCCACATAATGAAATTCAAACTGCTGTATTTGCGCCATTTTTTTAGATAAAGACAAAACAAAAAATGCTCCGGAATCCTTATATAAAGTCAGATACTTAAGAAAGAAACCTTTTTCAATTTCTAAATTTTTTGTACTTCACTTTAAATATAATTTTTTTTAATTTAATGGCCGCCATTTTGATTCAAGATGGCGGATGAAGCTGGCCAGTGAACTTACTCGAGACATTGCTATAGACTATCCAAATGCCTTCTTACATCCAAATAGTTTAATAAATACGTGTGTTATTGCGTGACAAATATCAGATCGTTTCAGAATATCAGCCATGATAGAAATTTCAAAGTGCTATAACTCGACCTTTTTTTAAGATGTAGACGAAAAAAACTGCCCTGAAATCTTTGTATCAAGGTCAAACACATAAGAAAAACCTTTTTCATTTTCCAATTTTTTCATACCTCATTTTAAATTTTAAATAATTTTTTTTAAATGTTCCCTTTTGAATCAAAATGGCGAATGAAGGTTGCCTACGAACTCGGTCGAGACATCGGTATGCACTATGTACACTAGGGTGGGTCGAAAAAACCGAAATATTTACAATCGAAATGTAATAGAGTGGAAAAGTTGCCTTTTGTAATAGACAATAAATTCATGAAATATTATACCTATCGGTTAATATCTTTTACCGCCGCAAGGTGGCCAAAGTTTCAAAAAATTGCAAAAAACATGTATTTTTTAATATTTTTTTTTAATTATCTAAACGTGCGAATACAATTTCTAATAGGACGCAATAGCTACATAAAGAAATGAGAAATGTCCCGGTAAATATTCTTTATGATAAAGGTAATATCTTTTACTGCCGCAAAGGGACCATATTTAAAAAAAAAAATTGTAAAAATTTCAAATTTCAAGTTTTTCTAAATTTTTATAATATGTCTAGAAAAAAAATTACTTTATATCTATTAATATGTCATAAATTGTGTTAACTATTTGTCATAGACTGAAAAATAAAAAAGGTAATCATTCATTTTTCTTGACGACCGCTTCATCTACTACTGTTTTACTGCATATCAGCAGTTCATATACCACAAATCACAAAAATGATATAAAATGAACAAAATATTTTACCATTTTATTAATTAAAATACAGAGATGTTTAACGGATTAAATAAACTTAAAATGAAGAAGTATTTAAAGTAAATGAATTTCATAATATGGCTTGCTTTCAAATGAAGCCATTGTTCCTCGGGAGGCCGAAATTTATCATATGTGATCCTCACTCTGTTCTGATCCACAACTTTACCAGCAATTTAGTGACTAATTTCATTTCTACTGATTGAGTGGGACAAGGAAATTTATAATTGCTGTTATCTTTAATCGATCATTCTAAACTCACCAGCGTTGTCAGATCGTCAGTCGATAGACAAACCGTAACAGGTGGTTCCGTTAGTTTACAGTTTTGCCTTTCGACTAAAGCCATGCAATTTTAAGCTTCAAAGTTAAAGTATCTAATGACGAAATGACGGATGGCACTATTTGTGTCCACAGAACTTCGTGCTTTGGCAATCGGCTGATGCAGTACACTTTCAGGATGTACTGAATGAGTGCATCCTGAAAGTGTACTACATCAGTTGTTTCACAATTAAAATGAATCCACCATGTTTTTCAGATTCTGTGGACTATAATTAGTAACCCCCGTTACTTGTCATATCATATACGAAATATTATAGTTCCTGTAATTTCACGAAATACCTTTTCGTAAATCATCCTCATTGGAATGATAGCATATGCAGAAGAGAACATCAGGACCCCAGCCATAAAGAAAAGTGCCAAAGCACGAAGTTCTGTGGATACGAATAGTGCCATCCGTCACTTCGTCATTCCAGACTTGAACTTTAAGCTTAAAATTGTATGGATATAATCGAGTGGCAACACTGTAAACTAACGAAACCAGCTGTTACGGTTTGTCTAACGACTGACGATCTCACGACGCTGGTGCGTTTAGAATGTTCGATTAAAGATACCAGCTATTATAATTTTTCTTGTCCCACTCAGTCAGAAGAAAGTTGCGTGAAATTAGTCTCTGAAGTGCTGGTAAAATTTGTGGACCAGAACACAGGGGGGATCACATCTGATCAATTTCGGCCTCTCGAGGAACAATGGCTTTATTTGGAAGCAAGTCATATAATGAAATTAAATTATTTAAATACTTCTTCATTTTAAGTTTATTTAATTCGTTTCGGTTAAACATCTCTGTATTTTAATTAATAAAATACTAAAATATTTTGTTCATTTTATATCATTTTTGTGATTTTTGGTATATGAACTACTGATATGCAGCAAAACAGCAGTAGATGAAGCGATTGTCAAGAAAAATGAATGAATACCGTTTTTATTTTCCAGCCTATAACAAATAGTTAACAAAATTTATGACATATTAATACATATGAAGTAAATTTATTTACTGATAGACATATTATAAAAATTATAAAAATTTAGAAAAAATGAAAATTTGAAATTTTTACAATTTTTGTTTAAAATATGGTCCCTTTGCGGCAGTAAAAGGTATGCCTTTATCATAATGAGTATTTACCGGAACATTTATTATATCTTCATGTAGCTATTGCGTCCTATTAGAAATTGTATTCGTACGTTTGGATAATTTAAAAAAAATATTGAAAAAAACCTGTTTTTTGCGATTTTTGGAATTTTTGCTCCCCTTGCGGCGGTAAAAGATATTAACCGATCGGTGTAATATTTTACAAATTTATTCTTTATTACAAAAGGCAACTTTTCCGCTCTATTACATTTCTATTATAAAAATTTCGGTTTTTTCGACCCACCCTAATGTACACACCAAGTTACATCCAAATCGGTTCATAAATGCGCCTGTTATCGAGTGACAAAAATCAGGTCGTTTCAAAATGTCAGCCACAATAGAAATTAAAAATGCTATAACTCAGCCATTTTTCTAGATATAGACGAAACAAAAGTTGTTCCGGAATCTTTATATTAAGGTCAAACACATAAGGAAAAAATCTTTTTCAATTTTTTGATACCTCATTTTAAATTTTAAATTTAATTTTTTTTAAATGGCCGCCATTTTGAAACAAGATGGCGGATGAAGCTAGCCAACGAACTCGGTCGAGACATTGGTATGTACTTTGTACACACCAAGGTACATCCATATCGGTTCATGAATAGGCCTGTTATCGGGTGACAAAAATAAAGACGTTTCAAAATGTCAGCCAAGCTAGAAATTCAAAGTGCTATAATTCAGACATTTTAGGTAGCTTTCATTACAAAAAGCTACCTATTGCAGCCGTTCGGAGGAAAGCGATTTCAAAAAATTTTGGAATATTTTCATCGATCATGACCCCCAGACGCCGAAACCACCCTCCGTTCAAAAGTTGATATATATATATATATATATATATATATATATATATATATATATATATCCATATATATATATATATCTGACCTTTGTCATACTGTAACTCTCGAATTTATGAACCGATTTGGATGTAATTCGGTATGTACATAGTACATACCAATGTCTCAACCGAGTTCGTTGGCCAGTTTCATCCGCCATTTTGTTTCAAAATGGCGGCCATTTAAAATTTTCTTAAAAATTTTAAATTTGAAATGTGGTACCAAAAAATTGAAAATTGAAAAAATATTTTTTTTTATGTATTTGACCTTGATACAAAGATTCGGGAGCAGTTTTTGTTTCGTCTATATCTCAAAAAATGGCTGAGTTATAGCATTTTGAATTTCTAGCGTGGCTGACATTTTGAAACGTCCTGATATTTGTCATGTGATAACAGGCGTATTTATGAACCGATTTGGATGTACTTTAGTGTGTACATAGTACATACAAATATCTCGACCGAGATCGTTGTCCAGCTTCATCCGCCATCTTGTTTCAAAATGGCGGCCATTTAAAAAAATTTTAAAAATTTTAAATTTAAAATGAGATACCAAAATATTGGAAAATGGAAAAGGTTTTTTTGTATGTGTTTGACCTTAATACAAAGATCCCGGAACAGTTTTTGTTTCGTCTATATCTAAAAAAATGGCTGAGTTATAGCGTTTTGAATTTCTATTGTGGCTGACATTTTAAAACGACCTGATTTTCGTCACGTGATAACAGGCGTATTTATGAACCGATTTGAATGTAACTTGGTCTGTACATAGTACATAGCAATGTCTCGACCGAGTTCGTTGGCCAGCTTCATTCGCCATCTTGTTTCAAAAGGGTTGCCATTTAAAAAAAAAATGTAATTTAAAATTTAAAATGAGGTATTAAAAAATTGGAAAATGAAAAAGATTTTTTTATGTGTTTGGCCTTGATACAAAGATTCCGGAGTAGATTTTGTTCTGAAAATTTGTTCTTTTGTTTATATCTTAAAAAATGGTTGAATTATAGCACTTTGAATTTCTAGTATGGCTAACATTTTGAAACGATCTTGTATTTGTCACGCGATAACACACGTATTCGCCTATTTCCATGTGAGAAAGCATGTGGATAGTATACATTAACATCTCAGCCAAATATAAGTTACTTTAAATAAAAGCAGCTTGGATAAAGCTGAGTAATTTCGTGAAATTCTCATTCATAATGATTTAGTATTGATAAAAATTAGTATTGAATCTCCTATATTCGGTTTTCACTAAATTGAGCTTCGTGTGTTTGAATAATATAAGTTGGCTTTTTTAAAATAAGGTATTTGAAAGCTACCTCTTCCTCCCGGCACTGGCCGGAAGGACTTTTTTAAAATATAGACGAAACAAAAAATGCTCCGAAATCTTTGTATCAAGGTCAAACACATAAGAAAAAAATATTTTTCAATTTTCAATTTTTTGGTATCACATTTCAAATTTTAAATTTTTTTAAAAAATGTAAATGGCCGCCATTTTGAAACAAAATGGCGGATGAAGCTGGCCAACGAACTCGGTGGAGACTTTGGTATGTACTATGTACACACCGAGTTTCATCTAAATCAGTTCATAAATGCGCCTGTTATCGCGTGACAAATATCAGGTCGTTTCAAAATGTCAGCCTCGCTAGAAATTGAAAGTTCTATAACTCAGCCATTTTTTAAGATATAGACAAAACAAAAACTGCTCCGTAATCTTTGTATCAAGGTCAAATACATAAGAAAAAAATATTTTTCAATTTTTAATTTTTTGGTACCACATTTCAAATTTTAAATTTTTAAAAAAAAATTAAATGGCCGCCATTTTGAAAGAAGATGGCGGATGAAGCTGGCCAACGAACTCGATCGAGACATTGGTATGTACTATGTACACACCGAGTTTCATCCAAATCGGTTCATAAATACGAGAGTTACAGTATGACAAAGATCAGATATATATATATATATATATATATATATATATATGGATATATATATATATATATATATATATATATATATATATATATATATATATATATATATATATATATATATATATATATATATATATATATATATATATATATATCAACTTTTGAACGGAGGGAGGTTTCGGGGTCTGGGGGTCATGATCGATGAAAATATACCAAAATTTTTTGAAATCGCTTTCCTCCGAACGGCTGCAATAGGTAGCTTTTTTTTAATGAAAGCTACTTAAAAGATTTAATGATCCTCTAAAACAAAAACTTTCAAGAAAAAAATTCAATTCTTCTGCTTTGCAAACAGAAAAAAACCATTAACAAAAATAATGCTTCAAAAAAGTGTTTTTTTTTTAATTATTAAATAATTTAAGCGTCAAATCTAATGATTGTAGGAAATTTTGTTACTATTAGCTTTACCTGACGGAGGGCGCAGCTTTACCTGGTTTAGGGTGCACCGATCCACAGCCGATTGCCCGGCGGGCCAGTCTCAGCATGAATGCGACTTAATTTAGTAAAATTCTAATTTAAAAAAAATAATAATTTATGACCTTGTTTCAACACGGGAAGAATGAAAATTTGTTGAAAATTATGTCATTATAAAAATGTTTAAAATTTTATAAATGAGAGTGCACGTTTTCTTTAAAACACAAGGTCATTATCACCTGTGGTAATATTTCAAACTTTGTTTAAAATTAGGATGCAAGTTTTTATTCATTATTATACTTTTCTGAACGAAAACACAGTATTTCTGAAAACTATTCCGAAAGTTGAGTGGAGTAACACCAGATTTTGCTTTTCATTTTATAATTCAAAAATTCATTGACTACTAATGTGATACCGGATGGTGGTGGTGAGTAAGAAAAGAAGAGGGGGTGTAGAGCCTGATTATGGGCTAAGTAACGTCACATTACTTTTTTTGAAAAATGTTTGCATC
The DNA here is from genome assembly GCA_963932465.1 of Maratus speciosus. Classification (NCBI taxonomy): domain Eukaryota; kingdom Metazoa; phylum Arthropoda; class Arachnida; order Araneae; family Salticidae; genus Maratus; species Maratus speciosus. Next base: position 230,008,623 of record OZ010798.1, on the reverse strand, counting down.
ATTCAATCCTCAAATTCAGCGATTAAATAGTTTAATGTGGAAAAAATTCGAAAAAAATGATGTAAATTTGGATAGGCAATAATCAGGTCCTAAGGAACACTAAATTTAATACTTATCTCTTTCTCTCTTTTTAAAGGAAAATGCTTATGCATTTGAAAGTTCGCCTTATTTTCAAAATCTCAAAAACAATATGCACAAAATTTAATTTGGCACTTCCCCCTCACCCTCTAAATTTTGTCTCCATGGAATATGCCTACATCCGACTCTTATTATTGTTTTGTAATCTGTATTGGTGCATGTTTATTTTCAACAAAACAGCAAAAAAACTTCAACATTTTCGTTTTCTTGGTTTTTCGCTTGTAAAATAGTCAATATTTTTCTTCAACTTGTCAAACCTTTTCTTTTTTCTTTTTTTTTTTTTTCAAATCTTAAAATAATTAAATAGCTGTAAAAGTCATTGCTGTTACATTGTAAATATAAGTTTCTCAGCGGTGACTTCTTTGGCTACCATTATTTCCATACAGTAATCATGATAAATTTTTAAAACATTTTCAATAGAAATGTACTAGGAAGATTTTTTGGAAATAGTTGTAGGTAATAAAGTGACCGATGAGAGTCCTGTAAATAAGTTTTGATTACTTTAACATTTGGAAATCTTCAACTGTCGTCCATGGAAAAGTGAAATTTAAAAAAAAATCAGGCATGGCGAAACTGTGTGGAAGTTATTTGAGGCTGCAATACAGTATGAATCAAAATTTAAACTTCGCGATTAGAAGTAATTTCTTTTAACTATGAATAAAAATATGTTTTAAATCGAAACAATTGAGGTTAAAAAAAGGATAAAATATCATAGGAATATTCTGCTTGTTACAAGATTCATCTATAATATCTGATTTATAAAAAAAAAAAAAATAAAAATGCAAATATTTTTACAAGTCTGTATTTCGCTGTTTCTAATTTCGCGCCCTTAGGATTCGTACGCCTGGAGCAGTTTGCTCCAACTGCTCCACGGTAGCTACGCCCCTGTATAACAGCGCAAAAAATGGTTTAAAATTTTAAATATATAATTTTTGCAGAATTTTGTCGAGTCATTTCAAATTTTATGAAAATCGGATGTTTAGTTCAATTACAGAGACAGTCAAAATTATTCCGTTACATTACGGCTAATGGGAAAAAATTGTTTCAAGTGCATTTTAATGAGTTACACCCATTCGAACAAAATGAAATGAATATGCATTTATAAAGTGCACTAAAATATACATTCTGTAGAATATGTGGTGCAAAGAATGTTTATTATTCATTTACAGGGCCACACAAAAGAAACTCCGTTGCATAATGGTATAGGGGAAAACATTGTTTTCCGGCGTATTTTAATTTTGTTAAACTATTTCACATATAATGAAATTGATAAACGTTTCTGAGGTTTACTGCTAGTTACTTCCTGTACAATAGAAGGAGCATAGTATTTATAGGGACGTACAAAATATTACAGGGACAGTTAAAATTATTCCGTTACATTTATGGACAAAAATAGTTTCAAGTGCATTTTAAGGATGTTAAACCCTTTCGAACATAATGAAATTGATATGAATTTATGAAGTGCACTAAAATATATATTTTGTAGGATATGCAGTGCAATGAATATTAATTTTTTATTTACAGGTCCACGCAAAATAATTCCGTTACATAATGGTATAGGGGGAAACTTTTTTGCGGCGTATTTTAATTACGTTAAACTATTTCACATACAATGAAATTGATATATGTTTCTGAGTTTCAATACAAGTTACTTCCTGCATAATAGAAAGTCGCATAGTATTCACGGACACATAAAAGATTTCGGATACTATACTTTATCCAAAATACTGTATATTAGCGATGATTGCTGGAAGTGCATTTTTAGTTGTAATATGAGATTTTAAGTTTAACTAAATTTTTGCATGGTACGTTGTGTGTATAAATGCTGTAGATCATATACACGGCAGCATAAAAGAAATCGCAAGAATTACTGAGTATGAACAAAAATAGCTTAAAGGTGTTTTTTAAGTTAGTTATGCATTTTTACGCTGAACTACATTTAGTATACAAAGCTATGTTTGTTGTATTTAGATAAAAAAAAATATACAGGTGCACAAAAATAATTAGATACATAGCCGTCTGTGGATGATAATATCTGGAAGCGTGATTTCACTAGTTTTAAATGTGTTTTAGTCTTAATTAAGTATTAGCTAAATAGTGGAATGTATATAAAGATAGTAGGTAAAAACAGGACCGTACAAAAGTATTCAAGTATACTGCCGTATATTGGTATAAATTTCTGAAAGTCAAATTTCTACCTATTATGCGTTTTTAACACTTTCCAACGTAGTTGAAAGTGTTTATGGATTCGGTTTTTCTGTCCGTCTGTCTGTCTGCCCGAACTCCAACTTGCATTAATATAGTTGTATTGCTCTGTAATTGATATATGTTATTGAGATTTACTATGCCATGTTAGGTATTGAAAATAAAGTATGTATCATTTCAAATGTTATGCAAATCGAATCAAAACTTAAAAAGATATTAATAAATGTTTTCGTTATTCTATTAAATCCCATCATACGTAATTAATTCAATGATATCCCATGATAGGTAATAATTCTAGGTTGCCCTGGTGATTAAGTCCTTTTTAAGATAGATTCATATTACTTCCGTATTACTGCATTTAGTACATAAAATCGTAATAAAATTTGTATTCATGCATTTTTGCATAAGAGTGCAACAGCAATTGCATCAAGATCTGAATATCTATAAAACTATAGTACGATCACACCACATTTATCACGTTTAACGTGCAATTTCTAAATTTGTTTTTTACTAGGACTACTAGAGATACGAGCTGAAGCATCCGCCATTGATGTGCCTTTGGGTTTGCCACATGTACCCAGCGCCCATTAGCGTCTATGTAAACTCAGAGCAACGGTGCTATATTTTGACAGTTATTTTTTTATTAATTAAGGTCACCCGGGGAAATTCCTGGTCAGCAAGTTTCTGGGGTAATTCCTGGTCACAGTCCTTTTTATGTTTTAAGAACGCTTCACCAAAATGAAAAAAATCATATAGGTACTCTGAACTATCCTCATTGGAATTTATTACTTAGTTATGAGTTTATTGTTTATTTATTTTGAAAAAAAAATCTTTTTGAAACAGCTTGTTAAATTTCTGTAAAATAACTTTGGCCTTAGTTATGATACATTTTTACAAAGATCTATGTCACAACCCAAATTTTAAATATTTTTCTTTTCTTTCTTTTTGGTTCAATTACCAACTACTTTAGCTATTAAAAAATAGTCTTGAAATTTTTTATACTATTTTAAATAATTTACAGAAGTTGGTCAAATATTGCCCCATGTATCTGGGGTAAATCTTGGTCACTGGGGTAATTCCTGGTCAATGCTTTTATCATCATTTAATTCCTTTTTATTGTCATATTTAGTGATTTTAATTGTTGAAAACCCTTTGAGAATTAACTGCAACCACACTGTTCACCACATTTTAGTTAATTATAGTTCTTAATAAAGTAGAGTCACCCGTGGTAATTCCTGGCCACTGAGTTTCTGAGGCAATTCTTGATCATTTTCGCGTTTGTTATAAAAATAACAATTTATGAAACTGTAAAAAATCTCAAAGATACTTTGAAATATATGCGTTAATTATTTGTTTAGTTGAAATTAAATATTTTAAAAAAATTGTATTCAAAACTGTTACTCAAATTTCTGCAAAACATCGATCTTGATTTTTACACATTTTACAGCCGATCAGTGTCATTCTTGAAGTTTTAATTATCTTATTTCAACTAATGACATGTCATAGTCTTTAAAAAAGATTATAAAATTTTCCTCTACTATATTAAACACTTTTAAAAGAAGAAAACAGTAAGTGCTCACAGAATAAGACACATTCTATGACTGAACAATTTAAGTAGAAATACTATCTCATTGCAAAATGCCAAAATGGTGCATAAAAATATACATAATGCAATAGAGGAACCTAATTATTATGCTGTGTATTATATTAAAGGTCTGTATTGAAAAGTTCTTGAAAAGGAAGCTGAAAACTTCAGTTGGCCTAAGCAAAATAAAATTTATAACAAACATTGTTATATTTTTTATGGACCAATATATTTGCAAGTTATTAATAAATCCATTCACAGTGGATACTAATGAAGTAATAAATACTGCTTATAAATGTTGTAAAAATGCATAAAAATTCTTTGGCTAATTAATGTTTTGTAAAATGTACAAGAGTCTTTTGCACATCAAATAACTTTGTATTTATGCTAAAAAAAAAGTCTATGCTTTATTATTCCACAATTATGAGATGAACAAAACTTTTAGAAGATTGATTCTACTTATTTTATTACTTAGTCATAAAAAAATTAACTGTACTACTTTATTTACATGAAAAAGGATGCTGACCGATAATTACCCCAGAAGTGACCAAGAATTACCCCATTTCCGGGGTAATTCTTGGTCATTTAAAAATTATAATTATTTTAATTATAAGTGCATATGTATTTAATTAACCATTTTATAATATAGCTATCAGAGGGGGCTTATTCTACAAAAAAATTGGGAACAATACCTTTAATAGTTTTTATAATAATTAGATATTGATGCTTTTTGACCAGGAATTACCCCGAGTGACCCTACATGTTATAATTAGTTGCGAAATTTATGAAGGGAGGTTGTTTCGCGATGAATTGTTCAAACCATTCTAGAAAAGAACACAGGATGTTCAAATTTCCCGAAAAAACACAAAATAACAAAGTGGATAATCAACTGTCGTTGAGATAAATGGCAGGATTTCTGAAAGCGCCAAATTCAAAAGTCTGTTAAAATGTGTAAGAATGATTGATGATTACGATTCTTTTTAAATTTAATTATTTATTTATATGATATTTACATAAGTGTATAAATATACATAAGAGACAATAATTATTTATTTTGCAAACGTTTGAGAGTTATTGATCAATATTTACGAGATTTCGAATTATTTATCTTCTTATTAATAAAATTAATTTTTTTTTTGTCACTACAAAGTCTCAAATAAAGCAAAAAAAAAAAAAAAAAAAAAAAAAAAAAATTCTGAACTTTATGTGTTAGAGAGAAACAGAGTTTTATTACTTTTGTTTGCGGGGGGGGGGGGGGGGTACTTGATTTATTTTTACTATAAAACATGTAGGACATATTTTATTTAAATATCAAACTGTTTATTGAACCGAAGGGGAAAAATCGGGAAGCCGAATTTTATGAAAATAATTTTCTTTTATTTAAGTGATGGTTATATAATATTTTTATTTAAGTGATGGTTAATATATAGTCTTTCGGTACCTTTTTAATTCTCTAAAAAATTCATAAATAGGTTAAACAGTTTATTTTTATTACTACTATTGTTTTACAGATTCAGAAATTTATAATACGGAATAATTTGCTTTTTTTATATTTAAAATATTTTAGGAGCGTTTCATTAAATTAATTAGTTATTACTATAAACAGTGAGTTAATGTTAAAAGGAAAGATATAAATGGCAAATTTCAGTTAACAGCTTTAAAGTACGCAACATGCAAATACTTGTTCATGAAATAATCTGCAATCTTGTTGATGTTCAGGAATTTGAGTTTAAAAGATCTACCAGTTACCCAAAATAACTTTATGACACATTTTCTTAATCACTTTTAAACGTAAAAACATAAAACTAGCAACCCTGATTACTGGAGCGATTTTGAATCAAAATGAGATTTCCATTTTTTAATAAATAAATTATTTATCGAGTTAAAAGCAATTGTGGTCACGTGACGACCGGTTTTTCTTCTTTTTCGTGGTGTCGCATCTCTACCAATTACCCAAAATAATAATAATAAAATTAAAAAAACCTGATGTATTTGCCCGAAATGTTATCATTTTATCCATTGAAAACACTGGTGTTGGAGGAAAATTTTAAGGTTTAAAAGATTTTAAACTTTGTAAGTTTAAGAAGATGGGAAAAGGTAATTTTATTAACCATTTGGAAATATGGTTATTGTTCTCGTCAGGATAGGAAATCAAAAGCATATCTGAACGTTTTCATTGGTTTAATCCGCAATTTATTCGTTATCTGATTGGTATATACAGTAATCTGTATTTCCCTTTGGTTTCAACAACGATGGACAACAGAGTGTTGCCACTATGACAAAAAGTAATAAAAACTACAAAAAAAATTAATAAATCAGAAACAAATTGAGATACAGCTTTCAAACAAATTGCATTTAAAAGTACATTTTTTTCTCTATCCGACGGTATAAAAAGTAATATTGTCGGATGTTTAGAAGTTTAAGAATGGAATTTTATTTAAAATTGGTCGTGAAATTTTTTGGAAATCTGATGATAGAAAAGCCTTTTCGCGAACAGTCAATAAAATGCTTGGCTATTACGTAAGTTTCATAGGAAAGCTGACGAGTCTAAGGCGATTTTTCTTGCTTGCAATTTTTACGTGTAATAACACTATTAATCTTTAATTCATGGCGTACGTAATGTATGACCAGCTCCATAGAAGTTTAAAAATTTACAGTACCGAAAATTGTAAAACTGAAATTTCTTTTAAAATTTGTTCATGGTGGATCCAGGAATGTTATCGTTTAATCCATGGCGTACGTAATGTAGGATCAACTCCGTGCGATTTTTTATGTCTTAAATTTTAGTCTTTGAAAAAATCATTTTCCAAATGGTCGTTTTAATTTGTTAAATTACTTTTTCTTTTAGAAACAGGTTGATTAGTTATTTATCGACTAATGGGGCAGAAAGAAAAATTAAAGTTTTGAAGACTAAGTTTTGCATGATAGGAAAGACCGGGGCAGAGGTAATTTCAGGTGGTGAGAGGATGTTAAATGATTATTTATTGTTATTGTTACAATAAAGTAATCAATAGAGCAAAGAAAATTTTAAAAATTAAATGTGTTTGAAGATTTTTAATTTTGTGAATAGGGGTGCCAAATGAAGGGAGAAGCAGAATTTTATGGAAGGGGGGGGGTAGTAAGTTCATTAGATGACTTATTAATTATTGTTACAAAAAAATTAAAATTATACAGAGAAAAATTCATAATTAAACAATTTAAATTTTAATTTTTTTTTGTGCTAGGAATAAGGGAGGGGGGAAGCTAAAGGGGAAGCATCCATATCAGATGGAGGGAGGATTTTAGATGATTAATTGCTTATTATTACAATAAAAGAACAAACAGCAGAAAAAAAGAATACTTTTAAAATTTTTAAACTTTATGAACAGGGGAGGGCAAAGGGGAAGAAGCAGTTTTTTTAAAGGGGGGAGAGTTTACTAGATGACTTGTTATTTATTTACTTTACAAAACATTTATACATAGAACAAAAAAATTAAGATATTTAAAGACTTTAAATTTTATGTGATTGGTATTGGGGGGGGGGGGGAGGAGGACGGAAAACGTGAATTTCGGTGGGGAGGGAGGAAAGAATTATATGTTCGGTTATTTATTTATTGTTTTAATAAAGTGAAAGATAGAGCAAAAACAAAGTTTAAGAAAATTACTGTTTTAAAATTTTTAAACTGCACTGAGTATAGTGAGAAGGGGGGGCGGGGGCGGGGTAAAGAGAGAGGCAAAATTTTGGGATAGAGGAATTTAGATTAAATTTTAACAAAATTTGTATGATCATATTGTTGCAATAAAATAATAAATAGAGTAGAAAAGTAAAAAAAAAATTAAGGAATTTTAAGGATTTTTATACATTGGGATCTATTTGAGGGGAGGGGGGGGGAGCAAAAGGGGGCGAAGAAAATTTCGAAAAGAGAAGGATTTAGTTGATTTTTTTTAAAACGGAAATTCACTGAAATGCAGAAGAGTTTCACATCTGAATAAGAAATAAGAGTTTGAAATTAAGGACTTTTTGCAGATTTTGCATAAAAATAAGGACTTTTTTAATTACAAAAAAATATTTTTGAAAAATGTAAAGATTTTCAAAGACCGTACGATCTTTATAATAGAAAAACTTTCCTTCTTGTGCATACTTGCATGATGCATCGACTTAGTTCAAATAATATATGATAAACAAATTCCTTGAAATCGCCAATAAGGCGCTAAAGTCGCCAAGAAGCAGGGGTGTACCCAAAGTGTAACTAAATATGGCAGTGATGTTCCGGCCCGTAATTCTAGAGGCTCTATTTTCTACAAGTTTAATTTTTCACGACCTGATATTAACTTATCAGTTTTTAAAATATAAGCTATACATTAAAAATAACAAAACCACCTAGATTTTTATACTAACTTAGTTATTTTAATGTGAGGATATAAAAGCATTGTTAAAACAGCAGTAATATGCAGGAAAGCTGTCCCATACGCGACATGGAATGACCCTATGATGGTAGGAAACTTGTAAGCTAGAACCAAAAAACTTGTGAAAAGTCTTCGAAATTTTTTAATAAACTTTTTTGTTTTCTGGAAATTACGTTTTATTTTTACACAAATGTAGTACTACACCCACATAGTCGTGTGCTAGAGCTACTGATCATTTCAAACTTTTTCTTATATAAGATGATCCCACACATGAATTTTTTTATTGAATTTTCATCTGACTTGCGTGACTAAATCGCTGAAAAATATGGGATCAAATATGTTCTTTACATCTTCGAAATCCAAGAATAAGTTATCAAATATTTCTCCGTCTAGATTGGTGTTTCTCAACATTTTTTGGTTGACGGCACACTAACAATACTAGAAATTATTTACGGCACCCGAATGTAAAAAAGTAAAGTGAAAGTTGTATGATACAAACAAATTATATATTTACAGTAGAACCTCGATTATCGGAAGTAATTGGGACCGACCCTCTTTCGGAAAATCGAAATTTTCGGATATTTGAGAATGCTTCAATTTTAAAATTAAGGAGAAATATATACAATATTTAGTATTAATATGGTAACAAGTGCTTAACAAAAATAAAGCAGCAGCAAAACAGAAACAAGAATAAACTACCTGAATTTTAATTTTGAAATTAAGTACCTTTGACCATGGAACTATTAATAAAGAGGAACTGACATATCCTTAAAATAGTGAAGCTTCAACTGTAACCGCTTTCGCAAGAGTTGTTTACCGCCGGTGGAAACTTCCACCAGTAGATTTATATAGAAAATTTCAACTTATTTAAACGCCTTATTATTACAAAATTTCAGTCATAAATAATAGTCGAAGCAGATTTTCATTTTTACTGGTAGGAGTTTACTTTGGCGGTAGTTAGGCCCTGCGTTTCCGCCATATTGTGACAACCAGGGAAACAAACTGACAGTTTTACATGGCATACTTATACCAGTAAAAACAAATAGAAATGTTTACGGCATTTTTGAGAAAAATTTCTTTGAATAAGACACTTAAATAAGAAGAAATTTTCTATTCAATTTTACTGGTGGGATGTTTGCCCTGGCGGTGATCAGAAACGGAAGATACGATTAAAAAAAAAGCAGCCGCCATCTTGTGACAACCTCCTCAGTTACTTCACTCGCAAATGGTAGACAATACTATATGTCTCCTCCTCTGTATTCATAACTCCATTCCTTTGACATATATCACAAGGGTTTGAAAAAATGCTTTGTTTATAGCAGTTTAGATTGTCTATGCTTTGAAGCTGTATCACGGAGTTTTTTAGTATTAGTTCACCAGTATAACAGTCTTTCTGCTGCTCCAGCCATGCCAAAACTTTTGCAAAATATTGAAAAGCTTCAGGAATACTAATTTGTTCGTTTTCTTCGTTCCACTCCGCAGCTTACGGAAGCTCAAATTAAATTCAAAGGTACTCTAAGGGGATCGAAAATATTTATATGTACTCGTAGTTCGGAAAGGATCACTTGCACACAAGGAATATGGTAGTTAAAAAAAAAAAAGAAAAAAAAAGAAAAGAAAAAAAAAAAGCTTTCAAAATGGATGTGATAGTAAAAAAAAAAGGCTTTAAAAATGGATTTCGGTTAATCGAGAGTTTCAGTTAAAAGAGTTTCGGATAAAAGAGGTTCTGCCGTATTTACAAAATTTATTCAATGAGGGGCCTAGCGTATTTTCTTGAACAAATTAAATCAAAACGAGGTTCTAAAGTCAACAGACAAGTTCGCATTTCATCATCAACTTTTAAAAGCCTTACTCGCTTCTTGGACTTGATTTCTATTAATGCTGAAAATCCAAATTACCAGATTCATGAAGATGCAGAAGAATTTCAATAGCTGTCTAAGTTGATTGCGGGGTACACAATTTTGACAGAAAGCCAAAACTCATCCTAATTTTTCTCGAAGATTGTTGAACGGTAAAACTTATCTGCTAAAACTAAATGCTTCTCAAATCAGTGATCTGTTCTTTTTCTGTTGTTGACAAATTTGGTGTCTTACAAATTACAAATGGGTTCGTTTACCATTCATATTCGTAAACTGGAAGCGAAAGAAAGTAGTTTTTAAATGTTAAGCACATGATAAATAGTAAATGTCCTATTGTTAATAAGACACCATACAGTTTTAATTGTTTGTCAAAAAACCTCGCGGGACATTTGATAATTTCTTGTGGCACACAGGTTGAGAAACACTGGTCTAGAATTTCGTCGAAAAGTCTCAAATTTAAAATGTCTGTGTATTTTTTATTAGTGTGCGAGTACTGTTTCTTGAAATTTTGCAGGATGGAAAATCTTACACCATGTACAGTGTGTCCACTCTCAACGATGTCCAATGGCTAATTCCTAAACCGATGTCATAGACATATAGTAACGGGTAAATCTGATACTATAAAACAAATGTCAAACTTTTTTTAAAAATTCAATAATTTTATTCAATTTTTTGGCTTATTCTGGAATTCTTACAGCTAAACAGCTTAGTATGTGTGTGTGTGTGTGGGGGGGGGGGGGTAGGGGGGGTAGGCGGGGGGTCAATTTTAAATTTACGATTTGCGAAAACTCCTGACGTGATCGTTAAAAATTAAAATCATTTTCGGATTCAGCGGTAAAAAATACATGAAAATCAATTATCAAAAGTTAAAAACGCAGCAATCATATTTATTTTAGTTTGTAGTACCAAATTTTAGCTATTTATCATTTTTTTTAACTTTAAAATTTACGACTTGCAAAAAATGTTTACGTGATACTAAAAAAAGAAGGTTAGTTTCGAATCCAGCCATGGTCGGATTGGGCCTTGGAGTTTCAAGGGCGCATATATTTTAACGAACTTACGTCAATTTTACTTGCTTATGTTGTATCTGAGTTGAAAAGGTTTAACACATTCACCAGCACCAAGTATGAAAATAATTAATAATATATCTCTGAGTCTAGGTATAGCGTATATCGTCCTAATTATAAGATGTCTTTTACCCGTGAAAGCACTTTACTACCACTATTTCCGAATACTGATCTTTGTCATATTTAATGGTAAAATATTCTATAACAGGGTGGCGAGTGGTCAGGGAAAAACACAGTATAAAAAGGTGTTAAATACCAGTATTTTGTTAAAGAGAAATTCTACTTCTTTAATCCTTTTATATTATTGGAAGAATTTTCTAGAAGAAAATACTGGTAGTTCGCACTTTTTTTGACTGTGTTTTTCCCTGACCACTCGCCATCCTGTATAAGCTCTGCATTAATATTATCCAGAGGTTTTTCGAAAGGAATTACTTGTTAAAAAAACAGATATATTAGGAGGAGCTACTTATTGACTACAGATGTAGGCTAATGATATACGTTGTACTTTTCTTTCTTTTTCTTTTTTAAGTTCTGAAACAAATTAAGAAATGAATTTTAAAAACTTCATTTGAATGAAATTAGGATAATAAATATTATTACCGATAAAAATAAGGTTAGTTGGGGTAACTCGACCCACGAGGTAACTGGGCCATAGGCTGTTTAATAAAAAACCGTTGATGTATTTTAAGTTTTAGCTTTTGTGAACAATGCCCCTTAACCTCTACTTCCTAAAACAACGTGTGTCAACTCAATCATAACTCCCTCTTTGCTGTGATAGGTTGTCGAATATTTGCGTTTCTTTTTTTAAAAAACATTGTCAATTTGGTTGAAGTTCCTTGGCTTTTTATTAAAATACTGTAAGTACTTTTATTAAACAATCTTTTTTTTTTAAAGATTAGGCATATAACTACGTTAATATTATTAGGTATCTATACCCATTTACTTCATGTTTCAAATGTAAACCCGGTGTCCCAGTTACCCCATAAATTTTTCAAGAATGGGGTAACTGGGACACGTACCCAGGGTAGCTGGACTATGCTGGATCCATTTACCTCAATACTTATAAATATTTTTTTTTGAGTTTTACAACGGGAAGTAAATTTCTCCATTGTTTTTTGCTCACAATAAAGAAAATTACAGAATCCCGATTTAAAATCACGTAATAAAATTAAAAAAAAACATATTGGGTGGTATCAAACCAAATTTCTTGACCCCTTGAGAGGCGGTGATGCCGTTATGGCATCACATAATTTTAATTCCTAATTGCCACATTGGCACCGGAATTTTATAACGAAAATTTCACCTTATTAAGAACGTGAAAATATAATTTTACTTGTTTTCAAATAAATTCTCTTGTAAATACTGGTGTCATTAAATTATTTCCACATTTTACGAATGCAAGTACCTTGCCCCTGAAAGCAAGATAGCCAAAGCTTGAAATTGTATGATACGATACAAATAAAGTACTTCAGTACATACGTAGCCGTTTGTTCATAGATTTACCTCACCATTTTTTTCCTTACAATACTAATGTGACTTTTATACTTATTACCTATATACTAATGTACATTAGTACTTACTTAATTTTTTGTTTTTTGTTTTTGGTATAAATAAATGTAATATTTTCACTTTTAGCGCTTTTTTAGATGCATTGACACCAAAGGTTTCCCTTACAACGCTGTTTATTGATACATAATTTGCATGATCTGCCTGGTTTAATTTTTTTTAAGTTGTTTACACTTTTTCAAACAGGACCTGGTATCCCATATGAAAAAAAAAATGCCTGTGGAACATAGACCCTCCTGGTCCACTTACCCCATTTTTATGGGGCAACTGGACCCATGAAAAAAAGAAAGATGAAATATGCATATTTTTATATTTTTAAGTATTAAAATGTAATTTTGAGCATTTTTGTCTGATAGAGAGAATCTAACTGAAGTTCAGACAGAAGTTTACAGAAGTTCAGACTTTAAAATAAATGAATATTAGCTTTTTGAAGCTGAATTGTTAGAAGCTCCAGAGTCACATTGTAAAATCATGGCCCAGTTGCCCCAACTAACCTACCTAGATAAAATACTAATTAATACAGATTAAAAATACCAGATAAAATAGTGAGACGATAACTCCTTTAAAATGACATACAATATTTCATACGTATTTATTTTTATATTTAAAATGTTTCTTAACCTTTTATTGCGCAGTTTTGCATATATGCAAACAACAGTGTTTTGAATTTAATTGATTTTTTTATTCGTATGTACCTAATTCAAACCAGAAAATTAAAATAGCAATATTTGCTTTAATTAACAACAGAAATTCCGTATTTAAATACAGCGGAATTAACCATTAAAACTTTCTGGTGTAAAGTCAGATTCTCTGAATTTCGTTATTTCTAGGACGTATTCTATCAGGGGAATTAAAGGGTTAAAGGTTAAGTTTCATAAAATAAATAATTATATAAAATAAGGTATTTGGAGACATACTTATTTAAGTATTTAATAATTTGCAATGTTTTAGCGTAAAATAGCCACACGACAGTAGTTTTTACTTGTATTGCAGATCTGCAACAGAAGAAAAGATTGACGTATTATATGAAAAATGTATCTCTGATTTTTTCATTATTTCTCCTGTGTAATAAACCTTTCAGAGAATCATACATAATTTTTTCGAAACGAAATAAAAAATCGCGCATTTAAGGGTTAAAACTAAAGATCAACTTCGAATTGGCAGGCTATTGCAGTAAGGCTATTGGAGATTACAAAAATTTCTCATCCGTTAATAACACGTTTGTTCAAACATTCAAAAAGGTTGTTATCCAACGTAAACTTTATTTATAAATTTAAGGATGATGTAAAAAAAAAAAAAAAAAAAAGAATAAAATAAAACTCTACGTTTTGGCTGAATCTTCAAATCCATCTACAGGGCTAAAAAACAACGCACAGTCCTTCATTATCAGTCAGAAAGATTTAAACAGATGAAATTTCATTAAATATTCCATTTGAAATAACTTTCGAAACGGCTTTTGCTCCTTTAAATGTAATATATGATCTGTTTAGCTATTTTAAATAATAATAATAAAACTATTTAGAGTACGATTTGCCACGTTTGACGTGCAATTTCCAAATTTGTTTTCTCACGATTCATTCTTCACGACCTGATATTAACTTATAAGTTTTTAAAATATAAACTATATAATAAAACAGGGTTCGTAAAGGTCCTTGAATTTTTCGACTTTAAAATTCTTCTGAACCAGTAATTTTTATAGAAAATCTCCCCTTAAATAAGGCGCAATTTCGCGCGTTTAAACTTGATTTATTTTTCTATTAAAAAATACTGATATTTCGCCTTGGAAATAACGGTACACTTACGAACCCTCTAAAAATAACAAAACCACCTAGATTTTCATATTAGCTTAGTTGTTTCAATGTGAGGATATAATAGCATTGTTAAAAAAGCAGTAATATGTGAGAAAGCTGTCCCACACGCAACATGGAATGACCCTACGATAGTTGGAAACTTGTAAGCTAGAAACAGAAAACTTGTGGGAAGTTTTCGAAATTTTTTAATAAACTTTTTTGTCTACTGGAAATTACGTTTTATTTTTACACAAATGTAGTACTACACCCACATAGTCGTGTGCTAGAGCTACAGATCATTTCAAACTTTTCTTATATAAGATGATCCCACACATGAATTTTTTTATTGAATTTTCATCTGACTTGCGTGACTAAATCGCTGAAAAATATGTGATCAAACATGTTCTTTACATCTTCGAAATCCAAGAATAAGTCGTCAAATATTTCTCCGTCTAGATTGGTGTTTCCCAACCTTTTTTGGTTGACGGCACACTAACAATACTAGAAATTATTTACGGCACCCGAATGTAAAAAAAAAGTGAAAGTTGTATGATACAAACAAATTATATATTTACAGTAGAACCTCGATTATCCGAAGTAATTGGGACCGACCCTCTTTCGGAAAATCGAAATTTTCGGATAATTCAGAATGCTCCAATTTTAAATTTAAGGAGATTTATATGCAATATTTAGTACATCTTAGTATACCTTTGATATATATCAAAAGGGTTTGAAAAAATGCTTTGTTTATCGCAGTTTCGATTGCCTGTGCTTTGAAGCTGTATCACGGAGTGTTTTAGTATTATTAGTTCACCAGTATAACAGTCTTTCTGCTGCTCCAGCCATGCCAAAACTTTTGCAAAATATTGAAAAGCTTCAGGAATACTAATTTTTTCGTTTTCTTCGTTCCACTCCGCAGCTTACGAAAGCTCAAGTTAAATTGAAAGGTACTCTAAGGGGATCGAAAATATTTATATGTACTCGTAGTTCGGAAAGGATCACTTGCACACAAGGAATATGGTAGTTTCAGTTAAAAGAGTTTCCGACAAAAGACGTTCTACTGTATTTACAAAATTTATTCAATGAGAGGGCTCAGCTAATTTTCTTGAACAAATTAAATCAAAACGAGTTTCTAAAGTCAACAGACAAGTTCGCATTTCATCGTCAACTTTTAAAACCCTTACTCGCTTTTTGGACTTGATTTCTGTCAATGCTGAAAATCCAAATTCTCAGATTCATGAAGATGCAAAAGGTAGAAGAATTTCAAAAGCTTTCTAAGCTGATTGCGGGGTACCCAATTTTGACAGAAAGTGAAAACTCATCCTAATTTTTCTCGAAGATTGTTGAACGGTAAAACTTATCTGCTAAAACTAAATTCCTCTCAAATCAGTGAGCTGTTTTTTTTTTCTGTTGTTGACAAATTTGGTGTCTTGCAAATTTCAAATGGGTTCGTTTACCATTCATATTCGTAAACTGGAAGCGAAAGAAAGTAGTTTTTAAATGTTAAGCACATGATAAATAATAAATGTCCTTTCGTTGATACGACACCATACAATTTTAATTATTTGTCATAAACCTCGCGGCACATTTGATGATCTTTCGTTGCAGACAGGTGTGCCGCCGTACACAGGTTGAGAAACACTGGTCTAGATGTTCGTCGAAACGTTATTTTTACTGTATAGTTAACCTTTCAGAGAATCATATATAATTCTTTTGAAACAAAATATAAAGTTGCGCATTTAAAGGTTTAAACTAAAGATCAACTTGGAATTGGCAGGCTATTTTCTGGAGACTACAGAAATTTCTCATCTGTTAATAACACATTTGTTCAAACATTCAAAAAGATTTTTATCCAACTTATAATTTATTCATAAATTTAAAGATGATGCAAAAATAAAAGAACACACGAATAAAATAAAACTCTACGTTTCGGTTTAATCTTCAAAACCATCTACAGCTCTAAAATACAACGTAAAGTCCTTCATTATCAGTCAGAAAGGTTTAAACAGATGAAATTTCATTAAATATTTCATTTGAAATAACTTTCGAAACGGATTTAGCTCCTTTAAATGATAGATATTATCTGTTTAGCTTTTTTAAATAATAATAATAAAAAAAAGGGTAAAGACTGCACTTCTAGCATATCAAAACAGACCACATGAAATTAAATTTGAAAAAATGAAATTTATAACGCCAGAATTAACAAACAATAAATAAACTATAAAATATTCGACACACACCGCTATAATTAAATTGTAAATATTTAGTCGAAAACAACAACAAATTGTTCGTTAATTTAGCATGTATCCTCTGTATTTAAAAAGCAAGTGAGCGCCTTGATGGTGAATTCTCCTTGTTGTATAATGACAATAATAACATGTAACACATGAATGCGATGCCAAAGAAGAACATGCCATGCCAAAACTTTTGCAAAATATTGAAAAGCTTCAGGAATACTAATTTGTTCGTTTTCTTCGTTCCACTCCGCAGCTTACTGAAGCTCAAATTAAATTCAAAGGTACTCTAAGGGGATCGAAAATATTTATATGTACTCGTATTTCGGAAAGAATTAATTGCACACAAGGAATATGGTAGTTAAAAAAAGAAAAGAAAAAACAAGCTTTCAAAATGGATGTGATAGTAAAAAAAAAAGGCTTTAAAAATGGATTTCGGTTAATCGAGAGTTTCAGTTAAAAGAGTTTCGGATAAAACAGGCTCTACTGTATTTACAAAATTTATTCAATGAGAGGGCTAAGCGTATTTTCTGGAACAAATTAAATCAAAACGAGGTTCTAAAGTGAACAGACAAGTTCGCATTTCATCGTCAACTTTTAAAAGCCTTACTCGCTTTTTGGACTTGATTTCTGTCAATGCTGAAAATCCAAATTCCCCAGATTCATGAAGATGCAAAAGGTAGAAGAATTTCAATAGCTTTCTAAGCTGTTTGCGGGGTACACAATTTTGACAGAAAGCAAAAGCTCATCCTAATTTTTCTCGAAGATTGTTGAACGGTAAAACTTATAAAAAATAAAAAATCGCGCACTATAAGGGCGCATTTAAGGGTTTTAAGGGTTAAAACTAAAGATCAACTTGGAATTGGCAGGCTATTGCAGTAAGGCTATTGGAGATTACAGAAATTTCTCATCCGTTAATAACACGTTTGTTCAAACATTCAAAAAGGTTGTTATCCAACGTAAACTTTATTTATAAATTTAAGGATGATGTAAAAAAAAAAAAAAAAAAAAAAAAAAAAAAAAAAAAAAAACGGATAAAATAAAACTCTACGTTTTGGTTGAATCTTCAAATCCCTCTGAAGGGCTAAAAAAAAACGCACAGTCCTTCATTATCAGTCAGAAAGATTTAAACAGATGAAATTTCATTAAATATTCCATTTGAAATAACTTTCGAAACGGCTTTTGCTCCTTTAAATGAAATATATGATCTTTTTAGCTATTTTAAATAATAACAATAAAAAAAGATAATGTCTGCACTTGTAGTATATCAAAACACACCAAATGAAATTAAATTTGAAAAAAAAAATGAATTTTATAACGCCAGAATTAACACACAATAAATAAACTATAAAATATTCAATTTAGAACGGTATAAATGAATTGTAAATGATTACTGGAAAACAACGACAAATTTAATGCTGAACTATTCATTTATACCGTTACTTAACTCTGCCCATTTAAGTAACAAGTGAGCACATTGATGGTAAATTCCCTTGTTGTATATTTATAATAAGAATAAGAAACGAGCATTAGTACATGTAACTCTTAACAAAATTTCCCTATTAAGGGTGTTTTCCAATCCAAACTCTTTACTTTCTAATTTATTTTTTAATTCATTTTTGGTCTCAAGCGTATCAAACTGGCAAATTCTCTTATTTGGAAACCGAATTTTCCGAAGCGGGAGATCTGGGAATGAAAAAAAGATGGTCATACTGAGAAAACTTCCGTATTACTGAATTTAGTATATAAAATCGTAATAAATTTTGTATTCATGCATTTTTCCATAAGAGAGCAACAGCTATTGCACCAAGATCGGAATATTTATAAAACTATTTAGAGTACGATTTGCCACGTTTGACGTGCAATTTCCAAATTTGTTTTCTCATGTTTCATTCTTCACGACCTGATATTAACTTATAAGTTTTTAAAATATAAACTATATAATAAAACAGGGTTCGTAAAGGTCCTTGAATTTTTCGACTTTAAAATTCTTCTGAACCAGTAATTTTTATAGAAAATCTCCCTTTAAATAAGGCGCAATTTCGCGCGTTTAAACTTGATTTATTTTTCTATTAAAAAATACAGATATTTCGCCTTGGAAATAACGGTACACGTACGAACCCTCTAAAAATAACAAAACCACCTAGATTTTCATATTAGCTTAGTTGTTTCAATGTGAGGATATAATAGCATTGTTAAAAAAGCAGTAATATGTGAGAAAGCTGTCCCATACGCAACATGGAATGACCCTACGATAGTTGGAAATTGGTAAGCTAGAAACAGAAAACTTGTGGGAAGTTTTCGAAATTTTTTAATAAACTTTTTTGTCTACTGGAAATTACGTTATATTTTTACACAAATGCAGTACTACACCCACATAGTCGTGTGCTAGAGCTACTGATCATTTCAAACTTTTCTTATATAAGATGATCCCACACATGAATTTTTTTATTGAATTTTCATCTGACTTGCGTGACTAAATCGCTGAAAAATATGCGATCAAACATGTTCTTTACATCTTCGAAATCCAAGAATAAGTCGTCAAATATTTCTCCGTCTAGATTGGTGTTTCTCAACCTTTTTTGGTTGACGGCACACTAACAATACTAGAAATTATTTACGGCACCCGAATGTAAAAAAAAAAGTGAAAGTTGTATGATACAAACAAATTATACATTTACAGTAGAACATCTATTATCCGAAGTAATTGGGACCGACCCTCTTTCGGAAAATCGAAATTTTCGGATAATTCAGAATGCTCCAATTTTAAAATTAAGGAGAATTATATGCAATATTTAGTACACCTTAGTATACCTTTGACATATATCAAAAGGGTTTGAAAAAATGCTTTGTTTATCGCAGTTTCGATTGCCTGTGCTTTGAAGCTGTATCACGGAGTGTTTTAGTATTATTAGTTCAACAGTATAACAGTCTTTCTGCTGCTCCAGCCATGCCAAAACTTTTGCAAAATATTGAAAAGCTTCAGGAATATTAATTTGTTCGTTTTCTTCGTTCCACACCGCAGCTTACGGAAGCTCAAGTTAAATTCAAAGGTACTCTAAGGGAATCGAAAATATTTATATACTCGTAGTTCGGAAAGGATCACTTGCACACAAGGAATATGGTAGTTTCAGTTAAAAGCGTTTCAGAGAAAAGACGTTCTACTGTATTTACAAAATTTATTCAATGAGAGGGCTCAGCTTATTTTCTTGAACAAATTAAATCAAAAAGAGTTTCTAAAGTCAACAGACAAGTTCGCATTTCATCGTCAGCTTTTAAAAGCCTTACTCGCTGTTTGGACTTGATTTCTGTCAATGCTGAAAATCCAAATTCCCAGATTCATGAAGATGCAAAAGGTAGAAGAATTTCAAAAGCTCTCTAAGCTGATTGCGGGGTACACAATTTTGACAGAAAGTGAAAACTCATCCTAATTTTTCTCGAAGATTGTTGAACGGTAAAACTTATCTGCTAAAACTAAATGCTTCTCAAATCAGTGAGCTGTTTTTTTTTTTCTGTTGTTGACAAATTTGGTGTCTTGCAAATTTCAAATGGGTTCGTTTACCATTCATATTCGTAAACTGGAAGCGAAAGAAAGTAGTTTTTAAATATTAAGCACATGATAAATAATAAATGTCCTTTCGTTGATACGACACCATACAATTTTAATTATTTGTCATAAACCTCGCGGCACATTTGATGATCTTTCGTTGCAGACAGGTGTGCCGCCGTACACAGGTTGAGAAACACTGGTCTAGATGTTCGTCGAAACGTTATTTTTACTGTATAGTTAACCTTTCAGAGAATCATATATAATTCTTTTGAAACAAAATATAAAGTTGCGCATTTAAAGGTTTAAACTAAAGATCAACTTGGAATTGGCAGGCTATTTTCTGGAGACTACAGAAATTTCTCATCTGTTAATAACACATTTGTTCAAACATTCAAAAAGATTTTTATCCAACTTATAATTTATTCATAAATTTAAAGATGAGGCAAAAATAAAAGAACACACGAATAAAATAAAACTCTACGTTTCGGTTTAATCTTCAAAACCATCTACAGCTCTAAAATACAACGTAAAGTCCTTCATTATCAGTCAGAAAGGTTTAAACAGATGAAATTTCATTAAATATTTCATTTGAAATAACTTTCGAAACGGATTTTGCTCCTTTAAATGATAGATGTTATCTGTTTAGCTTTTTTAAATAATAATAATAAAAAAAAAAGGTAAAGACTGCACTTCTAGCATATCAAAACAGACCACATGAAATTAAATTTGAAAAAATGAAATTTATAACGCCAGAATTAACAAACAATGAATAAACTATAAAATATTCAACTCACACGGCTATAATTAAATAGTAAATATTTAGTGGAAAACAACAACAAATTGATTGTTAATTTAATCTCTACTTTCTGTATTTAAGTAGCAAGTGAGCACCTTGATGGTAAATTCTCCTTGTTATACAATGACAATAAGAACTTTTAACATAATTTCTCTTTTAAGGGTGTTTTCCAATCCAAACTGCTTTCTTTCTGATTAATTTTTTAATTCATTTTTGGTCCAAGAATAAGTCGTCAAATATTTCTCCGTCTAGATTGGTGTTTCTCAACCTTTTTTGGTTGACGGCACACTAACAATACTAGAAATTATTTACGGCACCCGAATGTAAAAAATAAAATGAAAGTTGTATGATACAAACAAATTATATATTTACAGTAGAACCTCGATTATCCGAAGTAATTGGGACCGACCCTCTTTCGGAAAATCGAAATTTTCGGATAATTGAGAATGCTCCAATTTTAAAATTAAGGAGAAACATATACAATATTTAGTATTAATATGGTAACAAGTGCTTAATAAAAATAAAGCAGTAGCAAAACAGAAACAAGAATAAAATACCGGAATTTTAATTTTGAAATTAAGTACCTTTGACATATATCACAAGGGTTTGAAAAAATGATTTGTTTATCGCAGTTTCGATTGCCTGTGCTTTGAAGCTGTATCACGGAGTGTTTTAGTATTATTAGTTCACCAGTATAACAGTCTTTCTGCTGCTCCAGCCATGCCAAAACTTTTGCAAAATATTGAAAAGCTTCAGGAATACTAATTTGTTCGTTTTCTTCGTTCCACTCCGCAGCTTACGGAAGCTCAAGTTAAATTCAAAGGTACTCTAAGGGTATCGAAAATATTTATATACTCGTAGTTCGGAAAGGATCACTTGCACACAAGGAATATGGTAGTTTCAGTTAAAAACGTTTCAGAGAAAAGACGTTCTACTGTATTTACAAAATTTATTCAATGAGAGGGCTCAGCTTATTTTCTTGAACAAATTAAATCAAAACGAGTTTCTAAAGTCAACAGAAGAGTTCGCATTTCATCGTCAGCTTTTAAAAGCCTTACTCGCTGTTTGGACTTGATTTCTGTCAATGCTGAAAATCCAAATTCCCAGATTCATGAAGATGCAAAAGGTAGAAGAATTTCAAAAGCTTTCTAAGCTGATTGCGGGGTACACAATTTTGACAGAAAGTGAAAACTCATCCTAATTTTTCTCGAAGATTGTTGAACGGTAAAACTTATCTGCTAAAACTAAATGCTTCTCAAATCAGTGAGCTGTTTTTTTTTCTGTTGTTGACAAATTTGGTGTCTTGCAAATTTCAAATGGGTTCGTTTACCATTCATATTCGTAAACTGGAAGCGAAAGAAAGTAGTTTTTAAATATTAAGCACATGATAAATAATAAATGTCCTTTCGTTGATACGACACCATACAATTTTAATTATTTGTCATAAACCTCGCGGCACATTTGATGATCTTTCGTTGCAGACAGGTGTGCCGCCGTACACAGGTTGAGAAACACTGGTCTAGATGTTCGTCGAAACGTTATTTTTACTGTATAGTTAACCTTTCAGAGAATCATATATAATTCTTTTGAAACAAAATATAAAGTTGCGCATTTAAAGGTTTAAACTAAAGATCAACTTGGAATTGGCAGGCTATTTTCTGGAGACTACAGAAATTTCTCATCTGTTAATAACACATTTGTTCAAACATTCAAAAAGATTTTTATCCAACTTATAATTTATTCATAAATTTAAAGATGATGCAAAAATAAAAGAACACACGAATAAAATAAAACTCTACGTTTCGGTTTAATCTTCAAAACCATCTACAGCTCTAAAATACAACGTAAAGTCCTCCATTATCAGTCAGAAAGGTTTAAACAGATGAAATTTCATTAAATATTTCATTTGAAATAACTTTCGAAACGGATTTTGCTCCTTTAAATGATAGATATTATCTGTTCAGCTTTTTTAAATAATAATAATAATAAAAAGGGTAAAGACTGCACTTCTAGCATATCAAAACAGACCACATGAAATTAAATTTGAAAAAATGAAATTTATAACGCCAGAATTAACAAACAATGAATAAACTATAAAATATTCGATTCACACCGCTATAATTAAATAGTAAATATTTAGTGGAAAACAAGAACAAATTGATCGTTAGTTCAATCTCTACTTTTTGTATTTAAGTAGCAAGTGAGCACCTTGATGATAAATTCTCCTTGTTATACAATGACAATAAGAACTTTTAACATAATTTCTCTTTTAAGGGTGTTTTCCAATCCAAACTGCTTACTTTCTGATTAATTTTTTAATTCATTTTTGGTCCAAGAATAAGTCGTCAAATATTTCTCCGTCTAGATTGGTGTTTCTCAACCTTTTTTGGTTGACGGCACACTAACAATACTAGAAATTATTTACGGCACCCGAATGTAATAAATAAAGTGAAAGTTGTATGATACAAACAAATTATATATTTACAGTAGAACCTCGATTATCCGAAGTAATTGGGACCGACCCTCTTTCGGAAAATCGAAATTTTCGGATAATTGAGAATGCTCCAATTTTAAAATTAAGGAGAAACATATACAATATTTAGTATTAATATGGTAACAAGTGCTTAATAAAAATAAAGCAGTAGCAAAACAGAAACAAGAATAAAATACCGGAATTTTAATTTTCAAATTAAGTACCTTTGACATATATCACAAGGGTTTGAAAAATTGCTTTGTTTATCGCAGTTTCGATTGCCTGTGCTTTGAAGCTGTATGCCGGAGTGTTTTAGTATTATTAGTTCACCAGTATAACAGTCTTTCTGCTGCTCCAGCCATGCCAAAACTTTTGCAAAATATTGAAAAGCTTCAGGAATACTAATTTGTTCGTTTTCTACGTTCCACTCCGCAGCTTACGGAAGCTCAAGTTAAATTCAAAGGTACTCTAAGGGGATCGAAAATATTTATATACTCGTAGTTCGTAGAGGATCACTTGCACACAAGGAATATGGTAGTTTCATTTAAAAGCGTTTCAGATAAAAGACGTTCTACTGTATTTACAAAATTTATTCAATGAGAGGGCTCAGCTTATTTTCTTGAACAAATTAAATCAAAACGAGTTTCTAAAGTCAACAGACAAGTTCGCATTTCATCGTCAGCTTTTAAAAGCCTTACTCGCTTTTTGGACTTGATTTCTGTCAATGCTGAAAATCCAAATTCCCAGATTCATGAAGATGCAAAAGGTAGAAGAATTTCAAAAGCTTTCTAAG
Source organism: Maratus speciosus (assembly GCA_963932465.1). Lineage (NCBI taxonomy): Eukaryota > Metazoa > Arthropoda > Arachnida > Araneae > Salticidae > Maratus > Maratus speciosus. The sequence goes on along the minus strand of OZ010798.1, from coordinate 229,984,181 downwards.
CTGATTGCGGGTACACAATTTTGACAGAAAGTGAAAACTCATCCTAATTTTTCTCGAAGATTGTTGAACGGTAAAACTTATCTGCTAAAACTAAATGCTTCTCAAATCAGTGAGCTGTTTTTTTTCTGTTGTTGACAAATTTGGTGTCTTGCAAATTTCAAATGGGTTCGTTTACCATTCATATTCGTAAACTGGAAGCGAAAGAAAGTAGTTTTTAAATATTAAGCACATGATAAATAATAAATGTCCTTTCGTTGATACGACACCATACAATTTTAATTATTTGTCATAAACCTCGCGGCACATTTGATGATCTTTCGTTGCAGACAGGTTTGCCGCCGTACACAGGTTGAGAAACACTGGTCTAGATGTTCGTCGAAACGTTATTTTTACTGTATAGTTAACCTTTCAGAGAATCATATATAATTCTTTTGAAACAAAATATAAAGTTGCGCATTTAAAGGTTTAAACTAAAGATCAACTTGGAATTGGCAGGCTATTTTCTGGAGACTACAGAAATTTCTCATCTGTTAATAACACATTTGTTCAAACATTCAAAAAGATTTTTATCCAACTTATAATTTATTCATAAATTTAAAGATGATGCAAAAATAAAAGAACACACGAATAAAATAAAACTCTACGTTTCGGTTTAATCTTCAAAACCATCTACAGCTCTAAAATACAACGTAAAGTCCTTCATTATCAGTCAGAAAGGTTTAAACAGATGAAATTTCATTAAATATTTCATTTGAAATAACTTTCGAAACGGATTTTGCTCCTTTAAATGATAGATATTATCTGTTTAGCTTTTTTAAATAAGAATAATAAAAAAAAGGGTAAAGACTGCACTTCTAGCATATCAAAACAGACCACATGAAATTAAATTTGAAAAAATGAAATTTATAACGCCAGAATTAACAAACAATAAATAAACTATAAAATATTCGACTCACACTGCTATAATTAAATTGTAAATATTTAGTGGAAAACAACAACAAATTGTTCTCTAATTTAGCATGTATTCTCTGTATTTAAAAAGCAAGTGAGCACCTTGATGGTGAATTCTCCTTGTTGTATTATGACAATAATAACATGTAACACATAAATGCGATGCCAAAGAAGAACATGCCATGCCAAAACTTTTGCAAAATATTGAAAAGCTTCAGGAATACTAATTTGTTCGTTTTCTTCGTTCCACTCCGCAGCTTACGGAAGCTCAAGTTAAATTCAAAGGTACTCTCAGGGGATCGAAAATATTTATATGTACTCGTATTTCGGAAAGAATTAATTGCACACAAGGAATATGGTAGTTAAAAAAAAAAGAAAGAAAAAAAAAGAAAAGAAAAAAAAAGCTTTCAAAATGGATGTGATAGTAAAAAAAAAAAGGCTTTAAAAATGGATTTCGGTTAATCGAGAGTTTCAGTTAAAAGAGTTTCGGATAAAACAGGCTCTACTGTATTTACAAAATTTATTCAATGAGAGGGCTAAGCGTATTTTCTGGAACAAATTAAATCAAAACGAGGTTCTAAAGTGAACAGACAAGTTCGCATTTCATCGTCAACTTTTAAAAGCCTTACTCGCTTTTTGGACTTGATTTCTGTCAATGCTGAAAATCCAAATTCCCCAGATTCATGAAGATGCAAAAGGTAGAAGAATTTCAATAGCTTTCTAAGCTGTTTGCGGGATACACAATTTTGACAGAAAGCAAAAACTCATCCTAATTTTTCTCGAAGATTGTTGAACGGTAAAACTTATAAAAAATAAAAAATCGCGCACTATAAGGGCGCATTTAAGGGTTTTAAGGGTTAAAACTAAAGATCAACTTTGAATTGGCAGGCTATTGCAGTAAGGCTATTGGAGATTACAGAAATTTCTCATCCGTTAATAACACGTTTGTTCAAACATTCAAAAAGGTTGTTATCCAACGTAAACTTTATTTATAAATTTAAGGATGATGTAAAAAAAAAAAAAAAAAAAAAAGAATAAAATAAAACTCTACGTTTTGGTTGAATCTCCAAATCCATCTACAGGGCTAAAAAACAACGCACAGTCCTTCATTATCAGTCAGAAAGATTTAAACAGATGAAATTTCATTAAATATTCCATTTGAAATAACTTTCGAAACGGCTTTTGCTCCTTTAAATGAAATATATGATCTGTTTAGCTATTTTAAATAATAATAATAAAAAAAGATAATGTCTGCACTTGTAGTATATCAAAACACACCAAATGAAATCAAATTTGAAAAAAAAAATGAATTTTATAACGCCAGAATTAACACACAATAAATAAACTATAAAATATTCAATTTACAACGGTATAAATGAATTGTAAATGATTACTGGAAAACAACGACAAATTTAATGCTGAACTATAATTAACTCTGCCCATTTAAGTAACAAGTGAGCACATTGATGGTAAATTCCCTTGTTGTATATTTATAATAAGAATAAGAAACGAGTATTAGTACATGTAACTCTTAACAAAATTTCCCTATTAAGGGTGTTTTCCAATCCAAACTCTTTACTTTCTAATTTATTTTTTAATTCATTTTTGGTCTCAAGCGTATCAAACTGGCAAATTCTCTTATTTGGAAACCGAATTTTCCGAAGCGGGAGATCTGGGAATGAAAAAAAGGTGGTCATACTGAGAAAACTTCCGTATTACTGAATTTAGTATATAAAATCGTAATAAATTTTGTATTCATGCATTTTTGCATAAGAGGGCAACAGCTATTGCACCAGGATCGGAATATTTATAAAACTATTTAGAGTACGATTTGCCACGTTTGACGTGCAATTTCCAAATTTGTTTTCTCATGTTTCATTCTTCAAGACCTGATATTAATTTATAAGTTTTTAAAATATAAACTATATAATAAAAAAGGGTTCGTAAAGGTCCTTGAATTTTTCGACTTTAAAATTCTTCTGAACCAGTAATTTTTATAGAAAATCTCCCCTTAAATAAGGCGCAATTTCGCGCGTTTAAACTTGATTTATTTTTCTATTAAAAAATACTGATATTCTGCCTTGGAAATAACGGTACACGTACGAACCCTCTAAAAATAACAAAACCACCTAGATTTTCATATTAGCTTAGTTGTTTCAATGTGAGGATATAATAGCATTGTTAAAAAAGCAGTAATATGTGAGAAAGCTGTCCCATACGCAACATGGAATGACCCTACGATAGTTGGAAACTTGTAAGCTAGAAACAGAAAACTTGTGGGAAGTTTTCGAAATTTTTTAATAAACTTTTTTGTCTACTGGAAATTACGTTTTATTTTTACACAAATGCAGTACTACACCCACATAGTCGTGTGCTAGAGCTACTGATCATTTCAAACTTTTCTTATATAAGATGATCCCACACATGAATTTTTTTATTGAATTTTCATCTGACTTGCGTGACTAAATCGCTGAAAAATATGGGATCAAACATGTTCTTTACATCTTCGAAATCCAAGAATAAGTCGTAAAATATTTCTCCGTCTAGATTGGTGTTTCTCAACCTTTTTTGGTTGACGGAACACTAACAATACTAGAAATTATTTACGGCACCCGAATGTAAAAAAAAAGTGAAAGTTGTATGATACAAACAAATTATATATTTACAGTAGAACATCTATTATCCGAAGTAATTGGGACCGACCCTCTTTCGGAAAATCGAAATTTTCGGATAATTCAGAATGCTCCAATTTTAAAATTAAGGAGAATTATATGCAATATTTAGTACACCTTAGTATACCTTTGACATATATCAAAAGGGTTTGAAAAAATGCTTTGTTTATCGCAGTTTCGATTGCCTGTGCTTTGAAGCTGTATCACGGAGTGTTTTAGTATTATTAGTTCACCAGCATAACAGTCTTTCTGCTGCTCCAGCCATGCCAAAACTTTTGCAAAATATCGAAAAGCTTCAGGAATACTAATTTGCTCGTTTTCTTCGTTCCACTCCGCAGCTTACGGAAGCTCAAATTAAATTCAAAGGTACTCTAAGGGAATCGAAAATATTTATATACTCGTAGTTCGGAAAGGATCACTTGCTCACAAGGAATATGGTAGTTTCAGTTAAAAGCGTTTCAGAGAAAAGACGTTCTACTGTATTTACAAAATTTATTCAATGAGAGGGCTCAGCTTATTTTCTTGAACAAATTAAATCAAAACGAGTTTCTAAAGTCAACAGACAAGTTCGCATTTCATCGTCAGCTTTTAAAAGCCTTACTCGCTTTTTGGACTTGATTTCTGTCAATGCTGAAAATCCAAATTCCCAGATTCATAAAGATGCAAAAGGTAGAAGAATTTCAAAAGCTTTCTAAGCTGATTGCGGGGTACACAATTTTGACAGAAAGTGAAAACTCATCCTAATTTTTCTCGAAGATTGTTGAACGGTAAAACCTATCTGCTAAAACTAAATGCTTCTCAAATCAGTGAGCTGTTTTTTTTTTCTGTTGTTGACAAATTTGGTGTCTTGCAAATTTCAAATGGGTTCGTTTACCATTCATATTCGTAAACTGGAAGCGAAAGAAAGTAGTTTTTAAATATTAAGCACATGATAAATAATAAATGTCCTTTCGTTGATACGACACCATACAATTTTAATTATTTGTCATAAACCTCGCGGCACGTTTGATGATCTTTCGTTGCAGACAGGTGTGCCGCCGTACACAGGTTGAGAAACACTGGTCTAGATGTTCGTCGAAACGTTATTTTTACTGTATAGTTAACCTTTCAGAGAATCATATATAATTCTTTTGAAACAAAATATAAATTTGCGCATTTAAAGGTTTAAACTAAAGATCAACTTGGAATTGGCAGGCTATTTTCTGGAGACTACAGAAATTTCTCATCTGTTAATAACACATTTGTTCAAACATTCAAAAAGATTTTTATCCAACTTATAATTTATTCATAAATTTAAAGATGATGCAAAAATAAAAGAACACACGAATAAAATAAAACTCTACGTTTCGGTTTAATCTTCAAAACCATCTACAGCTCTAAAATACAACGTAAAGTCCTTCATTATCAGTCAGAAAGGTTTAAACAGATGAAATTTCATTAAATATTTCATTTGAAATAACTTTCGAAACGGATTTTGCTCCTTTAAATGATAGATATTATCTGTTTAGCTTTTTTAAATAATAATAATAAAAAAATGGGTAAAGACTGCACTTCTAGCATATCAAAACAGACCACATGAAATTAAATTTGAAAAAATGAAATTTATAACGCCAGAATTAACAAACAATAAATAAACTATAATATATTCGACTCACACCGCTATAATTAAATTTTAAATATTTAGTGGAAAACAACAACAAATTGTTCGTTAATTTAATGTGTATTCTGTGTATTTAAAAAGCAAGTGAGCACCTTGATGGTGAATTCTCCTTGTTGTATAATGACAATAAGAACATGTAAATTTTAACATAATTTCTCTTTTAAGGGTGTTTTCCAGTCCAAACTGCTTACTTTCTGATTAATTTTTTAATTCATTTTTGGGCCAAGTATAAGTCGTCAAATATTTCTCCGTCTAGATTGGTGTTTCTCAACCTTTTTTGGTTGACGGCACACTAACAATACTAGAAATTATTTACGGCACCCGAATGTAAAAAATAAAGTGAAAGTTGTATGATACAAACAAATTATATATTTACAATAGAACCTCGATTATCCGAAGTAATTGGGACCGACCCTCTTTCGAAAAATCGAAATTTTCGGATAATTGAGAATGCTCCAATTTTAAAATTAAGGAGAAACATATGCAATATTTAGTATTAATATGGTAACAAGTGCTTAATAAAAATAAAGCAGTAGCAAAAGAGAAACAAGAATAAAATACCGGAATTTTAATTTTGAAATTAAGTACCTTTGACATATATCACAAGGGTTTGAAAAAATGCTTTGTTTATCGCAGTTTCGATTGCCTGTGCTTTGAAGCTGTATCACGGAGTGTTTTAGTATTATTAGTTCACCAGTATAACAGTCTTTCTGCTGCTCCAGCCATGCCAAAACTTTTGCAAAATATTGAAAAGCTTCAGGAATACTAATTTTTTCGTTTTCTTCGTTCCACTCCGCAGCTTACGGAAGCTCAAGTTAAATTCAAAGGTACTCTAAGGGGATCGAAAATATTTATATACTCGTAGTTCGGAAAGGATCACTTGCACACAAGGAATATGGTAGTTTCAGTTAAAAGAGTTTCAGATAAAAGACGTTCTACTGTATTTACAAAATTTATTCAATGAGAGGGCTCAGCTTATTTTCTTGAACAAATTAAATCAAAACGAGTTTCTAAAGTCAACAGACTAGTTCGCATTTCATCGTCAACTCTTAAAAACCTTACTCGCTTTTTGGACTTGATTTCTGTCAATGCTGAAAATCCAAATTCCCAGATTCATGAAGATGCAAAAGGTAGATGAATTTCAAAAGCTTTCTAAGCTTATTGCGGGGTACACAATTTTGACAGAAAGTGAAAACTCATCCTAATTTTTCTCGAAGATTGTTGAACGGTAAAACTTATCTGCTAAAACTAAATGCTTCTCAAATCAGTGAGCTGTTTTTTTTTTTCTGTTGTTGACAAATTTGGTGTCTTGCAAATTTCAAATGGGTTCGTTTACCATTCATATTCGTAAACTGGAAGCGAAAGAAAGTAGTTTTTAAATGTTAAGCACATGATAAATAATAAATGTCCTTTCGTTGATACGACACCATACAATTTTAATTATTTGTCATAAACCTCGCGGCACATTTGATAATCTTCCGTGGCAGACTGGTGTGCCTTGTTCACAGGTTGAGAAACACTGGTCTAGATGTTCGTCGAAACGTTATTTTTCCTGTATAGTTAACCTTTCAGAGAATCATATTTAATTCTTTTGAAACAAAATATAAAGTTGCACATTTAAGGGTTAAAACTAAAGATCAACCTGGTATTGGCAGGCTATTTTCTGGAGACTACAGAAATTTCTTATCTGTTAATAACACATTTGTTCAAACATTCAAAAAGATTTTTATCCAACTTATAATTTATTCATAAATTTAAAGATGATGCAAAAATAAAAGAACACACGAATAAAATAAAACTCTACGTTTCGGTTTAATCTTCAAAACCATCTACAGCTCTAAAATACAACGTAAAGTCCTTCATTATCAGTCAGAAAGGTTTAAACAGATGAAATTTCATTAAATATTTCATTTGAAATAACTTTCGAAACGGATTTTGCTCCTTTAAATGATAGATATTATCTGTTTAGCTTTTTTAAATAATAATAATAAAAAAAAGGGTAAAGACTGCACTTCTAGCATATCAAAACAGACCACATGAAATTAAATTTGAAAAAATGAAATTTATAACGCCAGAATTAACAAACAATAAATAAACTATAAAATATTCGACTCACACTGCTATAATTAAATTGTAAATATTTAGTGGAAAACAACAACAAATTGTTCTCTAATTTAGCATGTATTCTCTGTATTTAAAAAGCAAGTGAGCACCTTGATGGTGAATTCTCCTTGTTGTATTATGACAATAATAACATGTAACACATGAATGCGATGCCAAAGAAGAACATGCCATGCCAAAACTTTTGCAAAATATTGAAAAGCTTCAGGAATACTAATTTGTTCGTTTTCTTCGTTCCACTCCGCAGCTTACGGAAGCTCAAGTTAAATTCAAAGGTACTCTCAGGGGATCGAAAATATTTATATGTACTCGTATTTCGGAAAGAATTAATTGCACACAAGGAATATGGTAGTTAAAAAAAAAAGAAAGAAAAAAAAAAGAAAAGAAAAAAAAAGCTTTCAAAATGGATGTGATAGTAAAAAAAAAAAAAAAAGGCTTTAAAAATGGATTTCGGTTAATCGAGAGTTTCAGTTAAAAGAGTTTCGGATAAAACAGGCTCTACTGTATTTACAAAATTTATTCAATGAGAGGGCTAAGCGTATTTTCTGGAACAAATTAAATCAAAACGAGGTTCTAAAGTGAACAGACAAGTTCGCATTTCATCGTCAACTTTTAAAAGCCTTACTCGCTTTTTGGACTTGATTTCTGTCAATGCTGAAAATCCAAATTCCCCAGATTCATGAAGATGCAAAAGGTAGAAGAATTTCAATAGCTTTCTAAGCTGTTTGCGGGGTATACAATTTTGACAGAAAGCAAAAACTCATCCTAATTTTTCTCGAAGATTGTTGAACGGTAAAACTTATAAAAAATAAAAAATCGCGCACTATAAGGGCGCATTTAAGGGTTTTAAGGGTTAAAACTAAAGATCAACTTGGAATTGGCAGGCTATTGCAGTAAGGCTATTGGAGATTACACAATTTCTCATCCGTTAATAACACGTTTGTTCAAACATTCAAAAAGGTTGTTATCCAACGTAAACTATATTTATAAATTTAAGGATGATGTAAAAAAAAAAAAAAAAAAAAAAAAAAAAAAAAACTCTACGTTTTGGTTGAATCTTCAAATCCATCTACAGGGCTAAAAAACAACGCACAGTCCTTCATTATCAGTCAGAAAGATTTAAACAGATGAAATTTCATTAAATATTCCATTTGAAATAACTTTCGAAACGGCTTTTGCTCCTTTAAATGAAATATATGATCTGTTTAGCTATTTTAAATAATAATAATAAAATAATATAATGCCTGCACTTGTAGTATATCAAAACACACCAAATGAAATTAAATTTGAAAAAAAAAAATGAATTTTATAACGCCAGAATTAACACACAATAAATAAACTATAAAATATTCAATTTACAACGGTATAAATGAATTGTAAATGATTACTGGAAAACAACGACAAATTTAATGCTGAACTATAATTAACTCTGCCCATTTAAGTAACAAGTGAGCACATTGATGGTAAATTCCCTTGTTGTATATTTATAATAAGAATAAGAAACGAGCATTAGTACATGTAATTCTTAACAAAATTTCCCTATTAAGGGTGTTTTCCAATCCAAACTCTTTACTTTCTAATTTATTTTTTAATTCATTTTTGGTCTCAAGCGTATCAAACTGGCAAATTCTCTTATTTGGAAACCGAATTTTCCGAAGCGGGAGATCTGGGAATGAAAAAAAGATGGTCATACTGAGAAAACTTCCGTATTACTGAATTTAGTATATAAAATCGTAATAAATTTTGTATTCATGCATTTTTGCATAAGAGGGCAACAGCTATTGCACCAGGATCGGAATATTTATAAAACTATTTAGAGTACGATTTGCCACGTTTGACGAGCAATTTCCAAATTTGTTTTCTCATGTTTCATTCTTCACGACCTGATATTAACTTATAGGTTTTTAAAATATAAACTATATAATAAAACAGGGTTCGTAAAGGTCCTTGAATTTTTCGACTTTAAAATTCTTCTGAACCAGTAATTTTTATAGAAAATCTCTCCTTAAATAAGGCGCAATTTCGCGCGTTTAAACTTGATTTATTTTTCTATTAAAAAATACTGATATTTCGCCTTGGAAATAACGGTACACGTACGAACCCTCTAAAAATAACAAAACCACCTAGAATTTCATATTAGCTTAGTTGTTTCAATGTGAGGATATAATAGCATTGTTAAAAAAGCAGTAATATGTGAGAAAGCTGTCCCATACGCAACATGGAATGACCCTACGATAGTTGGAAACTTGTAAGCTAGAAACAGAAAACTTGTGGAAAGTTTTCGAAATTTTTTAATAAACTTTTTTGTCTACTGGAAATTACGTTTTATTTTTACACAAATGCAGTACTACACCCACATAGTCGTGTGCTAGAGCTACTGATCATTTCAAACTTTTCTTATATAAGATGATCCCACACATGAATTTTTTTATTGAATTTTCATCTGACTTGCGTGACTAAATCGCTGAAAAATATGGGATCAAACATGTTCTTTACATCTTCGAAATCCAAGAATAAGTCGTCAAATATTTCTCCGTCTAGATTGGTGTTTCTCAACCTTTTTTGGTTGACGGAACACTAACAATACGAGAAATTATTTACGGCACCCGAATGTAAAAAAAAAAGTGAAAGTTGTATGATACAAACAAATTATATATTTACAGTAGAACATCTATTATCCGAAGTAATTGGGACCGACCCTCTTTCGGAAAATCTAAATTTTCGGATAATTCAGAATGCTCCAATTTTAAAATTAAGGAGAATTATATGCAATATTTAGTACACCTTAGTATACCTTTGACATATATCAAAAGGGTTTGAAAAAATGCTTTGTTTATCGCAGTTTCTATTGCCTGTGCTTTGAAGCTGTATCACGGAGTGTTTTAGTATTATTAGTTCACCAGTATAACAGTCTTTCTGCTGCTCCAGCCATGCCAAAACTTTTGCAAAATATTGAAAAGCTTCAGGAATACTAATTTGTTCGTTTTCTTCGTTCCACTCCGCAGCTTACGGAAGCTCAAGTTAAATTCAAAGGTACTCTCAGGGGATCGAAAATATTTATATGTACTCGTATTTCGGAAAGAATTAATTGCACACAAGGAATATGGTAGTTAAAAAAAAAAAAAAAGAAAAAAAAAAAGCTTTCAAAATGGATGTGATAGTAAAAAAAAAAAAAAAGGCTTTAAAAATGGATTTCGGTTAATCGAGAGTTTCAGTTAAAAGAGTTTCGGATAAAACAGGCTCTACTGTATTTACAAAATTTATTCAATGAGAGGGCTAAGCGTATTTTCTGGAACAAATTAAATCAAAACGAGGTTCTAAAGTGAACAGACAAGTTCGCATTTCATCGTCAACTTTTAAAAGCCTTACTCGCTTTTTGGACTTGATTTCTGTCAATGCTGAAAATCCAAATTCCCCAGATTCATGAAGATGCAAAAGGTAGAAGAATTTCAATAGCTTTCTAAGCTGTTTGCGGGATACACAATTTTGACAGAAAGCAAAAACTCATCCTAATTTTTCTCGAAGATTGTTGAACGGTAAAACTTATAAAAAATAAAAAATCGCGCACTATAAGGGCGCATTTAAGGGTTTTAAGGGTTAAAACTAAAGATCAACTTGGAATTGGCAGGCTATTGCAGTAAGGCTATTGGAGATTACAGAAATTTCTCATCCGTTAATAACACGTTTGTTCAAACATTCAAAAAGGTTGTTATCCAACGTAAACTTTATTTATAAATTTAAGGATGATGTAAAAAAAAAAAAAAAAAAAAAAAGAATAAAATAAAACTCTACGTTTTGGTTGAATCTTCAAATCCATCTACAGTGCTAAAAAACAACGCACAGTCCTTCATTATCAGTCAGAAAGATTTAAACAGATGAAATTTCATTAAATATTCCATTTGAAATAACTTTCGAAACGGCTTTTGCTCCTTTAAATGAAATATATGATCTGTTTAGCTATTTTAAATAATAATAATAAAATAATATAATGCCTGCACTTGTAGTATATCAAAACACACCAAATGAAATTAAATTTGAAAAAAAAAATGAATTTTATAACGCCAGAATTAACACACAATAAATAAACTATAAAATATTCAATTTACAACGGTATAAATGAATTGTAAATGATTACTGGAAAACAACGACAAATTTAATGCTGAACTATAATTAACTCTGCCCATTTAAGTAACAAGTGAGCACATTGATGGTAAATTCCCTTGTTGTATATTTATAATAAGAATAAGAAACGAGCATTAGTACATGTAATTCTTAACAAAATTTCCCTATTAAGGGTGTTTTCCAATCCAAACTCTTTACTTTCTAATTTATTTTTTAATTCATTTTTGGTCTCAAGCGTATCAAACTGGCAAATTCTCTTATTTGGAAACCGAATTTTCCGAAGCGGGAGATCTGAGAATGAAAAAAAGATGGTCATACTGAGAAAACTTCCGTATTACTGAATTTAGTATATAAAATCGTAATAAATTTTGTATTCATGCATTTTTGCATAAGAGGGCAACAGCTATTGCACCAGGATCGGAATATTTATAAAACTATTTAGAGTACGATTTGCCACGTTTGACGTGCAATTTCCAAATTTGTTTTCTCATGTTTCATTCTTCACGACCTGATATTAACTTATAGGTTTTTAAAATATAAACTATATAATAAAACAGGGTTCGTAAAGGTCCTTGAATTTTTCGACTTTAAAATTCTTCTGAACCAGTAATTTTTATAGAAAATCTCTCCTTAAATAAGGCGCAATTTCGCGCGTTTAAACTTGATTTATTTTTCTATTAAAAAATACTGATATTTCGCCTTGGAAATAACGGTACACGTACGAACCCTCTAAAAATAACAAAACCACCTAGATTTTCATATTAGCTTAGTTGTTTCAATGTGAGGATATAATAGCATTGTTAAAAAAGCAGTAATATGTGAGAAAGCTGTCCCATACGCAACATGGAATGACCCTACGATAGTTGGAAACTTGTAAGCTAGAAACAGAAAACTTGTGGAAAGTTTTCGAAATTTTTTAATAAACTTTTTTGTCTACTGGAAATTACGTTTTATTTTTACACAAATGCAGTACTACACCCACATCGTCGTGTGCTAGAGCTACTGATCATTTCAAACTTTTCTTATATAAGATGATCCCACACATGAATTTTTTTATTGAATTTTCATCTGACTTGCGTGACTAAATCGCTGAAAAATATGGGATCAAACATGTCCTTTACATCTTCGAAATCCAAGAATAAGTCGTCAAATATTTCTCCGTCTAGATTGGTGTTTCTCAACCTTTTTTGGTTGACGGAACACTAACAATACGAGAAATTATTTACGGCACCCGAATGTAAAAAAAAAAGTGAAAGTTGTATGATACAAACAAATTATATATTTACAGTAGAACATCTATTATCCGAAGTAATTGGGACCGACCCTCTTTCGGAAAATCGAAATTTTCGGATAATTCAGAATGCTCCAATTTTAAAATTAAGGAGAATTATATGCAATATTTAGTACACCTTAGTATACCTTTGACATATATCAAAAGGGTTTGAAAAAATGCTTTGTTTATCGCAGTTTCGATTGCCTGTGCTTTGAAGCTGTATCACGGAGTGTTTTAGTATTATTAGTTCACCAGTATAACAGTCTTTCTGCTGCTCCAGCCATGCCAAAACTTTTGCAAAATATTGAAAAGCTTCAGGAATACTAATTCGTTCGTTTTCTTCGTTCCACTCCGCAGCTTACGGAAGCTCAAGTTAAATTCAAAGGTACTCTCAGGGGATCGAAAATATTTCTATGTACTCGTATTTCGGAAAGAATTAATTGCACACAAGGAATATGGTAGTTAAAAAAAAAAAAAAAAAAGAAAAAAAAAAGCTTTCAAAATGGATGTGATAGTAAAAAAAAAAAAAAAAGGCTTTAAAAATGGATTTCGGTTAATCGAGAGTTTCAGTTAAAAGAGTTTCGGATAAAACAGGCTCTACTGTATTTACAAAATTTATTCAATGAGAGGGCTAAGCGTATTTTCTGGAACAAATTAAATCAAAACGAGGTTCTAAAGTGAACAGACAAGTTCGCATTTCATCGTCAACTTTTAAAAGCCTTACTCGCTTTTTGGACTTGATTTCTGTCAATGCTGAAAATCCAAATTCCCCAGATTCATGAAGATGCAAAAGGTAGAAGAATTTCAATAGCTTTCTAAGCTGTTTGCGGGATACACAATTTTGACAGAAAGCAAAAACTCATCCTAATTTTTCTCGAAGATTGTTGAACGGTAAAACTTATAAAAAATAAAAAATCGCGCACTATAAGGGCGCATTTAAGGGTTTTAAGGGTTAAAACTAAAGATCAACTTGGAATTGGCAGGCTATTGCAGTAAGGCTATTGGAGATTACAGAAATTTCTCATCCGTTAATAACACGTTTGTTCAAACATTCAAAAAGGTTGTTATCCAACGTAAACTTTATTTATAAATTTAAGGATGATGTAAAAAAAAAAAAAAAAAAAAAAAAAGAATAAAATAAAACTCTACGTTTTGGTTGAATCTCCAAATCCATCTACAGGGCTAAAAAACAACGCACAGTCCTTCATTATCAGTCAGAAAGATTTAAACAGATGAAATTTCATTAAATATTCCATTTGAAATAACTTTCGAAACGGCTTTTGCTCCTTTAAATGAAATATATGATCTGTTTAGCTATTTTAAATAATAATAATAAAAAAAGATAATGTCTGCACTTGTAGTATATCAAAACACACCAAATGAAATCAAATTTGAAAAAAAAAATGAATTTTATAACGCCAGAATTAACACACAATAAATAAACTATAAAATATTCAATTTACAACGGTATAAATGAATTGTAAATGATTACTGGAAAACAACGACAAATTTAATGCTGAACTATAATTAACTCTGCCCATTTAAGTAACAAGTGAGCACATTGATGGTAAATTCCCTTGTTGTATATTTATAATAAGAATAAGAAACGAGCATTAGTACATGTAACTCTTAACAAAATTTCCCTATTAAGGGTGTTTTCCAATCCAAACTCTTTACTTTCTAATTTATTTTTTAATTCATTTTTGGTCTCAAGCGTATCAAACTGGCAAATTCTCTTATTTGGAAACCGAATTTTCCGAAGCGGGAGATCTGGGAATGAAAAAAAGATGGTCATACTGAGAAAACTTCCGTATTACTGAATTTAGTATATAAAATCGTAATAAATTTTGTATTCATGCATTTTTGCATAAGAGGGCAACAGCTATTGCACCAGGATCGGAATATTTATAAAACTATTTAGAGTACGATTTGCCACGTTTCACGTGCAATTTCCAAATTTGTTTTCTCATGTTTCATTCTTCAAGACCTGATATTATTTTATAAGTTTTTAAAATATAAACTATATAATAAAAAAGGGTTCGTAAAGGTCCTTGAATTTTTCGACTTTAAAATTCTTCTGAACCAGTAATTTTTATAGAAAATCTCCCTTTAAATAAGGCGCAATTTCGCGCGTTTAAACTTGATTTATTTTTCTATTAAAAAATACTGATATTCTGCCTTGGAAATAACGGTACACGTACGAACCCTCTAAAAATAACAAAACCACCTAGATTTTCATATTAGCTTAGTTGTTTCAATGTGAGGATATAATAGCATTGTTAAAAAAGCAGTAATATGTGAGAAAGATGTCCCATACGCAACATGGAATGACCCTACGATAGTTGGAAACTTGTAAGCTAGAAACAGAAAACTTGTGGGAAGTTTTCGAAATTTTTTAATAAACTTTTTTGTCTACTGGAAATTACGTTTTATTTTTACACAAATGCAGTACTACACCCACATAGTCGTGTGCTAGAGCTACTGATCATTTCAAACTTTTCTTATATAAGATGATCCCACACATGAATTTTTTTATTGAATTTTCATCTGACTTGCGTGACTAAATCGCTGAAAAATATGGGATCAATCATGTTCTTTACATCTTCGAAATCCAAGAATAAGTCGTAAAATATTTCTCCGTCTAGATTGGTGTTTCTCAACCTTTTTTGGTTGACGGAACACTAACAATACTAGAAATTATTTACGGCACCCGAATGTAAAAAAAAAAGTGAAAGTTGTATGATACAAACAAATTATATATTTACAGTAGAACATCTATTATCCGAAGTAATTGGGACCGACCCTCTTTCGGAAAATCGAAATTTTCGGATAATTCAGAATGCTCCAATTTTAAAATTAAGGAGAATTATATGCAATATTTAGTACACCTTAGTATACCTTTGACATATATCAAAAGGGTTTGAAAAAATGCTTTGTTTATCGCAGTTTCGATTGCCTGTGCTTTGAAGCTGTATCACGGAGTGTTTTAGTATTATTAGTTCACCAGCATAACAGTCTTTCTGCTGCTCCAGCCATGCCAAAACTTTTGCAAAATATCGAAAAGCTTCAGGAATACTAATTTGCTCGTTTTCTTCGTTCCACTCCGCAGCTTACGGAAGCTCAAGTTAAATTCAAAGGTACTCTAAGGGAATCGAAAATATTTATATACTCGTAGTTCGGAAAGGATCACTTGCTCACAAGGAATATGGTAGTTTCAGTTAAAAGCGTTTCAGAGAAAAGACGTTCTACTGTAGTTACAAAATTTATTCAATGAGAGGGCTCAGCTTATTTTCTTGAACAAATTAAATCAAAACGAGTTTCTAAAGTCAACAGACAAGTTCGCATTTCATCGTCAGCTTTTAAAAGCCTTACTCGCTTTTTGGACTTGATTTCTGTCAATGCTGAAAATCCAAATTCCCAGATTCATAAAGATGCAAAAGGTAGAAGAATTTCAAAAGCTTTCTAAGCTGATTGCGGGGTACACAATTTTGACAGAAAGTGAAAACTCATCCTAATTTTTCTCGAAGATTGTTGAACGGTAAAACCTATCTGCTAAAACTAAATGCTTCTCAAATCAGTGAGCTGTTTTTTTTTTCTGTTGTTGACAAATTTGGTGTCTTGCAAATTTCAAATGGGTTCGTTTACCATTCATATTCGTAAACTGGAAGCGAAAGAAAGTAGTTTTTAAATATTAAGCACATGATAAATAATAAATGTCCTTTCGTTGATACGACACCATACAATTTTAATTATTTGTCATAAACCTCGCGGCACGTTTGATGATCTTTCGTTGCAGACAGGTGTGCCGCCGTACACAGGTTGAGAAACACTGGTCTAGATGTTCGTCGAAACGTTATTTTTACTGTATAGTTAACCTTTCAGAGAATCATATATAATTCTTTTGAAACAAAATATAAATTTGCGCATTTAAAGGTTTAAACTAAAGATCAACTTGGAATTGGCAGGCTATTTTCTGGAGACTACAGAAATTTCTCATCTGTTAATAACACATTTGTTCAAACATTCAAAAAGATTTTTATCCAACTTATAATTTATTCATAAATTTAAAGATGATGCAAAAATAAAAGAACACACGAATAAAATAAAACTCTACGTTTCGGTTTAATCTTCAAAACCATCTACAGCTCTAAAATACAACGTAAAGTCCTTCATTATCAGTCAGAAAGGTTTAAACAGATGAAATTTCATTAAATATTTCATTTGAAATAACTTTCGAAACGGATTTTGCTCCTTTAAATGATAGATATTATCTGTTTAGCTTTTTTAAATAATAATAATAAAAAAATGGGTAAAGACTGCACTTCTAGCATATCAAAACAGACCACATGAAATTAAATTTGAAAAAATGAAATTTATAACGCCAGAATTAACAAACAATAAATAAACTATAAAATATTCGACTCACACCGCTATAATTAAATTGTAAATATTTAGTGGAAAACAACAACAAATTGTTCGTTAATTTAATGTGTATTCTGTGTATTTAAAAAGCAAGTGAGCACCTTGATGGTGAATTCTCCTTGTTGTATAATGACAATAAGAACATGTAAATTTTAACATAATTTCTCTTTTAAGGGTGTTTTCCAGTCCAAACTGCTTACTTTCTGAATTCTGATTAATTTTTTAATTCATTTTTGGGCCAAGTATAAGTCGTCAAATATTTCTCCGTCTAGATTGGTGCTTCTCAACCTTTTTTGGTTGACGGCACACTAACAATACTAGAAATTATTTACGGCACCCGAATGTAAAAAATAAAGTGAAAGTTGTATGATACAAACAAATTATATATTTACAATAGAACCTCGATTATCCGAAGTAATTGGGACCGACCCTCTTTCGAAAAATCGAAATTTTCGGATAATTGAGAATGCTCCAATTTTAAAATTAAGGAGAAACATATGCAATATTTAGTATTAATATGGTAACAAGTGCTTAATAAAAATAAAGCAGTAGCAAAAGAGAAACAAGAATAAAATACCGGAATTTTAATTTTGAAATTAAGTACCTTTGACATATATCACAAGGGTTTGAAAAAATGCTTTGTTTATCGCAGTTTCGATTGCCTGTGCTTTGAAGCTGTATCACGGAGTGTTTTAGTATTATTAGTTCACCAGTATAACAGTCTTTCTGCTGCTCCAGCCATGCCAAAACTTTTGCAAAATATTGAAAAGCTTCAGGAATACTAATTTTTTCGTTTTCTTCGTTCCACTCCGCAGCTTACGGAAGCTCAAGTTAAATTCAAAGGTACTCTAAGGGGATCGAAAATATTTATATACTCGTAGTTCGGAAAGGATCACTTGCACACAAGGAATATGGTAGTTTCAGTTAAAAGAGTTTCAGATAAAAGACGTTCTACTGTATTTACAAAATTTATTCAATGAGAGGGCTCAGCTTATTTTCTTGAACAAATTAAATCAAAACGAGTTTCTAAAGTCAACAGACTAGTTCGCATTTCATCGTCAACTCTTAAAAACCTTACTCGCTTTTTGGACTTGATTTCTGTCAATGCTGAAAATCCAAATTCCCAGATTCATGAAGATGCAAAAGGTAGATGAATTTCAAAAGCTTTCTAAGCTTATTGCGGGGTACACAATTTTGACAGAAAGTGAAAACTCATCCTAATTTTTCTCGAAGATTGTTGAACGGTAAAACTTATCTGCTAAAACTAAATGCTTCTCAAATCAGTGAGCTGTTTTTTTTTTCTGTTGTTGACAAATTTGGTGTCTTGCAAATTTCAAATGGGTTCGTTTACCATTCATATTCGTAAACTGGAAGCGAAAGAAAGTAGTTTTTAAATGTTAAGCACATGATAAATAATAAATGTCCTTTCGTTGATACGACACCATACAATTTTAATTATTTGTCATAAACCTCGCGGCACATTTGATAATCTTCCGTGGCAGACTGGTGTGCCTTGTTCACAGGTTGAGAAACACTGGTCTAGATGTTCGTCGAAACGTTATTTTTCCTGTATAGTTAACCTTTCAGAGAATCATATTTAATTCTTTTGAAACAAAATATAAAGTTGCACATTTAAGGGTTAAAACTAAAGATCAACCTGGTATTGGCAGGCTATTTTCTGGAGACTACAGAAATTTCTTATCTGTTAATAACACATTTGTTCAAACATTCAAAAAGATTGTTATCCAACGTATACTTTATTCATAAATTTAAAGATGACGCAAAAATAAAAGAACACACGAATAAAATAAAACTCTACGTTTCGGTTTAATCTTCAAAATCATCTACAGCTCTAAAATACAACGTAAAGTCCTTCATTATCAGTCAGAAAGGTTTAAACAGATGAAATTTCATTAAATATTTCATTTGAGATAACTTTCGAAACGGATTTTGCTCCTTTAAATGATAGATATTATCTGTTTAGCTATTTTAAATAATAATAATAATAAAAGGTAATGACTGCACTTCTAGCATATCAAAACAGACCACATGAAATTAAATTTGAAAAAATGAAATTTATAACGCCAGAATTACCAAACAATAAATAAACTATAAAATATTCGACAGACACCGCTATAATTAAATTGTAAATATTTAGTTGAAAACAACAACAAATTGATTCTTAATTTTATCTCTAGTCTCAATATTTAAGTAGCAAGTGAGCACCTTGATGGTAGATTCCCCTTGTTGTTTAACCCGTTGGGGACGAGCGACACGAATACGTGCCGCATGAAGCGCTCAGAATCCTTGTTTTTCCTCACCAGTAAAATTTTACTGTAAAATTTGCCTTATTTAATCAGCGCATTTTCTCGATTCAAGAAGACACAAATTTCTTTTTTTAAAAAACGGTGACAAAAGATTAAAAATTTCGTAAAAGGCTCTCGTCCCGAAGGGGATAATGACAATAAGAACATGTAACTTTTAACATAATTTCTATTTTAAGAGTGTTTTCCAGTTCCAATCCAAACTGCTTACTTTCTGATTAATTTTTTAATTCATTTTTGGTCTCAAAAATATCAAACTGGCAAGTTCTCTTATTTATAAACCGAATTTTCCGAAGCGGGAGATCGGGGAATGAAAAAAAAGGTCATACGGAGAAAACTTCCGTATTACTGAATTTAGTGTATAAAATCATAATAAATTTTGTATTCATGCATTTTTGCGTAAGAGTGCAACAGCTATTGCACCAAGATCTGAATATTTATAAAACTAGTTATAGTACGATCGCACCACATTTGCCACGTTTGACGTGCAATTTCCAAATTTATTTTCTAAAAGTTTCATTCTTCACGACCTGATAATAACTTATCAATTTTTAAAATATAAACTATACAATAAAACAGGGTTCGTAAAGGTCCTTGAATTTTTCGACTTTAAAATTCTTCTGAACCAGTAATTTTTATAGAAAATCTCCCCTTAAATAAGGCGCAATTTCGCGCGTTTAAACTTGATTTATTTTTCTATTAAAAAATACTGATATTTCGCCTTGGAAATAACGGTACACTTACGAACCCTCTAAAAATAACAAAACCACCTAGATTTTCATATTAGCTTAGTTGTTTCAATGTGAGGATATAATAGCATTGTTAAAAAAGCAGTAATATGTGAGAAAGCTGTCCCATACGCAACATGGAATGACCCTACGAAAGTTGGAAACTTGTAAGCTAGAAACAGAAAACTTGTGGGAAGTTTTCGAAATTTTTTAATAAACTTTTATGTCTCCAGGAAATTACGTTTTATTTTTACACAAATGTAGTACTACACCCACATAGTCGTGTGCTAGAGCTACTGATCATTTCAAACTTTTCCTTATATAAGATGATCCCACACATGAATTTTTTTATTGAATTTTGTTCTGACTTGCGTGACTAAATCGCTGAAAAATATGTGATCAAACATGTTCTTTACATCTTCGAAATCCAAGAATAAGTCGTCAAATATTTTTCCGTCTAGATTTGTGTTTCTCAACCATTTTTGGTTGACGGCACACTAACAATACTAGAAATTATTTACGGCACCCGAATGTAAAAAAAAAAGTGAAAGTTGTATGATACAAACAAATTATATATTTACAGTAGAACCTCGATTATCCGAAGTAATTGGGACCGACCCTCTTTCGGAAAATTGAAATTTTCGGATAATTGAGAATGCTCCAATTTTAAAATTAAGGAGAAATATATGCAATATTTAGTATTAATATGATAACAAGTGCTTAATAAAAATAAAGCATTAGCAAAACAAAAACAAGAATAAAATATCTGAATTTTAATTTTGAAATTAAGTACCTTTGACATATATCACAAGGGTTTGAAAAAATGCTTTGTTTATCGCAGTTTAGATTGCCTATGCTTTGAAGCTGTATCACGGAGTTTTTTAGTATTATTAGTTCACCAGTATAACAGTCTTTCTGCTGCTCCAGCCATGCCAAAACTTTTGCAAAATATTGAAAAGCTTCAGGAATACTAATTTGTTCGTTTCCTTCGTTCCACTCCGCAGCTTACGGAAGCTCAAGTTAAATTCAAAGGTACTCTAAGGGGATCGAAAATATTTATATGTACTCGTATTTCGGAAAGAATTAATTGCACACAAGGAATATGGTAGTTTAAAAAAAAAAAAGAAAGAAAAAAAAAAAAAGAAAAAAAAAAGCTTTCAAAATGGATGTGATAGTAAAAAAAAAAGCTTTAAAAATGGATTTCGGTTAATCGAGAGTTTCAGATAAAAGAGTTTCGGATAAAAGAGGCTCTACTGTATTTACAAAATTTATTCAATGAGAGGGCTAAGCGTATTTTCTGGAACAAATTAAATCAAAACGAGGTTCTAAAGTGAACAGACAAGTTCGCATTTCATCGTCAACTTTTAAAAGCCTTACTCGCTTTTTGGACTTGATTTCTGTCAATGCTGAAAATCCAAATTCCCCAGATTCATGAAGATGCAAAAGGTAGAAGAATTTCAATAGCTTTCTAAGCTGTTTGCGGGGTACACAACATTGACAGAAAGCAAAAACTCATCCTAATTTTTCTCGGAGATTGTTGAACGGTAAAACTTATCTGCTAAAACTAGATGCTTCTCAAATCAGTGAGCTGTTCTTTTTCTGTTGTTGACAAATTTGGTGTCTTGCAAATTACAAATGGGTTCGTTTACCATTCATATTCGTAAACTGGAAGCGAAAGAAAGTAGTTTTTAAAGGTTAAGCACATGATAAATATTAAATTTCCTATCATTGATACGACAACATACAATTTTAATTATTTGTCATAAAACCTCGCGACACATTTGATAAGGAAGTGGCTATTCGTCCGACCAATCGGACTTTTAGCTATTTAGGCAGGAAGTCCGACCATCGTTTGCGCATGCAACCATGTTTGTTTACAGCTTGTCCAGCTAAAATATTTCAAGTTAGAGGAGCGATGATATTACTAGCAATTGCATGCTTAATTAACAATTGTATTTATGTATTAATGAGGCTCTTTTTGTCTGTCCAAATAAGCATGAAAGAAACCTTTTTTACATTAAGTTTTTAAATAAATTATTATTGTATTTTTAAGAGACAAATTTCATTGAATAGTTCAAGAAAAATTTATTTTTATGAATGTAGGTTATGCATTATTATTTATTTGACCTTCATTTTTTCTATACATTTTTTAAATTTTCTTAATTTTTATTATTTTACTTAATATTTAAAAAATTTATTTTACATGACTTTAATTTACTTTACATTCATTATAATTTCGAGTGTAGTGTTACATTCAAATTAGTGTTTAAAAACGTAAACAAAACAGTGACCAGAAATTTTTTAAATTCTAAAATCTGCATAATTTCTCGTCCCATGATATGCCGATTTAATGGAATATACTGTATTTTTAAAGTCTCCATTCCCAGTTGTCTTTTGTTACAACGTTTGGCCTTTAGAGTGTTTTGTTTGTGAAAAAACTACTATTCATTTTCATATGAATAAATTATTGAATCATTTAATACAAAACAGTTATTTTAAATTTAAAACTACGTTTCTTTTTTTTTTTTAATAACTTTAATATAATAATAAATAAGTTTTGAACATCGAAAAAAACTTATCACTTTATTATATTGTTAAATTACTTTATTAAAAATTTATTGTTTCATAAAAAAGTTTCTTAATCAACAAAAAATAATTACTCATTGAGTGAAATTAATTTGTACAAAAAAAAAAAAAAAAAAAAAGACTACTGCTTATTTTTGTGGAATATGAAATGAAGCCCCCCCCCCCCGATTTTCTAAATCTTCAAAAATAATAAGATATAAATTGAAATATTAAGAGATATAGACGCCGACAGAAAGAAATCCAAGGAGGGACACGATTTTGGAACATGTTTGCCTTTGACCCAACCTAGCTTGCTATTTATTAAAGGTGCAAAATATCAACATGAAATAATCTAAACTGCAATTTGTGTTGTCAGAATTCCTAGATATTTTTTAAACATATCATATATATATTATATACATATACATATTATACATATTATATACATATAATATATATATTATATATATATAAAAAAATAAGTTTAACAATTAAGAAATATCAAATATCCAAACATTTATTATTGTTTATATAACATAAACTAATTGTGTAATATAAAAAAATTACAAACTATTTATAATTGTTAATATTTTAATATTAGTTAATAAATAATAATTATTAAATTAATAGTAATAAATTAATTATTAAATTAATTATAATATAATAAATTAGTAAATTAATAATAATATATTAAATAATTAATAATATAAATGTAGAAACAAATATTTAGTACACTTAATTGCTTAACGAAATATAACGTTTAAAAAAAAATAAATAATTGAAGACAAATATTACTAAATTAATATTTATAAATCTAAATAACTTTCTTCTAAAATGAAAATGACCTAATTTGCATAAATGCACTTAATGTGTATTGAAAATAAATAAACAATTATATTTTAAAAGGCGGTGTTATGACAAAGCGATTTCGACCGATCATTTGCTGGAGCGCATGCGTATATGATGGTCGGACGTTCTGCCTAAATAGCTAAAAGTCCGATTGGTCGGACGAATAGTCATTTCCATTTGGTAATCTCTCGTGGCACACAGGTTGAGAAACACTGGTCTAAATGTTCGTCGGTACGTCTCATATTTAAAATGTCTGTGTATTTTTCATTAGTGTACGAGTACTGTTACTTGAAATTTTGCACGAAGGAAAATCTTACAGCATATACACTGTATCCACTCTCAGCGATGGCCAATGGCTAACTCCTAAACCAATGTCATTGACATATAGTAACGGGTAAATCTGATACTATAAAACAAATGTCAAACTACAACAAATTAGATCAGAACGAGGTTCAAAAGTCAACAGATAAGTTCGCATTTCATCGTCAACTCTTAAAAACCTTACTCGCTTTTTGGACTTGATTTCTGTCAATGCTGAAAATCCAAATTCCCAGATTCATGAAGATGCAAAAGGTAGAAGAATTTCAAAAGCTCTCTAAGCTGATTGCGGGGTACACAATTTTGACTGAAAGTGAAAATTCATCCTAATTTTTCTCGAAGATTGTTGAACGGTAAAACTTATCTGCTAAAACTAAATGCTTCTCAAATCAGTGAGCTGTTTTTTTTTTTTCTGTTGTTGACAAATTTGGTGTCTTGCAAATTTCAAATGGGTTCGTTTACCATTCATATTCGTAAACTGGAAGCGAAAGAAAGTAGTTTTTAAATATTAAGCACATGATGAATAATAAATGTCCTTTCGTTGATACGACACCATACAATTTTAATTATTTGTCATAAACCTCGCGGCACGTTTGATGATCTTTCGTTGCAGACAGGTGTGCCGCCGTACACAGGTTGAGAAACACTGGTCTAGATGTTCGTCGAAACGTTATTTTTACTGTATAGTTAACCTTTCAGAGAATCATATATAATTCTTTTGAAACAAAATATAAAGTTGCGCATTTAAAGGTTTAAACTAAAGATCAACTTGGAATTGGCAGGCTATTTTCTGGAGACTACAGAAATTTCTCATCTGTTAATAACACATTTGTTCAAACATTCAAAAAGATTTTTATCCAACTTATAATTTATTCATAAATTTAAAGATGATGCAAAAATAAAAGAACACACGAATAAAATAAAACTCTACGTTTCGGTTTAATCTTCAAAACCATCTACAGCTCTAAAATACAACGTAAAGTCCTTCATTATCAGTCAGAAAGGTTTAAACAGATGAAATTTCATTAAATATTTCATTTGAAATAACTTTCGAAACGGATTTTGCTCCTTTAAATGATAGATATTATCTGTTTAGCTTTTTTAAATAATAATAATAAAAAAATGGGTAAAGACTGCACTTCTAGCATATCAAAACAGACCACATGAAATTAAATTTGAAAAAATGAAATTTATAACGCCAGAATTAACAAACAATAAATAAACTATAAAATATTCGACTCACACCGCTATAATTAAATTGTAAATATTTAGTGGAAAACAACAACAAATTGTTCGTCAATTTTTTGTGTATTCTCTGTATTTAAAAAGCAAGTGAGCACCTTGATGGTGAATTCTCCTTGTTGTATAATGACAATAAGAACATGTAAATTTTAACATAATTTCTCTTTTAAGGGTGTTTTCCAGTCCAAACTGCTTACTTTCTGAATAATTTTTTAATTCATTTTTGGGCCAAGTATAAGTCGTCAAATATTTCTCCGTCTAGATTGGTGTTTCTCAACCTTTTTTGGTTGACGGCACACTAACAATACTAGAAATTATTTACGGCACCCGAATGTAAAAAATAAAGTGAAAGTTGTATGATACAAACAAATTATATATTTACAATAGAACCTCGATTATCCGAAGTAATTGGGACCGACCCTCTTTCGAAAAATCGAAATTTTCGGATAATTGAGAATGCTCCAATTTTAAAATTAAGGAGAAACATATGCAATATTTAGTATTAATATGGTAACAAGTGCTTAATAAAAATAAAGCAGTAGCAAAACAGAAACAAGAATAAAATACCGGAATTTTAATTTTGAAATTAAGTACATTTGACATATATCACAAGGGTTTGAAAAAATGCTTTGTTTATCGCAGTTTCGATTGCCTGTGCTTTGAAGCTGTATCACGGAGTGTTTTAGTATTATTAGTTCACCAGTATAACAGTCTTTCTCCTGCTCCAGCCATGCCAAAACTTTTGCAAAATATTGAAAAGCTTCAGGAATACTAATTTTTTCGTTTTCTTCGTTCCACTCCGCAGCTTACGGAAGCTCAAGTTAAATTCAAAGGTACTCTAAGGGGATCGAAAATATTTATATACTCGTAGTTCGGAAAGGATCACTTGCACACAAGGAATATGGTAGTTTCAGTTAAAAGAGTTTCAGATAAAAGACGTTCTACTGTATTTACAAAATTTATTCAATGAGAGGGCTCAGCTTATTTTCTTGAACAAATTAAATCAAAACGAGTTTCTAAAGTCAACAGACTAGTTCGCATTTCATCGTCAACTCTTAAAAACCTTACTCGCTTTTTGGACTTGATTTCTGTCAATGCTGAAAATCCAAATTCCCAGATTCATGAAGATGCAAAAGGTAGATGAATTTCAAAAGCTTTCTAAGCTTATTGCGGGGTACACAATTTTGACAGAAAGTGAAAACTCATCCTAATTTTTCTCGAAGATTGTTGAACGGTAAAACTTATCTGCTAAAACTAAATGCTTCTCAAATCAGTGAGCTGTTTTTTTTTTTCTGTTGTTGACAAATTTGGTGTCTTGAAAATTTCAAATGGGTTCGTTTACCATTCATATTCGTAAACTGGAAGCGAAAGAAAGTAGTTTTTGAATGTTAAGCACATGATAAATAATAAATGTCCTTTCGTTGATACGACACCATACAATTTTAATTATTTGTCATAAACCTCGCGGCACATTTGATAATCTTCCGTGGCAGACTGGTGTGCCTTGTTCACAGGTTGAGAAACACTGGTCTAGATGTTCGTCGAAACGTTATTTTTCCTGTATAGTTAACCTTTCAGAGAATCATATTTAATTCTTTTGAAACAAAATATAAAGTTGCACATTTAAGGGTTAAAACTAAAGATCAACCTGGTATTGGCAGGCTATTTTCTGGAGACTACAGAAATTTCTTATCTGTTAATAACACATTTGTTCAAACATTCAAAAAGATTGTTATCCAACGTATACTTTATTCATAAATTTAAAGATGACGCAAAAATAAAAGAACACACGAATAAAATAAAACTCTACGTTTCGGTTTAATCTTCAAAATCATCTACAGCTCTAAAATACAACGTAAAGTCCTTCATTATCAGTCAGAAAGGTTTAAACAGATGAAATTTCATTAAATATTTCATTTGAGATAACTTTCGAAACGGATTTTGCTCCTTTAAATGATAGATATTATCTGTTTAGCTATTTTAAATAATAATAATAATAAAAGGTAATGACTGCACTTCTAGCATATCAAAACAGACCACATGAAATTAAATTTGAAAAAATGAAATTTATAACGCCAGAATTACCAAACAATAAATAAACTATAAAATATTCGACAGACACCGCTATAATTAAATTGTAAATATTTAGTTGAAAACAACAACAAATTGATTCTTAATTTTATCTCTAGTCTCCATATTTAAGTAGCAAGTGAGCACCTTGATGGTAGATTCCCCTTGTTGTTTAACCCGTTGGGGACGAGCGACACGAATACGTGCCGCATGAAGCGCTCAGAATCCTTGTTTTTCCTCACCAGTAAAATTTTACTGTAAAATTTGCCTTATTTAATCAGCGCATTTTCTCGATTCAAGAAGACACAAATTTCTTTTTTTAAAAAACGGTGACAAAAGATTAAAAATTTCGTAAAAGGCTCTCGTCCCGAAGGGGATAATGACAATAAGAACATGTAACTTTTAACATAATTTCTATTTTAAGGGTGTTTTCCAGTTCCAATCCAAACTGCTTACTTTCTGATTAATTTTTTAATTCATTTTTGGTCTCAAAAATATCAAACTGGCAAGTTCTCTTATTTATAAACCGAATTTTCCGAAGCGGGAGATCGGGGAATGAAAAAAAAGGTCATACGGAGAAAACTTCCGTATTACTGAATTTAGTGTATAAAATAATAATAAATTTTGTATTCATGCATTTTTGCGTAAGAGTGCAACAGCTATTGCACCAAGATCTGAATATTTATAAAACTAGTTATAGTACGATCGCACCACATTTGCCACGTTTGACGTGCAATTTCCAAATTTATTTTCTAAAAGTTTCATTCTTCACGACCTGATAATAACTTATCAATTTTTAAAATATAAACTATACAATAAAACAGGGTTCGTAAGAGTCCTTGAATTTCTCGACTTTAAAATTCTTCTGAACCAGTAATTTTTATAGAAAATCTCCCTTTAAATAAGGCGCAATTTCGCGCGTTTAAACTTGATTTATTTTTGTATAAAAAAAATACTGATATTTCGCCTTGAAAATAACGGTACACGTACGAACCCTCTAAAAATAACAAAACCTCCTAGATTTTCATATTAGCTTAGTTGTTTCAATGTGATGATATAATAGCATTGTTAAAAAAGCAGTAATATGTGGGAAAGCTGTCCCATACGCAACATGGAATGACCCTACGAAAGTTGGAAACTTGTAAGCTAGTAATAAAAAACTTGTGGGAAGTTTTCGAAATTTTTTAATAAACTTTTATGTCTCCAGGAAATTACGTTTTATTTTTACACAAATGTAGTACTACACCCACATAGTCGTGTGCTAGAGCTACTGATCATTTCAAACTTTTCCTTATATAAGATGATCCCACACATGAATTTTTTTATTGAATTTTGTTCTGACTTGCGTGACTAAATCGCTGAAAAATATGTGATCAAACATGTTCTTTACATCTTCGAAATCCAAGAATAAGTCGTCAAATATTTTTCCGACTAGATTTGTGTTTCTCAACCTTTTTTGGTTGACGGCACACTAACAATACTAGAAATTATTTACGGCACCCGAATGTAAAAAATAAAGTGAAAGTTGTATGATACAAACAAATTATATATTTACAGTAGAACCTCGATTATCCGAAGTAATTGGGACCGACCCTCTTTCGGAAAATCGAAATTTTCGGATAATTGAGAATGCTCCAATTTTAAAATTAAGGAGAAATATATGCAATATTTAGTATTAATATGATAACAAGTGCTTAATAAAAATAAAGCATTAGCAAAACAAAAACAAGAATAAAATATCTGAATTTTAATTTTGAAATTAAGTACCTTTGACATATATCACAAGGGTTTGAAAAAATGCTTTGTTTATCGCAGTTTAGATTGCCTATGCTTTGAAGCTGTATCACGGAGTTTTTTAGTATTATTAGTTCACCAGTATAACAGTCTTTCTGCTGCTCCAGCCATGCCAAAACTTTTGCAAAATATTGAAAAGCTTCAGGAATACTAATTTGTTCGTTTTCTTCGTTCCACTCCGCAGCTTACGGAAGCTCAAGTTAAATTCAAAGGTACTCTAAGGGGATCGAAAATATTTATATGTACTCGTATTTCGGAAAGAATTAATTGCACACAAGGAATATGGTAGTTAAAAAAAAAAAGAAAGAAAAAAAAGAAAAGAAAAAAAAAGCTTTCAAAATGGATGTGATAGTAAAAAAAAAGGCTTTAAAAATGGATTTCGGTTAATCGAGAGTTTCAGTTAAAAGAGTTTTGGATAAAAGAGGCTCTACTGTATTTACAAAATTTATTCAATGAGAGGGCTAAGCGTATTTTCTGGAACAAATTAAATCAAAACGAGGTTCTAAAGTGAACAGACAAGTTCGCATTTCATCGTCAACTTTTAAAAGCCTTACTCGCTTTTTGGACTTAATTTCTGTCAATGCTGAAAATCCAAATTCCCCAGATTCATGAAGATGCAAAAGGTAGAAGAATTTCAATAGCTTTCTAAGCTGTTTGCGGGGTACACAATATTGACAGAAAGCAAAAACTCATCCTAATTTTTCTCGGAGATTGTTGAACGGTAAAACTTATCTGCTAAAACTAGATGCTTCTCAAATCAGTGAGCTGTTCTTTTTCTGTTGTTGACAAATTTGGTGTCTTGCAAATTACAAATGGGTTCGTTTACCATTCATATTCGTAAACTGGAAGCGAAAGAAAGTAGTTTTTAAAGGTTAAGCACATGATAAATATTAAATTTCCTATCATTGATACGACAACATACAATTTTAATTATTTGTCATAAAACCTCGCGACACATTTGATAAGGAAGTGGCTATTCGTCCGACCAATCGGACTTTTAGCTACTTAGGCAGGAAGTCCGACCATCGTTTGCGCATGAAACCATGTTTGTTTACAGCTTGTCCAGCTAAAATATTTCAAGTTAGAGGAGCGATGATATTACTAGCAATTGCATGCTTAATTAACAATTGTATTTATGTATTAATGAGGCTCTTTTTGTCTGTCCAAATAAGCATGAAAGAAACCTTTTTTATATTAAGTTTT
This sequence comes from Maratus speciosus, assembly GCA_963932465.1. Classification (NCBI taxonomy): domain Eukaryota; kingdom Metazoa; phylum Arthropoda; class Arachnida; order Araneae; family Salticidae; genus Maratus; species Maratus speciosus. Next base: position 229,953,867 of record OZ010798.1, on the reverse strand, counting down.
TAAATAAATTATTATTGTATTTTTAAGAGACAAATTTCATTGAATAGTTCAAGAAAAATTTATTTTTATGAATGTAGGTTATGCATTATTATTTATTTGACCTTCATTTTTTCTATACATTTTTTAAATTTTCTTAATTTTTATTATTTTACTTAATATTTAAAAAATTTATTTTACATGACTTTAATTTACTTTACATTCATTATAATTTCGAGTGTAGTGTTACATTCAAATTAGTGTTTAAAAACGTAAACAAAACAGTGACCAGAAATTTTTTAAATTCTAAAATCTGCATAATTTCTGGTCCCATGATATGCCGATTTAATGGAATATACTGTATTTTTAAAGTCTCCATTCCCAGTTGTCTTTTGTTACAACATTTGGTCTTTAGAATGTTTTGTTTGTGAAAAAACTACTATTCATTTTCATATGAATAAATTATTGAATCATTTAATACAAAACAGTTATTTTAAATTTAAAACTACGTTTCTTTTTTTTTTTAATAACTTTAATATAATAATAAATAAGTTTTGAACATCGAAAAAATCTTATCACTTTATTATATTGTTAAATTACTTTATTAAAAATTTATTGTTTCATAAAAAAGTTTCTTAATCAACAAAAAATAATTACTCATTGAGTGAAATTAATTTGTACAAAAAAAAAAAAAAAAAAAAAAAAAGACTACTGCTTATTTTTGTGGAATATGAAATGAAGCCCCCCCCCCCCCCCCGATTTTCTAAATCTTCAAAAATAATAAGATATAAATTGAAATATTAAGAGATATAGACGCCGACAGAAAGAAATCCAAGGAGGGGCACGATTTTGGAACATGTTTGCCTTTGACCCAACCTAGCTTGCTATTTATTAAAGGTGCAAAATATCAACATGAAATAATCTAAACTGCAATTTGTGTTGTCAGAATTCCTAGATATTTTTTAAACATATCATATATATATTATATACATATACATATTATACATATTATATACATATTATATATATATTATATATATATAAAAAAATAAGTTTAACAATTAAGAAATATCAAATATCCAAACATTTATTATTGTTTATATAACATAAACTAATTGTGTAATATAAAAAAATTACAAACTATTTATAATTGTTAATATTTTAATATTAGTTAATAAATAATAATTATTAAATTAATTATTAAATTGATTATAATATAATAAATTATTAAATTAATAGTAATAAATTAATTATTAAATTAATTATAATATAATAAATTAGTAAATTAATAATAATATATTAAATAATTAATAATATAAATGTAGAAACAAATATTTAGTACACTTAATTGCTTAACGAAATATAACGTTTAAAAAAAATAAATAATTGAAGACAAATATTACTAAATTAATATTTATAAATCTAAATAACTTTCTTCTAAAATGAAAATGACCTAATTTGCATAAATGCACTTAATGTGTATTGAAAATAAATAAACAATTATATTTTAAAAGGCGGTGTTATGACAAAGCGATTTCGACCGATCATTTGCTGGAGCGCATGCGTATATGATGGTCGGACGTTCTGCCTAAATAGCTAAAAGTCCGATTGGTCGGACGAATAGTCATTTCCATTTGGTAATCTCTCGTGGCACACAGGTTGAGAAACACTGGTCTAAATGTTCGTCGGTACGTCTCATATTTAAAATGTCTGTGTATTTTTCATTAGTGTACGAGTACTGTTACTTGAAATTTTGCAGGAAGGAAAATCTTACAGCATATACACTGTATCCACTCTCAGCGACGGCCAATGGCTAACTCCTAAACCAATGTCATAGACATATAGTAACGGGTAAATCTGATACTATAAAACAGATGTCAAACTACAACAAATTAGATCAGAACGAGGTTCTAAAGTCAACAGACAAGTTCGCATTTCATCGTCAACTCTTAAAAACCTTACTCGCTTTTTGGACTTGATTTCTGTCAATGCTGAAAATCCAAATTCCCAGATTCATGAAGATGCAAAAGGTAGAAGAATTTCAAAAGCTCTCTAAGCTGATTGCGGGGTACACAATTTTGACTGAAAGTGAAAACTCATCCTAATTTTTCTCGAAGATTGTTGAACGGTAAAACTTATCTGCTAAATCTAAATGCTTCTCAAATCAGTGAGCTGTTTTTATTTCTGTTGTTGACAAATTTGGTGTCTTGCAAATTACAAATGGTTCGTTTACCATTCATATTCGTAAACGGGAAGCGAAAGAAAGTAGTTTTTAAATGTTAAGCACATGATAAATAATAAATGTCCTTTCGTTGATAGGACACCATACAATTTTAATTATTTGTCATAAACCTCGCGGCACACTGGTGTGCCGCCGCACACAGGTTGAGAAACGCTGGTCTAGATGTTTGTCGAAACGTTATTTTTCCTGTATAGTTAACCTTTCAGAGAATCATATATAATTCTTTCGAAACAAAATAAAATTTCGCGCATTTAAGGGTTAAAACTAAATATCAACTTGGAATTGGCAGGCTATTTTCTGGAGACGACAGAAATTTCTCATATTAATAACACATTTGTTCAAACACTCAAAAAGATTGTTATCCAACGTATACTTTATTCATAAATTTAAAGATGATGTAAAAATAAAAAACACACGAATAAAATAAAATTTTACGTTTCGGTTTAATCTTCAAAACCATCTACAGGGCTAAAATACAATGTAAAGTGCTTCATTATCAGCCAGAAAGGTTTAAACAGATGAAATTTCATTAAATATTTCATTTGAAATAACTTTCGAAACGGATTTTGCTCCTTTAAATGATAGATATTATGTGTTTAGCTATTTTGAATAATAATAATAAAAAAAGATAATGACTGCACTTCTAGCATATCAAAACACACCACATGAAATTAAATTAAAAAAAATAATATTTATAACGCCACAATTAACAAACAATAAATAAACTATAAAATATAATATTCGAATGACACCGCTATAATTAAGTTGTAAATACTTACTGGAAAACAACAACAAATTGATCGTTAAATTTTTTACAAGTTTTCATATTTAACTAGCAAGCTAGCTCCTTGATGGTAAATTCTCCTTGTTGTATAATGACAATAAGAGCATAGAACATGTAACTTTTAGCAGAACAAAATATAACAAATAGCAGAAAAAAAAGAATACTTTTAAAAATTTTAAATTTTATGAACAGGGGAGGGAGATTATTAGATGACTTGTTATTTATTTACTTTACTAAACATTTACACATAGAACAAAAAAAATAAGATATTTAAAGACTTTAAATTTTGTGTGATTGGTATTGGGGGGGGGGGAGGAGGACGGAAAACGTTAATTTTGGTGGGGAGGGAGGAAAAAATTATATGTTCGGTTATTTATTTATTGTTTTAATAAAGTGACAGATAGAGCAAAAACAAAGTCTAAAAAAATTACTGTTTTAAAATTTTTAAACCTCACTGAGTATAGTGAGAAAGGGGGGGGGGGTAAAGAGGGAGGCAAAATTTTGGGATACAGGAATTTAGATTATAATTTCAACGAAATTTGTATGATCTTATTGTTGCAATAAAATAATAAATAGGGTAGAAAAGTAAAAAAAAAAATTAAGGAATTTTAAGAATTTTTATACTTTGGGATGTATTTGAGGTGGGGGGAGCAAAAAGGGGGGGGGGAAGAAAATTTCGAAAAGAGAAGGATTTAGTTGATTTTTTTTTTTTAAACGGAAATTCACTGAAATGCATAAGAGTTTCACATCTGATTAAGAAATAAGAGTTTGAAATTAAGGACATTTTGCAGATTTTGCATAAAAATAAGAACTTTTAATTACAAAAAAATATTTTTGAAAAATGTAAATATTTCAAGGACCGTACGATCTTTATAATAGAAAATCTTTCCTTCTTGTGCATACTTGCATGATGCATCAACTAAGTTCAAATAATATATGATAAACAAATTCCTTGAAATCACCAACAAGGCGCTAAAGTCGCAAAGAAGCAGGGGCGTACACAAAGTGCACCTAAATATAGGGGTGATGATCCAGCCCGTAATTCTAGAGGCTCTATTTTCTACAAGTTTCATTTTTCACGACCTGATATTAACTTATCAGATTTTAAAATATAAGCTATACATTAAAAATAACAAAACCACCTAGATTTTTATATTAACTTAGTTATTTTAATGTGAGGATATAGCAGCATTGTTAAAACAGCAGTAATATGCAGGAAAGCTATCCTATACGCGACAAGGAATGACCCTATGATGGTAGGAAACTTGTAATCTAGAACCAAAAAACTTGTGGGAAGTTTTCGAAATTTTTTAATAAACTTTTATGTCTCCAGTCTTACGTTTTATTTTTACACAAATGTAGTACAAGACCCACATAATCGTATGCTAGAGCTGCAGATCATTTCGAAGTTTTTCTTATATAAGATGATCCCACACATGAATTTTTTTATTCAGTTTTGTTCTGACTTGCGTGACTAAATCGCTGAAAAATACGTGATAAAATATGTTCTTTACATCTTCGAAATCCAAGAATAAGTCATCAAATATTTCTCCGTCTAGATTGGTGTTTCTCAACCTTTTTTGGTTGACGGAACACTAACAATACTAGAAATTATTTACGGCACCCGAATGTAAAAAATAAAGTGAAAGTTATATGATACAAACAAATTATATATTTACAGTAGAACCTCGATTATCCGAAGTAATTGGGACCGACCCTCATTCGGAAAATCGAAATTTTCGGATATTTGAGAATGCTCCAATTTTAAAATTAAGGAGAAATATATACAATATTTAGTATTAATATGGTAACAAGTGCTTAACAAAAATAAAGCAGCAGCAAAACAGAAACAAGAATAAACTACCTGAATTTTAATTTTGAAATTAAGTACCTTTGACATTTATCACAAGGGTTTGAAAAAATGCTTTGTTTATAGCAGTTTAGATTGCCTATGCTTTGAAGCTGTATCACGGAGTTTTTTAGTATTAGTTCACCAGTATAACAGTCTTTCTGCTGCTCCAGCCATGCCAAAACTTTTGCAAAATATTGAAAAGCTTCAGGAATACTAATTTGTTCGTTTTCTTCGTTCCACTCCGCAGCTTACTGAAGCTCAAATTAAATTCAAAGGTACTCTAAGGGGATCGAAAATATTTATATGTACTCGTAGTTCGGAAAGGATCACTTGCACACAAGGAATATGGTAGTTAAAAAAAAAAAAAAAGAAAAGAAAAGAAAAAAAAAGCTTTCAAAATGGATGTGATAGGAAAAAAAAGGCTTTAAAAATGGATTTCGGTTAATCGAGAGTTTCAGTTAAAAGAGTTTCGGATAAAAGAGGTTCTGCCGTATTTACAAAATTTATTCAATGAGGTGCTCAGCGTACTTTCTTGAACAAATTAAATCAAAACGAGGTTCTAAAGTCAATAGGCAAGTTCGCATTTCATCATCAACTTTTAAAAGCCTTACTCGCTTCTTGGACTTGATTTCTATTAATGCTGAAAATCCAAATTACCAGATTCATGAAGATGCAGAAGAATTTCAATAGCTGTCTAAGTTGATTGCGGGGTACACAATTTTGACAGAAAGCCAAAACTCATCCTAATTTTTCTCGAAGATTGTTGAACGGTAAAACTTATCTGCTAAAACTAAATGCTTCTCAAATCAGTGATCTGTTCTTTTTCTGTTGTTGACAAATTTGGTGTCTTACAAATTACAAATGGGTTCGTTTACCATTCATATTCGTAAACTGGAAGCGAAAGAAAGTAGTTTTTAAATGTTAAGCACATGATAAATAGTAAATGTCCTATTGTTAATAAGACACCATACAGTTTTAATTATTTGTCAAAAAACCTCGCGGGACATTTGATAATTTCTTGTGGCACACAGGTTGAGAAACACTGGTCTAGAATTTCGTCGAAAAGTCTCAAATTTAAAATGTCTGTGTATTTTTTATTAGTGTGCGAGTACTGTTTCTTGAAATTTTGCAGGATGGAAAATCTTACACCATGTACAGTGTGTCCACTCTCAACTATGTCCAATGGCTAATTCCTAAACCGATGTCATAGACATATAGTAACGGGTAAATCTGATACTATAAAACAAATGTCAAACTTTTTTTAAAAATTCAATAATTTATTCAATTTTTTGGCTTATTCTGGAATTCTTATAGCTAAACAGCTTAGTATGTGTGTGTGTGTGTGGGGGGGGGGGGTCAATTTTAAATTTACGATTTGCGAAAACTCCTGACGTGATCGTTAAAAATTAAAATCATTTTCGGATTCAGCGGTAAAAAATACATGAAAATCAATTATCAAAAATTAAAAACGCAGCAGTCATATTTATTTTAGTTTGTAGTACCAAATTTTAGCTATTTATAATTTTTTTAACTTTAAAATTTACGACTTGCAAAAAATGTTTACGTGATACTAAAAAAAGAAGGTTAGTTTCGAATCCAGCCATGGTCGGATTGGGCCTTGGAGTTTCAGGGGCGCATAAATTTTAACGAACTTACGTCAATTTTACTTGCTTATGTTGTATCTGAGTTGAAAAGGTTTAACACATTCACCAGCACCAAGTATGAAAATAATTAATAATATATCTCTGAGTCTAGGTATAGCGTATATCATCCTAATTATAAGATGTCATTTACTCGTGAAAGCACTTTACTACCACTATTTCCGAATACTGATCTTTGTCATATTTAATGGTAAAATATTCTATAAGCTCTGCATTAATATTATCCAGAGGTTTTTCGAAAGGAATTACTTGTTAAAAAATAGATATATTAGGAGGAGCTACTTATTGACTACTGATGTAGGCTAATGATATACGTTGTACTTTTCTTTCTTTTTCTTTTTTAAGTTCTGAAACAAATTAAGAAATGAATTTTAAAAACTTCATTTGAATGAAATTAGGATAATAAATATTATTACCGATAAAAATAAGGTTAGTTGGGGTAACTCGACCCACGAGGTAACTGGGCCATAGGCTGTTTTATAAAAAACCGTTGATGTATTTTAAGTTTTAGCTTTTGTGAACAATGCCCCTTAACCTCTACTTCCTAAAACAATGTGTGTCAACTCAATCATAACTCCCTCTTTGCTGTGATAGGTTGTCGAATATTTGCGTTTCTTTTTTTTAAAACATTGTCAATTTGTTTGAAGTTCCTTGGCTTTTTATTAAAATACTGTAAGTACTTTTATTAAACAATCTTTTTTTTTTAAAGATTAGGCACATAACTACGTTAATATTATTAGGTATCTATACCCATTTACTTCATGTTTCAAATGTAAACCCGGTGTCCCAGTTACCCCATAAATTTTTCAAGAATGGGGTAACTGGGACACGTACCCAGGGTAGCTGGACTATGCTGGATCCATTTACCTCAATAGTTATAAATAATTTTTTTGAGTTTTACAACGGGAAGTAAATTTCTCCATTGTTTTTTGCTCACAATAAAGAAAATTACAGAATCCCGATTTAAAATCACGTAATAAAATTAAAAAAAAAATCATATTGGGTGGTATCAAACCAAATTTCTTGACCCCTTGAGAGGCGGTGATGCCGTTATGGCATCACATAATTTTAATTCCTAATTGCCCCATTGGCACCGGAATTTTATAACGAAAATTTCACCTTATTAAGTATGTGAAAATATAATTTTACTTGTTTTCAAATAAATTCTCTTGTAAATACTGGTGTCATTAAATTATTTCCACATTTTACGAATGCAAGTACCTTGCCCCTGAAAGCAAGATAGCCAAAGCTTGAAATTGTATGATACGATACAAATAAAGTACTTCAGTACATACGTAGCCGTTTGTTCATAGATTTACCTCGCCATTTTTTTCCTTACAATACTAATGTGACTTTTATACTTATTACCTATATACTAAAGTACATTAGTACTTACTTAATTTTTGTTTTTTGTTTTTGGTATAAATAAATCTAATATTTTCACTTTTAGTGCTTTTTTTAGATGCATTGACACCAAAGGTTTCCCTTACAACGCTGTTTATTGATACATAATTTGCATGATCTGCCTGGTTTAAATTTTTTTAAGTTGTTTACACTTTTTCAAACAGTACCTGGTATCCCATATGAAAAAAAAAAAAAAAATGCCTGTGGAACATAGACCCTCCTGGTCCACTTACCCCATTTTTATGGGGCAATTGGACCCATGAAAAAAAGAAAGATGAAATATGCATATTTTTATATTTTTAAATATGAAAATGTAATTTTGAGCATTTTTGTCTGATAGAGAGAATCTAACTGAACGCATTTACAGAAGTTCAGACTTTAAAATAAATGAATATTAGCTTTTTGAAGCTGAATTGTTAGAAGCTCCAGAGTCACATTGTAAAATCATGGCCCAGTTGCCCCAACTAACCTTCCTAGATAAAATACTAATTAATACAGATTAAAAATACCAGATAAAATAGTGAGACGATAACTCCTTTAAAATGACATACAATATTTCAGACGTATTTATTTTTATATTTAAGGGTGTATTTCGAAAAAGCCTTTAAACTGGACATTATTTATGATACATTTTCTCCGAAAATAACCCAGATAAATATTTAAAATTAGAGTATGATATATAAATGTACTTTATGAAAGTGCCGTGAACGATTTTTTTAAATTTTAAATTTATTAAATTTTGTTTTTGACTGTTTTATGAAAATTACGTCCGATTAATTTTCTCTAGAAATTACCCATAAAAATATTCGAAAATGGAGTATGATATGCAAATTGATCTTGAAGAAGTGCCGTGTAAGATTTTTTTAAAATTGAAATTCATTAAATGTATTTTTTGAGTTAAATTGTGCTGGCGAAGATTGAATTTTGGGGCGAGAATGAAAATCGCTTATACTGATTAGTTTATCTGTACGATAACAGATGGCGAAAAAATAGCTTTTTCGAAGTTTAAACGTTACTTGAGAACAGGCACGTTTGCATTCCTAAGTCAAGACTCTATTGGCCAATTTGGGAATATCCCACATTCAATTGGTTGCTTTTGAAGAAAGGCGCGAAGCAGGAATTCCGAAATTTATAATTTGTAGTTTGAACCTGTATTGTTTTTTTCCGATATCTATGGCGTAGGCTAATTGAGAAATAAGGGTCTTTGCAAACAGCCGGGCTAATTGGAGAATCATCTCTCTTTTTCCAATTAGCCTGATATTTTTCGGGCTTATTGCAAAGAGCCTAGACACAGTTAGGCTAATTGAAAAATGACCACATATTTCCCAATCAGAATGATTTTTTAAGGCTTATTAACCCATAACTCGACCAGAACCCGAAAAATAAATTACAACAGACCTTACCCCGATCGTAGCAAGACAAAATAATTTCAGTCTACACGCAACGCGACGCGAACCTAAAAATTCCATTTAAAAAAAACCCGGAATCTGAACCGAACCAAATCTGAACCAGACAAAAATATTCCAATGAACCATAACCGATCCGAGCAAGACAAAATAGTTTCTGAGGACATGTAACCAAACCAGAACCTAAAAATTCAATTTGAGAAAACCCCCGAAATCTCACGCGAACCAAATCGGAAACCGACAAAATATTCCAAAGGACCATAACCGGATTCGAGCAAGGCAAAACAATTTCGGTGGACACGCAACCCAACTCGAACATAAAATTCAATTTGAAAAAACCCCCGAAATCTGACTCGAACCAAATCTGAACCCGAAAAATAAATTACAATAGACCGTACGCCGATCGTAGCAAGACAAAATAATTTCAGTCTACACGCAACCCGACTCTAACCTAAAAATTCAATTTTTTTTAACAAAACCCGGAATCTGAACCGAACCAAATCTGAACCAGACAAAAATATTCTAATGAACCATAACCGATCCGAGCAAGACAAAATAATTTCTGAGGACATGTAACCCATCCAGAACCTAAAAATTCAATTTGAAAAAAACCCCGAAATCTGACTCGAACCAAATCTGAACCCGACAAAATTATTACAAAGAACCATAACCGGATCCGAGCAAGGCAAAATAATTTCCGTCGATACGCAACCCAACCAGAACCTAAAAATTCAATTTGAAAAAAAAAACCTGAAAACTGGCGAGAACCTAATCTGAACCGGACAAAATTATTCCAAAGAACCATAAACGGATCCGAACAACACAAAATAATTTCCGTGGACATGTTACCTGACACGAACCTAAAAATTCCATTTGATAAAAACCCGAAATCTGACCCGAACCAAATCTGAACCCGCCAAAAATATTCCATTGAACCATAACCCGATCCGAGCAAGACAAAATAATTTCTGAGGACATGCAACCCAACCCGACCCGAACCTAAAAATTCCATTTAAAAAAAACCCGGAATCGGAACCGAACCAAATCTGAACCAGACAAAAATATTCTAATGAACCATAACCGATCCGAGCAAGACAAAATAATTTCTGAGGACATGTAACCCAACCAGAACCTAAAAATTCAATTTGAAAAAAACTCCGAAATCTGACTCGAACCAAATCTGAACCCGACAAAATTATTACAAAGAACCATAACCGGATCCAAGTAAGGCAAAATAATTTCCGTCGATACGCAACCCAACCAGAACCTAAAAATTGAATTTGAAAAAAAACCCGAAATCTGACGCGAACCTAATCTGAACCGGACAAAATTATTCCAAAGAACCATAAACGGATCCGAGCAACACAAAATAATTTCCGTGGACATGTTACCCGACACGAACCTAAAAATTCCATTAGATAAAAACGCGAAATCTGACCCGAACCAAATCTGAACCCGCCAAAAATATTCCATTGATTCATAACCCGATCCGAGCAAGACAAATAATTTCTGAGGACATGCAACCCATCCAGAGCCTAAAAATTCAATTTGAATAAAAAAAAACCCGTAATCTGAACCCGACAAAAATATTCCAATGAATCATAACCGATCCAAGCAAGACAAAATAATTTCTGAGGACATGCAACCCAACCAGAACCTAAAAACTCAATTTAAAAAAAAACCCGAAATCTGACGCGAATCTAATCTGAACCCGACAAAATTATTCCAAAGAACCATAAACGGATCCGAGCAACACAAAATAATTTCCGTGGACATGTTACCCGACACGAACCTAAAAATTCCATTTGATAAAAACGCGAAATCTGACCCGAACCAAATCTGAACCCGCCAAAAATATTCCATTGATTCATAACCCGATCCGAGCAAGACAAATAATTTCTGAGGACACGCAACCCATCCAGAGCCTAAAAATTCAATTTGAAAAAAAAAAAAACCCGTAATCTGAACCCGACAAAAATATTCCAATGAACCATAACCGATCCAAGCAAGACAAAATAATTTCTGAGGACATGCAACCCAACCAGAACCTAAAAACTCAATTTGAAAAAAAAACCCGAAATCTGACGCGAATCTAATCTGAACCCGACAAAATTATTCCAAAGAACCATAAACGGATCCGAGCAACACAAAATAATTTCCGTGGACATGTTACCCGACACGAACCTAAAAATTCCATTTGATAAAAACGCGAAATCTGACCCGAACCAAATCTGAACCCGCCAAAAATATTCCATTGATTCATAACTCGATCCGAGCAAGACAAATAATTTCTGAGGACATGCAACCCATCCAGAGCCTAAAAATTCAATTTGAATAAAAAGAAACCCGTAATCTGAACCCGACAAAAATATTCCAATGAATCATAGCCGATCCAAGCAAGACAAAATAATTTCTGAGGACATGCAACCCAACCAGAACCTAAAAACTCAATTTGAAAAAAAAACCCGAAATCTGACGCGAATCTAATCTGAACCCGACAAAATTATTCCAAAGAACCATAACCCGATCCGAGCAAGACAAAATAATTTCCGTGGACACGCACCCCAAAGCGAACCGAAAATTTCATTTTAAAACAAACGACATTTGAACCTGACAAATTATTCCAAAGATCGATAATCCGATACAAGCAAGACAAAATAATTTTCGTGGACACGAAACCGACCCCAACCTGAAAATTCCATTTGAAATAACCCGAACCAAATCTGAACCCGACAAAAATATTCCTAAGAACCATAACCAGATCGGAGCAAGACAAATTTATTTCCGTGGACACGCAACACGACCAGAACCTAAAAATTACATTTGAAGTCAACCTACAACCTGGCCCGAACCAAATTTTAACCCTACAAAAATGTTTCAAAGAACCATAACCCGATCCGAGCAAAACAAATTAATTTCCGTCGACTGGCAACCCGATCTGAACCCGAAAGTTCTAATTGAACTCAATCCGAAACTCGACCTGAACGCAGGTTATGGAAGGTTTTCGGGTTGACTTCAAATGCAACTTTTAGGTTCGAATCCGGTTGCATGTCGAGGGAAATTATTTTGTCTTGCTCGGATCGGGTTATGGTTCTTTGGAATAATTTTGTCGGGTTCAGATTTGGTTTGCGTCAGATTTCGGGTTTTCTTTTTCAAATTGAATTTTTAGGTTCGAGTCGGTTTGCGTGTCCACGGAAATTATTTCGCCTTGCTCGGATCCGGTTACGGTTCTTTGGAATAATTTTGTCGGATTCAGATTTGGTTCGTGTCAGATTTCGGGTTTTTTTTTCAAATTGAATTTTTAGGTTCTGGTTGGGTTACATGTCCCCAGAAATTATTTTGTCTTGCTCCGATCGGTTATGTTTCATTGGAATATTTTTGTGGGGTTCAGATTTGGTTCGGTTCAGATTCCGGGTATTTTTGAAATGGAATTTTTAGATTCGGGTCGGGTTGCGTGTAGACTGAAATTATTTTGTCTTGCTCGGATCGAGGTACTGTCTGTTGTAATTTATTTTTATGGCTCGGGTCGGGATAGGGGTTAATAAGCCTAAAAAATCATTGTGATTGGAATATAAGTGGTCATTTTTCAATTAGCCTAACGGTGTCTAGGCTTTTTGTAATAAGCCTGAGAAATATCAGGCTATTTGGAAAAAGAGAGATTATTCTTCAATTAGCCCGGTTCTTTGCAAAGAGCCCGATTTCTCAATTAGCCTACGACATCTATGCTAATAAAAGAAATTTTCGGAAGAACAGCTAGATCTTTTCTGATATGGGACTGTATAGGCAAACTAAAGAAACAAATATGTCTCGATTTTATTTTCTATTTAAAATTCTACTTAAAGTTACATGTATTTTTTATATAAAAGTGTGTAAGCCAATTCAAAAATGCCTTATTATGCTATTGCTACAAGGAGAATGGAAACGAAAGAAAGATGTAGTAAATTCAAAAAATACAGGAAGGTTGATCCATGTAACATGAATATAATACATACGAAAAGAATATAATTATTTTGCACGAACTTTTTAACTTTTATATCGATACGGCCAACATTTTTGTTCTTACAAGTCGCGCTGGAGTATGAAATTTCTACCCGTACCAGCTCTGGCACTTTATCTCGGTTAAACAGAAAAAATAAAGAAGAAGAAAAAAATTCATGCGTCAAGTATAGCATATGAAATACTTTTCAACAATCCCAACTATACAATTCTTTTGTGCAGCTTTGTTTATAATTTATAGATTTTAGAAAATGTCTCTCTATCACTCTGTCTGTATGTATGTGACAAAAATTGTGTGGGCGGCGCTCTATCTCAAGTTGGTTGGTTGGTTGTGTTTATGACGGCCAATTATCAACACTAGGGATATAGGCCCTAAGCAGGGGGGGGGGTGCCCTTCGTGGGGGTCTTTCTAAAGGAACCTAAGCCGTACTTACGCATGGAAATCCAAGGTTTCGAAGAAAACCACGAAAAACTCCGAAACGGTTAGGCCGACGGGCGCGATTGGGTTCGAACCCAACACCTCCCGTCTACCAGCTTCGAGAGCAGAACTTCTCAGCCACTGGTGGGGCAACGCTCTATCTCAAAAACTAATTCACGGAATTTCACAAAACGTTAGATTCAATTAGACCTTGATAAAAACTGGTGCTGATTATTTTTTGGTGTACATCGCCCTACAGATGGCGCTGTTAAGCTGGTTTTTTTCTCCATTTTAACAATAGCTCTATCTCAAGAACAATCACTGATTTTCTGAGGTCGAACAATGCAAAAACCCTCTTCAGTTTTTTCTATTGTAGTTGGAGGTTTTTTAAAAGGTCATTTTCAATTTAGAAGGCGTAAAGTGAAGATGTCCTCTTAAAAGAAACTTACAAACAAAATCGAAAAAATAAAAAAGGGTCTTTGTAAAGATTGACTTCAGGTAACCAATGCAAAATTATTTAAACTAATATATATATATATATATATATTTTTAATTGCCCCATTGGATTAACATTAACGAGCTAGTGTCTTCACGGCAGTGAAGTAGCTCCTCAAATATTAATTTAATTTGATTAAAAATTTTCTATAATTATTTTCATGGAAAAGAATCGTTCTGATAGATTGCATAGAAATAGAAAATTCTCTACTCTGGACATTTATCACTAATGCAGATATAATGCAGATATTTATTTATTTAGGTAATCAAAATAAAGCGTTTAGTATGTTTAGTAATTATCCAATTATATATTCAATGCGCATTGGGCAATTTAAATTTCGTGAACATTATTTTACTAGACTATAATGCATTTTAGAGTAGTTTATCAATTTTTTTAAAATAACAGTACACACAACACTCACATATGACCATTTCATAATAATTAACAATAAATCCCTTTAAAATGTAAATATACAGCCGATATATTATTAATTTTTGATCAAATCACAATTTACGAATGAATTAAATATTTATCAGCTATTTTGGAAAAAAAAAATCTATATGGCTTATTAATTGACCCGCCTGGCTTTATACGGACCAGTGATACTAACTTTAAATACACTTAAAATCAGTGTTGAATGGTTATATATTTTTAAACTTACATATTAAGTATTTTTAAATGAAAAATAGAGCTTTCAGATTTATTGCCTGACCAAAAGTTTTTCTCCTTTATATTCTTTACTTCTACAAACACTTCTGGTTTGGTCATTTGTAACAAATTATAAAACCCTCCCTTTACAAATCCTCCACACACACACACACATGCTACCGCCGAGTTATTTGGACCTGGTATCTTTTTTGTTTCTTAGAGGCCGGAAAGCTCCTGTTCTAAAAAATGTGTAAATTCACACACGAAAACACAAGCGATGATACAAAAATCTTTTCTAAATTTGTGAAGTGCTATGTAAATTGTCGGAATACATGTTTAGCATGTAAATTTCAAAATGCACATTTTAATGTGTAATTTAATGATAACTCTAAATATATAAAAATCTGATAACTCTTACGGCCGATAGCATTGCAGGAAGAGATGAAAATTTGTTTTCAGCGTAAAGGAACCGAAAATGACAAAAGGTGGAAGGAAATTCCAGCTGAAAACTGCTTTCCGCGCCTATTTTCAAACATCGGTCACAGAATTGTTATTCGATTAAGCGGGGCGTTCGTAAAAGATATTTGGTTTAAGCGGCGAAAAATAACATACAACCAATAGGAATAAATTCGGTTCCGGTGATTCTATTCGAATAACCATCCGTGACCCGATTAAGGGGAGAGGACTGTATATATATATATATATATATACAGTAAAACCTCTAAATAACGGACACCTCGGGAGCGCGGAAACTGTCCGCTATTGGGAAAACCTCAGAGTTTCAAAAATCGCTAAGAAATGTTTAATGTTTCATTAATTGACTTTTATATGCCCTAAAACCTCTATTATATGATTAATCAGAAACTAAAATTATTTTTTAAGCAATAAAACTGCAATAAAATTGTACATACATTTATCCACTGTTTATAACATTCTTGCAAAAAAAAAAAAAAATCTGTTGCAAAAGTTTGCTTTTGCTTGCGATTACATGTAATTTGTTTTGCAATGGGAAATTTTAGCTCTTTCAGTAGTTTTAATCCTTCTGCGTCATTTTTACAAAAAAAAATGTGTAACTACACACTGTATTTTGCAGCTTCTTGGAAATTCTCGATATTTCAGGAAAAGCATCTGCAACTTCAATATGTGTTTCATCATCACTAATAGAGCCAGCTTTTGTCGAAAATTCTGAATTAATATAATCGCATACATCTCAACTGATTTTTCTTCAGTAGGTAACTCATCATCAGTATTAATACAACTCTTTTCTGTGTTTTATAAAAGAGTAAAAATAAATAAATAAAATCGTATGTTAGGTTTTCAACGATTATTTTTCTTTTGCTCAAATTATATGACGCTATGTGACATCTCTACTTCTCTGTTCCATGTTATGCAATGATGCAATCCAGTTAGTTTTTCAATTTTACGAACGAGCCCTACTAAAATGAATTTTTTGTTTTTCCTTCAGAGGGGGGATGGGCATTTCAATGCTCCAGGGGATGTCCCTCCCTATCCACCCCCTGAATTCAACACTGGACGTGGATGGGGGGGGGGGGGTGTTCCCCAGTCCACCCTCTACATTTATCTGTGATCACAAAATTTGTGACACATTGCCCTGATAAATTTAGAGGCTTTTTACTTTTTTTTTACTTTTTTTTTTTCTAGTTAAAAAATAATTTTTTATCCTTTATCACCAAAATTACTGTCCGCTATTCGGAATGTCCGTTATTCAGAGGTTAAACATACAAAAATTTAGGTTTTGGGAGTAGGGATTGGAAAACTGTCCGTTAAATAGAGGAGTCCGCTATTCGGGAGTGTCCGTTATGGAAGTTTTACTGTATATATATTTGCTTATTTATAGAGCTTTTTTCTAATGATTTTGTTCTCGTCTGCGATAAAACTACAATAAAATGGAAAATTCTCGAATTTTTTTTTTTTTTTTTAAATCTTTAAAATAGGCAAAAAGAATTCAGTTAAAAAAATCTGTACAGCAGAAGATTTCCAGTATGAATAAAAATACATAGTGTTGGTTAAATAATGCAATAAGAAACACATTTGCCCCATACACATTAACAATTTTTACCAGTGAAAAAGAGATTTATAAAAGCTATTTGACAAATAATTGTTTGCATTCCATTTTTTAAATAATAAATCTACTTATATATATAAAATCCAAACGGAAATGTCGTTCCAAAGCTCTATATTTCGTGTTCTACTGCATGGATTTTGACGGGGCTTATACTGAAAAATTTAATAAATAATTAGATTATTTAATTCAAGAGTTATAAGTAAAAAACTTATATTCGCTCGAATTTTCAGAAAGAAATACTGGCGAACTCAGTCAAATCTAGAGTAATGCTGAAAAAAGAAAGTTTACTGAAAGTTGATCATTATATTTTCATTTGAACCTATTTTCATTTGAACATTTGGTCAATTTCCGGGAATTCCGGGGAGTGAAAACCATTCCCATCCCATCTTCTCAAGTATCCCGCAAGAAAACCTGTAGATGTGAATCAGCTTTGTATGTTTCTCTATGTAGTCCATTGTCGATGCCTCCGGGCAATTTTGGGAGGGATTGACGACTGAATAGATAAGAAATAGGGTGTCGCATAGACTTCTAATATAATCAATTTCTCCTCTGTCTGGGTGTCTGGTCAGTTTTGAACTCAGACTTATTATGATTCAGGTTTTCTGAGGAACTTTTGATTAGAAATAAAAGTTCAGGGCAGATCTAGAAAATTTTGTAGGGTGGTGTGTGTGTGTGTGTGTGTGGGGGGGGATTCAGAAATTTAGAGGTTACACAATAAAACACTGTTTAAAAACAATATTTAATAATAGATCTTTATATCCCACACTGAAAAACGCGTGCACACATATTTTACATATAAAAGAATAATAGAGATCAGTGGCGTAGCCAATATTTCTTTTCGGTATTAGTGGGTACAGAATTTTTCTTCAAGTACCGTATTTTATGGAAGAAACGCCGCGGCGTTTACGATTTTTTTTTTTTTTTTTTTTTTTAAATACCAACTGAGTTTCCTTAATTTAAAAATTCATAAAAATATTTAAAATAGGATTTAAATATTTTAAATAAAAGTTCAAACATCTTAAGATATTAAAAACGAGGCATCCTACATTGCTCAGAAAACTTTAAGTAGCGTTCGGATGGATGCGGCGTTTACAATATTTACGATAGGATTACGATATTTTTAAGCTTATTCAGGCCAATTTGAGGAGTGCAGCGTTTACGACGGGTGCTGCGTTTCTTCCATAAAATACGGTAATATATAAAGAGTAAAACCTGTTTTCAACGAAATTTCAAAGCACAGATTAAAATTTTCGTTTTAGACAGGTTGCCGCCTTAGAAGGTGAAATTAATTCTACGATATTCTTTTTAACGGGACTAAACAATTTTTCCGTTTAAAGAAGATACCGTTTTCAGAGATTTTGCTATAATTATACATATGCATATATATATACACATATTTATGTTATATATAAAATAAAACCCAATCGTAACGGAACCTGTTTATAACAGAATTCTGTCTTAAATGGAAACTTTTCATGCTCCCGACGGAAGGATTAGCGTAGAATTACACCTATATGAAAATAAAAATCTATCTAAAGCGAAATATTGTTTAGTTTTGTTGCGATTGCTTTTTCAGAGGTTTTACTACACATAAATAATTTAACCTGAGTAAACTGTACCCAGAGCTGTACAGAAAGACAGCGGTGCTACGGTGGTAATTCAAATTCGGCACCCTCCACTCACATCACAAGTATAACACAATAAAACCTGCTAAGACGAAACGCAAACAATCAGGAGCTTCTAACTTCTTACTTTCTTCTATCTTCAAATTGTAATCGAAATTTTTTTCGACTTCCGGTTTTCGACGGATTTACACGTTTTAGGGGTCAGAGATCCCGAAAAACGTGTTTATAGGAAATGTCTGTCTGTCCGTGTGTCCGTCGTCATTGTACCATCAAAAAGTGTATGAAGTTATGCATAGAATTAAACCAATTTTATTTTTTAAGTTTTTGGCTATAGCAATCAGGTCCTCCCTTAATTTGGAACAAATCCGCCGAAAGGGGGCACTGTAATAGCGATTTTTGTGCGATTGAATGTTGTATCATCGAAAAGTGTATGAAGTTATGCATGGAATTGAACCAATTTTTTCACGTTTTTCCGTGTTCCCTTGGCGAATTTCGCGTTTTTTTGCGATCCTTTACGAAATTAGCTTTTTTTCTCGCAGCTCTTTGGTGGAATGCGTGTTTTTAGTGATCTTTTTTCAAAATTTGCGTTTTTTCCGCGACCTTTTGATGAATTTCGCGTTTTTTCTGCGACCTTATGACGGAATTAGGGTTTTTTCTGTGTTCATTTGACGAAATTAGCGTTTCTTCGGGGATCATTTGACGTATTTGCGTTTTCTCCGCAATCATTTGACGAAATTTGACTTTTTTTTCCGCGATCCTTTGACAAACTTTGCTTTTTATTTACGGCCCTATGACAAAATTCTGTTTTTTTCCTTGATCCTTTAAAGAAATTGGAGATTTTTTTTTTCCGAACGATTGACGAAATTGATTTTTTTAGACGACCATTCGTGAAAAATCGCGGTATTTTTTTAAGTCCGAATTTTCGGACTGATGATAGAATTTTTCAAATTTTCGAAAAATTTGGAACAAAGTCACCCCTTTCCCCTCTCTGGCTACGCCCTTTTTGACAAAAATGATTTCTGTTTACAACACAATTCAACGTGTTTCATAAGATTTAGAACATTATGGAAATTTAAGTCAGCCCCCCCCCCTCCCCGAAATAAAATCCTGGGTACGCCACTGGAACTAATAATATTGCAGTACTAACATCTGAACTTTTTGAAATATTAAGATGTATGAGATAGATGAAAGTTTTAGGATTGGCACATCCAACTAGTTTACTAAAACTTTTACGTAAAAAAGTGCGATTGTACTGTTTTGCTATTTTATTTTAAAAACAAAAACCGAAGCCGGAGCTGGAGCCACTGAGGGAGGTCAGCCCGTTAATTTGCACCGGCTCTACCCCCCCCCCCTTCCCTCTGTACAGGCCTGATTGTACAAATCTATAACGAATTTCTATCTTATACGAAAATATCTCACAGTCCCAACGGAAGCTGAAAATTCTTACTTTGAAATACTTTGAAATTATACTTGTTAAGAAAAAAAACCTGTCAAAGACGGAGTTGAGTTTTTACCGGTCTTTTGCAATTCCGTCTTAGCAGTTTTTACTGTCTTGTATCCAAGTTTCTGAAAATTGGTTCGTTCGGTACGCGTGGGTGGGGGCGGGGGGAGGCGACCCACCCCTTGGCTGCAATCCCTTCCATCCTGGCTCCTTGGCTGAGGCCCTCCAATCGGAAAAAATGGCTCCTTCTGTGGGTCCTCTCTCGCGTCCCCTGAATAGACCCGAAATTCACCCAACCCCTCCGCCTCTCTTTGAAATTATTATATATACATGTAATATTTAACTGAGGTATTCATCAAAAAACCGTATCTGAAACTAAATTTACCGTATGAAACGCTATGGTTTTAAAAACTTCTTGCCCCCCCCCCCCCTCCCCCGAAATCCAACTAGACATATTTAAAATTTGTATGCGTTGTTTTTATAAAATATCTGAAATTTTAAAATCAACCGGATACTTAGTTTTCCTGATTTTCAGAAATTCGCGATTCGACTTCGAAAAGCGCTTCGAAATTAACGCTCTTTTGTTGTTTTTGTTTTGGGATATCATGGAAGACGGTAGTATTTCGAGTGACGCAGCCTTAAGCCTAAAATCGTATCGTATCGTATCGTTAAAATCGTATCGTATCGTATCATAGAATTCGTAGATGGCGGAACTCATATATACAGCTAACTCGACATCAAAGAAAACGCGAAAAGCCGCCTTTTAATAACTCAGCAGATATATGTCTTATTGTTCTGAATTTTCTAGAACAGTCTTATATCTGCAGTCTAATCGTATACTGAAATTTTTGCATTTCTACGTGCAGTATATTTTGAGATCTAAATAGCCATTTTTAAAGTGAAAACGTTGGTATAATATCGAGGAAGTTCCTAATTTGAAAATCTCGAAAACGGTTCTAACGATTATTTTTAAATTGATACATAATATAAATGTGATTAAGGCGAGGTGAATAACACTTTTCTTTTTTCTGGGAAAACTCTCGTTCGTTAAATAATTCGATTTTTTTTCTCTCGAAAATGACACGGGCGATTTTTTAAAAATCAAATAAATGTGTTTCAGATGAACCAAATAACAATTTACTTGTTTCCAGCAAGACTCTTGTTCGTTTTATAATGCTCATGAAAAATCGGACTATATTTCTTCGCCATTCTATGGAAATTTCACCGAAAATGCATGACACTGTATTCATACACACGCTTTCTTTTTAACCACTTTTGGGGAGAAAAATTTTGTATTCCCACTGGCTGAGTGGCTAAGGGCCATCGTTTACTGACCTTAAGATAGGCAGTTCGATACTCGCTAGTAAGTGTTTTCACATGTGAATGTTTTTTTTTTTTTTTAAAGTCTGCTAGTTGACCATTATTCTCAGTTCCTTTGTAATTTTTTTAATTGCTATTAAGTTAAATAAAATTACAATTATAATGACGCCAATTTGATGATGATTATTTCTTGGCAATTTTTCAACAATAAAAATATTACCATAAATTTTATAAATATATTTAATTTCAATCACTTTACAAAAAATATACATTAATAATTATTATTTGAATATAAATCACACGATCAGAAACGTAAAAAAATAATTCATTTCAGCTCTTCTTTTTATAATATCATTTTTTATTATTATGACGGTCAATCAATATATAATCACTGACATCCATAATATTATTATTATTATAATTATTATTTTCCTTGCATAAAAGCTATTGTGATGTAATAATTCTTTTATAATAAATAATTTAGTTGAAATGTTTTATTTATAAATATCAATGAAGTTTGATAACCCCGAGACAATTCTTTGCAATATTTACAGTTTACATAATAAGCATATCAGAATTTTGGTGTCGCCATCTTTTGACGCAATTGCGTAGTATTATAGAGAAATGTTTGATAAAAATGTTGAAGTAGACAGTTTTTAAATCGAAGAATTATTTTAAGAGATATTTAATGTTAAATCTGGATAAAATTGTCTCATTAAAAAAGTCTCATAGGGAAAAAAAATATACTTGGGAATTTAATCATTTTCATTCAATTTAATCATTCAATAGAAACTCGAAGTTTGCAGAGTGCATTTATTATTCTTAACTTGCCTAATTTTTTGACGGTTTATTTCAATTTTAAATTAAAATTTTCAGAATTTCCAGAGATATTTTTTACATATTTTAGAAAAGGTTCTTTTAAATTGTTGCCAAATGTTAAAACAGCGCAAAGAATAATATATCCTTTAAATTAAAAATTTATTCACGCGTGACTATTATAAACAGAAAAAAATCCTTTTAAATTAGAATTAAATGATAACGTGTTAAAAGCAGGAAAATATTAAACATTACGTCATAAAAATTGTTTTTACACATGCTTACTTAAAATGAAAGAAAATTATAAAATAATCAATTATTTTCAAATTAGAATTAAGTGATTACGCATTAAAAGAAGGAAAACATTGAAAATTACGTCATAAAAATTATATTTACACGTGAATATTAAAAGAAAAAGAAAAAATTTAAATAATAAATTCATTGATATGTGTTAAAAGTCATAAATGGAGGAAATTACGTCATATTGGCCAAAGTGGCCAAAACAGTTTACAAAACACATTGCAAAACATATTGCAAAACAGTGTAAATTAAAAAATATATTTATATGAGAGATTTATTTCAAATTTCGAGATGATATTTTTAACTATAGTTGCTAATTTTAAGGTAGCGCAAATAATAATATTATCTTTCTAATAATAAAAATATTTTCAGTTGAATGTTACAAAGAGAAAGGAAAGTTTGGTGAAAATTATGTCAGATTTAAAACGTTACATTTAAAATCTCTTATTTAAAATCATTTTCTTATAGCGTTGTTAAAAAATACCATAAAGCAAAGACTCTGTTGACTTAGTTCCTTTTATATTTGGTAATTTTCAAATGTTTAACTAATCTTATTTAATCAAGCAGGGAAACAGCAACTAACATCAGCTGATTCGGTTTTGAAATCCCTCAGTAAAAGGGAAACCCGTTTACAGTAAGATCGCCATTGATTTTTTAATTATACAGAGCAGCCTCGATTATCCGAGCTAATTGGGACTGTTAGTAAATCGGAATCGGAAATCTCGGTTAATAGAAACTGTGTGTAAAAACTCGCCGTGCTTGCGAATTTAACATCTCTTTTAAAAAAATATATAGAACGTTTTTTAAATAATAAAAGTAAATATATGTAAAGTTCTGTTTCACAGCTTAACAAATTTAAAAAGAAAATCAACTACCAGTAGTAAATTTTAAAATGCAAATTGAAAAATTTACGAAAGTTCACACAGCCACTGGAAACAAAGCATTGTTCGCTATTGACTTCTCAGGGTCCAATGTTTCTTTGGAGTTGAGGGCTTTTGGGGGCAGAAGCGAGGGGTTCGACAACGCTGTAAATCTGGTACACACCAGATTTACCGCTATGTAAATCAAGTTAAAATCAGTAAATCAAGATTTAAATAGTAAATCCTGTAATAAATCAGTAAATCAATGTAAAATCAGTAAATCCTATAATAAATCAATTTTGTTAATAAATCAAGTTACAATCAGTAAATCAAGATTTAAATTGTATTGTAAATCCTCTAAATCTTAAATCAGTGTAAAATCAATAAATCCCATATAACTTTTGAGCAATCGTTAAATCCTGTATAAATATTGGAAAATCCGAGGGAAGATCACTACATTTCAAAAATCATCTAATAAATCCGTAAATCTTAACTTAAAATCGTTTAAAATTTGATACTTTGTGCGCATTTTGCAACGCACTTTAGCTCGCATTTTGGAGTAGATGAAGGATGAAGTGAAATGAGCAACCAATTAAAACAATAAAAAGAAATTATAGTAAAACCTGTGAAAATGGAACCTGTCTATAACGGAATCTCCCTTAAAAGAAAAATTCTTATGGTTGCCATGAAAAAAAAGAACTATAATTACACCTGTTAAGACAAAAACTTCTTTAAAACGGAACTTTTCCCAGTTCCATCCGATTCCGTCGTAGCAGGTTTGGTCTTATAAAGGATGTGGTACTAGCTATCAGAAGAGCTTGTTTAAAACGAAATTTTCCACATTTTTTTCGATTCCGGCTTAGCAAGTTGTTCAAGAATCATTTATTTCTAGTGTTCAGAAAAATAATTATTTTTTCCGATTACAATACATGATTGCTTTTGAGACATGAATCTGAAGTTTTTAAAAAATTGATTGCATTGTAATGTGAGATTTATTTGTTTACATGTTTTTAAATGAATAATTTAATAAAATAATATTGAAAATTTAGTTATTTTTGCTAACTAACAA
Source organism: Maratus speciosus (assembly GCA_963932465.1). NCBI lineage: Eukaryota > Metazoa > Arthropoda > Arachnida > Araneae > Salticidae > Maratus > Maratus speciosus. The sequence goes on along the minus strand of OZ010798.1, from coordinate 229,929,467 downwards.
AGCTTAATGGTTCTTTAGTATGTTTTTAAAATATTTCGTTCCATATAAATGCGATTGAAACCTGAAAGTATTACGTATTTATTTATGCAAAAAAAATTAAATAAAATAAAAATAAGATCATAGTTATAGCTCTACTCCGTGTCGTATCTAGACTTATCATTTTAGAACAACGGCGGATCTCCTGGGCTAATTAAGGGTTCGCAAAACGACATTGCATCTTCACGGGAAATGACTTGGGGGCGAAGCTTAAGCCCGACGCAACCCGCCCTGGGTCACACCTTTTTAAATCCACAGGACTCAGGCTGGGTCACGTCTTCTCTCTTTAAGAGCTGCGCCCTGCTCTGATCTTACATTTTTTTGCAGATTCGGGTCGGGCCAAACTTTTTTTTTTTCCAGGTCGAACCAGCCCTGGACTTCATTCTTCCTAGAGGTCGTCACTTGCCAAAATTTCCAGGTCGGAGCTCGGTCCGGAATAAAATCTAAATGTTCGGTCCGTGTCAGCCCGTATGATAAGCATTATTTGTCTCGACCGCGACCCGTGCACTCCTGAATTCTTGTCCCCGAGCCCAAGTTGGTTTGGCATCTTACTTTATTCGTAAAAATTATATTTATGCATCACGTTTGTTTAGTGAAATCTTTAAGTTTTTTTTTCTTTTGATTTGATGATTTTTTAAAAAATTTTATTTGACTTGATAAGTTACAGAGATACGTTTTTAAAAATCTACTTTTTTTGTTTGAGAGCTTTAAAAATAAGATTTTCTTTTATCATCCATTCCTTTCATTCTAAACTGATTTTCTTATTGGATTTTCAGTTGAATGTAATTGTCTAAGTCATATATTTACTTAGCGTTTATGTACATAATTGCCTAAACGGTCATTAAAATTACGGTTTTTCTGTATTCTTGAATTTCGAACATAATCTGAAAATAAAATATAAGCATAAGTAAGTGTGCTTTATGAATAATTTTAATTACAAAATGCAGGCTAGGCTCGAGTTGATTTTTTAGCTTTTATACCGGGCTGGGCCAATATTTTTTTGTGTGTGGCGAGGGACCTGATCTTGGGCCTAAAAATTTCAGCCAGCGCAAAGCTCTAACTGACATATTGAAGGTAGTTTTAATATTTTTTTAATGCTTCTTTCAGGCATCATGATCATCTCAATAGTTACTGAATATACCAGGTGTCCTAAAATTGACTGACTGATTTTAAAGTTCAATAACTTGCAAATGGTGACAGCTACTCAAAAAAAAAAAAAAAAAAAAAAAATGCAGGAGGGTTATGTAGGATGTCAGGAGTAGGTGTGATTCTGTTCCGAACATTTCGAAAATTTAACCCTCTCACTGCACATCCCGCGATTTACACGGCTAATGTAAAAGTAGCAAAATTTGAGCAGCTTGCAGCTTCCGCAACAAATCTTTTTTTTTTTCTCTTCTAATTCTATTTATTAAAAAAAACCTTTTACAAAAATTTTTACATATTTTAACACTAAAATATGTGCAGACATGAAATATGTAATAAAATAAATGCGCAATTTTTAAGCTCATTTTGATTAAAAAAAAAAAAAAAAAAAAAAAAAAACCGCAGCAGGAGGGTTGCGTTTTGTTCCAAAAAATTTTTTGGAACCAAACAATTAATTCTAAAGCAAATCTCCTTTATTAAATTGAAATGAACTTAGTATTATGAGCAATACGATTTTCCAATGTTTAGCCCTGAGTAGTTTGCGATGTTCATAGATTTTGTTTACGTGTGACGTCACCTGTGTTTTGCTTAACGTGACGTCACACTTCCTTGGCGTATAAATCCCAAATAAATCAACAAATCACAAGCGAATCAGTAAATCACAAGTAAATCGCAAATAAATCAGTAAATCACAAATAAATCAGTAAATCTGTGTACAATTATAAATCACTCAGAAATCAGGTAAATGAACTTGATTTGTAAATCTGGTACGCCAAAAACTAGTTTGTCGGACCCCTCGGGCAGAAGGGCCTGTATAGCTCGGACAGTGAGCTAAAGAGTGTGGTTATTTTTAAGGCTCATTCAAAAGGAAAAAAAAAAAATCAGACTTTGTTATCGGCTCGGTTAACAGAAACCTCGATTAATCGAAGCTCGGTTAATCCAGGTTCTACTATAATTCAATCTTCCGTAATCTTTTTAAAGCAGATCAAATTAATGGACTTTAGCACAAAGTCACATAGCTGATAACTGCCATGCTTGTTGGCCACCTTTTTTTCAAAAAGTTTGCTTCACCTTATTCAATTAATGAGATATCTCCGATAAAATAAGTCACATTTTCCCGTTCTAAAATACTGGTATCCAAAAATCGTAGCATGTAACTGACACTACAAGTACTCATGGAACTAGACTATTTTAAGTCTGATTTTTATTATAGACTATATAAAATTATTAAAAATATATATTATGATAGGAACTAGCGGGCTTCGTCCGCTATTTACGTTACGGATATAAAAATCATGTTTTTTTTTAGGGAAAAAGAAATAAAAACCTATTTGACGATAGGTTTATAAAGACACATTTTGTATTTGTTATATTTCCGGGGATGAGGAGTGGGGGGGGGGGGCTATTTTGATTAAATATCGCAATTAGTCTACATGGCAGATATAATTATGATAGACACTAGCGGGCTTCGCCCCTCTATGGCGCCTTATGGGTCCAGCTTCCATAACTCAGAAACTACCTTTCGGACATCAATGCAACAGATTCCAAACGTTATAATTAACTTAATAATCACCCTATATAGCATTAAAGTAAATTTATGAGTACTGCATACTATTTTTTTATCGTAATTTCTGAAGAGAAAAAATTATTTCGGTTCCATTCTTAGGTACTGGTCTGAAAAATTTTGAAAAAGGGGGGAAGGAGGGGACATGAGACTGCTGTTTGTCAAACAACACAACGGGATCTGGCTTATTCAACTTGGTTTTTGATGACTTCAATTAGAAGGTGGTTTGTTTAAAAGATTGCGTTCCCTGTCCCATGAAAATTGGAACTATTGGTGCTACATCTATGTAAGGATTTAATAATTATAAATTAACATTTTGGATTTATTAATTTAAGGATAAAGTGTTTTTAAAGGAATATCAAATGAAACCCTCTGTGCGATCTGCGATTATACTTACCCAGTTGTTTTTATATACAAACTGCTATAAGGAAAATTGTAATAAAATAGTAAAAATTAAATCTGCATTAAATCCCATAAGTATCTTTTTTTTTAATCATTTTATCACTAACCTCAAAAAAGTAATGATATCAATGCAAAAACCCTTGACGGGTTAAAAGTTTCTGACGCAGCACTTTATCTTATGCTCTAAGAATTTTAAATATGGAACTTAAAAATACTGATATCAAATTTTGAGTGACGTTATGCTATTTCTTAAAAAATATATTTGTATTTATTTCACCATTTTATTTTTGTTTTATTTATAATCGCATGTGCAAAAGTTTTGTTCAACATGAAAAGCTGCATAAAATTTTATTCGCTGTTGCTTTATCATTTACATCTCTCATAAATTCAAAATATGTGTTTTAAAAGATATGATATAAAATTTAAGTGACGCCTTGATGTGACTTTAAAAGGTTTGTTTTTTAAAATTCAATTTAAATTATTTTTGACTTGGTTAAAATATTTTTTTTACATCTACACAATACTTTTAATTTTCCAATTCACTGTTAAATATATCACTTTCATTGAATCTATACTATGCATTGAAATGTATTTATTTCAATAAATTGATTTATCTTTTGTGTCACGCTATTCAAAATTGTGAGTAAGATTTATGTAAATGGTTTCTTTGCGTCATTGTGTCCAAACTACATGAAATGTATGAAAAAGGATAGTTTGACGCAAATAAACCATTTACATAAATCTTACTCCCAATTTTGAATAGCGTGACACAAAAGATAAATCAATTTATTGAAATAAATACATTTCAATGCATAGTATAGATTCAATGAAAGTGATATATTTAACAGTGAATTGGAAAATTAAAAGTATTGTATAGATGTAAAAAAAATATTTTAACCAAGTCAAAAATAATTTAAATTGAATTTTAAAAAACAAACCTTTTAAAGTCACATCAAGGCGTCACTTAAATTTTATATCATATCTTTTAAAACACATATTTTGAATTTATGAGAGATGTAAATGATAAAGCAACAGCGAATAAAATTTTATGCAGCTTTTCATGTTGAACAAAACTTTTGCACATGCGATTATAAATAAAACAAAAATAAAATGGTGAAATAAATACAAATATATTTTTTAAGAAATAGCATAACGTCACTCAAAATTTGATATCAGTATTTTTAAGTTCCATATTTAAAATTCTTAGAGCATAAGATAAAGTGCTGCGTCAGAAACTTTTAACCCGTCAAGGGTTTTTGCATTGATAGGCATTTTACAAGATTTCTGGAATAGATTTATCCATTGGTCAGAAATGAAATCAAAGGAATGTAAGAACTACATAAGTATTGGTCAGTCACATTGAATGATTGATTCGTGCTCCTCCTATTTAAAAAAATCCCCTCCCATCATTTGAATTTCCCGCTAATGACCTTGCAACATTCAGCGCCATCTATTGAGAATAGATGTTTTCGACATACAGCCTTAAAATGTTTCTTAACCTTTTATTGTGCAGTTTTGCATATATGCAAACAACAGTGTTTTGAATTTAATTGATTTTTTTATTCGTATGTACCTAATTCAAACCAGAAAATTAAAATAGAAATATTTGCTTTAATTAACAACAGAAATTCCGTATTTAAATACAGCGGAATTAACCATTAAAACTTTCTGGTGTAAAGTCAGATTCTCTGAATTTCGTAATTTCTAGGACGTATTCTATCAGGGGAATTAAAGGGTTAAATGTTAAATTTTATAAAATAAATAATTATATAAAATAAGGTATTTGGAGACATACTTATTTAAGTATTTAATAATTTGCAATGTTTTAGCGTAAAATAGCCACACGACAGTAGTTTTTACTTGTATTGCAGATGTGCAACAGAAGAAAAGATTGACGTATTATATGAAAAATGTATCTCTGATTTTTTCATTATTTCTCCTGTGTAATAAACCTTTCAGAGAATCATATATAATTTTTTCGAAACAAAATAAAAAATCGCGCATTTAAGGGTTAAAACTAAAGATCAACTTGGAATTGGCAGGCTATTGCAGTAAGGCTATTGGAGATTACAGAAATTTCTCATCCGTTAATAACACATTTGTTCAAACATTCAAAAAGGTTGTTATCCAATGTAAACTTTATTCATAAATTTAAGAATGATGTAAAAAAAAAAAAAAAAAAAAAACGAATAAAATAAAACTCTACGTTTTGGTTGAATCTTCAAATCCATCTACAGGGCTAAAAAACAGCGCACAGTCCTTCATTATCAGTCAGAAAGATTTAAACAGATGAAATTTCATTAAATATTCCATTTGAAATAACTTTCGAAACGGCTTTTGCTCCTTTAAATGAAATATATGATCTGTTTAGCTATTTTAAATAATAATAATAAAAAAAGATAATATCTGCACTTGTAGCATATCAAAACACACCAAATGAAATTAAATTTGAAAAAAAAAAAATGAATTTTATAACGCCAGAATTAACACACAATAAATAAACTATAAAATATTCAATTTACAACGGTATAAATGAATTGCAAATGATTACTGGAAAACAACGACAAATTTAATGCTGAACTATAATTAACTCTGCCCATTTAAGTAACAAGTGAGCACATTGATGGTAAATTCCCTTGTTGTATATTTATAATAAGAATAAGAAACGAGCATTAGTACATGTAACTCTTAACAAAATTTCCCTATTAAGGGTGTTTTCCAATCCAAACTCTTTACTTTCTAATTTATTTTTTAATTCATTTTTGGTCTCAAGCGTATCAAACTGGCAAATTCTCTTATTTGGAAACCGAATTTTCCGAAGCGGGAGATCTGGGAATGAAAAAAAGGTGGTCATACTGAGAAAACTTCCGTATTACTGAATTTAGTATATAAAATCGTAATAAATTTTGTATTCATGCATTTTTGCATAAGAGGGCAACAGCTATTGCACCAAGATCGGAATATTTATAAAACTATTTAGAGTACGATTTGCCACGTTTGACGTGCAATTTCCAAATTTATTTTCTCAAGTTTCATTCTTCACGACCTGATATTAACGTATAAGTTTTTAAAATATAAACTATATAATAAAACAGGGTTCGTAAAGGTCCTTGAATTTTTCGACTTTAAAATTCTTCTGAACCAGTAATTTTTATAGAAAATCTCCCCTTAAATAAGGCGCAATTTCTCGCGTTTAGACTTGATTTATTTTTCTATTAAAAAATACTGATATTTCGCCTTGGAAATAACGGTACACGTACGAACCCTCTAAAAATAACAAAACCACCTAGATTTTCATATTAGCTTAGTTGTTTCAATGTGAGGATATAATAGCATTGTTAAAAAAGCAGTAATATGTGAGAAAGCTGTCCCATACGCAACATGGAATGACCCTACGATAGTTGGAAACTTGTAAGCTAGAAACAGAAAACTTGTGGGAAGTTTTCGAAATTTTTTAATAAACTTTTTTGTCTACTGGAAATTACGTTTTATTTTTACACAAATGTAGTACTACACCCACATAGTCGTGTGCTAGAGCTACTGATCATTTCAAACTTTTTCTTATATAAGATGATCCCACACATGAATTTTTTTATTGAATTTTCATCTGACTTGCGTGACTAAATCGCTGAAAAATATGTGATCAAACATGTTCTTTACATCTTCGAAATCCAAGAATAAGTCGTCAAATATTTCTCCGTCTAGATTGGTGTTTCTCAACCTTTTTTGATTGACGGCACACTAACAATACTAGAAATTATTTACGGCACCCGAATGTAAAAAAAAAAGTGAAAGTTGTATGATACAAACAAATTATATATTTACAGTAGAACCTCGATTATCCGAAGTAATTGGGACCGACCCTCTTTCGGAAAATCGAAATTTTCGGATAATTCAGAATGCTCCAATTTTAAAATTAAGGAGAATTATATGCAATATTTAGTACACCTTAGTATACCTTTGACATATATCAAAAGGGTTTGAAAAAATGCTTTGTTTATCGCAGTTTCGATTGCCTGTGCTTTGAAGCTGTATCGCGGAGTTTTTTAGTATTATTAGTTCACCAGTATAACAGTCTTTCTGCTGCTCCAGCCATGCCAAAACTTTTGCAAAATATTGAAAAGCTTCAGGAATACTAATTTGTTCGTTTTCTTCGTTCCACTCTGCAGCTTACGGAAGCTCAAGTTAAATTCAAAGGTACTCTAAGGGGATCGAAAATATTTATATGTACTCGTAGTTCGGAAAGGATCACTTGCACACAAGGAATATGGTAGTTTCAGTTAAAAGAGTTTCCGATAAAAGACGTTCTACTGTATTTACAAAATTTATTCAATGAGAGGGCTCAGCTTATTTTCTTGAACAAATTAAATCAAAACGAGTTTCTAAAGTCAACAGACAAGTTCGCATTTCATCGTCAACTTTTAAAAGCCTTACTCGCTTTTTGGACTTGATTTCTGTCAATGCTGAAAATCCAAATTCCCAGATTAATGAAGATGCAAAAGATAGAAGAATTTCAAAAGCTTTCTAAGCTGATTGCGGGGTACCCAATTTTGACAGAAAGTGAAAACTCATCCTAATTTTACTCGAAGATTGTTGAACGGTAAAACTTATCTGCTAAAACTAAATTCTTCTCAAATCAGTGAGCTGTTTTTTTTTTTTTTTCTGTTGTTGACAAATTTGGTGTCTTGCAAATTTCAAATTCGTTCGTTTACCATTCATATTCGTAAACTGGAAGCGAAAGAAAGTAGTTTTTAAATGTTAAGCACATGATAAATAATAAATGTCCTTTCGTTGATACGACACCATACAATTTTAATTATTTGTTATAAACCTCGTGGCACATTTGATGATCTTTCGTGGTAGACAGGTGTGCGCCGTACACAGGTTGAGAAACACTGGTCTAGATGTTCGTCGAAACGTTATTTTTCCTGTATAGTTAACCTTTCAGAGAATCATATATAATTCTTTTGAAACAAAATATAAAGTTGCGCATTTAAAGGTTTAAACTAAAGATCAACTTGGAATTGGCAGGCTATTTTCTGGAGACTACAGAAATTTCTCATCTGTTAATAACACATTTGTTCAAACATTCAAAAAGATTGTTATCCAACGTATAATTTATTCATAAATTTAAAGATGATGCAAAAATAAAAGAACACACGAATAAAATAAAACTCTACGTTTCGGTTTAATCTTCAAAACCATCTACAGCTCTAAAATACAACGTAAAGTCCTTCATTATCAGTCAGAAAGGTTTAAACAGATGAAATTTCATTAAATATTTCATTTGAAATAACTTTCGAAACGGATTTTGCTCCTTTAAATGATAGATATTATCTGTTTAGCTATTTTAAATAATAATAATAAAAAAAAAAGGTAATGACTGCACTTTAGTCCAGTCAAATTGTCAGAAAATTGGGCCGATAGATGTAAAAATTCTGCTAGAAGATTTTATGTTTTTAAAGTGTTTATGGGGATGCTAATAACAGGAATTAATTGTTTCCCAACAAAATATCTCGAGGCTAAACTTTGTGGAGCCAAAAAAACACGAAATTTTCGGACTTTTTTCAGTTTTTTGCCTATAACTCGAAAATTATAAAATTTTTGTGTACCATACTTAATTACAAAAAGAAAGAAAATTAAATTCTCTACAAATTTCATATTAAAAACGTTTTTCTAAACCCATTATTAAGCGCGTTACAACTTTTTGAAAATAGCACATTTTTTTCAACTTCATAGAAAGTGACCTATTTTTCGCCTCCCATCCCTAAAAAAAATTTCTTTTCATCACTAACTGTGGAAATGAAATGCACCTATTGATGAATAAGTAAGAAGGCAAATTTTCAAGAAGGTTAGGCAGAAGGTAGGGTTGCCAGATAGTACGTTTTTCTCGTACGTTATACGTCTTTAGTATTTTTTAGGTCTATAGCGCTTTTTAGGTATTAGGTGTACGTTTAAATGTGTCCGCACAACGTTTTCTTCCATTTTTCTACCCCATCCCACTTTTGATAGTTTAAAAAATATTCTTTTTCAGTTTAGTTTAAAATTTCACCTTTTGCCAAAAATAAGTTATGGATATGCGCATCAAATGTAAAAACGGCTTGTTGTAATACAAAAATCTTGCGTGAGTTGTGTAATATTAAGTGCGCATTTGCTGTTGAAATAGATCAAGTGAACTCTACTTTATTATAGATAAATATCTACATTATAAAATTTTTTATTTAGTCTAACTGTATCATAAGTTTAGATATTTTGTTTGATTTATTATCACCTTTTATGCTTAACCATTAAACGTTGAGCCTGATACATTCACGTGCAGAATCTACTAACTTATGAACTTGCTCCCTATCCGATGTCTTTATTCTCCGACGAAGGGATGAGAAAGGGCACAAAATCTTCGTTTTACAGTGCTTTTATCCCATTAGACAATCTGGATCTTATTGGAAAAGATAAGTTTTTTGTTGTTGACGGAGGGTACCTTCTTCACAAAGTAACTTGGCCTCGAAATGTTTCTTTCAAATTTATTGTTAAAAGTTATATTTCTTACATTCAGAAAAATTTTGGATCACAGGTCGCAGTTGTGTTCGATGGATATCCATCTGAGGGAAAACAGAATGGAACGAAAAGTGCAGAAAGAGCACGTCGATCTAGAATGCACACTTCTACTGAAGTCATAGTTGCAGCAGAAATGTTAAGCACAGTGCCTCAAGAAAAATTTCTAGCCAATGACAGAAACAAGAACCTCTTCATTTCACTGCTTAAAACAGAGCTTCAAAATAACAGAATTCAAGTTGACCAGGCAGAAGAAGACGTTGATGTCATGATTGTTACCTTAGCCATTTCAAGAGCCAAAACCTTTGAAAGTATCGTAATTGTCGGAGAGGATATTGATATTCTCGCGATCATGACAAGCTTGGGATATCAACACAAAAATCTGTTTTTCCAAAAACCAGGAAGAGGAAGCATCGAAACAAAGTGGTTTTCAACCAATTCTTACAAATACAATCACAACAATGTACTTTTCACTCATGCAATCAGTGGGTGCGATACAACATCTGCTCTTTTTGGGCAAGGAAAGTCAAAGTTTTGTAACACTTTAAAAAAACATAAGCAGCTTGAGGAAGTATCATGTGTTTTTAATAAACCAGAGTCTACCCGTCAAGAAATCATCAAGGCTGGAGAAAAATTCCTTATTGCACTATACAGTGGATGCGTAGATACCACGCAGACATTGAACAGTTTGAGGTTCCAGTTATTTGATAAATCAGCCACAAAAAGCAAAGTTCATCTTGCAAGGCTGCCACCGACGCAAGAGGCTGCGCAGCATCATTTCCTAAGATGTTATCATCAGGTACAAGCTTGGCTAGGAAACAACATGCCCCTGAAGAATGGGGGTGGGTTCGCAGGTCTGACGGTCTTTTTCAGCCAGTTCAAATGTACCAAAACCCAGCACCTGAATCCTTGCTGCATGTTGTCTCATGTAGCTGTAAAAAAGGGTGCACCAAGGCATGCTCTTGCCAAAAATCAGGACTCAAATGCTCGCAATTTGCAAAAACTGTAACGGGGTCAATTGTGAAAATGTGGATGATATTATTTATGCAGAAGAAGAGGATTATGAAGCTGATACCTGGGAAACCATCGACCAAACCAGCAACGTCGATGACTTTCGCAGCCAGGATGATGATGTCGCAACAAGCTCAAAGCAGTTCAAAGCTGTTGAAGATCATGCAGCCTGCTCCTTTGCTTCTCAAGCTGAGGTTGACGAACCAAACTCATCAACCCGCAAGCGCTCCAGACGTTACTAAATCCATTAAAGATGTTACTGTAAGTATTTTTTTTACTTACATTCATGCTACCTACATTCATAATACCTACTATTATTGTTCTCACCTTAAGTTGTAAATACAAAAAAAAATTACAATGTTGTCAATTTTTTACGGTTTTACATTGTAATTAATCATTATTACTATCATGCAAATACCTGTAATATAAAAGTTACATTAAAGAGGATAAAAGAAATAAAAATGGTGTCAAATGTTGGTATTTGCGATTTTTCACAAAGTTAGGAAAAAAAGTATCATTTTCAGGAAGCTGTAGCGCGCTTAATAATGGATTTAGAAAAGACTTTTATAATGAAATTTGTAGAGAATTTAATGCTCTTTCTTTTGTAATTGAGTATAGTACACAAAAATTTTATAATTTTCGAGTTATAGGCAAAAAACTGAAAAAAGTCCGAAAATTTCGTGTTTTTTGGCTCCACAAAGTTTAGCCTCGAGATATTTTGTTGGGAAACAATTAATTCCTGTTATTAGCATCCCCATAAACAGTTTAAAAACATAAAATCTTCTAGCAGAATTTTTGCATCTATTTTTGACAATTTGACTGGACTACTTCTAGCATATCAAAAGAGACCACATGAAATTACAAGGGCATAGCCGGATAAGCATTGGAAACATGCCTTTGAATGAAATTTCCTAATTTTTTTTCCAAATGTGGCTACATATCTGACAATGTATTTCCGCTATTATCACCCTATAAATATTGATACTTAATAAGATAAAAATGTTTTTTCAATTTTATAAAAAACCAGATTTTCTCAAAAACTACTGCACGGAATTTCATGCCATTAACTCAGGATATATAGATACCAAAGATGCACAACTGATAATTTTTGTATAATTTTCTGTTAATAAAAACTGTGTGAAATAGCGAAATAAAAATTAAAAAAAATAAAAACTCCTCTATCTTATGGTTATCCGAAAATTACCATTTTCTTGTAAAAAATTCCCCATATGTGCCCGTATATTCTGTATAAATGCCGAAAGTTTGCGTTTGGTACTACATATAAATATTTACAAAAATGTATAGTAAAATTATTGAAATTCATTTTAAGGCGTGTTTTGGGGCCGGAGCTACTGAACTTCGACATCCCAGGAATTTTTGGAACAAAGTCAACAGACAATATGTCAACTGATGTATTTTAGATTCCATTAAGCATATAAGCATTGTTTTTCAACTTCATGTTCATTTTGATATCGACAGCGTTGAGAATGTTGCTCTTGTGTTCATTAAAATTTAAAATACAGAAATTCTGTAACTGTTTATTCCAAAAATTCTTTGAGTGTCGAAGTTGAGTAGCTCGCCCTAAATAACGCCTTAAAATGAATTTCAATAATTTTAATATATATTTTTGTAAATATTTATATGTAGTACCCAATGCATACTTTCGGCATTTTTATAGAATATACGAGCTCATACGGGGAATTTTTTACAAGAAAATGGTAATTTTCGGATGACCATAAGATATGATTTTTATTCTTTAAAATTTTTATTTCGCTGTTTCACACAGTTTTTATAAACAGAAAATTATACAAAAATTACCAGTTATGCCATCTTTGGTATCTATATATCCTCAATTAATAGCATGAAATTCCGTGAAGCAGTTTTTGAGAAAATCGTTTTTTAAAAAATCGAAAAACCATTTTTATCTCATTAAATATCAATATTCATAGGGTGATAATAGGGGAAATAAATTGTCAGATAAGTAGCTACGTCTAGGAAAAAAATCAGGAAATTTTGATTAAAGGCATGTTTCCAATGCTTATCCGGCTATGCCCTGTGAAAAAATGAAATTTATAACGCCAGAATTAACAAACAATAAATAAACTATAAAATATTCGACTCACACCGCTATAATTAAATTGTAATATTTTAGTGGAAAACAACAATAAATCGGTTGGCGATTTAAGGTGTATTCTTTGCATTTAAAAAGCAAGTGAGCACTTTGATAGTGAATTCTCCTTGTTGTTTAATGACAATAAGAACGTGTAACTTTTAGTGGGCTACTTAAATATGAATTGGCCGAAGAGTCGACTCAAAATCACGACTCCTTCCAAGTGAGTCGAGCTGTCTACTCCTCGATAGTGAATTACCTCGACTCAAATGAGTCGAACTTTAATTTCCACTCAGTTTGGGATTCGGAGTCGAAGAGTCGAAGTCGACTCACTCAAAGAGTGGTTGGACGAGTTTAACACAGTGCCGGGCTTGGAGAGTCGAGAGTTGAGTGCATTTTCGATTCTTCGACTCGGTATCGGATTTCAACTCTTCGAATCCAGGCTGGGTTGTTTAGCAGAGAACGGAGATGTTTGTTTAACTGTGTATTGGCGATTTTGGGAAAGAAGAAAGCAGGTGTAGATGATGACGGTATGAATGAAAGGAGAGGGAGGGACAGAGACAAGGGGGCGGGCAGTAGGATATTTTGTTAAAGATTAGTTGAATTTACGATATGCTTAGGGGAAAGAAGCTAAAAAAAAAGCAGATGTTAGCTTTGTATTTTTTGGCAAAAAAAAGAAGTAGGATTAGTTAGGGGAATATTTTCATATCATACAATATTAAAAAAAACTTAGAAGAAAGAGAAATAAAATTCTACTTTAGTAGCAGGTTGTTTAAAATATACTAAGTTACTGAATTTATTTTATAATAGATGTATTTCATATAAAAGGGAATTATCGTTTATTTGTTTGCGTATATAATGTTATTTTAATTCCGTTTTATAAATAAAAATGTTCGCAGGTAATATTAAATTCATATAATTTACATATATTTTTTTAAAGTTTAGCCAATCGATTTTTTTAACGTTCCTTATTTAAACTGAGATATGGAAGATATTTTCGGAATCCTGTCGCTCTCCCCCCCCCCTTTTTTTTTTCGTAAACAACTAGGCTGTGTGTGTCTCTCTATGGATATATCTCAATATATTATCATGGTTTTAAAAATAAAATTTTAAAAGTGAGTAAATCAAAAACTATAAACATGAGGCAAAAAAGGATTTTTTAAATGTACCGCCCCCCCCCCCCCTTCTGGGTGGACGGGCGATTGATTATTGAATTAGTTTTGTTCGGAAAAGCGTAAAATTTACAGGTGTTCTTATTCAGGAACTAAGTAATCGAATGGCGTTTTCCTTTTTTTGCCAAAATATCTTTCAAAAACTGCTGTCAAATTTGAAGTTTTTAAACGAATTTCGGCACACGATAGCACGGGGAAAAGAGAAAAACTTGTCATTACGTGACAAAAATTCGTATTTTTCTTGATAAGCAATTTATTTATGTAAAAAAAAAAATGGAAAACGCTATTTGATTCTAAATGGCCACAATAGTTAGGCCTGTCAATTTTATAACTTTGTAGTTAAAAATACTGCCGCTGAGCCCCGCAAATTAAAGTTTGTGTGTAAGGAAAAATGCGGTTTTCTCCAAAACTATGTGACCGAGGATAATCGCTATAATTTTTCAACAAAGTTTGAGTAAACTACTATTGCAACTAGTTTTTTTTTTTCATAATTTTAGTTTTAGTAGATCCGGAAATAGGCTGGAGTGGGGGGGCGAGGGACATATTTTTGTATCATATTTTTGACAGTATCTAAAATTAGAACAAATATAATTTTGATTTCGGTGTTACGAGGTCTTTCCAACAATACCCAAACGATACACATACACACACGCATAAAAGTAAAAAAAAAAAACAAGTAACTAAATTAGTCCTTTTTTTCCGAAAAATATTTGTGAATAGTTTTTAATCTATAAATTTGTTAACACTATCAACTTATAATAGCTCCGATTTCACTTTTTAAGTACGGAATACCAAAAAAATAAATGAAGAAGAGATCTAAGAACCTAAAATGTTGTGATTGGGGAGGATTTCGGATATTTTGATGGATTCTTGTCCTTGTCAGCAGTAAATTTCAATTACTCCACACTCCCTGCGCGCGTACACACACACACACACACACGAAAAAAAAAAAAAAAAATCCGTTTCCTGTTTTGTTTTCAGCACAGAAAATTTAAACCTTTAAAATATATAAAAAATAACACCTCAAAACCTTCCACTCCCAGTTAAAAAGAAGGTAAATTTTTAGACATGGTACGATATTAAACAAGAATATTTCCATATTTTACAGTTTGGTTTAGAGGTGTGCACTGGCCCAACCCGTGGTCAGGGATAGGGCCAATTTTTCGCAACGTTGGGGGGGGGGGGGGGGGGGGTCGAGCCGGGGCTTACTTTTTTTAAGGCTTTGGGCCGGCCCTAGGCATTGCTCTTTGCAGACCGGGCTAGGACCTTTCTTTTTTCTAAAAGACTGCGCAGAGCACAACTTAATTTTTCAGTACCGATCCGGGACTGGCTTCATTTTTCCAAGATTTGCAAAGGCCGACATTTTAAGTACCGGTCTCGACCCCCCCCCCCCCCCATACGAAAATTATTGTCTCGGCGCCTGGTCTGATCCATGCAAAAAATCCATGTAAAATTTGTCCCGGCCCAAAACCTTTTGCAGAAAATGCACATATGGTTAAATTGCCATTATTGTACAACTAAAATTTAAAATTTATTCTTTTTAAAGAATGGCAATTTCTAGGCAATAAAATTAAAATACAATAAAACTTGTGAAAAATAATCCGTATATGACAGAATCCTGTCTTAAACAACAACAAAAAAAAAATGTGTTGTAACATGAAAAATGAATATAATAATATGCGAGGAAAAGTATATAATACATTTACAACTGCTAAGAAGAAATCGTATTGCAATTATCTATAACATATATTTTTTATTTCCTAAGCAATTTCGTCTGAGGTGATTTTACTGTATAGTAGTTATCAGACTCATAAACCTCAAACACATAGAATGTGGATTGACGATATTAAAGTTAACTGAATCATTTACATACAGATAGTGTTTCATTAAAAAAATAAATATCGCAGCACACGATGTTTCTTTAAAAATGAAGATTATAAAAATGAAAAGAAAAAAGGATAAAATAAGTATTTTTAGTCAGAACTCCTTGTAGGAAACAATTTTTAATCCTATCGACGAAAAAATCCATGTTTTCTAGTTTTTAGTACCTAGATTTTAACTTTTTTTTTTTTTTGGGGGGGGGGGGCGCAAGACGGTATCGGCCCGAACTTTTAAGTTTTCTACCGCGTCGGACCAATAACTATTTTTGTACGGGATGAACTTTTAGATTTTAACCGGGGTGGGTAGTGGATTATTTTTCTACGTGCTAGGCCAAACTTTTTTCTATGAGCAAGACGAACTTCTTTTTCTGTGGACGGGGCCTGGAAATTTCGGCCCGTAGAGAAACCTAGTTTGGCTGTTTCCAGTTAACATCCAACAAAGTTTAATATAAAAGACTTCTTCTATATAAAATCAAAACCAAAGTAATTCAAGCTTATGCTCAAATTTTTTTCTCCTGCGCGATAAATTTGATACAAAAAGTAGAATTGCGTCATCTTTACTACCAACCAACCAACCAATCTTACTTCCGCAAGTGAGTCGAGAGTCGAGTCAGTATGTCGACTCATCAATCAAATGAGTCGGCTCAGCGTCGACTCCTCAAAATGAGTGGAAATGCCCATCCCTAGCAAGTGAGCACCTTGATGGTAAATTCTCCTTGTTGTATAATGACAATAAGAACATGTAACTTTTAACATAATTTCTATTTTATGGATGTTTTCCAATCCAAACTGCTTACTTTCTGATTAATTTTTTAATTCATTTTTGGTCTCAAACATATCAAACTGGCAAGTTCTCTTATTTATAAACCAAATTTTCCGAAGCGGGAGATCTGGGAATGAAAAAAAGGTCATACGGAGAAAACTTCCGTATTACTGAATTTAGTGTATAAAATCATAATAAATTTTGTATTCATGCATTTTTGCGTAAGAGTGCAACAGCTGTTGGACCAAGATCTGAATATTTATAAAACTAGTTATAGTACGATCGCACCCCATTTGCCACGTTTGACGTGCAATTTCCAAATTTATTTTCTAAAAGTTTCATTCTTCACGACCTGATAATAACTTATAAGTTTTTAAAATATAAACTATACAATAAAACAGGGTTCGTAAGGGTCTTTGAATTTCTCGACTTTAAAATTCTTCTGAACCAGTAATTTTTATAGAAAATCTCCGCTTAAATAAGGCGCAACTTCGCGCGTTTAAACTTGATTTATTTTTCTATTAAAAAATACTGATATTTCGCCTTGGAAATAACGGTACACGTACGAACCCTCTAAAAATAACAAAACCACCTAGATTTTCCTATTAGCTTAGTTGTTTCAATGTGAGGATATAATAGCATTGTTAAAAAAGCAGTAATATGTGAGAAAGCTGTCCCATACGCAACATGGAATGACCCTACGATAGTTGGAAACTTGTAAGCTAGAAACAGAAAACTTGTGGGAAGTTTTCGAAATTTTTTAATAAACTTTTTTGTCTCCAGAAAATTACGTTTTATTTTTACACAAATATAGTACTACACCCACATAGTCGTGTGCTAGAGCTGCTGATCATTTCATACTTTTGCTTATATAAGATGATCCCACACATGATTTTTTTTATTGAATTTTGTTCTGACTTGCGTGACTAAATCGCTGAAAAATATGTGATCAAACATGTTCTTTACAGCTTTGAAATCCAAGAATAAGTCGTCAAATATTTCTCCGTCTAGATTGGTGTTTCTCAACCTTTTTTGGTTGACGGCACACTAACAATACTAGAACTTATTTACGGCACCCGAATGTAAAAAATAAAGTGAAAGTTGTATGATACAAACAAATTATATATTTACAGTAGAACCTCGATTATCCGAAGTAATTGGGACCGACCCTCTTTCGGAAAGTCGAAATTTTCGGATAATTGAGAATGCTCCAATTTTAAAATTAAGGAGAAACATATGCAATATTTATTAATATGGTAACAAGTGCTTAATAAAAATAAAGCAGTAGCAAAACAGAAACAAGAATAAAATACCTGAATTTTAATTTTGAAATTAAGTGCCTTAGACATATATCACAATGGCTTGAAAAAATGCTTTGTTTACCGCAGTTTCGATTGCCTGTGCTTTGAAGCTGTATCACGGAGTGTTTTAGTATTATTAGTTCACCAGTATAACAGTCTTTCTGCTGCTCCAGCCATGCCAAAATTTTTGCAAAATATTGAAAAGCTTCAGAAATACTAATTTGTTCGTTTTCTTCGTTCCACTCCGCAGCTTACGGAAGCTCAAGTTAAACTTAAAGGTACTCTTAGGGGATCGACAATATTTATATGTACTCGTAGTTCGGAAAGTATCACTTGCACACAAGGAATATGGTAGTTAAAAAAAGAAAAAAAAAGCGTTCAAAATGGATGTGATAGTAAAAAAAAAAAGGCTTTAAAAATGTATTTCGGTTAATCGAGAGTTTTAGTTAAAAGAGTTTCGGATAAAAGAGGTTCTACTGTATTTACAAAATTTATTCAATGGGAGGGCTCATTGTATTTTCTGGAACAAATTAAATCAAAACGAGGTTCTAAAGTAAACAGACAAGTTTCATTTCATCGTCAACTTTTAAAAGCCCTACTCGCTTTTTGGACTTGTCAATGCTGATGCTGGTTCTGTCAATGCTGAAAATCCAAATTCTCCAGATTCATGAAGATGCAAAAGGTAGAAGAATTTCAATAGCTTTCTAAGCTGATTGCAGGGTACACAATTTTGACAAAAAGCCAAAACTCATCCTAATTTTTCTCGAAGATTGTTGAACGGTAAAACTTATCTGCTAAAACTAGATGCTTCTCAAATCAGTGAGCTTTTCTTTCTCTGTTGTTAACAAATTTTGTGTCTTGCAAATTACAAACGGGTTCGTTTACCATTCGTATTCGTAAACTGGAAGCGAAAGAAAGTAGTTTTTAAAGGTTAAGCACATGATAAATAGTAAATGTCCTATCATTGATACGACACCATACAATTTTAATTATTTGTCAAAAAACCTCGCGACACATTTGATAATCTCTCGTGGCACACAGGTAGAGAAACACTGGTCTAGATTTTCGTCGAAAAGTCTCAAATTTAAAATGTCTGTGTATTTTTTATTAGTGTACGAGTACTGTTTCTTGAAATTTTGCACGAAGGAAAATCTTACAGCATATACAGTGTGTCCACTCTCAACGATGTCCAATGGCTAGTTTCTAAACCGATGTCATAAACATATAGTAACGGGTAAATCTGATACTATAAAACAGATGTCAAACTTTTTTTTAAAATTCAATAATTTATTCAATTTTTTGGCTTATACTGGGATTCTTGCAGCTAAACAGCTCAGTGTATCTGTGTGTGTATGGGGGAGTGGTTTAGGGGGGGGTCAATTTTAAATTTAGGATTTGCGAAAACTCCTGACATGATGGTTAAAAATTAAAATCATTTTCGGATTCAGCGGTAAAAATAATGAAAATCAATTATCAAAAGTTAAAAACACAGCAGTCTTATTTATCTTATAGTTTGTAGTACCACATTTTCGCTATTTATCATTTTTTTAACTTTAAAATTTACGACTTGCAAAAAATCTTTACTTGATAGTAAAAAAAGAAGGTTAGTTTCCAATCCAGCCAGGGTCGGATTGGGACTTGGATTTTCAGGGGCGCATAAATTTTAACGAACTTACGTCAATTTTACTTGCTTATGTTGTATCTGAGTTGAAAAGGTTTAACACATTCACGCAGCACCAAGTATGAAAATAATTAATATTATATCTCTGAGTCAAGGTATAGCATACATCATCCTAATTATAAGATGTCTTTTACTCGTGAAAGCACTTTACTACCACTATTTCCGAATACTGATCTTTGTCATATTTAATGGTAAAATATTCTATAAGCTCTGCATTAATATTATCCAGAGGTTTTTCGAAAGGAATTGTTAAAAAAATAGATATTGTACGATGAGCTACTTATTGACTACTGATGTAGGCTAATGATATACGTTGTACTTTTCTTTCTTTTTCTTTTTTAAGTTCTGAAACAAATTAAGAAATGAATTTTAAAAACTTCATTTGAATGAAATTAGGATAATAAATATTATTACCGATAAAAATAAGGTTAGTTGGGGTAACTCGACCCACGAGGTAACTGGGCCATAGGCTGTTTAATGAAAAACCGTTGATGTATTTTAAGTTTTAGCTTTTGTGAACAATGCCCCTTAACCTCTACTTCCTAAAACAATGTGTCAACTCAATCATAACTGCCTCTTTTCTGTGATAGGTTGTCGAAAATTTGCTTTTCTTTTTTTAAAAAACAATGTCAATTTGGTTGAAGTTCCTTGGCTTTTTATTAAAATACTGTAAGTACTTTTATTAAACAACCTTTTTTTTAAAGATTAGGCATATAACTACGTTAATATTTTTAGGTATCTATACACATTTACTTCATGTTTCAAATGTAAGCCCGGTGGCCCAGTTACCCCATAAATTTTTCAAGAATGGGGTAACTGGGACACGTATCCAGGGTAGCTGGACCATGCAGGATCCAGTTAACCTAATAGTTATAAATAAATTTTTTGAGTTTTACAACGGGAAGTAAATTTCTCCATTGTTTTTTGCTCACAATAAAAAAAATTACAGAATGCCGATTTAAAATCACGTAATAAAATTAAAAAAAAAAGCATATTGGGTGGTATCAAACCAAATTTCTTGACCCCTTGAGAGGCGGTGATGCCGTTAAGGCATCCCATAATTTTAATTCCTAATTGCCACATTGGCACCGGAATTTTATAACGAAAATTTCACCTTTATTAAGTACGTGAAAATATAATTTTATTTGTTTTCAAATAAATTCTCTTGTAAATACTGGTGTCATTAAATTATTTCCACATTTTACGAATGTAAGTACCTTGCCCCTGAAAGCAAGATAGCCAAACCTTGAAATTGTGCGATACGATAAAAATAAAGTACTTAAGTTCTTACGTAGCCGTTTGTTCATAGATTTACCTCGCTATTTTTTTCCTTACAATACTAGTAATTTTACATATATATATATTACAAATATACATTTACTAATACAGTACATTAGTACTTACTTAATTTTTTTTTTTTTTTTTTGGTATAAATAAATCTAATAGTTTCACTTTTAGTGCTTTTTTTAGATACATTGACAGCAAAGGTTTCCCTTACAACGCTGTTTATTGACACATAATTTGCATGTTCTGCCTGGTTTAAATTTTTTTAAGTTGTTTACACTTTTTCAAACAGGACCTAATATCCCATATGAAAAAAAAAATGCGTGTGGAACATAGACCCTCCTGGTCCACTTACCCCATTTTTATGGGGCAACTGGACCCATGAAGAAAGAAAGATGAAATATGCATATTTTTATATATTAAAATGTAATTTTGAGCGTTTTTGTCTGATAGAGAGAATCTAACGGAACGCATTTACAGAAGTTCAGACTTTAAAATAAATGAATATTAGCTTTTTGAAGCTGAATTGTTAGAAGCTCCAGAGTCACATTGTAAAATCATGGCCCAGTTTCCCCAACTAACATTCCTAGATAAAATACTAATTAATACAGATTAAAAATACCAGATAAAATAGTGAGACGATACATTCTTTAAAATGACATACAATATTTTTGTACGTATTTATTTTTATTGTTAAAAAGTTTCTTAACCTTTTATTGCGCACTTTCGCATATATGCAGACAGCAGTGTTTTGATCTTAATAGATTTTTTTTATTCGTATATACCTAATTCAACCCAGAAAATTAAAATAGCAATATTTGCTTTAATTAACAACAGAAATTCCGTATTTAAATACAGCGGAATTAACCATTAAAACTTTCTGGTGCAAAGTCAGTTTCTCTGAATTTCGTAATTTCTAGGACGTATTCTATTAGGGGAATTAAAGGGTTAAAGGTTAAATTTTATAAAGTAAATAATTATATAAAATAAGGAATTTGGAGACATACTTATTCAAATATTTAATAATTTGCAATGTTTTAGCGTAAAATAGCCACATGACAGTAGTTTTTACTTGTATTGCAGATGTGCAACAGAAGAAAAGATTGACGAATTATATCAAAAATGTATCTCTGATTTTATTTATTATTTTTCCTGTGTAGTAAACCTTTCAGAGAATCATATATATTTTTTTCTAAACAAAATAAAAAATCGCGCAATTAAGGGTTAAAACTAAAGATCAACTTCTAATTGGGAGGCTATTTTCCGGAGACTACGGAAAATTCTCATCTGTTAATAACACATTTGTTCAAACATTCAGAAAGGTTGTTATCCAACATATACTTTATTCATAAATTTAAAGATGATGCAAAAATAAAAAACACATGAATAAAATAAAACTCTACGTTTCGGTTTAATCTTCAAAACCATCTACAGGGCGAAAATACAACGTAAAGTCCTTCATTATCAGTCAGAAAGGCTTAAACAGATGAAATTTCATTAAATATTCCATTTGAAAAAAACTTTCGAAACGGTTTTTGCTCCTTTAAATGAAAGATATGATCTGTTTAGCTATTTTAAATACTAATAATAGAAAAAGCTAATGTCTGCACTTCTAGCATATCAAAACGCACCACGTGAAATTAAATTTGAAAAAATGAAATTTATAACGCCAAAATTATCACACAATAAATAAACTATAAAAGATTCGAGTTACACCGATATAATTAAATTGTAAATGTTTACTGCAAAACAACGACAAATTTTTCATTTAAGTTCAGTCAACTCTTCGTATTTAACTAACAACTGCGCACCTTGATGGTAAATTCTCCTTGTTGTATAATAACAATAAGAAACGACAAACGAGCATTAGTATATGTAACTTTTAACAAAATTTACCTGTTAAGGATGTTTTCCAATCCAAACTGGTTACTTTCTGATTTATACTGATCTGCAACTTGATCTTATTAAGTTCTCCTTGTTCTATAATAAATAATGAGCATTATTTCATGTAACGTTATGCAAAATTTTCCATTTCATTTAATGGATATGCGAAAAAGTGAAACAAAGCTGCATTATTATTATTTTATCGGCACATAGCATGGGTACGCAAAATTTCACTTAATAGAGTATTTTATATATTATCCCAATCATAAGATGTCTTTACTCTTGAAAGCACTTTACTACCACTATTTAAGAATATCCATCTTTGTCATATTTAACAGTAAAATACTCTTAAGTTCTGCCTAAATATTTTTCAGAGATTTTTCGAAACGAATTACTTAAAAAATATATATTATTGGAAGAGTTACTTAATGACTACAGATATAGGCTAATGATATACGTTGTACTTTTTTTCCCTTTTTCATTTATAAAATCTGAAATTAATTAAGAAATGAAATTATAAACTTCATTTGAATAAAATTAGGATAATAAATATTATTACCGATAAAAAATACTAGGTAAAACACTAATTAATACCGATTAAAAATATCTCATAAAATAGTGAGACGATAAGTTCTTTAAAATGACATACAATACTTTATATGTATTTGTTTTTACTGTTAAATTGTTTCTTAACACTAGAACGTTCGGAAGTTTTACCCAACCTTAATAAAAACATTTTAACTCCAGAATTTTTATTTAAAACTATTTCACTTAGTTATTTAACTGAGTCTTCTCAAGTTACAATTTAACTGATTTTCGAAACAAATTCTGGTTAGAAACGACATTCTATCATTTGATCGGTGTCAAATCAACACCACCTGGACGTTCTAGTGTTAAAATTAAAGATCAACTTGGAATTGGGAGGCTTTTTTCCGGAGACTAAAGAAATTTTCTCATCTTTTAATAACACGTTTGTTCAAACATTCAGAAAGGTTGTTATCCAACGTATGCTTTATTCATAAATTTAAAGATGACGCAAAAATAAAAAAACACATGAATAAAATAAAACTCTATTCTTCAGTTTAATCTTCAAAATCATCTACAGGAGTAAAATACAATGTAAAGTCATTCATTATCAGTCAGAAAGTTTTAAACAGATAAAATTTCATTAAATATTTCATTCGAAATAACTTTCGAAACGGATTGTGCTCCTTTAAATGAAAGATGTTATCTGTTTAGCTATTTTAAATAATAATAATAATAAAAAAGATAATGTCCGCATATAAACACACCACAAGAAATTAAATTTGAAAATTTTAAATTTATATCGCCAGAATCAACACACAATTAATAAACTATAAAATATTCTATGACACCGGTATAATTAAATTGTAAATGTTTAATGGAAAATAACAGAGAAAATAAAAGGAGACCAAAACCAGCATGTGTGTCAGCACCAGCCAGATTGCTACTGTCTGTGCTTTTGCCTCCGATGATGTCTCAGGCCCACGGGTCTAGCTCTACCAAAGAAATTGAAGCGTGAAGAAGGGAAACTCCCATAGAAGCAATGCAAATCCCAGACCGTCAGCGAAACAGTTAAGAGCCTTGTCCCTGCCTCCGAAGGCACTCGCGAGCTAATTCTAATCCTATAGGAAGTGTTTTTTCTAATATCTCGTTTGCATTTCGACATTTTTAAATAATTAGGGTTTCGTTCATCTGACGAAACCCTATTCGTCTCGCTCCTCTGTCTGTCTGTCCGTCACAGAGCCCGTTCTCAGAAACTATACATGTTGGAGACTTGAAATTTTGCATACTTATAGCTGAACACCACACATCATACGACAAATCATAAATTTTGAAAAAGTCGTACATTTAACCCTTTGGGCTCCCAAATATGTATTTTAAGCAATTTCTTTCTAAGTGAGCCCCTAATTAGGTTGAAGGCGTGAAATTTTGCGTAGTTATAGCTGGACACCTCAGACCAAACGACAAATCATAAAATTTTGAAAAAGTCGTGCATTTAACCCTTTGGGCTCCCACATGTGTATTTTAAACAATTCTTTCTAAGTGAGCCTCTAATTAAGATGGAGGCATAAAATTTTGGATACTTATAGCTGAACACCTCACATCAAACGAAAAATCATAAAATTTTGAAAAAGTTGTAAATTTAACCCTTTGGGGTCTCACATGCGTATTTTAAACAATCCTTTCTAAGTGAGCCCCTAATTAGGTTAGGGGCGTGGAATTTTACATACTTATAGCTGAATACCTCAGATCAAAGGACAAACTATAAAATTTTGAAAAAGTCGTACATTTAACCCTTTGGGCTCCCACATGTGTATTTTAAACAATTCTTTTTAAGTGAGCCCCTAATTAGGTTGGAGAAGTGAAATTTTGCATACTTATAGCTGAACATCTCACATAAACGACAAATCATAAAATTTTGAAAAAGTCGTACATTTAACCCTTTGGGCTCCCACATGTGTATTTTAAACAATTCTTTCTAAGTGAGCCCTAATTCAGTCGGAGGCGTAAAATTTTGCGTACTTATAGCTGAACACCTCACATCAAACGACAAATCATGACATTTTGAAAAAGTCGTACATTTAACCCTTTGGGCTCCCACATGCGTATTTTAAGCAATTCTTTCAAAGTGAGCACCTAATTAGGTTGGAGGCGTGAAATTTTGCATACTTATAGCTGAACACCTCACATCAAACGACAACTCATAAAATTTTCAAAAAGTCGTACATTTAACCCTTTGGGCTCCCTCATGTGTATTTTAAACAATTCTTTCAAAGTGAGCCCCTAATTAGGTCAGATGCATGAAATTTTGCATACTTATAGCTGAACAACTCACATCAAACGACAAATCGAAATTTTCAAAAAGTCGTACATTTAACCCTTTGGGCTCCTTCATGTGTATTTTAAACAATCCTTTCTAAGTGAGCCCCTAATTAGGTTGGAGGCATGGAATTTTGCATACTTATAGCTGAACACCATCATGCGACAAATCATAAAATTTTGACAAAGTCGTACATTTAACCCTTTGGACTCCCACATACGTATTTTAAGCAATTCTTTCTAACTGAGCCCCTTATTAAATTGGAGATTTGAAATTTTGCATACTTATAGCAGAACACCTGAGGCCAGGCGACAAATCATAAAATCTTGAAAATATCTTACGTTTCACCCTTTGAGCTACCACTTATGTATTTTAAGGAATTCTTTCTAAGAGAGACCTTAATTAAGTTGGAGACATCAATTTTTGCATACGACCTCAGACTTTTCGACTGAATACCTCAGACTACACGAGAAATCATAAACTTTTCATAAAGTCTTATATTATTTACACCTCCGGGGTCTACCTTGTGTATTTTAAGCAATTTTTCTAACCCCCGCCCTTTTCACCCGGGGAGCACTTTTCCAACTTTTGCCGACACCACTTTGACCATTCTTTCATGTTATGCACCATAGCCTTACATATTTTAGTTCCACTTTTTAACACCAGGAGCGCCTACTTATCTCGGGTGCTATGGGCCCAATCCCCTCGACTAATATATCTACAGATAGTATGTAAAACGGAGTTTCGTTCAGATTGAGATTTGTTTAGAATAGAGTGCGCCCCTGGTTGCGAAATGTGGAACTAACAGATTTTTCAAAAGGATAAAGTGTTTTGAAAGGAATATTAAACGAAACCCTCTGTGCGATCTGTGATCACACTTACCCACTTTTTTTTTTTTTTTTTTTTGCATTGGATAGCCGAGATCCGCCTCTGCATGGCACCTTTTTTACCTTTTCAATTTTGGTCGCAGATATTTTTTAGAATGACAGTTTCATTTTCAGAACCGGTTTTGAAAGTGAAAGTAACTTTATAAAAAACATCTGCGACCAAAATCGAAAAAGTAACAAAGGTGCGCTGTAGAGACGAATCTCGGCTATCTAATGCAAAAAAAAAAAAAAAAAAAAAAAAAAAATATTAAAAATGTTGAAATGCAAACGAGATATTAGAAAAATCCCTCCCCATAGGATTAGCATTAGCTTGTGAGTGCCTTCGTCGGCAGGGACAGGGGCCTTAAGCAGAAGTCGCATAAAGGGGCGAAAGATAAAATGGGTTTACTTGGCGCGCTTTTGCGTGATCGCCAGTAGCGATAATTATCAAAATGAGTAGTAACGCTGTGCTCACCGCCGCCGTCCCCTGTCCGCGTATCCCTCTCCCCCCCCCCCTCCCTCTTTTCGTGGATGGAGCTTCTCTCCGAGGGAGAAACCCCTTTAGTGGGAGTTAGGTCAAAGATTGTACAATACGTTAGATGAATCTGTTAGTTGTTATGTTAGATTTCGAGTGAAAGTGGAACTTTCGATACCTAAGATTTATTATTTTACAGAGTAATGCATCACTGAAGATTTTTCCATTGCACGTATTCATCGGCTATCTACTTGCAATACAGAAAATATATCATAACAACAGAACATAAACAGATCATATTAAAAAATCTGTCACAATCGCTGTTAAGTCACAAAACAAACTAACAAAGAAATGTCGTTTTGAATTCTCGCGGGACGTTGGCGTGAAGGTATTATCTTAGGTTTACTACAAATAAATTTGGCGAATTGGTAAATGCAATGAAGAATGCCTATGATTGGATCTCCACTTTGAGTGTGTTTCCCAGCAGAGGTGTTTGCACTGTTTTGGTTAGTTACGGTTTCCAAAGCCTTCCCTTCTTTTCCTCTACGTTCTTTGACTCTACTGCTTTTGGCGGTAATGGTAAGATGAGTCGCGCATCTTCCATGCCTTCTCTTTCTACTAACAACTCTAAAAATAATAGGATTAATATTGCCGAAGTGATAAATAAGTATTCTAATGAATTTAACGGTCCTTCTGAAATTATGCTTTATGATTAACCTTACGAATTAATTACTTTTGATAAATTAGAAATTATAGCTAACTTAAATTCTTGCAAAACCAATAACATGTTGGATGCTATCCAACTTGTAGTAAATTCTAAAATGCGAGATTGCAGCGTAAAACTTATGGACACTGATGAGGGCTTTACTCCTGTTATAAGTAAAAGTAAAAAACGTAAAAGTAAAGGGCAACTTAAAGCTGCTGCTAAATAAAACCCTAAAGATGAAACCCTTAAAGACGACGATAATGAAAGCATTTCTGAATCAGAGACTAGTGATGTAGCTAATGATGATGATACTACTGAAAAAACTAAGAAAAGACCATTCATGGTTACCGGTATTCCAAACATCATAGATTTTCTTAATTAACTTTCATCATGCAACAAATTCAACTATGTAGCAAAGTTAGCAGGAGAACTCATTCAAATCTCCCCAGCAACCTTCCGCGACAAAATGTCGCTTCATGAACACTTTAAGCAAAGTGCTGTTCAGCACTACATTATCCAGGACCGGGACATACCATTAAAAGTGGTAATTAGAGGCCTCCC
Organism: Maratus speciosus; assembly: GCA_963932465.1. Lineage (NCBI taxonomy): Eukaryota > Metazoa > Arthropoda > Arachnida > Araneae > Salticidae > Maratus > Maratus speciosus. Next base: position 229,901,231 of record OZ010798.1, on the reverse strand, counting down.
TAGGACTCTCGATATTGAAAGAGTTAAAGAAACTGCCTCTTGTAGAGGTTTCACTATTCTTAAAATGACTCAATTAAAAAGTCGAAGAGATGGAAAACCCCTCCCTCTTTATTTATTGGAACTACCTAAAAATGTGACTTCTTATGAGATCTTCAAAGTAAATGCTATTTATAGCTTAAGAGTGGAAGTTGAAAATTTTCGCCCTTTAAAAAATGTTACTCAATGTCATCGCTGCAAAAAGTTCTTCCACGTAAGTGCGAACTGTCATTTAAATCCCAAATGTGTGGGATGTGGTGGTCCCCACCTGCCCCCAGATTGCAAAGTTAAAGAAGATGCCGTAATTGCTAAAGAAACTTCTACTGAGGTCCCTAAACCACCTCTTAAGTGTGCCAACTGCTCCCTAGAACACCCTTCATCTTATAAGAGTTGTTTGCAATTTCCTTTTAAACCCCAATTCAAAAAAAAAAAAAACTTATGCTAAAGCCGCTGCTGCTATTAAAAAGGTAATTTCTTCCAAAAAACCCCAGAAACAATCTGAGGACGTCACCTTACCACCCGCCAATAAAATTCCTTCTGTGCCCAAGCTCCGCCTCCCACTCAGCAGCTTTATGAGTTGCAGAATTTCTTAGGTTCTATCCCTACGATAGCTGAGATCCTAACTAAAATTAAAGAAGAACTAAATGCAAGTTCTTTTAACGAAATACCCACTAAACTCAACAGTGTCTTAGAAGAGATACAATCTAAAAAAGATCCAATATCTAAACTTCTCGCCTTCAGCGAGATAACTAGTAATTTTAAACTCTATAGTAGCGAGTCATAAGTTCGCTTATGGCTCCTGCCATCATTTAACTATTTATTTCTCTTATTTTTGCAATTTTACTGTATGATCACTGAAAAGTGTCTTTTTTGGCAAGGTTTTAGGCTTGACTTGCAATCTATTCGTCTTTATAAACTTTAAACATCTTTCCTTATTCTATCCACCGATTTTCTACTACGGACTTCATGTAGCCCCGCCCTCCTATTTTCGTATTGGCTGCCTGTTCGGGCACTTACTTAAATAGACTTTCCTTTTTCTTTTACTTTCATTCTGCCTTTGATTCTCAGCAGTGGTGCTAGGAGTTATCGACATTCTCTTTACAGTAGTGTTTCACTACACTTTGACAAACATTTGCTGTTGTTTTTTTTATGATGTGCAATACAGAAACTCATCGACAGGGCGTGGATTTGTTCTACAAATGGATAGGCCTTGGAATTGTATGCTGTTCACTGTTCAATTTGCTATCACGTATCAAATTCTCGGATGTAAGTAACAAGCGAAAGCGAGCGCCTTCTTGTATAATATGAAACGAGCATTAGTACATGGAACTCTTAACAAAATTTCCCTCTTAATATGAAAAAGTGGAACTTAGCTGTTTATTATTATTATTATTTTATCAAAACATAGCATCGGTATGCGAAATTTCATTTTATATAATATAGTATATATTATCCCAATCATAAGATATCTTTACTCTTGAAAGCAATTTACTACCACTATTTCCGAATACAGAACTTTGTCATATTTAACAGTAAAATATTCTATAAGTTCTGCCTAAATATTTTTCAGAGATTTTTTGAAACGAATTACTTAAAAAATAGATATTGTAGGAGGAGTTACTTAATGACTACAGATATAGGCTAATGATGTACGTTGAACTTTATTCTTTCTTTGTTTTTTTCTTTTCCTTTTTTTAAATTCTGAAACAAATTAGGAAATGAATTTTAAAAACTTCATTTGAATGCAATTAGAATAATAAATATTATTACCGATGGAATTACTAGATAAAATACTAATTCATACAGATTAAAAATATCAGATAAAATAGTGAGACGATAACTTCTTTAAAATGGCATACAATATTTTATTACGTATTTACTTTTATTGTTAAAATGTTTCTTAACCCTTTAATGCGCAGCTTTGCATATATGCAAACAACAGTGATTTGAATTTAATAGATTTTTTTTTTCGTATATTCCTAATTCACACCAGAAAATTAAAATAGCAATATTTGCTTCAATTAATAACAGAAATTCCGTGTTTAAATAAAGCGAAATTAACCCTTAAAACTTTCTGGTGTAAAGTCAGATTGTCTAAACTACGTAATTTCTAGGACGTATTCTGTCAGGGGAATTAAAGGGATAACCCTTTAATTCCCCCTGGGGGCTGGTGTCTCAGCTTCGGAATTCTCCTCCGTAATGTTAAGTCTATGGACTTTTTATGCATTCGTATATTTAAAATATCTTCTCAGGAAATTCATATCTTTAACATCTTTTTTCTGTGTACTCTTCCTAAAGGATGTCTCTTTTTTTCTTATTTTTCAAAACATTTCTAAAATCTATGCTGAATTTAATATTTTATGTGTTACCGGGCGAACTGTGAGTAAGATTTTAACACTTCCTATAAAATTAAGTCTATACTTTAGAAATATTTTGAGAACTCAGAAAAAAAGAGACATCTTTTAGGAAGTGTACACAAAAAATAGAAGTTAAAAATATTAATTTCCCGAGGAGATATTTTAAATATACGAATGCATCCAATGCCCATAGGCTTTACATTAGTGAGGGAAAATCGGAAGCTGAGTGACCAGCTCCCTTAAAGGTTAAGTTTTATAAAATAAATAATTATATAAAATAAGGTATTTGGAGACATACTTATTAAAATATTTACTAATTTGCAATATTTTAGCGTAAAACAGCCACACGACAGTAGTTTTTACTTGTATTGCAGAGGTGCAACAGAAGAAAAGATTGACGTATTATATGAAAAATGTATCTCTGATTTTTTTCATTATTTCTCCTGTGTAATAAACCTTTCAAAGAATCAAATATAATTTTTTCGAAACAAAATAAAAAATCGCGCAATTAAGGGTTAAAACTAAAGATCAACTTGGAATTGGGAGGCTATTTCCCGGAGCCTACAGAAACTTCTCATCTGTTAATAACATGTTTGTTCAAACATTCAAAAATGTTGTTATCCAACTGATACTTTATTCATAAATTTAAAGATTATGCAACAATAAAAAAACACATGAATAAAATTAAACTCTAGGTTTCGGTTTAATCTTCAAAAATATCTACAGGAGTAAAATACAACTTTCATTATCAGTCAGAAAGGTTTAAACAGATAAAATTTCATTAAATATTTCATTTGAAATAACTTTCGAAACGGATTTTACTCCTTTAAATGATAGATATTATCTGTTTAGCTATTTAAAAAAAAATAATAATAATAATAAGATAATGTCTGCACTTCTAGCATATCAAAAATCACCACATGAAATTAAATTTGAAAAATTGAAATTAATATTGCCAGAATTAACACAGAATAAATAAAGTATAAAATATTCTACTCACACCGGTATAATTAAATTTTAAATTTTTAATGTAAAACAGCGGCAAAAATCGCACTCGTCTGAGTCGACTTGTCACATTTCTTCGAGTAACAAGCGAGCAACTTGATCTTATTAAGTTAGCCTTGTTCTATAATAAATAATGAGCATTATTTCATGTAACGTTATACAAAATTTTCCATTTCATTTAATGGATATGCGAGAAAGTGAAACAAAGCTGCATTATTATTATTTTATCGGCACATAGCATGGGTACGCAAAATTTCATTTAATAGAGTATTTTATATATTATCCCAATCATAAAATGTCTTTACTCTTGAAAGCACTTTACTACCACTATTTAAGAATACTGATCTTTGTCATATTTAATAGTAAAATATTCTATCAGTTCTGCCTAAATATTTTTCAGCGATTTTTCGAAACGAATTACTTAAAAAATAGATATTGTAGGAGGAGTTACTTAATGATTACAGATATAGGCTAATGGTATATGTTGTACTTTTTTTTTCTTTTCGTTTTATTAATTATGAAACAAATTAAGAAATGAAATTAGGATAATAAATATTATTACCGATAAAAATACCAGATAAAATACTAATTAATACGGATTAAAAATACCAGATAAAATAGTGGGACAGTAACTTCTTTAAAATGACATACAATATTTTATATGTACTTATTTTTACTGTTAAAATGTTTCTTAACACTAGAACGTCCGGAAGTTTCACCCAACCTTAATGAAAACATTTTAACATCAGAATTTTTATTTAAAACTTTTTCACTTGGTTATTTAACTGAGTTTTCTCAAGCTACAATTTAACTGATTTTACAAAACAATTTCTGATTCGAATTGACATTTATCATTTGATCAGTGTCAAATCGACACCAGCCGGACGTTTTAGTATTAAAACTAAAGATCAACTTGGAATTCGGAGGCTTTTTTCCGGAGACTATAGAAATTTCTCATCCGTTAATAACTTTTGTTCAAACATTCAGAAAGGTTGTTATCCAGCATGCACTTTATTCATAAATTTAAAAATGATGCAAAAATAAAAACACATGAAAAAAAAATAAAACTCTACGTTTCGGTTCAATGTTCAAAACCATCTTCAGGAGTATAATACAACGTAAAGTCCTTCATTATCAGTCAGAAAGCTTTAACCAGATGAAATTTCATTAAATATTTCATTTGAAAGAACTTTCGAAACGGATTTTACTCCTTTAAATGAAAGGCATTATCTGTTTAGCTATTTAAAAAAAATAATAATAATAATAATAAGATAATATCTGCACTTCTAGCATATCAAAAATCACCACATGAAATTAAATTTGAAAAATTGAAATTAATATTGCCAGAATTAACACAGAATAAATAAAGTATAAAATATTCTACTCACACCGGTATAATTAAATTGTAAATTTTTAATGGAAAACAGCGGCAAAAATCACAGTCGTCTGTACCGATTTCTCGGATGTCTTCAAGTAACAAGCGAGCAACTTGATCTTATTAAGTTCTCCTTGTTCTATAATAAATAATGAGCATTATTTCATGTAACGTTATTAGTGTTGGGTAGGACACGAAAAATTTCGGACGTTTGTATGAGGTACCTCCGAAACCTTTTTGTCATGACAATGTCATGCTTCAAATAGAGTGAGGTGCGTGAGGAGTTAAAACGCAAGAACTACAATTGAGTTAGGATGGATTAGGCTTTCCGCTTCCTCGCTGTATGGCTGTATGATGCTTTTAAATCTGACAATGAGAAGTCATAAAAGTCAGACGTTAGGTTAGGGGAGTGGGTACTTTGTTGTTGTCAGGATGATAAATAGAAGAATATAGTTTTCGGAATACATCATAAATGGAATTAGTGGAACTCGACGGTCATTATGCAGTAACGCGCTGTTTATGTGATTATCAGATGTTTCTTTTCTTTTTTTCAGTAATAGTACTTTGTAGAAATAAATCATTGTACTAGTAAAAAAATTAAAGTACTTTGAAAATAATTAGATTACAAAGAATGTAAAATTGAATGCGTAACTTGAATTGTCATTGTTCAGCATATACTGAGCAAGAAGACTTCGGAAATGGAAAACCTGAATGAGGAGTGACGAATTTTAGTAATTCTTTTTTTAAGAAAAGTTACGCACAATTGCTACAAATTATAAAGCATATTTTTGCTTCATATTATTCATCTGATAAATTGCATTTACAAAATGCTTATTATTATTATATCTAGTGAAAAATAAAACTTTGATCACTTTCAACAACCTTCGCTTTTACATGAAGTTGTGATTTGATTATTTATTTATTATTCCGACCAAGTAACAAACAAGACAATTTAATTCCCCCTCAAAATAATAATAATAATAAATAGTAAAAAGAAATAATAGTTTAAAAATATAAAAACATTTTTAAGATTACAGGCGTGCTATGACGTAGGGGGTTAAAAGAAATGTTTATTTATTTATTTTTTTATAAAGAAATAAGAAATGCGGTAGATTTTTTTTTTCTTCAAAAAATAAGAATTTTAAAGCTTTGTATGCTAGAGAGGCATAATGTGTGGGGGGTGGTGACTTACCTTCAGGACCGGCAGAACTATCGGCAAACGGGGCGATTGCCCAGGCACTTATTCTGTTAAGGTTCTGAGGGGACCCACATCTTTCCGCACATTTCAAATTTATTTTGATCATTAAATTCGCATTTTAAAGGATTTTTTTTTTTTTTCATTGACAAAGTTTGTATGAACTAGAGTTTATAATTATCGAGAAACATATATAGATACTTGACATTTCATAAATTAAAAGGGAAAAAATATTTATATATTTTTTTATATTTAAGAGAAACTTGTAAAATGTTGATAAGTCAGTTGCCTAAATATGTAACATAAGTTTTATTATCTCTAATTTAAATTCATTCATCTGTCATATAAAACATGCAATGTTAAGTTTTTAATCATTGCAACTTCCCTGCTTTTCGACAATAATGTTTTTTTTAATATTATATAAATAGTATATAGTTTTCAAATTGCAAATTATAATTTGCAGAAATAAGACAACAGCGGATTCTTGATTATTCGGCACTTGTTTATGCAAGAAATCTGGTTAATCGGTACTGTTCCAATTCTAAACTCATGTGAATTTAAACTGGCTGCTGTACTGCTGATGCCAATTGCCCTTTTACCTCCCTTTTTGGTGGCTCTATTGATATGATGTGTTCTTAATCTTAATAATAATTTTACTTTCAATAATTAAAGATGTTCTCAAATTCAAAAGGGCAACTTTCTGACATAAGTTTTAATTTATTTTTGTTCGAAAATGCATGAAACTAGCTGGTGAGTTTGTTCAGAAACTATGTAATTGAACTGTTGTTTCCATTTTTTTGCAAACACAATAGATCTTTCTGAAAATAGTGTCAAAGTGGGCGTTTTGAACCAAATTTCCGCGCGAAGGAAGAACGAGCACTCAGAGCGGGCGAAAAACGTGTTTGTCACGTGATCAAAATAGCTTATAACTCAACATGTAATTGATTGATCAAAAAATGAAAAAAACAGTTCAATTCCAAATCGCTTCCATGGCCAGTCTTTCCAATTTTATACCTGTCTGTTAAAAAAACGAATTTGTAATTGTGTCAAAACGTTTTGCGCTTGTTGAGCAGAGCAGTTAAGAACAGCCTTAAGCTTAATAGTATTTATATGTGGTAACTCCGCTTTTGGCCTAAACAATGATCTGGAAATTTCCTGTATACTCAGTTGTGTGGTATTCAGTTCATATAATTTATAAATATGTTTGATAGTTAAAGTACCAGTATGTTTTTTTAATAGAAGGAATGAGGGAGAGAGAGATGGCACTCAATATTGCAAGTAAGACACTGCTGATATAAATTGAAATTGCCGTGAATTTTTATGCAGGTTATTTTGATCTAGTTTTATAATAACGTTGTCAATCTTTCTATCAAATGAATGGAAAAATACTCTATGACACATCCACCACTGAATCTATTCAGTTTATCAATATTAGAAAGTAAAAATTAAAAAAGTTCAATTGAATTCATTTAAACTGTTGATTTTATGTTACATTATTGTATGTAATGGAAATAAACCCCCTCTAAACACCAACAAAAATATTCTAAAGATCAATTTTAAAATGAAATATATAGTAGAATCCCGATTATCCGAATCTCGCTTAACCGAGTTATTTTCTTCTGATGGACTGATGGCTTCCATTATTATGAAACATACATTATAAATGAAGTGTTAGGTGATGATGAAAGAACAGTCGTAAAAAGTTAGACCTCTAATTTTATGGTCAGAATGGGGAGGGGGGGAAGGGGAATGGCCATAAATTTTCATCAAAGAAAATGATCCATTCCAAAGGTTCGATAAAAAAAAAACCTATTTAATACTTTGAGCAGAAAGAAGAGGCTACACCTGCAATTTTCATAACACTAATAGAATCACATAGCTGCCAATGTGTACGGTTTAGTTACCTCTAAAATTTAATACAAATTTTTGCCATATTTAATCGTTGACAGTTGTTAGACTTTTTAAACTGAATTTCCGGATCTGCCAGCCAATTGTTCCCTTGCGATGACATTTCTGTGGCTGTTAATTCTTAAAACTTGGCTAAAAATGCTAACTTTGACAACATTTTCTGAAGGAATCTTTGCCTTTATAAGAAAATGGAAAACTCATTAATTTCTTGGTATCTGAACATAATCTGTAAATTTTATATTTTTACAAATATTACTGCAAACTTTTTGTATTTACGAATGAAAATGACTTCGCGAAAGTATCAGAGAAGTAGTTAGTTTGGATTTGGGAATAGCTTTCAATATAAAAAAAATTCTCGTAACGAGATGCGATCCCCTCCCACCCCAAAAAAGGAAATCCATGACTCTCCTCTAAATGGTGAGCTGGATCCGCCCTTGTCACAAAGGAATGTGAGCCCCCTCTCTTCTTTCCCGACCACATAAAAAAGACGTGACCACTTTTTTAAAGGACGGCTTGAGACAGTTTCCATTTCTACTCGTTTAGTCAGTGACTTATTGTCAATGTCAATCCTTTCCTATCTTAAATGACAAGCACATCATAAGCGCAACTTGGAAATTATGAATTCAATATTATTAAAAGAAAGAGGAGAAAAAATAGTTATCTTCTTTTCTTTCCACCAGGAACAACCCCCTTTATCCCTCCCCAAATTCGTCTCAGTTTTTATCTTGCTACAATTTTTCCTTTCATTTTCACCCTTTTTCAAAGCTTTCAAACTTCAAAGGTAGCCTGCAACCCTCTTGGACTCCTACTTCTACTCTTTCACCTACAGACAATGAAAACACACCTCGCAACACACACAAATTCATTCAGCCTTTTGAAACAACTCTCGCGTCTCACCGCTTCAAAGAGACGCAAACATGACAAAATTTCGGAGGTACCTCAAATCTGAAATTTGAGGTGCTGGGACAAATTGTCATAGTGTATGGGACAAATGAGGTGTTTCATGTATGAGTTACCCAACACTAAACGTTATGCAAAATTTTCCATTTCATTTAATGGATATGCGAGAAAGTGAAACAAAGGTGCATTATTATTATTTTATCGGCACATAGCATGGGTACGCAAAATTTCATTTAATAGAGTATTTTATATATTATCCCAATCATAAAATGTCTTTACTCTTGAAAGCACTTTACTACCACTATTTAAGAATACTGATCTTTGTCATATTTAATAGTAAAATATTCTATCAGTTCTGCCTAAATATTTTTCAGAGATTTTTCGAAACGAATTACTTAAAAAATAGATATTGTAGGAGGAGTTACTTAATGATTACAGATATAGGCTAATGGTATATGTTGTACTTTTTTTTTTCTTTTCGTTTTATTAATTATGAAACAAATTAAGAAATGAAATTAGGATAATAAATATTATTACCGATAAAAATACCAGATAAAATACTAATTAATACGGATTAAAAATACCAGATAAAATAGTGGGACAGTAACTTCTTTAAAATGACATACAATATTTTATATGTACTTATTTTTACTGTTAAAATGTTTCTTAACACTAGAACGTCCGGAAGTTTCACCCAACCTTAATGAAAACATTTTAACATCAGAATTTTTATTTAAAACTTTTTCACTTAGTTATTTAACTGAGTTTTCTCAAGCTACAATTTAACTGATTTTACAAAACAATTTCTGATTCGAATTGACATTTATCATTTGATCAGTGTCAAATCGACACCAGCCGGACGTTTTAGTATTAAAACTAAAGATCAACTTGGAATTGGGAGGCTTTTTTCCGGAGACTATAGAAATTTCTCATCCGTTAATAACTTTTGTTCAAACATTCAGAAAGGTTGTTATCCAGCATGCACTTTATTCATAAATTTAAAGATGATGCAAAAATAAAAACACATGAATAAAATAAAACTCTACGTTTCGGTTCAATGTTCAAAACCATCTTCAGGAGTATAATACAACGTAAAGTCCTTCATTATCAGTCAGAAAGCTTTAACCAGATGAAATTTCATTAAATATTTCATTTGAAATAACTTTCGAAATGGATTTTACTCCTTTAAATGAAAGATATTATCTGTTTAGCTATTTTGAATAATAATAATAAAAATATAATGACTGCACTTCGAGCATATCAAAACACACCACATTTAATTAAAAATTGAAATTTATATCGCCAGAATTAACACACAATAATTAAACTATAAAATATTCTACTCACACTGGTATAGTTAAATTGTTAATGTTTAATGGAAAACAACGCCAAATTCATTACAGTAGAACCTCGATTATTCGAAGTAATTGGGACCGACCCTCTTTCGAAAAATCGAAATTTTCGGATAATCGAGAGATTGCTTCAATTTTAAGATTAACGAGAAATATATGTAGTATTTCTTATCATGGTAACAAGTGCTTGATAAAAATAAAGCAACAAAAAAATAGAAACAAGAATAAATTAGCTGAATTTTAATTTTGTTACATATATCACAAGGGTTTGAAAAAATGTTTCGTTTGTCGTAGTTTCGATTGCCTTTCCTTTGAAACTCTATCACGGAGTTTTTTAATATTATTAGATCACCAGTATCACCGTCTTTCTGCTGTTAGCCATGCCAAACCTTTTTCAAAACATTCAAACGCTTCAGCATTGTTAATTTTTTCGTTTTCTTCGTTCCACTCCTCAGCTTACGGGAGCTCAAGTTAAATTCAAAGGAATTTTAAGAAAGGGGATCGAAAATATTTATATGTACTTGTAGTTCGGAAAGGACCGCTTACACACAAGGTATATAGTAGTTCACAAAAAACTTTTAAAATGGATTTGCACACAAGGAATGTGATAGTAGAAAAAAAAAACTTTAAAAATGGATTTCGGTTAACCGAGAGTTTCGGTTTAAAGAGTTTCGGATAAAAGAGGTTCTACTGTATTTAAATCTTTTTGATTTTATGGAGTTTAAAATAACACGTTAGTTCCAAAGATCTTGAACGGTTAAAGATAGAAAGCTCTCATAGGGTAAATATAAACTGCTATCCGTGTCATAACGGCGATAGGAGCAGCGCTGCAAAACAAACTTTACAGGGATGAAGCGCAAGTGAGGCACGCCCGCACCTTGCTCCAAAATAGAAAAAAGTCCGCGCTTTTCACCCTTTAATATTTTGACATTCTTCCTTGTGTTTTCAGCTGGTTTTCTGTCAAGAATTACTTTTATTTATAGTTTTTTTTTCAATTTTAATTATATATATAATAATAATAATAAAAAATTTTCGCCCTTTTACCTTAGTTAATTTATTCCAAATTCTTATAATATCTACTTTCTCTACATGTCTTTTAACAATATTTTAAATATCCTTTATATTTTAGTCCAATGCCTTTAATTCAGTGCATTCTTTTATTTCTTATTCTTAAAACCTTAATCTGTTAATATGTCCCTTCCTTGTAAAAAACCCACTAATTTATTTTATTCTTTCATATATTGAGACATTAAATTCTTATTTCTTTCGAATGTTTATTAATACCATTTTATCTTTTATTAAAATATTATTCGATATACCATGAGTCATTGCAAGTGTTTTGAGCTTCTGGTTTTTTCCCCTTTTAAAGTTCCGCTTTAAGTAAAGAGTTCTGTCTCTACGTCAAGTTCTTCCCGCCTCTTTCCTTCGTCCTATCGCTTAGCACGCTCTCTCCTCTTGTCCTCCTCTAACTTACGTTAGGTTGGCTCGAGCGTAGAACAAATCAGTATAGCTTCCCGTCTTTTTGTAATATTTATACATCGTACACTGACTTGAGAGAGAAGATTTTTACGTTTTTCGTCTTGCTTAAAAACTCTATGTCACCGGGAGAGCTGCTTTTCGTCAATTCGCAATGTTGCTTCTAATCATTTAACACCTTTAAGTCTATGTTTAAAACGTGACACGACCCGAACATAGGTAACTGAATCATTGATGGAATTGTGTCATTCTATAAGTCATCTAATAAACTATTTGATGAAGAATACGGCTTATTTTATTATCTATGCTAAAACACCAAGGATATGCGACCTGACCTTCCCCGCTGACTACGAATTACGACTGCAAACATCTATTTCTCGGATTGGTGATGTATGACGGTAGCCCAGTGGTAGGAGAGGGGAAAAAAAGCCGAATTCGGAATTAATTAGGGGAAAGCTGGAAATTGTTTTAATCCATTTAGTTTAGGTCTAGAATGAATATGCCAAGTTTTCCCCCTCGTACTAGGTGAGCGTTAGAAAATATGTATAGATTTATAATCTAAAAACACGTTTTTTTGCATACTATAACAATATCTCAAAACAGCTAACTCTGTCAAAAGCATTATCAATACAAATGTTGTAGAGCTTAAAAGTCTGAGTAAAATGAGTACCTATACTTAATATTTTTGTGGAACATTAAGGTCACAATTCTACTTTAAAGATTTAGATCCGTGCTCAGGGTTAGACTCAGAATTAATTTGGAGAAAACTGGAAATTGTTATAATCCCTTCAGTTTATGTCTAAAATGAACGTACTAAGTTTTCTTCCTCGTATTTGGATGAATGTTAGAAAATATGTACATATTTATTTTGGAAAAACACGTTTTTTTTTTTTAATTACCTTAACAATATCTTAAAATAGCTAACTCCATAAAAAATATTGTCAATACAAATGTTGTAGAGCTTAAAATTCTGAATAAAATGAGTACCATCATTAATATTTTTGTTCAACATTAAAGTCGTAATTCTATTTCAAAATTTTTCAAATCAAGAGCTTGAAGCCAGGAGAGACCAAGTTAACTTAACAATACCTCAAAATTGCGGTCTTAATATTGAACAAAAATATTAAATGTAGGTACTCATTTTATTCAGAATTCTAGGCTCTACAATTTTTGTATTGACAATGTTTTTGATAGAGTTAGCTATTTTGAGATATTGTTAAGTTAACTTGGTCTCTCATGGCTTCAAGCAATTGATTAGCGATTAAGGCAAAATTGTGAAATAAAATTGCGACCTTAATGTTGAACAAAGATATTAGTGATGGTGCTCATTTTATTCAAAATTTTAAGCTCTACAACATTTGTACTGACAATATTTTTTATAGAGTTAGCTGTTTTGAGATATTGTTAAGGTAATTAAAAAAAAAAAAGAGTGTTTTTCGAAAATAAATATGTACATATTTTCTAAAATTCACCCAAGTACGAGGAAGAAAACATAGTACGTTCATTTTAGACCTAAACTGAAGGGATTAAAACAATTTCCAGTTTTCTCCATATTAATTCTGAGTTCAACCCCCTGAGCACGGGCCTAAAACTTTAAAATAGAATTGTGACCTTAATGTTCAACAAAAATATTAAGTGAAGGTACTCATTTTACTCAGAATTTTAAGCTCTACAACATTTGTATTGACAATGTTTTTGACAGAGTTAATTGTTTTGAGATATTGTTATGGTATGCAAAAAGACGTGTTTTTTGACTATAAATCTATGCATATTTCCTAACACTTACCTAGTACGAGGAGGAAAACATAGAATATTCATTCTAAACCTAAACAGAAGAGATTAAAACAATTTCCACTTTCCCCTAATTCCGAATTCAACTCCCTAACCACTGGACTACGGGTGTGTTTTCACTGCTTATTTTCGACATGTTTTACCCTACAATTGAAAAGCGTTTCATATATATATAATATATATATATATATGTGTATAATGTAAGATTTTTTAAATGAGTTTCAATTACTGTATTTTTATGTTTCTGTTAAAGGGAAATATATGTATATATATGAAGTAGTTCATCGTGCATTATGTCTAAAAAGAAAGAAAAATGTTAAGCAATTGAAAAGTATTGTTTTTTTCTGAGACATCGTTTTAACTCTATCGAATAAGATATATCGAATAAAATAAAATCTTTTCGTTGCATTCTGGTATTTTTTTTATTCAATTCCTACTATTAGTTCACACTCTCCCTATATTTATATATCTTGTTCAAATTTTCAATCGTTAGTAAAATACTTATTATTCATCCTATCAAGTTGAAATACATTTTTTAAAACTTGTACTGGATGACAATTGATGTTAATACAGTTTTGTTAAATATTAATTCCTTAATTAAATTTTAATTAATTAATTTTAGTTTTATATGGGAGACAAAATGGTTATTGAACAGCATTTAATGCATCTTCATATCTATCAGGGGGTTACCATAGGGGGGACCCTGTTCTGTCACCAAATACCGCTAAGTTTGTCGCCAACTTGGCGATATATCGCAAAATTTGGCGAGCAAAATGAGTCACCAAAAGTAACGCCAATTTGGAGATCTCTGTAATATTTCGCCAAATTCTCATACACTTCCATTGTAAACCAATAGGGTTTACTTGCTTATAGAAAATCAACAAATTGAGATATTTTAATACAACAAAAACTAATATTAGCTTAAAGGATTATATTAAATTTTTCTTTGATGACCTAAGTAGGAATTGACTTATATATATATATAAGTATAGTTGAAGTATATATATATAAACAAAAATTTTATATTACTTGTTCATTTGTGATAGCAACAAATTTTTTGCAATTAATCATTTTCAGTCAAAACATAGAGGACATTAATTATAGAGGATTATCAGCCTCCTCATATTAAAACATAAGTGATAGATTTTTATGTATTTTTATGCCATTTAAATATTCGCATAAGTTTCCGTTTTGATTTTAAAAAAAAACTGTGAAAAGAACATTATTTTGATGTGTAATAAAAGAGGAGTAATAATATACATTATTATTGCGTTCTTATATTATATTACATCATCGTACATTATCAGCTATCTGTCTTAAACAAGATCTGATCTAAGAAAAAATGGATTCTTCACAACTCTTAAAATCTAGATTTCCACTTTCTTATTAAATTCATTTAAAAGAATTTTCCAGATTTCAGTCACCGCATTTCCTTTCCTAATGCTACAGATTTAATATCTCTAAACCTGATGATTTAAAGCTTTTCTCAATTAATAATAATAATATTGCAAACATGTCCCCCACCCCCCCTACCTATCACACAGAGTTTAAAATTTTAATTTTTCTTAAAAAAGATTACCTTATTAATTGCGTTAATATAAAACATGGAACGAGAATAATAAGAATATTCTCGTGCATATAGATTTTATTCAGCATCTTTTCAGCAGTTGAAATATATATAAAAACCCTTTACCATTTAATTTAACAATACATAATTCCTAAATGGCAAAATATTCTCTCAGCTATTTGGTAAAAATACCTTTTTTATTAATTTGAATTTTTATGTTTTACAGCAATATTTAACTACTTAATAATCATATTATTATTATTATTATTTTACTCTCTAAAATGAGGAAAAGAAGAGCGGTGAGTGAAATCTGGGAAATAATTTTAAATGAATTTATTAAAAAAGTGGAAATAAATGTTTTAGATTTGTGAAGTGTCAACTTTTCTGAGACTGAATTTGTGAAATACAGATCACAATATCATTATAGTATAAAGACATAATAATACTAACAACATAATAATAATATAAAAGCACAATAATATAAAAACGTAATAATAATGTATTAACAATTTATGCAATAGTCAAAACACTGTTTTAAACACTAGTGTCGTAAAGGAAATTTTCACCTTGATATTAATAAACTTTATAATATACTTATAACTACTTAAAAAGTGACAAAAACATATAAAAACATATAAAAATATTATTTAATGTAACCCGAGATCTTTCGAACACACACGCGTTCATTTTTAATGGAAAAAGATGATTGACTGAATAGAAATACGTTTTAAAAACAAAAACAAAAATAGTACGCATGCGCAAGCAGAGTTCAGTCCATTTCTCTGCAGAGGGGTGAAAAGATCAGTTCATATTATCAGGCGGTCGTGAAATATTTAGGATATTGTACCAAATTGCGGGAATATTATAGGAAAGGACATCGTTACAAACATTATCACTTCTAAGTAAAATTTCAATGGATTCACGGATTATTGACGAGTAGTAATTAGAAGTTGAAATGATAATTTTAGCTTTTTCGGAGTTTATTTTAATATTTTCCGTTTGATGCAATCTGGATAAAGCTGTATTTGGTTTGTTGAACTTGATATCAGAAATGTGCTATTTTAATCATTCCTTAAATTTTCGACATGTCATACCAATATAAAATAAACTCTTATACCCGATTATGAAAAAGCAGGAGTCTACATCATCCCATTCAGCACAGAACAGCATAAGAGTTTATTTGGTGGATAATTCAGATTATTTGGTGGTTGGGGAGTGTAGCTCGCAGGCGGCAGAGTCCCCTAATATTTTAAATAATTGTAGCTTGGTGTTTCGGAAAATTTATTATTAGTTGTTGCATACTTTATCATTCCAGATATATGGACTTGCTTAGGAAAAGATAATAAGCACAACTCAGTTTATTATAAAATGCGTATTCATTTAAATTTCACAATTTTGAAATAATTACTTAAAAATAAATTAATGATTATCAAATTTAATTTTTTAATGGATATTTTTAAGTAGTAATTATTAAAGTCAATAGTGGTTATCTTAGTAAGCACCATTTTCAATATTTTCTTTTTACTCAAGCCCCCTATAAGCATCGGTGCAAGGGGGCCCCCGCAAGCATCTGTGCCCGGGGCTCCCAAATTTGTAAATCGGTCTCTGCATAACTTATTTGATAGACCTGTTTAGATTATTTAATGAAGTAAGTTTGCAATTGCAAGGGGATGAATTCAATTTAATTAAAGCAAAAAAGTCATAGCTGCTTTTATGGGAAAGCTCCTATTCGAATGAAATCTAGGTAGAGGTAAACACAAGAACTTCCCCACATTATCAGCTGTCTCTGCAAAACGGGAATATTTACTTACTTACTGCCAACATTAGGAGGTTCTTCATGCTGAATTTCCGTAGCGATTCCAGGATATTTCAAGCATGAATATGCCAAGTTGTCTTTTATATACTTTTGCAAATGCAGATACAGCAGAATCATTAAATTTAGACGAGGAACCCTGCAGAACTTACTACTAATGAAGAACTAACAGTAAAATTCAGAAATGGATACCAAAGGTTCTGGCTACAAAAATCAATACCAGCTCTCTACTCTGGATTGTGGGCAAGAGTACAGACATCATTAATCGCCAGAAATTTTTCCTTCATCATATTTGGCTGAGCATGGGTTCAGTGAGGTAGCTAATTTACTGTTTAAGAAAGGAAACAGACTGCCTATCACTGAACGTGGCAATTTGCGACTGATGTTAACGAAATTGGAACCCAATATTAATCAAATTCTTAAGTCTTCCAACCTCACACATCTCATTTTATTTCTCATTGATTTTGTGTTTATTTTTAAATATTTAATAAACTTTTTTTACTACATTTGATGGTCGTTTTAATTAATTTATTCTTTGTGATTCTTAATAGGAAGATAGACGGATAAAATTAGGTATAGATAATATCCGACAATATTTTATATTTGACATAATCAATTATTATGGAAGAGGGGGCGTTGAATATTTTTTTCTACTAAAGGGGGCGGTGGTGCAGAAAAGGCTAGGAACCTATGGTCTAGATAGAAGATTTCAGTATATTCACCGTGAATGTTTAAAGTTCCGTCTACACAAATCTACACAATGCTACGCAATTTTCTAAAACAAATCTAGTAACTTCTAAAAGTTCTAGCAAGTTGAAGATTACCTTGTAACTGATGACTGATATCAAGGATATTGCTTTCTTATTTTACTCTTTTGTCAATAGATACCTTATAAGACTCGTAGAAAAAAATGTGTTCAGCCCTACCAATTTTCCTGCAAATGACTGCATAAAAAAAAAGGTGCCTGTTTATTAGGAATAATATTTACTGTTAAATGTCATTCACAAATTTTGCTTTGGTGATTGCCTACATGTACCGACGTTTTCAAACGTAACTTCTACTTTTGACAATACAGTTTAAAACAAGAAGTGCTAGGGATTTATCAATAAATTTCGAAAAATAAAATGAAGATCTTTAAAGAAAAAAATACCAAAACACTCAATAAGCTACCAGTTAAATTATACAGAAATTTTAAATTAAAAATAAACTTTCTTTTTGTAAACGAAAATCCTATAAAAGGTTCTGGTAGTTTCAACTATTTTTTCTATGGCTTTTTTGATAAAAAAAAGACGGTCGCCTTAAATTATGGTAAGACGAAATTCCTCTGTATCTCAAAAATTAATTATTCAAATTAGCTGTAAACTTACACATCGATGTTTTTAATGATTGTGGTTTGTTGCATGCAAAAATTAACAAATTAAAAAAAGTGTAAAAAAGGTGAGGAAAATGGGTGTTATGGTTTGAAAATTCTGAGTTCGTGTAATTTTTAATATGTAGACGACTTCGAAAAGATAATTTATGCATAACAATAATTAGTAGGCATTATTTCCAGTCAATTGGAATCTATGGATTTTTTATGGTAATTTTTAACGGAATTAGTAATGCGTAACCACTTTTATTCCATTTATCACCATTGATGCACTGAAAATCGGTAGAAAAACTAACAAGTTTTTTTTTGCATAAGGCGCCAAATAGAAATGCTGCTGTGCTGCTTAGAGCTTCAAACTTTTTAAAGTATATTTCTTTATAATATGAATTAGTTATCAGTCACTAAAAAATGAGATAAATTCAATTTCTGATAGCAATTACTTTAAAATTTACTAAAGTTTTTCTTAAAAAAAAAAATAGTCTTTTTTAAATGTGATATCTACCGGTCTCCGTCACCATACACAAAAAAAAAATCAGTAGTTTGTTTGTTTTTTTTTTTTTTTTTTTTTGATCCAGAACAAAAATGTACTTTCCGTATGAAAGTAGAAGTTTTGAAAACTAAAGCTTAAGCTTCTTTTGATTTTATAAAAGTACTACATATTATAGGGTAATTGAATGTTGAAAAATAGAGATATTTCAACATTCATATCAACATCACATTAAGGAATGTGAAAATAACACTTGCTTGTGAAAGTAAGACTTATTACACTAGCAACATTTGATATAAGGCGAGTTCCATATTTTGTAGGAAGAGGTATTTTGTATCCTAAAAAAATTACTTTATGTATCCATAAATTACTGAATTGATATTACACTATTACCGAGATGAGATTTCCGACTTTTTGGACACCAGTATAATCTTAGAGAAAGTCTCGTTCTCTTAAATCACAACAATGTTCCGATTAAATAAAATAATATTTTCTCTAAGATTACACTGATATTAAAAAAGTCGGAAATCTCATCCCTGTTATTAAAAGATTTCTTTTACAGGATTAGTACACCAAAAAGTCGCTTTGTTAGTCTAAATTCACTAAACTAATTGAGTAAGTTTACTCTTTTCAACACACTCTTCCTGTGATTTGCATTCTTATCGTAATTAGAGATCAAGGGAAATACAGTAGACTCTCGATTAACCAGGATCGAATTATCCTGATTGCGGATTAATCGGGACGGTAAAAATCTCAGTTTTGCATTTATTATTATGATGCTGCATGGAAATTAGTAAAAAGTATCATTGTTAAAAAATCATGGAGGACAATTTTATCGAATGAAGAAAATGAAATTCCTACAGAAGACAACTATACTGCTGAGTTGCAGAGAAAAATCATAGAAGATTTGAGAAAGTTAAACTGTTCTGAAAATGTGGACGAAGAGGCAGTGGAACAATGGATTAAATAAGATTCGAAATTGGAATGTTACGAAATTTTAAGTGACGTTGATATTGCGTCACGTGTCGCTTGTGGTTCAGGGGAAACAAGGAATTTCGAAAAATGCCCTGAAAGGGATGAAGAAATTCTTGTAACTCATCCAAAATTAAGTCACGGTGACGCATTAGTACGCATTGAGGCGTTACTTAATTACTTGAAGCAAGCAGATGAAAGCGCACCTGCTGAAAAAATGATGTTGAAAAACCTGAGTAGTAAAATTAGTTGAAGAGTAAATGAAAAACGAAGACATACCTTTATCATTTCATTCTTCACAAAACGGTGAGGTAAACTACATTTCTATTTTTTTATACTGTACTAATTGTAAATCTAAATAACATTGAAATTTATATTTATTCTCTTTCTTTTGCATTAATTGAATTGTTAATGCCCTATTGTATAATAATTTGACATTTTCTATTAAACCGCGAGCACAGACAACCACCTCATCGAGTTGGAGGCTGAAATTCCAGAATTAGCTAAAACTCGATTCCCATATTAAAACGTAATCGGTTTGCCAAGTCATATCTTGGTGGAAAACACCTAAAAATCCAATTTTAGTGGTCGACTCATAGGTTTACGATTGCGTTTTTCTGCACCCAAAGGTATGAAAACATGGCAGGCTGGGCGCGAGAAAACACAATGGTAAACCTACGAGTCAACCGGTTAGATCGGAGTTTTAGGTGTTTTCCACCACGATATGACTTGGAACACCGATTGCGTTTTAATATGGGAATGGAATTTTAGCTAATTCTGGAATTTCAGCCTCCAACTCTATGAGGTGGTTGTCTCATGGTTTGTATGCCTCCTTGAAGTTTGCAGACCAGAAAATTTTTCGGCACCAGTATTATCTTATAGTAAATCTCTTCTTAAATGAAGGCGAAATTTCGCGCGTCTAATCTAGATTTCTTTATCTAAAAAAGTTACTGGTAGTTTTACTGGAGAAATAACGGTATCCGTACGAACCATGTGTCTGAGCTGCCGGATCCCGGTTTATATCCTTTTTCTAAATTTTTCTACAAAATTTGCACAAATTCGATTATCCGGTCGGGTCACTTCCCGACCATCCTGGTTAATCGAGATTCCACTGTATTTAAGTTTCCATAATTGAGAGAAATTACCCAGGGATTGTATTCATGCAAGTTGCAGGACAATGTTTTACTATTAAAAAAACCTATCATAATTTCTGAATAGTAATCATCGCTTTATTTATTGATAGATTTTTCCGTGATTAAATAAGCAATTTTTATTCAAAATACGTGCTAGAATTTCCTAATAGTTATTTAACCACGGAAAATCTGTCATTCAATAAAGAGAAGATTACTAACAGAAAATTATGGTGTAGATTTTGTGAATGAAAAAATGTTGTCCACGGAATTCCACAGCTTGCAGGATTGTAATCCAGAAGTGTTATCAAGCTGTATTCCTCGAAAAGAAAGATCGTGTTTTCGAATCAACAATAAAAACCCCCACAAAAAGTTTTTGCCTACTGATATTTATATCTTTCTTTTCTCAAGTTGTTTTCAAAAAGCGCGGTTTCAATTATAGGTGCATTCAGTGCCGGCTTTAAAGGGAGTGGGACAAGGTACTAAAAGCTAAATGACGGAAAACATGCAAAATATTTGCTTAACCCGTTCGGGACCATGTTCATACATGCACCTTCGAAAAGAGCATTCAGAATTTGTTTTTGTCACCACTAAAAAAGAAAAGTAATATTTGCTTTCTTTAATTCGAGCATTTTCGTGATCATTTAAGTAAAGGCAACTTTAATAAAAAATTGGTGCCAACTGAATAAAATTCAAGTAAAGTCGCCGGTCCCTGAGGGGTTAAAATCTAAAATATATCATTCAAAGAAGCGATGAAAATATCTCGCAGAGGACGCTGTGGCTACTAAAGATTTCCCTGGATGCATGTTTCCTCTCTCAATCGCATGCTAAGATGTCCACTTTGGTTTCCGATCCTGAAATTGCTTTGATGTATCTTTAATTGCTTTGTAATAATAAAAAATACTTCTCTCGTGCTGTCTGTCTATTAATTGATGATTATCACTAAACGAATTCTCGAAATTTAGTTCACTAGTAAAAGTGTATGTGTAAGACGAGGGAATAAATATTTTAGCGGCTTACGTGCTTAGTGGCGCGATGTTTTCGGTCGACGAGGGCGCATGGGCCGATGGGTCGGCGGGCCAGTTCGAGCCTGGATTCAGTGCTACAAAATACATAAGAATCAATTATCAAAAGCTAAAAAACACGACACAATCCAAATTTTGCAGGCTAGTGTAATCTAATAACATTTTAAAACATGAATCATTTTGTAAAGAATTGAGGTTGGTGCTTTTCATAATTTTTTTAGGTGCGTTCGTAATTATATAAATGCGTTACCCCTATAGTCGACGTTCGGTCTGACTGTCTGCCCGTCCGTCCACATATAACAGAGCAGAAACTACTCAACCGAATGGTCTGAAATTTTAAATATATAATTGTTGCAAAATTTTGCCGAGTCATTACAAATTTTATGAAAATCGGATGTATAGTTTAAAAAAAAATTCCGTTACATTACGGCCAATGGAAAAAAATTATTTCAAGTGCATTTTAATGATGTTACAGCCTTTCGAACAGAATGAAATAGATATGCACTTATGAAGAGCACTAAAATATACATTTAGTACAATATGAGGTGCAAAAAATATTTATAAAACTAGTTATAGTACGAACGCACCTCATTTGCCACGTTTGACCCCACGAACCTAATCTTTTGTAATTGCTTAATAAATAGAAATTCGACTATCCGCAAAAAAAAAACTATTAAAAATAAGTACATTCTAAATGTCTCCTAAACGTGTAAATGTTCCAGACATGCTTTTAGTAGTCTAAATAAAAATTCAAAACAGGGATCTTTGATTTATCGTTGTGAAAATAGGCACTAAAAATTGCTATAAGATTTCGACTCTAACAGTTAGAAAAGATTGACCAGCCAATGATACTTTGCATACCACTAATAAATAATATGGTAAATGGCTAATTTCAACGCCGCATATTCCAGCAAAACTTTTTTCTATATGGCGCTTGATGCGAGTAATTTTGTTTGGGTTTTTACCAGCGCGACGCCGCCGGTGCATAGAGAATAACTGACAATAGAGAACCTGTGGCATAATCCTTTCTGTCTTTGGCTGTTGCTAGACTGAATTGGTGTTGAGTCAGTACCTCTATAAACAGAGCAATGTAAACGTCACGGTGCAATTGATCATGTAAAGTGACATCAATCGTTTAGCAACCCGGATAAGAATCTCGACAGTATTGGCACGTACACACATACACAAAACTAGTATGTTGTGGCCATCACAAAACTTTCTTCTATATAAATCATATCAATTAAATCATTTAAATAGTATAAGAAATTACATCAATTTAGAACCAATTCGTATCAAAGTATACCTGAATTCGAAGTTTGATGAAAATTCGTGCATTAGTTATTGAGATAGAGCTGTAGGGGAAATTCTGAAAAATTCAGCATAACAGGGCCACCTGTTGCGATTTGCATCAAAACACAAACAGCACTAATTCATATTAAGGTATACCGGAATCTGAAGTTTGATGAAAATCGGTGCATTAGTTCTGGAGCTAGAGCTAATGTGGAAATCACAAAAAATGATGCACAGCAGCGCCACCTGTTGAGCGATTTACACGAAAAGGTATAAAACATCATTTCATGTCAAGGACTAACTGAATCTGAAGTTTGATGAAAATCCGTGCATTAGTTCTGGACATTGAGCTATTGTGGAAATCGTGAAAAATGCTGCATAGCAGCGCCACCTGTTGAGCGATTTACACCAAAACATAAACAGCACTAATTCATATCCAGGTATACCTGAATCTGAAGTTTGTTGAAAACCCAAGTATTAGTTCTTGAGATAGAGCTATTGGGGAAATCTCAAAAAATGCAGCATAGCAGCGCCACCTGTTGAGAGATTTACACCACAAGGGGCAAAACGTCAATTCATGTCAAGCACTAACGGAATCTGAAGTTTTAATGAAAATCCGTGCATTATTTCTTCAGATTGAGCTATTACGAAAATCGTGTAAATGCTTCAAAATGCAGCATAGCAGAGCCATCTGTTGGGTGATTTGCACCAAAACGTTACCAGCACCAATTCATATCAAGGATTAACGGAATCTGAAGTTTTATAAAAGTCCGTGCATTAGTTCTTGAGATAGAGCTTTTGCAGAAATCCTGAAAAATGCTACATAGCAGAGCCACCTGCAGGGCGATTTACACCAAAAACTAATCAGCACCAATCTATATCAGGGACTACTTGAATATAATTTTTTATTAAATTCCGTGCATTATTGCTTGAGATAGAGCGCCCACAAAATTTGTGTCACATACAGACAGACGGACAGACAGACAGACAGACAGACTCACAGACAGACATTTTATAAAAACATGTTTTTTGGAATCTTTGACCCCTAAAACGTATAAATCCGTCGAAAATTTTCATGAAACCAATACTTTCTTCTTGTCAAGATAGAAGAAAGTAAAAAGAAAAATGAGCACTCGCAATTTAGCGAGTCTGATTGTCCTTTTACACGTCAAATGGAGCATTTTGTCTTGATTTGGCGCAATAGCGAGCGGCAGCGAGAACCCTGCTAATACCCCTCCCTAAAAGTAGGCCCTTACTACCGCATGGGCAAATTGGGACTTTGCCAAGGGACTCCCAAATCCATATATTAATTTTTTAAATATTTAAATTTTTTCCCCCAATTCCAACTCTGAAAATTTTCAAATACAAAATACATATTTCATCTTTAAAAGATTCTACTAAACATTCAGAAAAACAAATTTCATTCTGAACTCGCAGATCTCAATGCAATGACCTGCAAAGCTAAACTCAATTAAATAAATAATATTTTGATTTTAATAGATTGTATTAGCAATGAACTTAAATTATATGTAAACTTTAGTGATAGAAAATAATCAGTTCTAACTGTCATAAGACAAATTTTCTTACATATTCAAAGTTATTTTATTTAACTTTGAGAGAAATATGAAAAACAAACCAAAATTGCCATCTTTTTTGATTTATTGAAAAAATAATTTTTATTTGTGAAGTGGAATGTATTTGATTTGATATTATGTTGTGTGTAGTACAGTTTAAAAACATGTAAAAGAAATTAATTTGATTAATTCATATTTACATGTTAGAGTACTTGACACTCTTTATAAATTGAAGTTATTAAATGCATCTTAAAGTAATATAACAAGTTGCTAAGTTACATAAAAGTGTTTCGTTCTGTATTAAGAAAAAAAGAGTATGTTTATTAACTAAGGTAGTAAGTACTTGATTTAGAATTGATGGAGCTGAGAGTTTTCTTCTATTTAAAATCCAAGCTGCGAAAATGTTGTTTACGCATAACACATATTACCGACCATCAGTTCTATTTGAATAATGCCGCAACGATTCGAAAGGGGCCCCCTAATTTATCTTTGCCCAGGGCCCCAATTAGTCATGATCGGAGCTTGCTTAAAATATATACTCCTGTAAGGTCATACTTATCAATCGGATCAATTTTTGTGCTTAAAATCGCCTTTAATTTCGAAGGAGGCTTCGCGTTTAAAATCAAACGAAACACTTTTAAATTTGTTTTCATAAACTCAAAAAATCCTGGATAATAATTCGTAATAACCCTTTTCATATTAACTTCACTATCAATTTTATTTCAAATAACAGCTGTGTTCATTTTATTAATAATGTTAATTAATTAATTAACCAACTTTGAGTTTAGAAAAACTCTTTTAACCCTTTAGCGGGCGGTATCCACAAAAAGAACACTTAATTTTAAGCGTACTGGCACCAATAATATTTAATTAAATTTTCCGTTTTATAAAGTACGGAAAAATAAGCAAGTTTTTTCTTAAATTCCTTTGTAAATTCTGGTGTCAGTCTACCATTTCATCATTTTACAAACAGAATTACTCCGCGTCGCAAAGGGTGAAAAGCGTTTGCTTTGAGTTTAATCGCGCGGCCTCCTTCGAAATTAAAGACAATTTTAAGCACAAAATTGATCCGATCGATAAGGTTGACCTTTCATGAGCATATATTTTGGAGAGGGGGGTATTAGAAATTATTATGTAGGTATAACCCATAGGATATTATTAGATGTAAGGAACATGTTGCAGATGTAAAATATAATAGGGGAAATACGGCCTTATCAATACTTTGTAAAAAAGATATTATCAACATCCTATTCAATTAAAGTAAATTGATTTATAGATCTGTTTTTTATTTACGACTATTTATAAGGGAATCGATTGAAATATATATAAGAGGTTCGAAAGTATGTAATAATACGTTGTCATTTCGTGTTACGAATATTTCGGCAGAATGGTGGAACAACTTTGAAAAACGGACTATAGATGGAGCAACGGCAATGTTGAAAATATAGACGGCATTGTATCTTCACTGTTTAATAAATGGAGTTATGAATTAAGAGGAGGAGACATATGGTGCATTGTCTACCAGTTGCGAGTGAAGTAACTGAGGAAATTGCATAGATGCCAACATCTCTTAATTATTCCGGAGTCGGATCCAAGATGAATACGTTTTCAACCAGAAATTTTATTTAACCAAAAATTTCAAAATGAAATAAAAAAAAATGTTCCTTATAGAAAAAAGACACATTTTCTTATATATTTTTTCCGGTTTGAACATGCAAATTTTGGATCAGACTCCGGAATAATTAAGAGATGTTGGCATCTATGAAATTGTCAGAATATGGCGGATGATATTTTTTTTTTACATCGGATTAAAAGTTTCTGATGACTGCATAACCAAACTTCCACTAGTTAATTTTAAATAAAAAATTTTGCCTTATTTTAGAGGCATTTTCATCAAATATTTCTCTCACAAATATGGTTAAAATTTGTATTTGTTTTTACTGGTGACGGTTTGACCAGGAATAATAATTAATTTACCGATAATGACAAGAGGTTGTCTCAGTTATGGCGGAAACATTTATACACATTAATATGGCGGAAACATTTGGCGTAACTACTGCAGAATTAAACTCCCACCAGTAAAAATTAGTATCTGTTTTTGTGATTATTTATGACTGAATTGGCGATTTAAAAGGTTGTTTAAATAACCAGAAATTTTCTACTTAGATTTACAAGTGGAATTTTGACCTGGCGGTAATCAACCAAAGCGATATAAGTAAGCGTGCAAACTTAGTACTGGAATTGGGAGTAAATTAACACAGTTGCGCCATCTTGCGGATGGAGTGATAATCCACATAAGCGGGCTTTTAGTGTAGGGCGTACCAGATGCACTTGACACCACGATGTCGTCTTCGTCTTATTGGAGAAACTTCAGTTATTAATGAAGGTGAAAAAAACTTTACAATTTTAGTGGTGTGAGTAAGAAAACCGTTAGGTATCTACCTGTAGTTCACACTCCATCCGCTACGTGGCGCATGACCTTGATTGATGTGACCTCGCTTTTAATCTTGCGGTTACGTCTCCCATTTAAGATAGGACGCTTACTTGTATCGCTTTGGTAATCAACCCCTGTAAAAGTGGTTAAAGTTTTACTACACTGGTTATCAAAAATTAAGGAAAAGTCACAAAATGCTAATTTTTAAATACGCGAATTCTCAAAAGGAAGTAATATAATTTGAATAATTACTATCTCTGCAGAACAGCTAGTCCATATAACATCTCATTCAGGTCACATGGTCACATGGTGACTTTCTGTCACATGACTTTGTCAAATGGTGACAAAGACCCTACTGTAAAGTCACCACTGTGAAAAGTGGTGAAAAATCACCATGTGACTTTAATTTGACATTTTTGGTGATTTATCATAATGCAACGTTCACAATGACTTTGAAATTGACGAGAGTCTCACACGAGAGTCTCAATGAAATGACATTGTAAAGTCACCTGGTGACTCGCCACAAAGCAGCAGTCACAGTGACCTGTCAGTGGAGTCACATATAGTAGTCATTTGAGACTCATAAAAGAGACGTATGGAATTTCCTATTTTTTGTTTCGCCGTAGTGACTGTGACTCTTGTGACCATGTGTGACCTGAAAGAGATGTTATATGGACTAGCTGTTCTGCAGGAATAGTAATTACAGTCGAGTCTCTCTATAACGAAGCTCCATACATCGAATTTCTCTATATAACGAATTTTTAGTAGGAACGATCTTTTTTTCCCATGATCTCATTAAAAAGAGTCTCTATATAGCGAAATATCTATCTCCATATAACGAATTTTTTCATAAAATGTTCCTAATTTTTTGTTTTAAAAAAGCTTCCAAATCACATGGAATCAATTTTCCATCACTGATTAGTGATTTATCGTTCAGTGCTGAGTTTTTTATTTTACTTTTGAACTATGAATCTCCTTATTTTTTATGCCCAACGAATTCATCTCCCCCCCCCCTCCCCCACACCTTTTCCAGCATACTTCTTAAAACAGTGTCAATTGGATTGTTACACATATAAGAGCGGGATCAGAGAGGTAATTGAAGTTTAAGGTGAATGAGAATCGAAATGGAGGAAAATGTTCCCGATACAATTTTTCATTCCTTGCTAAAGTGTGAATATTTTTTCGAGACTGTAACAATTTTGAAATTAAAACAGCGAAAAATTACAGATTTCTTCGTCTAAAATTAATGTAAGTTTTCCTTATGTGATTTTTATTATGCTTTCAAATAAATGTCTGTTCTCTTTTTTGAAACTGTTTAAATAATTCAGAAATACAGTATTAGATTAATATTTATAGTTAAACATTTCAAATTCTTAATTTAACTCCTCAAAAGTAATTTTTGTTCAAAATTTACACATTTAATAGCAATTTTTACTCATTCTCTATATAACGATTTTTTTACTGGAACAATGAATTTCGTTATATAGATACTCGACTGTATTCGAATTATATTACTTCCTTTTGAGTATTCCCGTATTTAAAAATTGGCATTTTGTGACTTTTCCTTAATTTTTGATAACCAGTGTATTTAAAGGATAGGTCAGCTCCTCTTCATTAATAGTTCCATGGTTTAATAGATATTGATCTCGCATTCCAGTGTTTTATGTACATTGTATTTGTGCATTTTATGTATCCTGATGATGGTTGAGTGAATCAATCGAAACATGGCAATATGTTAATGCTCTTGATATCGAACGTCTTTTAAGCAATTAAATTATTTTTTAGTATATACTTAGATTTTTTTTTTTTGGAATATATACTATTTTATTAATGAGACTTAATATTCCGTTTTTTGTTTTTTTTCATTTTCAGGTACTGAATCCAAAAAATCAAATAGTCTACTTACTTCAGACATCTTGAGATACTTGGTTATTCCGTAATCATCTTTTGTTGCATCTGCATTAATGGTAGATTTCGTCTGAGCTTCTTCCATCCACGACAGAGCATAGTCAAAGTAGCCAGCGTGGAAAGCTTGTTTCCCCATCTCAAAGCAGTCATCAGCTGAAGAGGAATCAGATTTTTAGAAGCGTATCTATATTCTATGAGCTTTTAATTGGCTTCTCAAGGACATCTGTCCTTCTCACTTCATCCCTTTGTTATCATGGCACTAGAAGACGCAAGTCCCTGGTCTCGTTTTCAATACTGCTATATTTGAACATAGGACGAAGCTTTCTACTGATCTCAAATAGAGTGGGAAAAAAGCGGTCAGTCTGCTCAATGCGGTGTTATTATAGTTACTAACCTATGATAAGGACAAGGAAACTGCCCTGAAGAAGCCAATGAAATTATACAGAATATAGCAACACGCCGACCAATATTGCCAAATCTGGAAGATTTTTTATTCAGAAAATTCCAAATTCTCACCAGAAAGTTTCAAAAGTTACTTTTGTTTTATATAATGATTAATATTTCCTGACTAAGATGATATAAAATTACTATTAAAAAAATTCAGCTACTAATTCAGAATTTCTGAATAAAAAATTGTCCTGATTCGACAAAATTGGCGCAGACACTCGTCAATAGGTGGAGAAAAATTCCCTACCGAAACTTTTATGCATCATACTTTATTTGACAGCTTATCTCTTACTTGGTAGATTAAATAATTATCAGTAAATCACGTTTCCTAGGTGTACACTCCCGAAATAACAAGCAACACTTGTTATTGATTCCCGAAAACAGTAAATGGGCTTTGGTGGAATCTGAATGCCTAGTTTATTTTATGTCAGAAATCTAATATTAATAAATTACTTTAGCGAAATGTGAAGAAAATAGTTAAAAGTATCATTCCTTTAAGTGGACCGGGAAAGCAAATTTCAACCAAAAAATCGATTTTTACTTTTTTATATCATTAAATAGTTTAAACTTTTGTCTTTCCAACGATGTGTCACACATGTTTATATATATATATAAATAAGTGTTGAAATTATTCATTCTTTCTAAGAGTGCTTCACACCTTAATGGCCATTTAAATTTTTAACTGACTTTTTCTCAAAACTTGGATTTTTCATGTTTATGTTCTTTTTTTTTTTCAATATCTATTAAACTTAAGAACTCAGATTTTTTTAATAGTTATATTATGTTATAGTGTATACTTTAACACAGGGATTTAATGATTTGTTGAGAATTATTTATTTTAGGCAGTGAGATCTTACCAAAAATACTAATTTAAAAATGACTTTCAGTAAATAATTAAATAGTTTAAACTTTCATCTTTCCAACGATGTGTCACACATGTTTATATATATAAGAAAATATGTGTTGAAATTTTTCATTCTTTATAAGAGTACTTCACAGCTTAATGGCCATTTAAATCTTTAACTGACTTTTTCTCAAAACTTGGATTTTTCATGTTTATGTTATTTTTTTCAATATCTATTAAACTTAAGAACTCAGATTTTTTAAAAATCTTATGTTATATTGTATACTTTAAAACAGGGATTTAATGATTTGTTGAGAATTATTTATTTTAGGCAGTGAAATCCTACCAAAAATACTAATTTAAAAATGACTTTCAGTAAATAATTAATAACTAATTTTCAGTTTCACTTAGAAAGAAAATGGTCAGTTAAAATACGTAAAACATATTACTCAAACTACTCTAAAAAATCTAGGCCTCTATCTTTCACCATTTCTGAGAAAAAGGTACATAAAGTTGGTGAATTTAACATGGCGGAGATGGGGCTTTCCCGGTCCCCTTAAGGGGACGGTGGAGTTTAAAATCCTTAAAAATATTTTTTTTTTTTTTGTAAATTTCAACTTAAATATTATTCAAGGGTACATTATATACATTATAACATGCATTTATCATAAAAAAATGTAAAAAAAAAATTTTTTTTGAGAAAAAAATGGAATTTTACGCGTCGTGTTAGAAATCTTCGAAATGCCCCATGCGTCTTCCATATCAATGAAAATCCCCAATATTTTTTATAAAAGTTTGGTTTATATATAGAAATAAAATAGAGCATCGAATTTTACATATTTGAATTTAAAGGTTAAAAAAAAAAAAGTTGAAAAAAATTGAAATTTTTTCGAAAAATTTTCAAAATTTCAAATTTTTTCAAATTTTTTTTTATTTTTTGTAAATTTCATCTTAAATATTATTCAAGGGTACATTATATGCATTATGGCATGTATTTATCACAAAAAAAGATTAAAAAAAATTTTATTTTTGACAAAAAAATGGAATTTTACGTGTCGTCTTAGAAATCTTCGAAGTGCCCCCTGCGCGTTCCATATCAATGAAAATCCCCAATATTTTTTATAAAAGTTTGATATATATATAGAAATAAAATAGAGCATCGAATTTTATATATTTGAATTTAAAGGTTAAAAAAAAAAATTTTTTTGAAAAATTTTGAAATTTTTTCGAAAAATTTTTGAAATTTTGAATTTTTTTTTTTTTACCTTTAAATTCAAATATATAAAATTCGATGCTTGATTTTATTTATATATATAAACCAAACTTTTATAAAAAATATTGGGGATTTTCATTGATATTGAAGACGCATTGGGCATTTCGAAGATTTCTAAGACGACGCGTAAAATTCCATTTTTTTCTCAAAAATAAAATTTTTTTTAAATTTTTTTGTGATAAATGCATGCCATAATGTATATAATGTACCCTTGAATAATATTTAAGTTGAAATTTACAAAAATAAAAAAAAAATATTTTTAAGGATTTTAAGCTCCACCGTCCCCTTAAGAGAGAAAAGAGATTTTTTCCTTTTTAAAGACTCTAAATACTGAAACATCCGGAAGCTTTTCAAACATACAGAAAATATAAAACAATTATTGCTAAAAAAACTGAAAAGTCATGATATATTAGAATCCTTGGTGAAATTGTTCATTCTATTGAATGTAAAATTAATTCCCCATCATTGTTTACAAAGAGATTTTTTTCGATCGGTCGTTATAATCGAAAGGTGATCAAATGTTATATCGAGCGTCTACTGAATATGTGCTACGGGGCTGTTCATTGTTAGAAAATCTCAAGTTTATAATAACGCCCCCTCCATTCCACATAGCATTTTCAGTTTGCAGAAAATTTGCAGAAATCTTGCTTTGAAAACCTGCAAAGTTATAGCAAGCTCAGCATGACCAAACTGAAAGTTCATAAGACGACTGCAGCAAGATAACGCAAACGCCGAAGTCATCACACATTGAACTTGCAGCTAACTGGTCGTGCAAGTTAAATTCATGCTGTATCAAACTTATTTTAAATTAACGACAAACAAGTAATCAAAAATACTGCAAAGGAGTGATCCGTCCATACCTAATTAACTGTTTACAACTGCTACAGTACAAGTTTAACCCCTTCGAAGGGGGTCTATAGACCTGATCCGGTGTAATGATGCATACGCACCGTTAAGGTGCATGCATCGTTTTTACCACTATAAACAAGTTACGGGAATTTTCAAAACTTTCAAACTTTTCAAATCAAGCCTTTTTTGCATTTGAGAAGTATAGCATTTAAAAAAAGCGGTGCAATCCCAATTAAATTTCTGAAATTTCTGCGTATCTGCTGATTGTTTATTCTCTCAACAGAGGTATTTTTTGCTTTCGTCAATTTCATGAATTAAAGACAGTTTTGCCATCAGTTTAAGAACAAACTACTCATGCAAGTGGGTGATGGTATACCTTGAGGGAGATTTGCGGCGAATTTCTCAATTCAAATTTGTCACGATAAGATAATATCAGAAAAAATCAAATTTGCTGCTAATGTTCATACTATCTGGGTTGGAGACTTTATAGATTCACCCGTGTCTCATAATACGAGCTATGAAATTTATTTTACATATACGTGCATGAAATTTCATTCGTTTATTAAATTGTAATTTAATAGTATGAGTTTAACATACAATAACCTCTTCCGAGTTACCTACTATTCCGAAAAGAGTTTTTTTTTTTTTTTACTTTCTTCCATCTTTACAAGAAGAAAGTATTGGATTCGTGAAAATTTTCGAATCCCGGATTTGCACGGTATAGGGGTTAGAGATCCCGAAAAACATGTTTTTACAAAATGTCTGTCTGTGAATCTGTCTGTATGTGGCATAAATTTTATGGGTGCTCTGTCTCAAGAACGAATGAACGGAACTTAATAAAACTTTAGATTCAGTTAGTCCTTGATATAAATTGTTGCTTATTACTTTTTGTTGTAAATAAACCAACAGGTGGCGCTGCTATGCTGTATTGTTCACCATTTCTTCTATAGCTCAAGGAAATAATTCACGGATTTTCTTCAAACTTCAGATTCAGTTAGTCCCTGATATAAATTAGTGCTGTTTAGTTTTTGGTGTAAGTCGCCCAACAGTTAGCGCTGCTATTCAGAAGTTTTTACGCTTTTTTGAATAGCTCTATTTAAAAACTAATGCACGGATTGTCATCAAATTTCATATTCAGTTAGGAGTTGGCACAAATTGTTGCTGATTAGATTTTGGCGTAAATTTGGCCAGTGGCGCTGCTATGTTGCATTTTTCAGGAAGTATTAATATGCATGACATAGAAGAATGTTTTGGAATTGCCACATCCGACTAGTTTTCTTAGTAACCTCAGACGCCAATGCATTGTCGAGATTTAAAGAAACATTTACAAAAACAATGTTTCTGTTACTGCCACTGTTTTTCGGAATCGTTTCCGAGTAGTTTTTAACAGTGCATTAATCAGTTTTCTTAAACCAAAATATAGATTTTTACAATGCTACCCAGTGTCAAATAAACTTTTTTCAGTTTCGTAACTGAATTTATTCATGCAAGAGTGACGAAATAATATTAATTAAGAGGGCTGGTCACTCAGCTTCGGAATTCTCCTCCGTAATGTTAAGTCTATGGACTTTTGACGCATTCGTATATTTCAAATATCTTCTCGGGAAATTCATATTTTTAACATTTTTTTTCTGTGTACTCTTCTTAAGGGATGTCTCTTTTTTTCTTTGTTTTCAAAATATTTCTAAAATCTATGCTGAATTTAATATTTTATGTGTTACCGGGCGAACTGTGAGTAAGATTTTAACACTTCCTATAAAATTAAGTCTATACTTTAGAAATTATTTGAGAACTAAGAAAAAAAGAGACATCATTTAGGAAGTGTACACAAAAAATAGAAGTTAAAAATATTAATTTCCCGATGAGATATTTTAAATATACGAATGCATCCAACGCCCAAGGACTTTACATTAGTGAGGGGAAATCGGAAGCTGAGTGATCAGCCCCCTTAACACTTTCCAACAAAGTTGAAAAGTGTTTATGAATTGGGTTTGTCTGTCTGTGCTCTAACTCACCTAAATATAGTCCGATTACCATGAAATTCATGGATGTTATTGGGCATCACTATGGCATGTTCGGTATTGAAAATGAAGTGTGTAGTATTTACGGTTCATTTACAGAGACACTCAAAAGAATGCCCTTACATTACGGTCTACGGAGGAAAATAGTTTGCTGTGTATTTTAATGATATTGTACTATTTAAGCATACTCTAGTTTATATATTATACTGATGTGCACTACACGGCGCTTACTGTAGAACAGGTTGTGCATATTAAAAAGCAGTAAACCAACGTTTAAAATGCACAAATAATACGTGAAAAGCAGCAAACAGCTGTTTCGAATCTACTAGCGAGATTCTTCTTCAGTGCAAGATAGAGCAAGACACAGCGTGCTAGAAAAAGCAAGGCTGAGCAAAATGACAGAGACCCGACTTATATACCCGATGCGGGTAGCGAATGCGCCAAAACCACCAATGAAACAGAAGCAGCTGAAACGAATGAGTGGACAAGTGGCGACATCTACCGGTTAACGAGAGAAAAAGAAACCAAAAAGGGGAAATTAAATTAATGCTTTCCAAATACTTGGAAAATCAGGAGTACTAGATAAGACATTGACTAAAGAGTGAGAATTTTTAATGATGTGGTAAGCTTCCCAAAAATAAAGGTCAAGGTTAGAGGAACATTTCTGGATAATGATGGCTGAGGAAGAATTGAACCTATGTTGAAAAGACCAACAATGTTTAGCAATAGAAGAACTGATTTTTAACATAACCTTCATGCTCTTTTAAACGAAATCTAATCACTTTTAGTCTGCCGAATATAAAACAGACCACACTGGCAAGAGATTTGGTAAATACCCCAGTTATCAAGGTGATCAACGGGGTGTTTAAGATTTGAAAAAGAGATTTTATTAACAGGAGAAAAAATGACATTAAAATAAAACCTTCTTAAGATTTTAGCAACTTGCTGACTGATTTTAGGGGGAAAATGGCAACACAACTGAAGTATTAGAGTTGGAATAATTTTTGCTATTTTAAGGTTGTGCATAGGATTTATCGTTCATTTACAGGGACGCACAAAAGAATTTGGCTGCGGAAGAAATTGAACTATTGGAGCTTATGAACAATAATTGCTGGAAGTGCGTTTTCACTTGTGGTGCGCGTTTAAATTGAACTATTTTTTTTATGTTAAAGTTCATGCTGGTATCACGTTTCTCTACAAAACATGTTTGTTGAACAAGAAAACGTTTACTTAATAATAGCTTCCAAAAAACCTATATTCCGGGTTCAGAAAACGGATTAATACACCATAAAAATACTCGGAAAAATTTTCGAAAATTCAGTGGCGACAAAAATCTTAAATTCTCTGTACCTCGAAATTGTATTGGTTTCTGAGGTTTCTAAAGATAAAGAATGCTTCCCGGAATCGTTAATTACTCGGAAAAAGATCATTGTTTATTTTTGTTCATGTTAATAATATGTTTTCCTACATAAAAAAAAAAAATAGCTGTATTAGGGAGATTTAATAAGAAATACAGTCGAACCACGATTATCCGAAGTAATTGGGACCGATCCTCTTTCGGAAAATCGAAATTTTTGGATAATCGAGAATGCTTCAATTTTAAGATTAATTAGAAATATATGCAATATTTCTTATTATAGTGACAAGTACTTAATAAAAATAAAGCAATAGCAAAATAGAAACAAGAATAAATTATCTGAATTTTAATTTTGAAATTAAGTGCCTTTTACGTATATCATAAGGGATTGAAAAAATGTTTTGTTTGTCGCAGTTTCGATTGCCTTTGCTTTGAAGCTCTGTCACGGAGTTTTTTAATATTATGAGTTCACCAGTATCACAGTCTTTCTGCTGCTCCAGCCATGCCAAACCTTTTGCAAAACATACAAAAGCTTCAGAATTGCTAATTTGTTAGTTTTCTCCGTTTCACTCCGCAGCTTACGGGAGCTCAAGTTAAATTTAAAGGAACTCTAAGAAAGGGGGCTCGAAAATATTTATATGTACTCGCAGTTCGGAAAGGAGATTCGGAAGTATTGCACACAAGGAATATCAAAGTTTAAGAAAAAATGCTTTCAAAATGGATTTTGCACACAAGGAATATGATAGTAATAAAGCTTTAAAAATGGATTTCGGTTAACCGAGAGTTTCGGTTAAAAGATTTTCGGATAAAAGAGGTTCTACTGTACAACCTATAGTATTTGCCCCTATGTTGGAATTTCTGAAAATTTTTTGCAGATCTACGACAGTCATGACCCATAGAATCCAAAACCAGTTCCAGTTCAAAACTTTATTCATCTATCTATCTCTCTATCTGTCTATATCACATTTTATGAACACGATAACTTCCATAATTCTGCACAAATCTCTTCCAAACTGATACATAAAATCAAGGGGCAGAAAATCTCGGACAAGTTCGTTAATGGGTAAAATCGGACCAAGGGAATGGAAATAGGGAGGCGTCTTGTGAAAACCGAAAAAACACCATAACTTCTTAATGTTTATAATGTATAATGTCAGTTTAAAGTTATTATTACTTCTAGGAAAAGGACCAAAAATTTATGTATGACAGATTTTTGATAAAATTAAAAATGGGCTCAAGAGAGGGGGGGGGGGGGATAGGGTTTTAGGTAGAAAAAAATTCAAAACTTCGTCAATTCTCAAGATATCAAATCCACTTAAATGTATTATAAATCTTCTTAATATTATCTACAAACTTTATATTGAAAAGTTTTTGATAAAACCAACTTTTACCACAAAGAAAAAGAAAAAAAGGGATAGGGGGGTTGAAAAAAAAAAAAAAAAAGAACTTCGTGAGTTCACAAGATATTAAATCCGCTTAAATTTATTATAAATCTTCTTAATATTATGCACAATTATTATATTCACGAGTTTTTGATAGGACCAACTCTTACAGAAAAAACAAATTAAAAAAGAAATCGGGGTTGAAGAAAAAATTATCGTATTAACCTAATTCTGTTAAAACCAGCTCTTGTAGAAAAATGAAATTAAAAACTCGCCAAAGCGGCATGATAAAATCTTAAACTGGATTTATTTCTTATCTTGATTTAGTTTTTGTTGGAGAAATTAGTACTTATCTTCGAAATCTACCTCCGCCTGGAGGCCGAGCCGGCAAGTTTACGCTATCATGCATTATTCCAAAATCACTGGAAGCGTAATCATTACTGGACAACGTGGCCGATAGAGTTTGCTGCTTTCTACGTAGCCACGTCAACTACGCGTGCCATTTGATATCTCATTCTTGTTACTTTCTTCTATCTTCACAAGAAGAAAGTACTGGATTCGTGAAAAATTTCGACTTCCGTTTTTCACCGGATTTATATGTTTTAAAAAGTTCTGAAAATGATTTGACTGTTTTTAGAAAATGCCTGTCTGTGGTTCTGTGAGTCTGTCTGTATGTGACACAAATTTTGTAGGTACTATCTCAAGAACTAACACACGGAATTTAATAAAACTTTAGATTTAATTAGACCTTGATATAAATTGGTGCTGATTAGTTTTGGGTGTAAATCACCCAACAAGTGACGTTTCTATTCTGCATTTTTTTAAAGATTTACTTGATTTTAGCTATAGTCATATCTTAAGAATTAATGTACGGAATTTCATCAAATTCCACATTCTGTTATACCATGCATAAGTTTGTGCTGATTAGGTTTTCGTGTAAATCATATATAACAGGTGGTGCTGTTATGCTGCATTTTTTAAAAATGTCTTTCCGTGAGTTAGTCTGTCTATATGTGGCACAAATTTTGTGGCCTCACTATCTCAAGAACTAATGCATGGAATTAATTCAAACTTTATATTTAGTTAGACCTCAACATAAATTGGTGCTTATTAGGTTTTGATGTAAATCGTCCAACAGGTGGTGCTGCTATGCTGCATTTTTTACTATAACTATATCTCAAGCACTATTGCACGAAATTTCATAACACTTAATATTCTGTTAGGCCTTGTCATAAATAGGTGCTGGTTAGGTTTCAGTTTATATCGCAGGACAGGTGCCGCTACTATGCTCCGTTTTTTACGATTTCAAGAATTAGTAGACTGCCATTTAGTTTTGGCTGCAGATGATTTGATTTATATAGAAGGAAGTTTCGTGATGACCTCAACATACTAGTGTGTTTTAGCTTAACCCATTTATGCCTAGCGTCCCATTTTTGGAACGTTTCAAATTTTAATGCATTTGTATTATTTATTATTAATTTATGTATTAATTATAGTACATAATATACAATTTAAAAGCGTTTTAAATATAAATATAGGCAAAATATATAATTATGCATATTATTCTACTAGAAATACTCATATTAATTCTTTTACATTTTATCAAAAAAATACAAAAAAAATTAAGCTTAATTTTTTTTTAGTATTTTTCCAGTTCATTTTGCAACATTTTAAAGTGATTTTACCAAAAAATTTGAGAAAACAAAAATTCAGGCACAAATGGGTTAAGGTCGTTGACAGTCTTGGAAAAGGGCAAAATTGTAATGTTGTTTTCTCTGCATTTTGTTTTACAAGCTAAAAAAAAAAAAAAAAAAAAGGATTCTTTTCAACATTTTATAAAAAAAACTTAACAACGAATATGAATACAATCCATGGAAGTATTAATCATTGTTCAATGTATTAAAAATACATTAAATCAATAGAATTATATTACTTTAAATATTGCTTGTATTGCAGTGAAACCTGGAGCTTAGTGAACGTATTAACGCGGGCTTGTCAGTGAGGGGATTAAAAACCTTTCACAATTTGCGAACAGTGCGATATGTAGGTCTCGTGTGCAAGCCTTCTTCTCACTACTTATTGAACACTCCTAATATTTTTACTTACGCTATCATTTTTTTAAAATTATAGTACGTGTTTAGGTGCGTTCGTAATTATATAAATACGTAACACCTATAGTCGTCGTTCAGTCCGTCCGTCCGTCTGTCTGTCCGTCCGCAAGTAACAGAGCAAAAACTACCCAGCCGAATGGTCTGAAATTTTAAATATATAATTGTTGCAAAATTTTTCGAGCCATTTCAAATTTTATGAAAATCGGATGTATAATTTAATGACAGGGACAGTCAAAAGTTTTTCTTTACATTACGGCCAATGGGAAAAATTATTGCAAGTGCATTTTAATGATGTTACAGCCTTCCGAATAGCCTGAAATTTTAAATATATAACTGTTGCAAAATTTTGTTGAGCCATTTCAAATTTTATGAAAATCGGATGTATAGTTTAATTACAGGGACAGTCAAAAGTGTTCCGTTACATTAAGGGGAATCGAAAAGAAATTATTGGAAGTGCATTTTAATGATGTTACAGACTATGCACCTTATGAAGTGCAAAAAATTATGCATTCAGTACAATATGGGTTGCAAAAAATAATTATAAAACTAGTTATAGTACGAACGCACCTCATTTGCCACGTTTGACGAGCAATTTTCAACTTGTTTATACAGGGTGTCTAATTAAACGATCCTACTTTAAAGTTGTCTACTGACAAATCTAACGTTCATAAAGTTGTGATACTAAGTCGAGCAAAAAGTTCTGGGAAATTTGTGAAAGTTGCGTTGTTATGCACAAATTAACAACAAAAACAATAAGGACTATTCTTTAAAGTAGAGACCACCATAGTCTACAAATTTTTGCCATTGTTCTGCCAGATTCCGGATATACTGGAAGTACCATGACGGCTCCTTGGAATCGAAAAAATCTTGACATGCTTCTTCAGCTTCATTAAAGGATTCAAATCGTCGGCCCTTGGAAAAGTGTTGCATTGATACGATATATTGCCAATATTATGTATTGCCTACGAACAATATTGAGTTATATGATACTGAGTACATTATTGATATTGCCTATATACGATACAAATTCTGGTAAATATTAGATTAAAAATTTCGCAAAACTTTTTGCACCAACCTAATATTTTGGGAAATACATAATAAAGAGATGGGAATTTGTTTAAGCTAAAAAATATATAAATAAAAATAGTTCAAAATTTCGCCACCAGAGGGCGATTTTTAATAAATTACACATTTAGCATTACGATAGTTTAGAAATTTTATTTACAGGATGTTCATAATTAATTGACACTATTTTAAAGTTCTTTACAGGCGAAACTGTTTTTCAGAAAGTTGTGAAAATTTTCGGAGGGCATAATAAAATTATACGGATTTATTTGAGCGAAAAAAATATTAGGATGCCATTTTTTAACGAATTACACATTTAGCATACATTTACGACAGTTTAAAACATTTTGTTATAACCAAACATGTTCTGCATGACTTTCATCATTTTCAGATACCATCTGGAATCTTAAGATAGCAGGGCCATTCCACGTAAAATGAGCAAAAATTAAAAAAAAGTCGTGGCCACATACTAACCAATTTTAATAAAATTCGATGCACAGGTTCAATATTCAAGTAATGCTCTGCAAAATATCTTGACAAAAAATAAATTTTTTTAGCAGTTTTGGACATTTAAAAAACTTGTGATATAGAATGGCATGTGCGCAATCGTCCAAAGTTGCAAGTTTGAAGTTCTGTATCTTGAAAGCTGTTTAACAGAAAGGAATTTTTTTTGTAATTTTGTAAACTCTGAAAAATTATCATCTTATCTACTGAGTAATAATAATCTAGTAATACCATGATTATTTATAAATTAATTGCAAAAATTGAAAATTTGTGAATTTTGAGAAAATT
Source organism: Maratus speciosus (assembly GCA_963932465.1). Lineage (NCBI taxonomy): Eukaryota > Metazoa > Arthropoda > Arachnida > Araneae > Salticidae > Maratus > Maratus speciosus. Next base: position 229,860,126 of record OZ010798.1, on the reverse strand, counting down.
AGAATCGTTATAAAAATCAAAGGAATTAAAAAACCTCGGTGAAATTAATGCCTGATGTAGTATGTCATATGTAGATCGAATTCCCCAAGTTTTAACGTGGCCATTTAATTCCTTCATCTTCAAAAAAACTTAGAAACTTTTAAAAAAATTACAAAATCATGATTTTTCCTCTTCTGTATAAGTCAAAAATAAAAAAAGGACAGGCCCGACAGTAACAATATTGCACAGACATAAAGATTAATAAGTCCATGATACGTTAAAAAAAATTCAAGAGTGACTTTTGACTCCTAACATAAGAAAAATGGGTTCAAAATAGTAATGTTTTCTAGATTCCATTCGCTATACCTCTTTGAATTCTCCCGCGTATCTTAAAATATTGCACGATTTCATGGGAAAACATATTTAGTGCTGCCATCTAGTATTTTTATTTGAATTTAGAATTGATATATAGTTTTTCGTTTAGCTTAGCCAGTTCTTTCTACTCTAATTTAAAATTCTCTTGAGGCAAAAATAAACTGAAAGCAAGAATAAAAGTTTCTGTATTTAAAGTATACACATTTATTTGTAATATCAAATATTTTAAAAGTTTAATAAAGCTTTCCTTGACTTAAAAAAAAGGGATTGAAATATTGCATTTTACCCTCAACATTTTTTACTATTTATTTTTTTCTCATTAAGGAATAAAAAAGGCAAGAATGAAACTTTCGATATTTCAAATATATACTTTTAGCTATAAGGTGTAGCAATTTCCAGCTTGTCAAGGCTGTCCTTCGTGTGTAAAGGATTAATAGAAATATTGCTTTTTTCCCCTCAAAAATTTTCAAAAATATTTTTTTTTTCTCGATACGAAATAAAAATACAATTACTAACTTACGCCAGTCTGTTAATTATCATTCATTCCTAATTATAAATAATTTTTAATATATTCTTTCCATTCCTAAGGCTAATAATCGAAATTGAAATTTTAAGTACACAGACAATACCTCGATTTTACATTCACTTTTAATGTAAATTTTAATACTTAAATTAACAATCCAGAAATCTATTATTTTACATTTACTCATAAATAGATATGATCTACTTATAGACTGATTTTGATTAAAATCTGTGACATGTGTGCCACAGCTGATTTGCTCATTTTGCATGGAATGACCCAGCATGTTCTACAGCTGACCGCAGTGTTTTCTGGGAAATGCTAAAAACATGTCGTAAAATGCTGTCTTCAGAATAAGGTTAAGTTAATAAATAAAATTTCTAAACTATCGTATAGTTAAGTGTGTAATTTATTAAAAATCGTCCTCTGGTGGCAAAATTTTGAACTTTTTTTTTTGCTTAAAGAAATTTCCATGACTTAATTATGTCTTTCACAAAATATCACAATTTTATAAACGCTAGTTTTGTCTGTAGACAACTTTAAAGTAGAGACGTTTAATTATGGACACCCTGTAGTTACTTATTAGCGTATTTACTCATAAACTCCTGCAAACGCATTGTCAAAAAAAGATAAAATTTTCTTAATCTTCTAAAATGTACTATAACCACGAACGAAAATATACAATAACTCTTCCGAGTCATCCAAGATTCGGAAAAGCGTTCCTTTATCTTTAGAAATCTCACAAAAGAATTTATCTTTGGAATTTAAAGAACAGTTTATAAAAATAAATTTTTATTAGCTGCCAATAGTTTTCGCAAACGTTACGGAACATCTTTTTTGGTGCATTAATCAGCTCTCCCAACCCAGAAAACCATTTTTTCGGATGCTATGAGGTCTGAAGTAAATACAGTAAACTCTGTCTAAGGCGGAATCGATCGGGACCAAGAAAATTTTCCGCAGTCGACAATATTTCGCCTTAGACAAATTTTACTCTATGTCTATGCATTCGCAGGGACTTGAAAATCTTTCCGAGTTAGGGAGATTTCCGTCTTACACAGAGTCCGCCTTACAGAGAGTTTACTGTATTTTCATGTTCAGCAAACATGTTTAACTCTCTCGCTGCGCAACTCGAGAGTTTCTCGGGCAACGTAAAAGTAGCAAAATTTGCGCAACCCGAGATTTCATCGGGATGCATTTTTCCGTCTAATTAACCCTCCTTGATTATTTCCACCAGTAACTTTTTTTGTAAATTTTGCCTTATCTAATCGGAGCTTTTTCCCGATTAAATCAGGCGAAAATTTTTGTTTTGAAAAACCGGTGACAAAAGAATAAAAATTCTTAAAAGTCGCTCGTCGCGAAGGAATTAAATACACAATTTTTAAAGCTATTTTGATAAGACAGGGTTACCATCTTCCGGTCCCAGGCCCTCGAAAGGCCCATTTGTCCACGCAAGGAACCACCCGTGAAACGAGCCCCGCGGCGCGTCCCGAAGGTCGCCGCCAGACAAGCTCCAACAGAGCGGAACCCCACGCGAACTCCGGTCAAGCCGACGCACTGCCCAGCGCACGTCACGCCGGCTATTCCCAAGTTTGGTGAACAATCGCTACGATAGTCCTCACCACTCAGCTAGAAAAACCAAGTGGTCCCTAAACTTGGTTACCCGAGCCGGTAGACCCCATAAGCCATCGCAGGAACCAGACGCCTACAAAGACGCTGGGCCCACGGACTGAACCGAGGCTTCCCGACCCGAATTTAATTTACGGAAGGCCCCCAAGATCAGATACCATTTTCCGGTAGAGACATTTTTGTGGGCCAGCCGATAGGAAAGTTATTGAAGAGCCCCTGACTTGAAAACCAGGGAGGACGGGGAAAGTCCCTCCGGCCGTAAAGCGACCCAGCTCCTGGCTTTTCGACCAAGCCACCCGGCTCAACCGACGGAACCCCTCGTGGATCACGCCGGGAACCAGTTGGCCCAGACTAGGTGCCGTTAGCGACCCCAGGCGGGCACGGAAAGCTCCACCTAGACGGAATAGACTCCGCCTCGCTAGGGACTTGGACGGAACGGAGTCCCGCCAGCCCCCACCGACTCGACCCCATCCTAGGACAGAGAAGCCAGTGGAGGCCGACAGAAGCCCGCCCGCCACTACCTTACCTCACGGTCGTCGAGGGTACCCAGGCCCGAAGGCCCCTGACCCCGTGCAGTGACCGACCGCTACCTTTGTTACTGCGTTCGAAAGTTAGGTGGAGACACCTCTAGGTCCTCATCACCAGGCGAGGAAAACTCCGGTACCGCATAGACACGGAGGACCTGGATCGGACCAAGAGTTCACCTGAGGCACGATGAGCCGCCGCGTTACCGGCGAGCCTCCGGCCCGTTTCCCTGCGGGAATAGTGTTCGATGGTGGACCTGCCGGCCGACCTATTTTGATAAAACAATTACGCAGCGAGAGGGTTAACTGATAAACATACAGAATTAACAGCATTAACATTAACATTTTTCTGTTACAATACCATGCACAATTTCAGTTATGTAGCTGAAAATGTTTAGTTAAGGTCTGATAGAATCCAAAAAACCAATTTTCTGAGTAGAGAGAACTGATTAATCCATTGTAAAAGCTACTCAAAAACGTTTTAGAAAATGACAGGCAGCTAATAAAAATTTATTTTTATAAATTCTTCTTTAAATTTTGAAAATAAATTGCTTTCTGAGTTTTCTAAAGATAAAGGAACGCTTTTCGGAATTTTGTGTGACTTGGAAGCGGGTATCGAATACTTTCGTTCGTGATTATAATAAATTTTCATAATTTAAGAAACATCTGACTTTTTATAAAGTGCACTTAAAAAATACTACTGATAACATGTCCTTTAAGTTATCTGATAATTTTGATTATTTTATCAGTTAATATGACACAGTTAAAATCGGAAAATCCACCTATATATTTATCCTACTGTACAGGATGTCCCAGAAGTAATGGGAAAAACTTTAAGGGGAGGTAGGGGACATCACAAGGATTCAGATTTGCATAGCAACCCAGGATCGGAAACGCTTTCCTAGCGCGGTAATGACGACACAAAACACAAGGAAGACAGGATACGAATAAGAGGAGAAAACATGTTTTTTATCCTTACTACATCAAAAAACTAAGAAGAAAGAACATTAAAGGGACAACGATCGTCATCAAAGTAGGTGTTCGAAATTAAGACCCCGGTCCGTGATGCATGGAAGCGCATCTCCGGCGTATGGAAGATCTAATGTTCTCGAAAATACTGGGAGTGCCCCGGACTTCCCCAGCAGCTGCCACGATGCGTGCAACAAGTTCTTCAACACTTTTCAGCATTGTCCCGGCCTTTTTGCAGTACTAAGAATAATAAACATGTTTTCTCTCCCTGTTCGCGTCCTTCCTTTCTTGTGTTTTGTGTCGTCACTACCGCGACAGGAAAGCGTTTCCGACCATGGATTGCTATGCAAATCTGAATCCCTGTGACGTCCCCTACCCCCCCCTTAAAGTTTGTCCCATTACTTCTGGGACACCCTGTATATCCATATCACTGAAGAGATATTACCTGAAAGTTCTAGTCCCTTCGGTGATCCCGGTAGAATGCCACGTGACACAGCTGATGTTTCCAGTCCGTAAGTCTGCTGAACTCTCAATAACGCCTTTGCGGCACCAGTTATATCCTCGTAATCTGGATATACGACTTTCAGTAGATCAGTAGCTAGAAAATGGGATTAAAGACTACGTTATAATTCGCTCCTGTATACATGTTAATTTAGTGATTAATTCATTCTTAATATTTTATTTACTGGTGACGAGCATACTCGTCAACAATTTACCGCGTTTTTTTTTTTTCAAATTATCTACCAGAAATTTTGAATAATAATCTTTGGGTTATTTAATCACGGCATGTCTGCGAATAAATAAAGCGAAAATTACTGTTCGAAACTGCTGATAGAGACTTTGCATGAAAAAACATGCTAAATTTTCATCATTGCCGTGAACAATGCATTAATCATCTCAAAGAATAACACAATGAGCACAGTACGGCCAAGAAAAAAATATCAAGTAACTCCATTCTATTTTCTTAACAATTTATACGATACTTTAATAATCTTATATGTACAGTGAAACCTCCCTGTAAGGGCCACTTGCCGTTCTATTGAAAATTGGTCCTGATGAGGGGTGACCCTTGAACAGGGGTGACTAAATTTTTCATTTCTCTTTCTTTTTATCCTGCGATTTTTAAAATCTGCATATTCTTTCAGTAAGTTCTGTTTGTTTTTAACAATAAGGTTTATTTAATTCTTGCTGCAATTAAACTGTGAAGCCAATTTTCTTTCAGATGTTCATTGATCATGACAATTGAGAACTTTGATTTTGTCATTCAAATGCAAATGTACTCTTTGGCTTGATTTAGGTGCCATAATTTAAAATTTTACGTAATCCTGAGCATAAAATTTCTAGTGTAAAATTGTGTTTCAATATGCATTCTCAGTTTTAGTAAATGCAGAATCAGTTTTTCTAGATAACCTGTTATCCTTTGTGTGCCCACAACAAAGGGTCAAGTTTACCCTCCAACCCAACCCCTACAGGTTGAAAGGTCAAACAAAGTGTGAGGACCACCTGTTTGTCTCACTTGTGGAAAAGTTTGTGTTACTTTATAGTATTATTAAATCTTCCCCATCCCCCCCCCCCTGCCTTCTTTGTTGCAAGTGCAGTTGTTTGCTGAACTCTTTTTGTTCAGGAATTCAATACACCTGTTTAGAATTTAAAGCACATGTGAAAAAAATTACCCTTATGATGGGTAGGTGGTAGGTGCGGCCCCTAATAGGAGTAAATTTAACATTATGTCTATGGGGGAAATTTTCGTTCCTAAAACTATTGGCCCTTAATAGAGGTAGCCCTTGAATAGGGGTAGCCTTTAAAAGAAGTTTCAATGTATATATATATATATAAGGTTGTAAATAAAGTAGTGACAAGATAAATAGAAAACAATTTTTAATTAACTGACAAGTAATTTTGCATTACATTCCTTCAGTATAATAGCCAACAAATTTTAGTACCTTTTGCCAAATGTCGGGAAGCCATACATATAGTTGGCAAGGTGTTTGTTATTGTTGACAGCGATGGAGCGCCCTACTGCTCAACTGAGACCAACTTCTACGGATAATTCTCGTATAGTCTATCGATAGTCTATGGAAAGAAGACCACTTAACCCTTTATGTACTGAATTATGAATTCATGAAAATTTTATCTTCTAAAGCATTTTTCGTAAATTGTTTAAACCACATTAGAACAGTTATATAATTATTTAATAAATTTTAGAAGGTTTGAAAGATTTAGAAGGATTAATTAAATTTGAATTTATAGGGATTTTACGCAATATTTATAACCCCACTCAAATCTTTTATTTTAAATATTTTACTTAGTATTTCGTAGAATTAGGAAATGTATAAACATAGTGTTCTTACAATAGAAATATTTCCAAATTGAAAAATTCCCCTCCCCCCTCTCCCACGCCAAGAAAGCTGAAAAGATGCAAAGGCAAAAGAAATCATCCCTTTAAAAAGACTTTGTTTTGTGTAACCCATAATGCTTTTGGAACAAGAGAAAGTAATGTATCTATAACTCATTCTAAAGTGTATTACAACTAATCGATGTATTAAATGAATTTTATAACAAGTTATTTTAATGGTACTTATAAGTACCGTCAGTAGTAAAGGGTTAAGATGTCAATCTGATCTTGAGGAATGGACGGTCGACCTGCTCCATGCAAATCACAAACTCATTTAGCTGCAGAAATGCTTTGACCCATCGAATCGTGCAACCGTCTTATACGGTATCGTATGTTTGCCTCAGTCTTCACGCAATCCTCGATAACCTTCAGATGCATTTTTTCCACCTCGATTTTAATCCATGACCGCTGACACGTTTTGTAAACATGCTTAAGAGCGATAAAAATTACACTGTCCACTTCAACGCCACAAAGGAAGTACCCCTTCTAACTGTATCGACTGTTTTATGCACTCTACACATCTACAACAGCGCCACCTCACTGCTACCATATCCTGTTTGGGCATTCCCGATCTTCTGCGACTTTTTGGACTACATTGCCACTACTTCATTTACAATCCTCGAAGAATATCGTGGATTCAGATAAATTTATACACGTTTCAAAACTGGGAATTTTATCTCTGAGACATTAACCCTTTAACCCCTTGAGACGTGGTGGGCTATATTTTACCCCACCTACGATTAATGAAAGTTTGCACCATAAAATATTTTATTAAATTTTATTTTTCTGACTTTGATAAGAAAGTCGTAAAATTGCTTTTCCTTATTTTGCAATAAAAATTTTTGAAGATTCCGGTGTGAATTCGACATTACAGAAACACAATTACTTGCCCCTGAAAGGTTGGTTGGTTGGTTGTATTTATGACGGCCAATTATCTGCACGAGGGATATAGGCCCAGGGGGGAGTGCCCTTCGTGGGGGTCTTTCTAAGGGAACCTACCCCGTATTAACGCTTGGAAATCCAAGGTTCGAAGAAAACCACGAAAACTCCGAACGATTAGGCCGACGGGCGCGATTGGGATCGAACCCAGCACCTCCCGTCTACCAGCTTCGAGAGCAGAACCTCTCAGCCACTGGTGGGGCTGCCCCTGAAAGGGGTTAAGCTATTGTGGGTGAATTTCTTGCCACTTGATTTTAATCCTCAAATGTGACGCTGACACCGGAATTTAAGATGAATTTATTTCGAAATAAATAAACGCATTTATTCATGTACATAAAAAACCGAAAATTTTATTACAAAATACTGGTGCAAATGTGACATTTGGGAATTAAAATTTCGTGGAAAGAGTTATCCAACACAACTTAAAGGAAATTTTTAACTTCATCGCACCGTTATATATCACTAATATTCTATCGCAATCTTTTTTTTTTTTTTTTTTTTTTTTTTTTTTAGGTAGATTTCGTAAGAAATACTACCTATTGCAGTCGTTACCATGGTGCGACTTTTGAAAAATTCCTTCATAACTTTTCATTATAGGACCCCAGGAACCCAAAACCAACCCCACCTAAAAAGTTTATATATATATATGTATGTATGTATGTACTAAATTTTGTCCGCACGATAAAAGTCGCAATTATGCACGGATCGTCTTCAAACTCGCCAACAACTTTGAGATGGCTAATATCTCGGCGGGGATTGAAAATGGGTAAAATCGGACCAAGGGAATGGAAATGGGGAGGGTTCAAAATTTTGAATACCGTCTTAACATGATTCCGATAAAATCAGCTCTTACACAACAATGACAGAAAAAAATAAATATTTTTCGTTATTGCAGTTGCCAACAATTAAAAAAAAAGCAAAAAAATTCTCACCACAACAATTGCTTTTCTTTTGCGAGAATTTCACGTGAAAAATTAAATAAAATAAATAGTTTGACGAATTGAAAATAAATTGAATATTACGTCATAAGTTTTCTAGAGCAAGATTTCCGCATGAAAACTCAAAATGAAATAAATAGTTTGACGAATTAAAAAACAACAACAAAATATTGCGTCATATTGGAAATAAAATGGACCTCAGCAGGTGAATATGTAACGTTATGTGAGTTTGAAGAAACGTATTAAAACATGATAAAAACCCGACTATGGAAATATTAACTTATTTATCACTTTGAGGTTCTCTGAATTTGCTTTAGCTATTTTTTAAACCTATTCCATATGCATGCGTGTGTGTATTCGTGTATATTAGAATTTTCACAAAATGTTTAGCTCCCTAGAGCTCATTCTTAGTGGAGAAACTGGGTTTATCTCTAATCTTGTTTTAAATTTTGTTGGTTAATTTAGTACTTAACTTCGAAATCTACCTCCGCCTGTAGGCCCGAGCCGGCAGGGATTTTTTTTTTTTTTACTTTCTCAACAACAATCGTCTCAAAATAGTTTGTAAATGGTTTAAATACACAATTCGGCAGCCAATTTGTACGAAAAGGAATCCAGTTCTTAGGACAGTTTACATAACATATTCCCCAAATGGGAACTCAATTGGAAGTAGCAATAACAATAACTTTTCATTTTTTGTAATAATCTATAATAATAAATAGACTGGGAGGCGATTACACAAACCATCACCTCATCGAGTTGAAACCTGAAATTCCGGGATCAGTTGAGAATCGATTCGCATATTAAAATGCAACTGGTGTGCCAAGTCCTATCTTGGTGGAAAACATCTGCAAACCCGATATTAGTGGTTAACTTGTAGGTTTACCATTGTATTTTCCTGACCCCCAGTCCTCCATGCTTTCATACCTTTGCGTGCAGGAAAACACAATGATAAAACTACCATTCAACCACTAAAATCAGGTCTGCAGTCATTTCCACTAAGATATGTCTTGACAGACCAGTTGCATTTTAATGTGCTAATTGAGTTCTGCCTAGTCATGGAATTTCAGCCGTCAACTTGATGAGGCGATGGTGTGAGGAGTCGCTTTCCGGTCTAAAATAAAGAAATATAAAACAAGATGTGTTTTTATAGCAAATAACACCGTCTAAAACTATATTAATTTCAAATGCTAAAAGGTGTAAATTAAAACTTTAAAACCAGCAAAAATACTTTTATTTCGTCTGTTGACATGTTTCAACTCACTCCGAGTCATTTTCAAGAACAAATAAATAAAGCTATTCTAAATTTGCACGGCCATGACACGTCATCATTCTGCTTTCCACGTATTTTTTCATATTACGCAAGTTACATTTTTATTTTATATTGGATGTTTATTTTATTTTATTTTCATACTCATTGAGTATCTCTCTATTCTAAAAAAAAGTAACTACCGCTGTCACCGCCGCCGCCGCCGCCGGTTTTGATTTTTTTGTGACCGGAGGCCTTTCTTCGTTAATATTAACAAAAATAATGCATACAAAAATATGAAAATCGGTAGTTTTATACAGAAATGTTTGATAAACACGCTGATGCAGACAGTTTTCAAATCGAAGAATTATTTTAAGAGTTATTTAATGCTAAAGTTGGACAAAATCGTTCCACCAAAAAAGTTTTATAGCAGCAAAAACTATACATGGCAGTGTAATCATTTTTAGATCATTTTATGCGTTAGAATTTGTCGGAGTGCAGATTGCATTAATTTTTTTATTTTGACTCATTTTTTCAGGTTTTATTTCTATTTTAAATTCAATTTTTCAGCATTTCTAGAGATATTTTTTACAGATTTCAGAAAATTGTACTAATTTAAACTGTTGCCAACTGTATAAAAAGCGCAAGCAATAATGTTTGCTTCAAATTAAAAATTTATTTACACGTGACTATTATAAACAGGAAGAAAACTTTCAAATTAGAATTAAATAATTACGTATAAAAAGCAGGAACTTATTAAAAATTACTTCATAAAAAGTATACACGTGAATTTTAAAAGAGAAAGGATATTGTAAAATAATAAATTCATTAACATGCGTTAGAAGTCTTAGGAAAAATTACGTCACATTATAGTTATTACATAAAATGAACACAAAATAATATTGCAAAAAAGTTTAAATTTAGAAATTGCGCTAGATATTTATTTGATATTTTGAGAATTAATTTAAAATGTCTCATTTAAAAGAACTTTCTTTTCGCTTTGTTAAAAAATACCAGGAGACAAAGACTCTCTTTACTTAATTCATTTTATATTAGCTTATTTTGAAATGTTGTTACACGTGTCTACGTCATCAAGTTATTTTTGTTTCGACGTTTTATTTGTGTTTTTATTAATGTTGTACGAATTTATTTGTTCTTTCGTTATTTAAAATAAAAAATTATATCAATTTGTATAATTTGGCGAGTGGTTTCGCGATTTATATAATTTGGCGAAATTGGTCGACAGGATAATCAAGTAGTACCGCAGCGGATTTGGCGTTAAAATTCCCCAATCAAAGAGAAATGAATAGAAATTCGTTTATAGGGAGATCACCACTGTTTTTTAAATTATAATTCAATCTTTCGATATATTTTTAAAGCCGATCAAATTAGCGTGCATTTAGAGTCTGCGGTGTCTGAACGGGGGTTGGCGAGCGTAGCTCATAGGGGGCCGAGCCCCCTAGTTTATCAATAAGAAAGGAATAAAAGTAAAATAATATCCCTGTTCAGTTTATACTATCCATCCATTATAAGAGAAACCAATAGAGATTGTAACGCGCAAAAACTCAATATGCAGCACGATGCAGCATCATTTCACTTACCAAAATTATTTCTCGAGCTACTCAATGAGTATGAAATAAAATAAAATAAACATCCAATATAAAATAAAAATGTAACTTGCGTAATATGAAATAATACGCGGAAAACTGAATGATAGCGTGTCATAGACCGTGCAAATTTAGAGTAGCTTTATTTGTTTTAGAAAATGAGTCGGGGTGAGTCGTAACATGTCAACAGTCGAAATAAACGTATTTTTACTGGTTTTAAAGCTTTAATTTACACCTTTTTTACCATTTGAAATTAATACAAGATGTGTTTGACTAAATTTCATTAACTCATTAACCCTTAAATGCGCGATTTTTTATTTTGTTTCGAAAAAATTATATATGATTCTCTGAAAGGTTTATTACACAGGAATAAAAAAAAAAAAAAAAATCAGAGATACATTTTTCATATGATTCGTCGATCTTTTCTTCTGTTGCACATCTGCATTACAAGTAAAAACTACTGTCGTGTGGGTATTTTACGCTATAATATTGCAAATTAGTAAATATTTTAATAAGTATTTCTCCAAATAACTTGTTTTATATATTTATTTATTTGATAAAGCTTAACCTTTATCACTTTAATTCCCATGATAGAATACATTCTAAAAATTACGTAGTCCAGAGAATCTGACTTTACACCAGAAAGTTTCAATGGTTAATTTCGCTTTATTTAAATACGGAAAGCCTATTATTATGTAAACCAAATATTGCTATTTTAATTTTCTGGTGTGAATTAGGTACATACGAATAAAAAAAATCTATTAAATTCAAAACACTGTTTTTTGCATACATGCAAAGCTGCGCACTAAAGGATTAAAGCCGGTTGGCAAGGAAACTTGCCATGTAAGGCGAACAAAACTTTTAAATTTGAATACCAGTATTTTAATTTGGAAATTTTCACATTATCTAATCTCAGATTTTGAGTGATTAAATAAATCAAAATTACAATGTGGAAAAAACCGGTGTCGAAGTATTAAAAGAAATGTAAAAGAGGTTCGTCCTTAAGGGGTTAATAGAAGTTGAATTTGCACTGATTGCCAAACAATGTGTAAGAATTATATTTCTGATTTCAACTTCTTATTTTCTATGCATATGTAAAACACTTAATAGGGCTGGTCACTCAACTTCGGAATTCTTCTCCGTAATGTTAAGTCTATGGACTTTTGAGGCATTCGTATATTTAAAATATCTTCTCAGGAAATTCATATCTTTAACATCTTTTTTCTGTGTACTCTTCTTAAGGGATGTCTCTTTTTTTCTTAGTTTTCAAAATATTTCTAAAATCTATGCTGAATTTAGTATTTTGTGTGTTAAAAGTGGGCGAACTGTGAGTAAGATTTTGACACTTCCTATAAAATTAAGTCTATACTTTAGAAATATTTTGAGAACTCAGAAAAAAAGGGAAATCTCTTAGGAAGTGTACACAAAATATAGAAGTTAAAAATATATTTTCCCGAATAAATGTTTTAAATAGACGAGTGCATCAAATGCCCATAGACTTTACAAGGGAGGAGAAATCGGAAGCTGAGTGACCAGCTCTTTTAAGGATAAATGGCGTATCATAGTAGAGTGTTTTGAAGTAGATTTTGAAGCAGTAAACTCGCATTTCATTTGATTAAAAATTACAGTTAAAAATTAATTAAAAAAAAAGCATGACAGTAAATAATATCAAAGACTGCAGTGCGAATAATAATAAAACACGGGTCTAATGGTTTCTTATTGTTATTATTATTATTATTATTATTATTATTATTAATTTATAAGCTATTGATACTTGCATTTATTTCTGCTAGAATTTTTTTTTTTAAAGAATGTTTATGAAATTTTTTCGTGGTCAAGCTATTATAATATTCCTCATACACTAATGGTAAAATGGCCCTTTTCTTATTTTTAGTGATTTGCTTCTTTACTGTTTTTAATCAACTGCTTGTTACAATCACTGTTTATATGCTATACTAGCAAAATCCGCGCGCTTTGCTCGTATGATAGTTAAAATATACCAAGAGATATTTATATTTCTGACTTTTATTAGAAGAAATTATACTTTTTAGGAATAATTCAAAATTACTAATTAAGCCACAGTTTGACTAAACTTCATTATTACACTGCATTAGGCAGAAATGCCACTTAAATTAATAAGAAAAACTAAAACTAATTCTAAATAAATGATAATTTAGAAAATATTTTAAAGCTTTATGCTCATTTCATGCACTCATTTCAGTGTTTATTTGAAGTTTTGAATTGTTTAGAAACCGTTCTTACGCATTTGCATCTTAAAATTAATCATCATGTCAAATTCCAAGCTTCTTGTCTAACGGTCTACCACCTCTCTGGTGGTAGTGGCACTAACATAAAATACCTATGTTAAAAAAAGAGACTGTCACCATTAATTTACCAACATTAATTTTGAAATCGGTTTGGTATTTCCTAATCTTTCATAGAAAACGTAATTTAGAAAGTTTTTAACGGCTTGTTTAGAACTCTTTTTGTTCCTGCAAACCTCAGGTGGTAGTGACACCGGCATAAAATATAACCTATATAGGATCACGGACTGTCAACATTGATTCGCAACCATGACTTTTGTAATCGGTTTATTACTTCCTGAGAATGCATACAAATAGTCATTTAAGACTTTTACAGAATGCTTTTCGCTCCTTTCCTTCGCTTCACCTTTTTTAAATTTCGAATTTATTTTCAACAGTTCTTAGAGGGTATTTAAATTTTATAAGTAATTAATATGCCATATTTAAAGTTTTTAGCCACTTCAGTATCCTAGAAATCGCAATTTAGAACGTTTTTTGATCCTGCAGGTAGTGGCACCGACTTTAAATATAGCTTATGTTTGAGTAGGTACTATCACCACCAATTTGCAACCATTATTTTTGAAATCGGTTTGTTATTTCATAAGACGGCGCAGAAATTGCAATTTAGAACATTTTTAGAACGATTTTCGCACATTTTCACCCCTCTTAAATTTGAAATTTTTTAGGAAATGTTTTTAGAAATCATATATATCTTATAAGCAACTACCATACCTAATTTCAAGTTGCTAGCCCCTGCAGTATCACGAAAATCTCAGTTTCGAACGTTTGGTAGTGACACTGGCATGAAATAGAGCCTATGTTCAAGCAAGGACTGTCACCATCAATTTCCAATCATTACTTTTGAAATCGGTTTGATGCCTCCTGAGATTTCGTAGAAATCGCAATTTAGAACGTTTTTCAGAACGCTTTTCGCGCATTTTCACTCCTTTGAAATTTTGATTATTTTAAGAAATGTTCTTAGAGATCAATTATATATTATAAATAATTACCATGCCAAATTTCATGTTTCTAGACCCTGTAGTAACACAAAAATTGCATTTTTAGAACTTTTTTTTCTCCTGCACCCCTTTTGGGATAGTGGCAACGACATAAAATGTAGCCTATGTTGGAACAGTGATGTTAATGATATTAACATCATTATTTTAATATCATTACTTTTGAAATAGGTTTGATGCTTCCTGAGATTGCGTAGAAATTTCCATTTAGAACGTTTTTTAGAACGCTTCTCACGCGTTATCACCCCTTTTAAATTTCGATTTTTTAAAGAAATGTTCTTAGATATCATTTATACAAATTAAGTAACTACCATGCCAAATTTCATGTTTCTGATGTGGGAAACAAAATGTGGGAATATGTATAATATTTGCAGTAATATAATATGCATAATTATATGTTTTGCCTAAATTTATATAAAATAAGCTTTAAATTATATATTATATACTATAATTAGTATTTTTATGTATTACTGAAAAATTATATTTATTTCTTTACTGAGACAAATAACATTGTAAGTATTAGTAATAATAAATTAAGAATAATTGTATTTGAGGCTTAAAAACAATTTGTTTCATAATCATCTTGAAAAGTACTTTACACAAAAAACTGTGCCCTGAATGGCTAATAAAAAAATGTGACCATTTGTGCCTAGCGCCCTATAATTAGTCCGTTACAAAAATGCATAAAAATTGGCTTGAACATATAATTTCACAATTTAAAAACTACGTATGCCAAAGAAGTCTACAAGCTAAAACTATGACTTATTTATTTGGATCCTTGGTAGAAAAAACACAAATAAACTTACTTTTTACATTTCGCCATCTTGAAAAATGAAAAATCTATAAACTCCGAAAAGAGCCTTCATTTTTAGAAAATAAATATCCGTCTTTTGCTGTTATATTTCGGTAACAGATAAAGATATTTATAGATAATTATTTCATACAATTTTCATCTTATAAAGGAGAAGAAAATTATACAAATTTATTAAAATTCAGAGCGCCCCAAAAATGGGATGCTAGGCATAAATGGATTAACTGGGTCACCATCCTTGTATTCGCTAATGACGTTCTCCTCATCGCAGCATCACATGAACAATAAAAATGAAATCCATAACGCAGATCGTTTTCACCATTGTTATTACATTTCTAAAAATAGTAACTTGTTTTTGGCAGTCTTCCAGAAGTGAACTGCGATTTTTTAACGCTGGCAGAAAAATTCGCAGTGAAAGAAATACGGCTTTGGCGCATATAATACAAAAATTTCGTTGAATATTTTTGAATGAATTTCGTTTGGGTATATAAAATAATACACAATTTTCAAAAAAAAAAAAAAAAAAAGAAAGAAATTACCATTTGCTGATATCGGATCTAGATTTGTACGTGTTTCGTTCCAATCCATCGACAGTTTCTTCATCAAGACAAATGCATTTACGGGATTCGATATGAAATCGTGGAACTTTACGCTTGAAATGTTATACAGGCTTTCATATTCTTTTTTCAGTCTGAAAAGGAAAAAAAATCTTTTACAAATGATTGTATTTTACCACATAAAACGCTCATAATCTGGGTCCGACAAACCCCGGGCGACTAAAACATTCCTCTTGGCGACTAACTTACTTACCTACTTATTAATTTTAATTTTGTTCCTTTAACCAAAAAAAAAAAAAAAAAAATCTATGCGCGAAAATATTTTTTTTAATAGTGTGATTATTTGCAGTGGAAGAAAATACACCATACCGGCGCACAGTGGAGTATTTGACCCCAAAACCTGGCCAAAAATGCAAAAATTAAAACTTCGTCAACAATTATAAAAATCATATTTTTTAATAGCGAACTAATTGGTGCATCGATCTATGTCTATTTTAGGAACCTGAGTTATATCCGGTGTCTTCTGGCATCAGCTGAAGAGGAAATTTCTTTCTGAGAAGACGTGGTTTTTTGTTGTGTTTTGGCATTGTTGTTATGTTTAAATATAATTTTTTTGTGGCTCAATGAATTGTTGAATTGAAATTAAACAAGGTTTACGTGTTTAACAAAGGTCAGAGATTAGTGTTAAACTATGTGTTAATTTAAATAGTTTTTTAAATGTAATAAAAAACATTAAATGTGTAAAAGGGTTATTTTTAAAGCGTTTTTGGCTCTAATTTATACATATCGAAAGCTTTTTAAATATGTGCCGCGCTTTGACCCACCATGTTTGAATTATAATCGTATTAGTTATAGTCTTGAGCGTCAATTTCTGCAAAAAAAATCTTCCGCATATTGTTGCCATTTTTTTTATAAAATTTTTTTTCGGGATGAATATTTAAGTGCTCTGTTTTGTGGCCACCGAATTGAAGAGATAAGAACTATATATTTACTGTAGTATTGCAGGTTTTTAGCTCACAGAATATTACCGGAGAGCTTTTGAATCTACATATTCTGTCTGTAAGTATGTACGTATGTAGGTACGTACATCCGCACGCAACTCGATATCTTTTGATAGAAATATCCGATCGCCTTCAAATTGTATATACTAATTTATTGAAAAAGGGTTCCCTAATTAGTTCTCGGGGCTCATGTGTGTAACATAAGGAGAGAAAGGAGGGAATTAACCCTTTTTAGAATGGTGTCCTAAAAACGGACACCTAATTTTAATTCCAAAACTGACAAACGAAACCAAGAAAATTTAATTAAAATTTTCCTTTTACAATGTACGTGAAAATAAGCAACTTCATATTTTCTAATAACTCCGTTTATCAACTAAAAAGAGAAAGCCATACAGTAGCGAGACCCTACAACTTCTTCTTCCAGAAAGGTCTGGTGGTAGTCCCGATAAAAGCTAAGAAGAGAATGATATAGAAGATGAAGAAGAGTTCTGAAGAATCATATTGAAACTGGTAATATATTAAATACATTAAAAAACTAGCAACCTATACTATATAGATTCCACTTTACTGAACCTACTATTAAATGTAACACTATTAAACATAAATTAAATGCAATAATTATTATTAAATGTATTTTAAATGTAATAAGCATTATTAGATGCAAATAGTAAGTTTTATACATAGTTAAATACATTTAATTAAACGTTAATACTGAATAAGACAAACCTATCAACAATTACTTTCCTCTTAAAAACCGTAAATAATTAAAGTTACAAGTCGCTCAACTTCCAAACTCCCTTCGGTAATGTTAAGTCAACGGCCATGTGATGTATTCGTATTTTTAAAATATCTACTTAGTAAATTAATATTTTAACTTCTTTTTTCTTTGTGCTCTTCTTAAATGATGACTCTTTTTTCTTAATTGTCAAAATAATTATAAAATGTATATTTATTATCATGTGAAGTGTTAAAATCTTACTTACACTTCATCAGCTTTTAAGATATAATATATTAAACTAAGCTATGGATTTGTATATATATTTCATAGTATGCTAAAAGTTAGTTCAGTGAAACGCATAGCACAGTTAAAAATGTCCATTCAGCCATTTCCATAAATAAACGGAAATGTACTTGAGAACTTTTGTGCAGCCCTGTATATGATCTATAGAATGTATGCACACCAAGTAATATTTAAAAAAAGTTTCTTCCATTTTAAAGCGCCTATCACAACTACAAACGCACTTCCAGCAATTATTGGTCATAGATTACAATAGTTAAATTTATTCTTCGGCCATATTCTTTTGTGTTTCCCTGTAAATGAACGATATATTCTATGCACACCATATTCTACAATAAGTGCCTTAGTACACCTTAGTGATGTATATAAATTTCAGCACGTTTTAAAGTGTGATATCATTAAAATACAGAGCAAATTATTTTTCTCCATAGACCATAATGTAAGAGAATTCTTTTGGGTGTCTCTGTAAATGAACCGTAAAGGCTATAGACTTCATTTACAATACCAAACATGCCATAGTGATACCCAATAACATCTAAGAATTTCAAGCCAATCGGACTATATTTACATCTAAAAATATTTTTGACCAGGATTTCGGGTCAAATACTCCACTGTGCGGCGCAACAACGCTCCCTAATTTTTCAGAATTCAGAGTTTTTGTTAAGTCAAACTAAAGTGCATGTTAAAAGACCACTGCTTAGATTAGAAAACCTTAATTATACTCCAGCAGAAAATGAAAAAAAAATTAAATGGTGTTTCATTAAGTGGAATGTACCAAAATGTGCAGTTGTCAGATATATCTCACAAAAATTACAAATGGACAAATGGTATTTCAAATCAAAATCTAAAAGGCATTGTTAATTTATGTATATAATTTCTTGTTGGAAATTAAAGATAAGGATATTAATTTGTCTACTGTTTTAATATTTAATTTCATAGTTTGTTTCTATTTAAATTTTACAATGTAAAAGTGGTATTATCTTAAAATTTTTGCTCAGTTTGATGTTTTTTTTATTGAATAGTTAACTTGTTCACTGCAAAATGACACATAGATCACTCAAAAGTAGTCGAATACGATTATGAACAGTCAATGTTTCATTTTGCAGTGAATGCGTTAATGTCAGAGAAATGATCCTTCAAGCTGGCTCCTAAGAATTTTTCCTGGCGTCCGAGAATTTTCAACTTTTGTCAGTTTCTGCTCCTAATTATTCTTAATAAATACATCATTGGTATAACTTGATGCTCGTGTCATAATCAAATCGGTGTGGAAAAAATCTTTTAAAAATCATTATATTTTACCATATAAAATGCTCATAATTATTCTCAATAAATGCATCATTGGTTATAACTTGATGCTCGTGTCATAATCAAATCAGTGGTAAAAAAATATATTTTACAAATCATTGTATTTTGCCATATAAACGCTCATAATTATTCTCAATAAATACATTATTCACTGTAAAAAAACGATCTAAAATACGGAAATACTACTTGCAATCGAGACGCCAGTACTATTTCCTTATTTTAACGGAACTTTTTCCCAGTAAATTACAGAAAATTTTCCGTTTTTTTTTTAATTTATGGGGAAAACTTCCGTTATAATACGGAAATAGTACTGGTGTCTCGATTGCCAGTAGTATTTCCGTATTTTAGTCCGTTTTTTTATAGTGTTGGTATAACTTGATGCTCGCGTCATAATCAAATCGGTGGGAAAAATATCTTTTACAAATCATTGTATTTTACCATATAAAACGCTCATAATTATTCTCAATTAATACATCATTGGTATAACTTGATGCTCGTGTCGTAATCAGATTGGTGTGGAAAAAATCTTTTACAAATCATTATATTTTACCATATAAAACGCTCATAATTATTTTCAATTAATACATCATTGGCATAACTTGATGCTCGTGTCATAATCAAATCAGTGGGGAAAAAATCTTTTACAAATCATTGCATTTTACCATATAAAGCACTCATAATTATTCTCAATACATCATTGGTATAACTTGATGCTTGTGTCATTATCAAAACAGTGGGGAAAAATATCTTTTACAAATCATTGTATTTTACCATATAAAACGCTCATAATTATTCTCAATAAATACATCGTTGGTATAACTTGATGTTCGTGTCATAATCAAACCAGCTCGATAGTTCAACCGACACTCTCAATTTCGGGAGCCACTCAGAGACGGCATTTCAAAACTTTCATAAGGGCAATGTTTTTTCGCCCTAAATATTGAAATTGAATAACTGTAATACGTTACAAATAAGAAAATAAAACTATAAGTAAACTACTGGAATAATTTTAACACAATTATTCTAATTGGTAAATAAATCATATTAGATGTAAATTTCCAACTGGGCGAAAAATGCCCGGACCAGGGATCTCCTGGCGGAAGCCGCCAGTGCTCTACCATCTGAGCTATCCCGGACGAATCTGGTGGAACTTTTTCACCCAGCTAACCTAGTGTAATTTCGTGTCCAGCGATTTCTGGAGTTTCATTACCTGTGATTTATTCTGTTGAGCTGAACCAGGTTTCAGATCAGATGCTATAGTCATTTAGGTTAGCTGGGTGAAAAAGTTCCACCAGATTCGTCCGGGATAGCTCAGATGATAGAGCACTGGTGGCTTCAGCCAGGAGATCCCTGGTTCGAATCCTGGTCCGGACATTTTTCGCCCAGTTGGAAATTTACATCCAGTATAAGTAAACTAGTCGGATGTGGCAATCCCAAAACTTTCTTCTATCTCATACATGTTAATACTTCGTGAAAAATGTAGCACATCAGCGCCACCGGTTAGGTGATTTACACCAAAATCTAATCAGCAGTAACTTATGCCAACTTCTAACCCAATCTGAAGTTTGATGAAAGTCCGTGCATTAGTTTTGGAGATAGAGCTATTGCAGAAATCGAAACAATTCTGCATAGCAGCGCCACCTAATGGGCGATTTACAAAAAACTAATCAGGAGCAATTTATACCATGGAGTAACTGAATCTGAAGCTTGATGAAAATTCATACGTTAGTTCTTGAGATACTGCTATTGCGGAAATCATGAGAAAAATGAGGCACCACAGCTCCACCTGTTGGAAGATTTACACCAAAACATAAACAGCACTAATTTATATCGAGGAGTAACTGAATCTTAAGTTTGATAAAAATTCTTGCATTAGTTCTTGAGATAGAGCTATTGTGATAATCATGAATTATGCAGCATACGAGCGACACCTGTTGGCCGATTTTCACTAAAAAGTGACAAGGACCAATTTCTATCAAGACCAACTGAATCTGAAGTTTTATGAAAATCCGTGCATTAGTTCTTGAGATATAGCCATTTCTGAACCTGTGAAAAATGCAGCGTAGCAGCGCCGCCTGTTGGGCGATTTATACAAAAAAGTAACCAGCACCAGTTTATATCAAGGTCTGACTGAATGTAAATGTTTCGTGCATTAGTTCTTGAAATAGAACGCCCAGAAAATTTTTGACATAAACAGACTCACAAAGTGACATTCTCTAAAAACCATCAAATCGTGTTAAGGACCTTCTAAAACGTATAAATACATCGGAAACAGGAAGTCGAAAATTTTCGCGAATCAAATACTTTCT
The DNA here is from genome assembly GCA_963932465.1 of Maratus speciosus. NCBI lineage: Eukaryota > Metazoa > Arthropoda > Arachnida > Araneae > Salticidae > Maratus > Maratus speciosus. Next base: position 229,838,688 of record OZ010798.1, on the reverse strand, counting down.
TCTTGTAAAGAGAGAAGAAAGTACAAAACAAATAAATAAGCTTAATAATGTACTAAATATGAAATAACTAAATTTGATACCCAACTTCTTGTCAAGAAAAATAAATGATCAGCGACCTCCTGAGAATCGAACCCACATCCGTTTACCCCCTGCACGTAACAGAAAGATGTCGCCTTTATCAACCTTGCCACGGTTCCCTGGAAGAACATCAGCTTGTTTCTGAAGCAATCAATGACATTTAGGCAATCAGATACGTGGTGACATTTACGCACCCTTTAACGCGATTTTTTTTTTTTTTTTTTTTTCTTTCTTGTAGCGAAGGAAAATTTTTAATATATATATATTTCAAACATTGTATTGTCATCAAAAAATACGTCCAACTAGCAAAAATTAGATCAATTGTAGCTCAGAAATTGTGTGAAAATTGGATTGCAACAGATTTAAGCCAAACTAGCCATGTTAAGTAAAAGCTTGTAAAAACATTAATACCGTATATATTCGCATATAAGCCGAAATATTTTGACTTAAAATTGTCTTTTAAAAGGCGGGAGTCGGCTTATACGCGGGTCAGATTCTGGAGAAAAGTTCTGAGGCACAGAGCTTTCGGACTGGCATAGAGAAATTGATGTTTGATCACTAAGCTCTCTATTCTAAATAAAAGTAACTAACGCTGTCACCACCGCCGGTTTTGAATTTTTTGTGACCGGAGGTCTTTCATCGTTAATATTAACAAATACATATTGCATACAAAAATATGAAAATCGGTGGTATTATAGAGAAATGTTTGGTAAACACGCTGATGCAGACAGTTTTCAAATCGAAGAATTATTTTAAGAGATATTTAACGTTAAAGTTGGTCAAAATCGTTCCATTAAGAAGTTTTATACAAGCAAAAACTGTATACATGGGAATTTAATCATTTTAAGATCATCTTATACATTAAAAATTCCCGGTGTGCAGACTGCATTTTTTTTTAATTTAACTCATTTTTTGAGGTGTTATTTCTATTTTAAATTTAAAGTTTCAGCATTTCGAGAGATATTTTTTACAACTTTTAGAAAAGGATATTATTTTAAATTGTGGCCAAATTTAAAAGCAGCGCAAAGAATATTTCCTTCAAATTGAAAATTTATTTACACGTGACTAATATAAACAGAAAAACTTTCAAATGAGAATTAAATGATTACGTATTAAAAGCAGGAACATATTGATAATTACGTCATAAAAACTATATTTGCACGTGAATTTTAAAAGAGAAAGAAAATTTTAAAATAATAAATCCATTAATATACGTTAAAAGTCATAAATAGAGGAAATTATGTAATATTTAAAATTGCCAAACAGTTTAAATTTAAAAATATATTTGCGCGAGACATTTATTTCACATTTTGAAATAATCTTTTTAAACTATTGTTGGGAAGTCTAAGACAGCGCAAATAATATTTCCTTTCTCACAACAAAAGTATTTTCTCGTGCATATTAAAAAGAGAAAGAAAACTTTGGTGAAAATTACGTCAGATTTAAAACAATACATTTAAAATGTCTTATTTTAAAAAACTTTGTTATAGCGTTGTTAAAATAGACCGGGAGACAAAGACTCTGTTTACTTAATTCATTTTATATTAGTTTATTTTCGCATCTTTCACTGATCTGATTTAATCAAAGACGAAAAGAATCCGATAACAGGGAGATCGCCATTGTTTTTTTAATCATAATTCATTCTTCCGAAATTTTTTAAGCTGATCAAATTAGCGAGAGTTTGAGGTGTCTGAGCGGGGGTTGGCGAGTGTTAGCTCGTAGGGGCAGAGCCGCCTAGTTATTTAAAAATATATTGTGAAAAATCTGGATTGAGTCGATGCGTTCGTCAGATGCGCAGAAAACGGTGTCTGGCAATTTGAAAACAGTGGGAATCGATGTTATCACCTCTTTGGTTAAAGAGACGTGCATGACAATTCCAAGGGAGTTGATTGTGAAATCATTAAAAATGTGCGGTATTAACAATGTTATGGATGGCACTGAAGAGGATTTTACTTACGAAAGGGATGACGAAAATTCATCTGATCCTGAGCCCAATTTTTATGACAAGGAAACAACGGGACGGGATTTCATACAACTTTTGAGAGATTCAGATAGTGATTCCGAATTTAAAGATTCGCTTAATGTTTCTTACCTTTTTATATAATTATTTTTGCTTGTTCAGTTTTTCATGGAATTTTTGTTTGAAAATATATTGGAAACTTTTAGGGTTGGTTTATACGCGGGTCAAGAATTTTGCTAATATTTTGTCATCCAAAATAGGAGGCGGCTTATATGCGAACGGGCTTATAGGCGAGTATATACTGTAGCTGTACACTGTAAAAATAAAAACGGACTAAAATATGGAAATTGTACTGGCAATCGAGACGCCAGTACTATTTCCGTATTTTAACGGAAATTTTATACCGTAAACTCCAGAAAAACGGAAAAATATCTGTAATTTACGGGGAAAATTTTCCGTTAAAATACGGAAATAGTACTGGCGTCTCGATTGCCAGTACAATTTCCGTATTTTAGCCCTTTTTTATTATTATTTATGTATATTTTCTATTACAGTGTACTGAAAATTCTCCTAAAATACAAAACTTAATGCAAGACTTACCTCGTTAATTCGTCCACCTTCCTTTTAGATTCTTGTATGTAGTTTTCGAGAGTATTTATAATGGCTCTCTGTGTGTCTAATAGAGCCTCTAAACCAGCCATTGCCGAGTATAGTTCTGCAGTGCTTCTAGTTACGACTGCTGCATACGCAATTAAAAATAGTAAGAAACAGTGCATTCTGAAAGTAAGAAGACATTTTAGATTTTTCTTATACTAACAACGGGCAATACACATTTCATACAACTGCACACAAATATAAACATATGCATGCATACCCATATACTGTGGCCAAAAAGCAGTGTTGGGTATGAACGCGTTCATTGAACAGAAACTCACGAACTTAGTTCAATTTCTGTGAACTTTGAGCTGAACTTAACTCAGTTTTTGGTAAACGAACGTGAACTGAACGATAGCTCAAAAAATCCGCAAGTTTGAACGAAATTTACAACTCAAACTGAATTTTTTCATAACTTATTTAAAACTGTTCCAGCCGTTAAGATCACGTTTTTCCCATTCAAATGCCATTTAGAGGCCTAAACGGACTTAGGGCGGGTCGAGTGTGATCATCAGTTTTTTGGGTCGTGCTCGAGTCTTGCTCTCTCTGGAGGCTCGGGCCGGGCCGAACAGGACTTATTTTTGGGTTTGTGCTCTATTATTCCTAAAAGTCTGTAACGACAGAAATTTTCTGGCCCGGTCACCCCTGCTTGTATGAAAACTATTGCCCCGTCCCAGTCTGACTCGTGCAAAAATCTGTTTAATGAACAACTTACCTTGGGTCAACAATTTTTTCCGAAAAAATATATATTTTTTAAATTACCATCATTCTACAATTAAAATTCTCTTTAAAGAATAGTAGTACATATACATTTCTAAGGGGGGTGGGGAGGGCATACAATACTGAAAACCCTGTTTTAAGAATCTGTATATTACGAATTCCTGCTTTAAACGAAAAATTTTTTTGATCGGTGGATCTGGATCTCAGTGTTGCCAGTGGGCTACTTTTTTTTTAAATTCAGTTTTCTTGATTGCCTCCACTTTTTTGAAACGGTAAAATTACCTTTGTTTTCGCTTTAATTAATATGTCATTAAGTAAGGTGCATTTTAGCATATCAAAAAAATTGGTACCAATCAAGAATCCGAATTTTAAAAAAGTAGCCATCTGGCAATACTGCTGGATCTTCCAAATGTATATACTAATCCGTTTGAAAATAAATAATACACTTGCAAGAGACGACAGACCTGATAAAAAAGGAACTTAATTATAACGATTTCTTTTCTCTCTTATGTGTTTCCGTCTTAGAAGGTTTTTCGAGATAGAATTTTCAGATTTTTAAGTATCCAAGCCGTGTAAATGGATTAATGATATTGATAATAATTAAGATATTTACATACTAATAGAGATCCATTAAAAAATTAATAGAGCTTACAATAAGATATATAGAAAGAAATGTAGTAGAAACAGTATTTTGGAACGGAGGTCCCTGTACATGCAGCCTATGGTAGAGGTCTGCAAGGGGCCTAAATTTCTAGGCTCGGGCCCGTCCCGATCCATAGAAGAAAAATTCGGCCCGGCCGGTATAAACATTAAAAGTTCGGCCCGAACCCGGCCTGGCCCGCACAAAAAATATTGGCCCCACCCGTAGAGAAAAAATTATTGGACCGACCTGGCCCTGTATAGTAGCTAAACGTTCGGCCCAGAAAAAAGTCAAAATCTCTCGGCCCGAATCCAGTCCGGCCCAAATGAATTGCTACAAAACATCCATCGATTTGGTTAAAAATTTGTCTCGTTCGAAGAGTTCTGACAAAAATACTTATCTTTGATTCTTATTGTCATGCTTCCAGTTTCAATTTAATAAAAGTTATTGCGATATTTATTTATTTTTTATGAATTGCTATTTGTTGTACATAAATGTTTCAGTTATTATTAATATAGTTAATCCATATTCCATGTATTGGAGACTTAGAAATCTAAAGAATGCTATACAGTAAAATCTTCTAAGACCGAATTGCATAGGAAAGAAAAAAATACATTATAGACAAGTTCCCATCTTAACAGGTTTAAATGTATTATATATTCTTTTCTCATGTATTAGCACATCCATTTTGCATGGATCAACATATTTTTCAGGTTAAAAGAGGATTCCGTCATAGGCAGGTTCTTTTTCACACGTTTTACTATTTTTTAATTTATCTACATTTTAATAATCCTAGAAATGTACTATTCTTTATAAAGAATAAAATTAAATGTTTAATTGTAGAATAATGGCGATTTAAAAATGTATGCATTTTTTGCAAAAATTTTTGGGCCATGCTAAATTTTACTGATTTTTGAACGGACCAGGCCACGCCGAGACAATGATTTTCATACGTGTTAGGTCAAAACCGGGACTGAAAATGTAGGCCCGTGAAGACTAGAAAGAATGATACAAGTCCCGGTTTGGTAAGGAAAAAAGAAGTTAGGCCCTACCTGGTCCTTCAGGAAAAAAGTCAGAGCCTGGCCCGGAAAGAGAAGTGACTAGGCCCGGCCCGAACCTTCAGAAAAAAGTATGGTCCGGGACCGGCCCGACTGCCGTGAATGAAAATACGACCAAGCCTGGGCCCGGCCAGTGCCGAATCCGAAATGAAAGGAAAGGAAATTATGTTTTAATGCAATTGTGAAAAGTAACCTACATTTATATCTCTACTACCAGTTTTATGCTTTTTAGTAAAAAAAAAAGGCAAGTGTTTAATATTCAAATAGTCATAAAATTTATGTTTTAATATTTAAATATAGTAAAACCTCTGAATAGTAGGGACATCGGGATTATTGAATAGAGTCTTGCATCGGGTCAGGTTGTATATAAATTTCTGTTTCCATGTTTTAATGATTCTAATATTCTTTTTGCGGTTGGGTAGCCTAGAATAACCCTTGCTAGCCATAGTTAGATCTTTTGGAAGTCAGGTTGTTTGCATTTTCACAAAAAGTTTGAGCAAAACTGTGTTTCAGAAGAAAATAAATATGTTTTAGTGTATGAATGAGTATATATTAAATTACTGCATAAGAAATAAAATTTATAAAAAATGTGACCATAGATTATTTCTTCTTTACGATACAGTTAAGAACAACTTTTCTTCTCTCGGAATATGAAAAATGTTGCCAACATTTAATTTTTGATGCACAACAAAAAAGCATGTATGATACTTGTCAGGGCCGAAACTAGCCTTTTTTGCACTCGGGGCAAACATGGATTTTGCCCCCCCCCCCCGCGCGCTCTACCGTAAAGTATATATACAAAGAGAATTTTACTAATTTTCTAATAGCCGACTTATTTTAAAATTTAAAATATGTCATAATAAAATATGTAATACTGAACTACGTAATCCACAATGGCGGATCCAAGGAAGAGGTCACGGGGGATCATGACCCCCCCCCCCAACCTCTGAACACCAACAAAAAGATTCTAAAGATTATTTTAAAAATGAAATATACAGTAGAGTCTCGCTTAACTGAGTCTCCGCTTTAACCGAGTTATTTTCTTCTGATGGACTGGCGGCTTCCATTATTATGAAACAGCCATTATAAATGAAGTATATTAGGTGAAGATGAAAGAGAAAAAAAAATTATGGCCATTTTTTTTTTCTTATTATGACTAGACAATCAGAGTTCTAATTTTTTACGTCTGCTCTTTCATCTTCACCTAACACTTCTTTTATAATGGCTGTTTCATAATAATGGAAGCCACCAGTCCATCAGAAGAAAATGATCCATTCCAAGGGTATAATCCTTCATTTCGCACCCTTTCGTTCTGGCGACCGGGGCACATGCCCCCTCTGCCCCACCCCTTAGTTTCGGTCCTGATACTTGTGATAGTTTATACACACATACACATGTTACATGTGTGTAGATTGGGAGATGCCCAAATTAGCGATATAAGCATATAAATATATAAGTACCATATTTTATGGAAGAAACGCCGCGGCGTTTACGAGTTCAAAAGTTAATTTTTTTTACAAGTGCGGCGTTAACGCCATGTGCGGCGTTTACGATTTTTTTTTTTAAATACCAACTGATTTTCCTTAATTTAAAAATTCATAAAAATACTTTACAATCGGATTTAAATATTTTAAATAAAACTTCAGACATCTTAAGATATTAAAAACGAGGCATCCTACACCGCTCAGAAAACTTTGATTAAAGTTAGGTCAATGTGACGCCGTCGACAAAAGTAGCGTTCCGACGGATGCGGCGTTTACAACGGGTGCGACGATTATTATATTTTTAAGCTTATTCAGGCCAATTTGAGGAGTGCGGCGTTTACGATGGGTGTGGCGTTTCTGCCATAAAATACGGTATTAGGAAGGAATTGCAAAAGTGTTCGCTAACTAGATATGTGCTTTCGGGAGTATCCATTATGAAGATCTTATTGTATATAGATTTTTAATATGAAAAAATATTTTGGATATTCTTTTGAAAAATCTGGTCAACCCGAACACGAATCACAAGAGTTAAAATCTAATCCGAACCCGAAAAATCATAGTCAACTCGACCCGAAACTGACCCCGAACTCGACTCGCAACGAAAAAATATAATGCCCTGGGTCGAAAATATAAAAACCCAATAACTGCAAACACTTATAATTGGGATCAAAATTTTTCCCAGAACGCATAAACACCTCAATCGGAAAATAAAATAGTATTATTTTTCTGTTAGAAATAGGAGAATTTGTGGAACAGATAGTACCTTTGTCCCAGGTCCCAGACTAGTATCAGAAAAGAATAGAGAAAGCATATAAAGGAAAAACTCCACACTAGGACAAAAAGTCATGTTCAGTTAGATTATATAAGCAATACCATTACAAGAGGAGGCGCCAGAGACTTTTTTTGTGCTTTGTTGCACAGACTAAGTAATTGGTGAATTTCTTATTATATCCATTTTAAAAGGATGGGAAAAAAAAGAAAACGAAAAAGGCCTACGGCTTGTTTCAAGTATGATTTGAGATAAAACGTTCCTAGTCTTGCTCGTGTCACTACTAGTTCAGTAATCTAATCGTAGATCGGTAAACTACTATGGTATGAATAAAACTTGGATTTCCTTCCGTAAATGCGCATTAGGTTCCCTTAGAAAGACCCCCTACGGAGGGCACTCCCTCCCCTTCGTGCCCATACCCCTCGTGTAGATAATTGGTCGTCAAAAACAACAACTATTGATGAAAGTTGTTGAAAAGGACGGAGGACGGACGATTCTAGAAAACGAAAACAGTGGGTACGCTTTCAAATCAATTTGTCAATTGTTGGAAAGCACCTTCCCTCTTCTTTCGAATCAGAAGCAGTAACCTCTTTCATGCAGATTTCCTTTAAATTAAAGAGATTTTTTTTTTCGGTAGAAAAATGCTATCAGCTTTAAATTTGGGGATGAATCACAAATCCTTAAATATACAATGGTTTATTTATTTAATTATTTTTAATTGTTTGACCTTTCTAGCATCAATGTGTTGTATGTATTTATTAGAATAAGAAACTATATGTATAAATATAGTTTATGCATGTATTTTTTAATGTATAACGCGATGACAATTGATTAATGAAAGATTTTACTTCATAGGCATTCTCTATACGTGAAAAATTGTTATGAAAAATAGCAATTTGAAACGAAAGATGAAATCCACTTACTCAAATATAAAATTTGAACAAAACAAACATTAATTTCTTTAGTTTCATCTGATAAAGTTCTTCTATTTAATAAAATTGTTTTGTTTGCAAAACTTATTTTTTAAAGACTAATATAATAAATATCATTTATGAAATGTACGATTTCATTAAGGCTGTTCTTAACTGCTCTGCTCAACAAGCGCAAAATGTTTTGACACATTTACAAATTCATTTTTTAACGGAAAGGTTACACAATTGTAAAGCCTGGCCATGGAAGCGATTTGGAATTGAACTGTTTTTTTAACCATTTTTTTGATCAATCAATTATCTATCGAGTTATAAGCAATTTTGATCACGTGACAAACACGTTTTTCGCCTGCTTTTGAGTGCTCTTTCTTCCTTCGCGCGGAAATTCGGTTCAAAACGCCCACTTTGACGCTATTTTCTGAAAGATCTATTGCGTTTGCAAAAAAATGGAAAAAACAGCTCAATTACATAGTTTCTGAACAACACCAGCTCGTTTCATGCATTTTCGAACAAAAATAAATTAAAACTTATGTCAGAAAGTTGCCCTTTTGGATTTGAGAACACACTTAATGAAGTGCATCATTAATGAAGTGTAGGATTTAAAAAAAGTGTTCTGAGCTGTGGTATTTATTTTTTAAGTGCATCTGATTTTATATAAATATCACTGTTACCATTAATATCCTTAATCCACATTCTATGGTTTGGATATTTGAAAAATTCAAAAATTCTATGCAATAAAATGTTTGGAATTGCATAGGAAAGAAGAAAAATCCGTTGTGGGCTGGTTTCCCTATGAGCAAGTTCATCATCGGTTTAAAATGCATTACATTCTTTTCACAAGTACTGTTATGCTCACTTTACATAGATCTTTTTTTTGGGGGGGGGGGGGGGCGGGGCGGTGTTAAACACGGGATTGCGTCATAGGCAGGTTCTTTTTTTCGGGTTTTACTGTAATTTAATTTTATTGCCAAGAAATGCATCTACCATCTACCCATCTTAAAGAATAATAAATATAAATATATATGAATTTTAATTGTGGAATAATAGCGATTTAAAAATGCGCGCATTTAAATTTTTAAAAAATTGGGCCGGTCCCAATTGTACTGATATTTTTACTAGATAGGCCAGAGTAGTGCTGGTCCAGTGATTTTCAAATGAACTGAGTTGGAACGAGGACTAAAAATTTCTGCTAGTTCAGACCTCAAGGAGAATGCAGTCAAGCCCCGGCTAGGGTCGGAATATAAATCCAGTCCCGGTGCCGGCCCATCTCGTTCTGAACCTCTAGAAATAAGTAATCCACAAACCACGCTCGGAGCGAGTATTAGAAAGGAAAATTGGGCCGGGCCTATGAAGACCCTTACATCGAATAACCAAAAGATTTGTTCACAAAATTTTGTAAAGTTAAACAAAAAAATTCTAAAAAAAAAAAAAAAAAACGAGTTTTTAGTGAACTTCGCTCACTTTCATAGATGAGTTTGAGTTGAACGAGTTCGTTCCAAAAATTTTGAATTTGAACGTGAACTTGACTCATTTTTGAGAAACTGAGTTTGAGTTTGAATTAGTTCGTTTATTTTTTGAGAGTACCCAACACTGCCAAAAAGTCACTGGACACTTTCGATTTTAGAAATTTTGCCCAACAACTAGTGTTAGGTAAAGATGAAAGAGCAGTTTTTAACTTTTTACGGCAGTTCTTTCATCTTAACCTAACACTTCATTTATAATGGCTGTTCCAAAAAAAAAAAAAAAATTATAGCCATTTTTCTCCCATTCTGACCAGAAAATCAGAGTTCTAACTTTTTTATGACTGCTCTTTCATTTTCACTTAACACTTCATTTATAATGGCTGTTTCATAATAATTGAAGCCATCAGTCCTTTAGAAGAAAATGATTCATTCCAAAGGTATAAGTTTGATTGACAAAAACTATTCAATATACTTTGAGCAAAAAGTAGAGGCTACACCTGCAATTTTCATGACACTAATACAGGGTGTCCAGCGAATAAGACCCTGATTTCAAAATTAAATATCTCAAAAACAAAGATCAATAGAATTATGCGGTAAACGGTTTGTTTATTAGATAAGCTGTAAAAACGTTATACAGAAGTTTCAAAATTTAGTTTACAAATCCGCTAACAGATGGCGCTGTAATCGCAATACTTGTAAACTGTTCTTTGAAGTCCTGAGCACTAGTGTCTCATTCCTAGATGGCTCCCTACAGAAGAACGAATATTGGGAAAGTTTTCATTGGGGTGATTTGCAGAAGTGGAGGCATCTGGACACAGAATTATTGCATCAGCTTTAATTTCAGAAAATTTCAATTAATAGAATTTTCAATAAAATGTTTAGAAATCATTATATAAGAACTTATTAAAATATTTTATTAAATTCAATTTTTAATGCCATATAATTATTTAAATCAAAATGTATATAGTATTTAGAAAAATAATTTTTTATTTTTTATATTTTTAAATCAAGGCATAATATTTTGGTATTATTGTTTATACCTGAATGATTATGAATAAAAAAGTAATTTTGCACTTTTCATTTATTTTTAAATCACGGCATAATACTTTGGTTTTAGCACAACACATATATTTCTTTTCTTTGTAAATAAAGTTTTAGAGACAGAAATTATGCATTAAATTATTTCTTTTTTGAAAGGAATTGATGATAAGTCATATCATCAACGTCAAAGCAAATGTATTTTCGATGCTGCATTCCTTTCCAACACTTCGGATCCTATCACTAGAAGCTGCACCATATTTCTGTGCTCAATGATAAAAAAATGAAAACGAGTTTTTAAAATTAATATTTTTAACTTAATTAAGTTTTTAAAAATAGAAACTTTGTATTTTTTCATTCAAACTATTCCCTACAATAATAAAAAAAAATTATGAATCATTATTATAAATGCTCAATGATTTTTAAAAAAGGGGTTTCTTTTAGCTTAATTAAATTTTAAAACCAGAAACTTTGGATTTTTTTATTCAAACTTTTCTCACAGTTTAAATAAATATTAAAAAGTAAAGATTTTCATTTTTTTTTCAAATCCTCCTCAACTTGGAATCGATTCCACGATCTACCAATTAGGAGAGAAAAGACATACTGGTATCCGGACCGAAGTAGCTTACAACAAAATTTGAAACAAATCTCAATTCTGTCAACATATGGCTCCGCTTCTGCATATTACCCAAATAAAATGTTTTAATAAATTCTTATATAACGATTGCTAAACTTTTTACTGAAAATTATATTAATTGAAATTCTCTAAAATTGAAGCTGATGCAATAATTCTGTGACCAGATGTCTCCACTTCTGCACAACACCCCAATGAAAAAGTGGTCTTTCCCAATTTTCGTTTTTCCATAGGAAGCCATCTAGGAATATGACGCTAGTGCTCTGGACTTCAAAACACAATTTATAGGCATTGCGATTACAGCGCCATCTGTTAGCGGTTTTTGCAACTAAATTTTGCAACTTCTGTATAACATTTTTACAGCTTAGCTAATAAACAAACCGTTTACCGCATAATTCTATTGATCTTCGTTTTTGAGATATTTAATTTTGAAATCAGTGTCTTATTCGCTGGACACACTGTAGAATCACTAACTATGACACTAATTGAATAAAGCTGTCAATTTGCACGGTTTTGTTACCTCTAAAATTGAATACAAATTTTTATCATATTTAATCGTTGACAATTGTTAGATTTCGGCTATTGAATTAGGCAAAATTTACTGGTAAGTGTTAGAGGTAAGGAAAAAAAATCTTAGAAATCGGTAGCTGTGCAGTAGCGTAACACTGCAGGGGGAAAAAAAGGCTGCAAAATTGACATTCAACAAAGAAAAAACTATCAAGGGCTTTTTCAAATAAACAATTTTATTCCCCGTATTTCTTAAAAGTAACGGAAATGTACATTTTTTATTTCATCTCCTTAGTGGGTGACGATTTGTGTAAATTCGGTTTATACGAGTTTTTTTGCTTATCCGAGGTGAGCTTGGTCCATATTAAATCGGATAATCGGGACTTTGCTGTATAGAAAATTTATATTTAACCGTAGAAAAACCAATTTTAAAAAATGCATTCAAGATTCTAAATAATTAGAAAAAAAGTCACAGAGAGCATAGTAAGCTACATGTATGAAAATATAATAATATTTTTAAATAATTTGACGAACTAGAACAATATATTCCATACTTTCACGAATCGGAGTAATATTTGTCACAATTTCACGAACCGGAATATCGTTCCGGTTTGCTCCGGTACATTTCGATCCCTGTACGAAAGCATCTCATTTGCCATGTTTGACGTAGAATTTCTGACTTGTTTTTATCTAAATCTTGCTGATATTGATGAAGAAATTTCAAAAGTAGTAAAACATGTGGGGACTAAATGCACCACAACACCAATTAATGGCTAAATAACGTCAATAACAAAATTAAAACGATATTGAGAGAGAAAAGGTACTTCCAAATTTACCCTCATTTTTATGCTTTAATAATAATAAAAAATTAATTACTAGCAAAACCCGCGGCTTTCGCTCGCGTAATAGTTGAACTATGGCAAATGGTATTTGTGTGACTATTTGTATTAGAAAAATTACATTGTTAAGAATAATTAAAAAAATTACTAATTAATCCACAATTTCACTAAACTTCATTATTGCACTGCGTTAGGTGAAAATAAGAATGAAATTAAAAGGAAGAAATTAAGCTAAATCTAAATAAAGTTGTTATATAAATGATATGATAATAAATAATATTTTGAAACTTTTACGCTGATCATTTCAGTTTTCATTTGAGGTTTTGAACTTTTTAGAAAATATTCTTAGTACTCATTTACATTTTAAAAGTTAACCATCATGCCATATTCCAAACTTCTAGTCTAACGGTCTACCATCCCTATGGTCATCAACATAAAATATAGCATATGTTGAACATAAGTTTACGTTCACATAAGTTTAAAATCGGTTTAGTATTTCCTGAGATTCTAAATAAATCGTAATTTAGAAAGTTTTTAAAAGGCTCTTTGCTCATTTTAACCCTTTAAATTTCGTATCTTTTAGAAACTGTTCTTAGAGAAAATTTACGTCTTATAAGTATCTATCACGCCAAATCTCAAGTTTCTATTTTTAACAATTCAACAGAAATTGTAATTTAGAATGCTTTTAGAGCACTTTTCGCTTATTTCGCCATTTTAAATTTGATTTTTAACCATTTGGAAAAATGGTTATTGTTCTCGTCAGGATGGGAAATGAAAAGCATATCTGAAAGTTTTTATTGGTTTAATTCGCATTTTATTCGTGTTTCGATTGGTCTATACAGTAACCTGTATTTCCTTTACTTTCAACAGAGATGGACAACAGAGTGTTGCCACTATGACAAAAAAGTAATAAAAAGTACAAAAAAAAAATTAATAACTCAGAAACAAATTGAGATACAGCTTTCAAACAAATTGCATTTAAAAGTACATTTTTTTTCTCTATACGACGATATAAAAAGTAATAGTGTGGGATGTTTAGAAATTTAAGAAATAAATTTCATTTAAAATTGGCCGTCAGATTTCTTGGAAATCTAACGATGGAAAAGCCTTTTCCTGAACAACCAATGAAATGCTTGGATAATACATAAGTTTCAGGTGGATAATACTTACGAGTCGCAGGCGATTTTCGTCGCTTGGAATTTTTACGTGTAGTAACACTATTAATGTTTAATTCATGGTGTACGTAATGTATGATCAACTCCGTGCGATTTTTTTATGTCTTAAATTTTAGTCTTCGAAAAAATCATTTTCCAAATGGTCGTTGTAATTTGATAAATTGCTTTTTTTTTTTTTTAACTGTTCTTAGAAAACATTTACATTACATAAGTACCTACTGTAAGAAATTTCAAGTTTATATCCTGAACAATTCCAAAAAATAAATAAATAAATAAATAAATAACTCGAAATTTAGAAAGATTTTAGAACGTTTTTCACTCATTTCACCTTTTTAAAATTTGGCATTTTTTACAAACAGTTCTTAGAGAGCATTTACATCTCATAAGCGACTACCATGCGAAATTTAAAGTTTCTAGTACCTTGAATATCGCAAAAATTGCAATTTTAGAATTTTTTTCGCTCCTGCACCCCCTTTTTTCGTAATGGTACCGACAAAAAGAGGCTTTCATCATCAATCTGCCACCCTTACTTTTGAAATCGGTTTGGTATACCCTGAGATACCATAGAAGTCGTAATCTAGAAATATTTTAGAGCGCAGTTCGCTCATTACACTTTTTTAAATTTAGAATTTTTTAGAAACAGTTTTTAGAGAGCATTTACATCTTATAAATATCTAGCAAGCAAGCCAAATGTAAATTTTTTATCTGTAACAATTGTATAAAAATCGAAATTTAGAATATTTTTAGAACGCTTTTCGCGCATTTTCGTCCCTTTAAAATTTTGAATTTTTCTTGAACTATTCTTATAATTTATCATTTAAATCTTATAAGTAACTACCATGCCAAATTTCACGTTTCTAGCTCCTTCAGTATCACAAAAATCGAACGATTTTTAAAACGTTTTTTACTCCTGCAACACAGAGGTGGTAATGACACCGACATAAAATGTAACCTATATTGGAGGAAGGACTGCAACCATCAATTTGCAACCATCACTGTTAAAATCGGTTTGGTATTTTCTGAGGTAGCATAGAAATCATAATTTAGAACGCTTTTTTCTCATTTTCACTCCTTTTAAATTTCGTTTTTTTAGACACTATTCTTATAGTGCATATATCATATAAGTAACTATCATGCGAAAATTCAAGTTTCTAGGCCTTTAAGTAACACAAAAATCGTATTTTTAGAACGTTTTTGCTCCTGCACTGCCTTAGAGGTGGTGGCATCGAC
This sequence comes from Maratus speciosus, assembly GCA_963932465.1. Classification (NCBI taxonomy): domain Eukaryota; kingdom Metazoa; phylum Arthropoda; class Arachnida; order Araneae; family Salticidae; genus Maratus; species Maratus speciosus. The sequence goes on along the minus strand of OZ010798.1, from coordinate 229,823,510 downwards.
ATAAAATATAGCCTATGTTGGAACAGGGGCTGCCACCATCAATTTGCTACCATTACTTTTGAAATCGGTTCGGTAGTTTCATACACATACATAAACCCCCACAAATAAACAAACACACAAGCTTTATTCCTCTTTATAGTATTAGTATAGATAAAAACAAAGTCTTAACTTACATTCACAAATATGAGATAGTTTTTTTCAGCTTTACTCCTTCCTCTGTCTAATTCACTATATTAGAGAAACTTCACTTTCTCCTCTTCAAGGTTAAAGAATATTTTAATACAAGCATCATAATCTTCGCAAAAACATGCAAAGCATCTATTGGCATCACAACTACAAAAACTTATATAAAATGCCATATCAAACTCTGAACTGGACAAAAGCGTAGCCAACGATGCATATGAAGGCGAACCCTTTCTTAACCAAACGAGCATGCAATGTTCCAGTGACTTCTTTGGTGACTGCGATTCAAATGAGAATGTTATTTTTTTTCCATCTCACCCTTTATATTGCTTTTGTAATAAGTGCCTTCCAAAGCAGCGGAAATTTCTGTAGAATTCGAAATCTATGCAAATTTTGACAATGATGTAGTGATATGGTTTCTTATCTCTTCTTTCTTTTAGGTAGATTTCGAATGAAATACATACTACCTATTGCAATCTCCCCTATGTTGGAATTTCTGAAAAATTTTTGCAGATCTACACCGATCATGACCCCTAGAACACAAAACCACCCTCAGTAAAAAACTTTATATACGTAGATATATATATATATATATATATATATTCACAGTTTCTCATTTTACATACTGGTTTCATATGTTCATTTCTAATTCATCTTTAGAACTTTACCAATTTATTCATATGTTTGTGATTTCAATTTTATTATATATATAATCATTAAATAAACATTACCGACCTCCAACAAAAACTGTGAAATAATGAATAAAATGACATTAACAAATACAGTTCCTCCCCCCCCCCCCCCAAAAAAAAAAGACACACTTAACATAGATTCTAAAATCATAGTAAAAAAACAGCAGAAATTGAATAAGAGAAATAAAAACATATATATACCAGATGTAATGTAATATATATATCTATATATATCGCCAATTTTGAATGTTTTAATTTTTTAATACTTCATATACTGGTGATTAGGATATAGATTTATTATAAGATTAGGATATAGATTTATTATAAAAATTCATCAATGATTAGTTAAATTAATAATAGTTGATCCACTTTTATTATGTATAATGTTAATGTAATGTATTGATACTCAATTTATTAATTTTTATTTTTTAAAAAAGATGATGAATTGTAATATTATATAATGGTTATATATACCGGGTGTCCCAGAAAGGACTGACTGATTTTAAAATTCAATAACTTGCAAACGGTGACAGATATTAAAAATATTCTTGCAGGAGGGTTATGCATAAGGTCAAAAGTTTTATTACAGTGATTTTCAATTTTAGTTCGATTTACAAACAATAGATGGCGCTGTAATCAATAGTCGCTAAATACAGGCTCGATTTTTGGTCCTTTATCTTGTTCCATGCAGAAAAAGGAGATGGAAATGTATTATCCGGGCCACGAAGTACCAAAAATCGAGCCTGAATTTAGCGACTATTGCTTACAGCGCCATCTATTGTTTGTAATTCGAACTAAAATTGAAAATCACTGTAATAAAACTTTTGACCTTATGCATAACCCTCCTGCAAGAATTTTTTTAATATCTGTCACCGTTTGGAAGTTATTGAATTTTAAAATCAGTCAGTCCTTTTTGGGACACCCGGTATATATATATATATATATATATATATGTCACTTTTTTATGGACACGATAACTTTCATAATTCTGCACAAATCTCTTCCAAACTGTTACATAATATCAAGGGACATAAAATCTCAGTCAAGTTGGTGAATGGGCAAATCGGACCAAGGGGGTGGAAATAGGGAGGGGTTTTGTGAAGACCGAAATAACCACATAACCTCTTAATAATACATATCGAATCAATTTAAAGTTATTATTACTTCTAAAAAAGGGGCCAAAAATTTATGTATGACATATTTTTGATAAAATAAAAAATGGGCTCAAGGGGCGAAAAAAATAGGGTTTTAGGGAGAAAAAAATTCATAACTTCGTCAATTTTCAAGATATGAAATCCAATTAAATTTATTATAAATCTCCTTAATATTATCTACAACTTTTATATTGACAAGTTTTTGATAGGGCCATTTCGTACAGCGAAAAAATTTAAAACGAAAACAAAAAGGGGGGGGGGGTCAAGAAGAAAAAAATCCACAACTTCGTCAATTCACAAGATATAAAATCCGCATGAATTTATTATATATCTTCTTGATATAATCTGCAACTTTTATATTGGCAAGTTTCTTATAGGACCAACTCTTACAGAAAAAACTGATTAAAAATACATAATGGTTGAAGAAAAAATCATCATAGTAAGGGTGTTTGTACTCAAATCGAAACTGCTTATTTTCTGATTCATTTTTTAATTAATTTTTGCTCTCAAACGCATCCAATTGATAAGTTTTCTTATTCAGAAACAAAATAATGTACCGTAATGGTGGATTTTGTGATAGAGGCAGAATATATTTCAAAAAGTGATGGCAAAGTGGGCATTTTGAACCAAACTTCCCGAAGCGTTTGAGTTGGAAACGAAAAATATTGTCCTACTGAGATAATAATTGTTTATAAATCAAGTTCTAATTAATTGAACGGAAAAAAAGGTCGCTTATAAATCTCTTTAAAAATCACGTCAGCAAGTTTCGTGGAGTTTTTTTATTTTTTTTTAACCATTTGGAAAAATGGTTATTGTCCTCGTCAGGGTAGGAATTCAAAAGCATATCTGAAGGTTTTTATTGGTTTAATCCTGCATTTTATTCGTTTTCTGATTGGTCTATGCAGTGATCTGTATTTCCTTTTACTTTCAACAGGGATGGACAACAGAGTGTTGTCACTATGACAAAAAAGTAATAAAAACTACAAAAAAAAAATTAATAACTCAAAAATAAATTGAGATACGGCTTTCAAACAAATTGCATTTAAAAATACATTTTTTTTCTCTATACGACGGTGTAAAAAGTAATATTGTGGGATGTTTAGAACTTTAAGAAATAAATTTCATTTAAAATTGGCCGTCAGATTTCTTGGAAATCTGAGGATGGAAAAGCCTTTTTCCTGAACAGCCAATGAAATGCTTGGATAATGCTTAAGTTTCAGGCAGATTATACGTACGAGTCGCAGGCCATTTCTGTCGCTTGCAATTTTTAAGTGTAATAACACTGTTAATGTTTAATTCATGGTGTACGTAATGTATGATCAACTCCGTGCTATTTTTTATGTCTTAAATTTTAGTCTTTGAAAAAATCATTTTTCAAATGGTCGTTGTAATTTGTTAAATTGCTTTATTATTATTATTATTATTATTATTATTATTTATGCATCTGAAAATGTGTCAGAAAATTTTGAGTTGTTGAGCATGGAAAAGTATTTTTTTTTAATACCGCCTTAATATGATTCTGATAAAACCAGATCTTATATAAAAATGAAATTAAAAATTCGTCAAAAGCGGCCAGATAAAATTGTTAAAGTGGGTTTATCCCTAATCTTGATTTAGTTTTTGTTGTTGAGATTATTACTTAGCTTCGAAATGTACCTGCGCCTGCAGGGAATTTTCTTTTTAGTTAGATTTCAAAAGAAACTACCTAAAGTACCCGGCGTTGATCTGGATTTTAAGAATGTTTGTTTTGAAAAATTAGTTTCAAAATTAAACATACAGTATAGAACAAATAATAATAATTAAAAAAAAACAAACAGTAAAGCCAGCTTTATTTCAGTTATTCACTAAGAATGGGCTCTAGGGACCAAAAACTTTGTGGAAATTTTAATATATATATGGAATAGATTTTAAAAAAGGGCGAAAACAAATTCAGAGTACTTCAAAATGTTAAAATATGACAATATTTCCACAATCCGGTTTTTATCATGTTTCAATACGTTTTTTCAAACTCATATGACATTTTATATTCACCTGCTGACGTCCATTGTATTTACAATATGACGTAATATTAACTTTTTTTAAAAATTCGTCAAACTATTTATTTCATTTTCATTTTTCACGTGGAAATCTTGCAATGGAAAAGTAATTGCTGTGGTAACAATTTTATTGTGGATTTTTAATTATTGGCAACATCTATAACGAAAAATGTTTAAATTTGATAGGAAATTTCTTTTAAATTGGCGTTTTTTTTTTTTTTTTAATAAAAAAAAATTAAGTTCTTTCGATTCCGGATTATTTTAGTTGCCTCAGCCGTGTTTTTATACACTTGTACGTAACATTTCGCAGTTATGGCTTCCAAACTGTGGATTTGTATAGAATTACAGACAGACAGACAAATTTTCATTTTTATATATTAGATACTACCTATTGCAGTCATTATCATGGTGCTACTTTTGAAAAATTCCTTCATAACTTTTCATTATATGATTCCAATAACACAAAACCACCCTCACCTAAAAAGTTTATACATATTATATTTAATGTATGTATGTATGCACTAAATTTTGTTCCGCACGATAAAAATCACAATGATGCACGGATCGTCTTAAAACTCGCCAAAAACATCGAGATGGCTAATATCTCGGCGGGAAGTGCAAATGGGCAAAACGGCCCAAGTGAGTGGAAATAGGCAGGGGTTTTGTGAAAACAGAAAAAAACACAACTTTTTAATTATAATACATATAAAATCAGTTTAAAATTATTACTACTTGTAGGAAAAGGGACGAAAATTTATGTATGACAGTTTTTTGATGAAATTAAAAATGGGCTCAAGGGGCGAAAAAAAATAGGGTTTTAGGGAGGAAAAAACATAACTTCATTAATTTTCAAGATATCAAGTCCAATTAAATTTCTTTTTAAATTTTCTTGATATTATCTACAACTTTTATACTGACAAGTTTTCGATAGGACCAAATCTTACAGCAAATACAAATTAAGAATGCATAGTGGTTGAAGAAAAAATTATCGTATTAAAATTATTCTAAAAAACCAGCTCTTACAGATGAATGAAAACAAAATCTCTCAAAAGCGGGCAGATAAAATTGTTAAACAGAGTTTATCTATTAATCTTCATTTATTTTTTGTTGCTGAAAGTAGTACTTAACTTTGAAATCCACCTGCGCCTGTAGGCCGAGCCGGCAGGGATTTTTCTTTTTGTTACGCGAAAAAGAATCAGCCGTAATGAGGGGGAAAAATACGTATTAAGATTATAGGCCAGGGATGGCGAACTTTTTCATGCGCGGGTGCCAAAAAATTCAAAAACATCTATCAACATTAGAACGTGTATATTGCTTTGGAATGCTTTAAATTCATACGCAAAGAAAATCAGAAATATGACGGCTGAAAAATAGGAAATTTTACAAAAATGAATATTCGATATTTAAAAATTTGGTAATCTATTTATTTATTTGTTTATTTATTCAAAACGATTAATTTAAATTAAATTCGATTAATTTAAATTAAAACAAGTTGGAAATTGCACGTCAAACGTGGCAAATGAGGTGCGTTCGTACTGTAACTAGTTTTATAAATATTTTTTGCACCGCATAGTGTACTGAATGTATATTTTAGTTCACTTCATAAGTGCATATCCATTCCCTTCTGTTCGAAAGGCTGTACCATCATTAAAATGCACTTGAAATAGTGTTTTACCATTGGCCGTAATGTAACGGAAAACTTTTGACTGTCCCTGTAATTAACCTCTATACATTTGATTTTCATAAAATTTGAAATGACTCTACAAAATTTTGCAACAATTATATATTTAAAATTTCAGACCATTCGGTTGCGCAGTTTTTGCTCTGTTATATGTGGACGGATAGACAGACAGACAGATGGACCGAACGACGACTATAAGTATTATGTATTTATATAATTACGAACGCACCTAAAAATCGATAATTCAGAGTGTTAGTTGATTTAAATAAGCTTGATATTAATCCTGATTTAAATCAACCGATTTTTTTTTAAATCATTGATTTTAATGAATTAAAAAAAAGAGATTTCAAATTTAGATCAAGATATTTTGCAATAATTTTATGTTTTGCTAAAAATACTTTATATATTTAAGAAGTGAGGAGAATAAGATCTCAAAATGAGTACTTTTGAATTTTATTTAAATCAAATATCACATTTTAACCACTTAGCTGATTTGCCGCATGCTGAACAGGCAAGAAGAGTTTGCTCGATCCATCACTTAAGGCTGTTCTGAAATCCAAAAGAGTTATCCAAAAATTAAATCTTATGACATAAGATTTAATTTATTTTTGTTCGTAATTGCATGAAAGTAGCAGGTGTTGTTGTTCAAAAAATATGTCATCGAGCTGTTTTTTTTTCGTTTTTTGCAAACGCAATAGATCTGTCAGAAAATAGTGTCAAAGTGAGCTTTCTGAACCAAATTTCAGCGCGAAAGAAGAATAACCACTCAGTGGAGGGTGAAAAATGTGTTTGTCACGTGATCAAAATCGCATAAAGGTAATTGATGGATCAAAAAACGGAAAAAACAGTTCCACAGAAACCACTACTGCATTATGCATCTACTGCAATTTTTTTCATGTAATTTTTTTTTCAGTTACTGCAATGAAAATTAAAGGATAAACATTTAAAAAAATACTCACCCGTGAGAAATATAATTATTTATTGGTAGTTAATTAAAGTGGTACTTTAAAGTACCGTTAGTACACTATGACTAAAATATCGTAACAGAAAACCTACCAGGTATTTCAAATGGCACCAGAAAATATTTTCGATTTAAAAAGTATGTGAAATAAAGGGCCTCTTTTTCGTATTTACAAATAAATATTTTGGCAAATTCCGGTGCCAATCATTTATTTCAACACTTTAGAATTGAAAATGCTTTTCCCCTGAAAGTGTAAAAGAAAAAACTATTGTTTTTAGGTTTCGATCTTATTAGCAGTCCTTTTAGTTACGCGACGTCTATATTCCAGGGACAACATGCTCGTTCGCATCTCCACATATGCAATATATGAATTTACATATGCCATTTCTAGCATAGCAAAAAGGAGCCGGTGCCACAACTTTTTCAATTTCCTATAAAAATGTTATGGGTTTTTTTTCTCTGAGCAGTTAAATTTCCACCTAGATTGAATCCTGTATATAAAATTATAACAATAACTTCTAGCTGAATTACAGAATTACTGTAAAAGAAAACTTTAACACTAAGATATCAATGCCACACTTAAAGAATTTTAAAACTGCAACAAAATACTAAAGCAAATACAGGGTTCTCAATTTATCTGCTCAGATCAACCCCAACAATTGTCATAGAGTCAGAATATTCATGCATGACCAGAGAAAATCACTTAAAAAGAGATGAATATAATTAATTAAATGAAATTTAAACATACCGCAAGACAAATCACTTAAAGGAATATGAATGAACTGAAAAGGTAGATTAATTTGAGAATTTTGAATAAGTTCACAGTCAAGAGCTGAGATATGAAAACAAGCTTCAAAGTCATACATAAAAAGAATCTAACTCTATGGGCTGTGATCGTAATGTGGCTAAATCCATTAAATTGTAAAGGTGTGTAAAATTGAAAATTTTAGTTAACTTAAGCTGTTTACCTTCATTACAACAAAAAACTAGAAGAAACACTGTTCATATTCTCTATATTCTTCAATTTATTAATGATTACTTTTAAATCTTTATTTTTTTTTTTTAATATATAATTAACTTTAGAGAAACAGACCATTTCTACTTCTTCTTGGGTTAATTTGAACTGAAACATTTATTCTCATTATTGCTGTTTTTTAAAGTATATTTACTTATTTAAACCTAGTGAAGTTACTTTATTGAAGAATACTTTTAGCAGTGCGAAAATAGATACAAGTCAAGAGAATAAGATTAAAATTAAATTTAATTCTTCATAGGGAGTTTAAACTCTTATACATACAGGTGTTTCAAAACTTATTTCTCAAGTTAACACAATTAACAAATGATATTGTAAATATTCTAACATTAATAGGACAGATTTTTATCATGTTGACATTTTCTGGCTTCGATTATATAGATTGCAACTTTTAAAACAAAGATAATCAATCATTACGTTATAATGGAACAAGTGAAAAAAAAACTTAACATACCCAATGTAATCCATAGTAGGTTTCCGACATGGAACACCACAAATTATTCTATTTTCTTTTAACATAGTAATCTTAAACACCATTTTTTAGATGACTTTTCTTTGACGACCATATCTTAACTGGCAGTGTTTTTTTTTTTTGTTTTCTGTAGTAGAAAAAACTCCTTATCTTGAAAATAGTTTCAGGGGGTGGGCTACACCCCACACACTTCCTTCGGTACACAGCTTTACCCGATGAGTTAGGAAATCGTTTTGGAATTTGAAGTCAGGAGCCAATCTCGCTCTCCGTGGAAGTAGCTGGAGTTGTTTTGCTTCAACTTTAAACTAGCCGGCATCCTCCGTGATATATTTCTAGGATAAATCAATGTTTAGTAAATAAGGGAGCGGAACGCTAACGTCTTGCTTCGCATGCTCACGATTTATCTTGGATCTCTATTTCACAGAATCTGATATCAGGGCATTTTTTTACTTATCCGTTGCTCGGTCAGCAGCTAGGTATATCCAGCTTACCAGTACAGTCGAAAGATGCACCTTCTAAAGCCGCGCTCGCTTACCGTTCATTTTTAAAAAAGCGAAAAGCACTTACAATTCAATTCATACTCTTTACTCGCAAGAGCTGACCTCTGTCTTCGGTCTCAAAAGCGAATCCTTAATAAAAATTGTTTCATGCCTCGACAAAAAAAAAGGGGGGGGGTTTCCCGGGCCCCTTTGGCCCCTCAAAATTTTATGTTGTTTCACATCTTACTGCACTCAGGACCCCTCTAAAAAAAACGCTACACGTCCAACAAACCACGCGCTCGCTTCTCGCGTCCCCTCAATTCTTCCCGCGTTACTTCCCAGGAAGCAATAAAGGGTGGAGGCGAAAACTGTTTTCATTGGTCAATTTCCCTACCTAATGCCAAGAACATCTCGTTGCTATGTCCCTCTAACCACGGGGAGATCACGTGAACTCAAATCTCAGAAGCCCAGGCAATACTTGCACCTGCTTAAAAAATTGTTTTTCATAAACAAAGTCATAAAACTGCATTGTAAAAGGGGCTGGTATGCTATGAGAAAAATAGCATTCCCACACAATAATCCTGTGTTTAAAATGTAAACGTGTGTGGTCCCAATTATTTCTGAACACAGCTGACCATTTACCCCACGTTTGCTAGTAAAAGAGAGAAAAGGGAGATTTTTTTTTTTTGTGAGAGAGTATCCCAAAAGAAAAGGTTTTATTTACAGAAAAATAGAGGAATGTTTTTGAATAACAACATTTACATGTTGTAACATAATTTAAGTACGAGAAATTAATAAAAAGAAAGGGTGCTTAATTTATTAAATTACTTTTATTTATTTATTTATTTTTATTAATTTTAGAAAACACAACTGACTTTAAACTGAACTCTTAAAAATAAAGAAAGTGCACAATGAAAAATTTTGACTAGAACTAAGCTATTAATGATATACAAAAAAATGGGGGGAGGGGGCGCGTGCTGTGTACAAATAACATATTTTAAAATGAAAATTTCTTAAAAATAAGTAAATTACGCCTAACAGGATTCCCCGTCGGTTGAAAAAAAATCAATTTTTTTTGAATGAAATACAAAAAAAAATTTATTTTTTGAATGTCAAAGAAGAAACACAAGGCCAAAAATTTCAAAACGAAAAAATTAAAAAAAAAAACCCAGTACATGTCCCAATGAGTCACTTACTTAATCTCGGTGAATCTACTCAAGGATCTTTGACCATCAAAACAAACTAAACTTCAGCCCGAAAGACAGATCAGAGTCCCGTTGTACATTCGCCACTACTGCAACACACTCCGGAAATGTGAAACAGTAGTTTGACTACAGCAAACTTCCCAAAAGGTCCAAAATTGTAAATGTTAGAAACAAAAACTGAGATACCTATACTACGTATAAAAATTATCTACTTTTCCACACACAATTCACAGACGAAAATCACCATGACTGCAATTTATTTCTGGACAATGGCGAGCAAAGTTAGTATATGAGATCGCCGACTTGAGAACTACCACTAGAGCTCACTCTAGTTATACCGTACCCGAACTCCACTTTAATAACACTAACCAAATATCCCCAACTTTGTATAGCAATATACTTACTACCTATTCCGGGGGGATTAATTTTGACTTATAGCACTGCCAGCCAGATATGGACACAAAATATATATATGCACAGTTATATAAACAAAACATAAAATCAATACACTAGTGCACAGCTGGACAATAGAATACACATCAACAGAGTAAAAAAAAATTAACATTAGGTATATATTGTTGACAAATACATATCACTCGGAAAAATGTGGATTAGAGTTCTTCAGACTGGTGAAAAATTGTTCGTTTGAATTTTAGAAACACATAAGATCTTTCTGAGTTTTACAACTGCACTTACAGGGCCACTGTGCATTTGGTAAGTGTATGCCGCAATGTGTGTTGCAGATAAGAACACGTAAAAATTATATACCAACTTTGGTTATCAAAATTTTGCTAAAATATCCACAAACATTAAACAGTTTGATACACCAACTGTGGTGGTGAATAATTACACCCAAAATCGAAAAAGGGAAGGCAGAAAACAACAAAAAAAAAATTAAAAAAAAAACCGGTATACAGATTTAAAATGAGATGAATTAATGTAAATACACACCAAACATTTTAATACTTACATTTAGATAAACAAACCTCAGTTCCAACCTACATACTAGAAAATTTTGAACTAAAACCCCTTTAATTCAAAACAAGAAAAATGTTTGAAATACATACACCTGAGTTGTAAACAAATAGTATACTTCTATACTTATACACTAACTCACACCTCAGATACACTAATCTGTGTAATTTCAAACAGTATTTAAAAGTGTGTATTCCCTAAAGAATAACAATTCTAGTACCTACCCTAGAAAACCAAGTAAAATTACACACTAATATACAAAATTTTATACATAAGTACTTTATTACGTATATTAAATAAAATATACCTATCCTTGCTAAACCATTACCTTAAAAAACAATGCATATACATAAAACACAAAGCGAATAAGAAGAATTTGATGCATGCATAATTCCATTAAAAATGTACAGAAAATTTTCAAAGTTCAGAAAATACAGCTAAAAATTCGGAAAAATGCATAATAAATTAAACAATGTATGTGCGGAGTACGTTTTAATATTAAAATAACCTAAATACACATTAGAAATAATAATAACTAAGTTAGAAAACATCTAGTATATTGACAACAAACTTCCGTTACCCGGACACAAAATCAAAACAAGTTTAAAGTTCCTCAAAAAATTAATTACGTACTAAAATGCACAAAATAACATTAAAAGAATGCTAAACATATATATATATATATACAAAAAAAATATTAAAATAAAAACTATTCTAGGCAAAGATTAGTGCTTAAAAAGTTGCTACACTCTATAATTTGGCTTATCTCTCCTTTCACGGAATCCATATTGACTGGTCGGGACAGCATTCGATTTAGTTGGTATCGATTGTAAGTGACTAACATTCGAAGTACGCGATGCATCCGCATTACAATCCGACGTAACTTGATTAGCTGAATTCCCTCCCGGTGCTGGATCTGAGAGCTGAACGTCGCCTGAATTTTCCTCATGCGTATCACTGGAAACTGGGGGGGAAGAATGATGAGCCATACTTTCGCTATCTGCCTCTGCTGAACTTAAGGGCGATTGCTCTGCGCTGTCTGCTGTATCTGGCGTGCTCCGTGGGGTCGAAAAAACTGGGACGAAGTTACGTCCGCGCCTGCGCTTCCGTGGTGCAAGAAAATCGAAGTTGCTTGTCGAAGGGACGTCAGTTACAATCGGACTGGACTCAATCGATATAGAATCGACATCCTGCTGTTGTTGTTTTGGTACAAAAATGGGATTTCTGCTTTTAAACTCCGTTAGTCTGTCAACATGTACAACTTGCGTTTTAGATAAGTTAGATTGAAGAGCAATTTTAAAATTTACTTCACTTAATTTTTCAGTTATAGTGTAAGGACCATTATTAAATTTAGAGAGCTTTTTTGACTGACCTGGCTTTACGGAAGGTGTGAATAACCAGACAGAATCCCCTACTTTGAAATTTTTACACACTGCAGTTTTTTCACGATACTTCTCTTGTTTTTCTGAAACTTTAACAAGACTGCTGTGTACTTCCGTGTATACTTTTCTCAATGCAGGAAATAAGAGTTCACAATATGAAGGAGTATCATTGTAATTTAAAGTTGTAGGGGTAGAAAAAATTTTATACGGAAGGTTAAGATTTCTTCCAAACATTACTGCAGCGGGGGTTAAGTTTGTGGATGAGTGTACTGCTGTGCGGAGGGCTAAAAGAGCAAATTTGAGTTTTGTATCCCAGTCTGTTTGATTTTGGTTGACGATATGACATAGGGCATTTTTCAATGTCTGATTTTGTCGCTCCACTTGTGCATTCCCGCTTGGATGAAACGGGGTTGTCTGAATGTGTTTGGTGCCAAACTTCTTATAGACTTTCTCTATAGCTTCTGATATTAAATTTTTTCCTTTGTCAGTTGTGATATATGAAGGTGCTCCATATCTTGACACGAAGTCAGCAAGGGTATCAGCTATCATATCTGAAGTGATATCGGATACTGCGTATGCTTCGGGCCATTTTGAAAACGCATCAATATATGCAACAATAAACTTATTACCCGAAAAAGTCTGGGGCAAGGGACCCAAGATGTCCAAATTTACCTTTGAGAGTGGGAATTCAGGGGTAGGCATTCTTTGCAATGGGGCGAGATGTTTTGCCTTGTGTGCACGTCTCTGTTGGCAACTAATGCAGGACTCTACTAGATGTTTGACATCAGCGGACATGCCTGGCCAGTAAAAATTTTCGCGAATGCGATCAATGGTTTTCTGGAAGGCTTGATGACAAGCAGCTAGAGAATCGTGAGTTAGTGCAAACACCTGGGGGATAAGTTCTCTTGGTACCACAAGTCTGGGCAATTTATTCAGCACAAGAGAATCTCTAGTGTCCTCGCCCACTAAAAGATCATCTTGGAAGAAAAATCGCATATACTTGGGTGCAATTTCCACCCCTTGGTCTAATTTTTGAGCAATCTGTATACACTTTTTATCTGATTTTTGCAATTCCCTGATTTTCTCTAATAAATCAGATTGTGGCATAAACATATTTCCTTTTTCCACTTGAATACAAAAATTGCAGCTGGTCACATTTTCAGAAAAATCATTCTCATTTACATACCTTGATAAGAAATCAGCTACACTGTTACAACGACCTTTAATAAATTTAATCGCAAAGGTAAAATCTGCAAGAGTGCAAACCCATTTCGCAATTCGGGATGTTGGGTCTTGAATTTTGAGCATATATGTAAGTGGGGCATGATCTGTATAAATAAAGAAGTGTGTGTTAGCTAAGTAACACTTAAAATGCGAAGTAGCCCATACTAGAGCCAGTAATTCACGCTCCGTGGTCGAATACCTCGTCTCAGGGTCTTTTAATTTTCTACTGGCAAAGGCGACAGGATGTAAACAGTTGTTATCATCAAATTGCGACAATACTGCTCCAAGAGCTGAGCCACTAGCGTCCGTATATAAATGAAATTCCTTATTAAAATCAGGGAGGTTTAAACAAGGTTTAGATATCAAAGCATTTTTTAAATCTTCAAATTCTGCCTCTGCTTCCTGATTCCAAACAAAACGACCATTATCTTTAGTTAGTAAAATTAAATTTTTGGCTCTTTTTGAAAAATCGGGAATGAATCTCCTATAAAATGATATTGTACCAATAAAGGATCTAACTGCCTTACGAGTTTTAGGTGGTTGGAAATCTTTAATTATTTCAATATTTTTATTGATTGGTGCAACTTTACCTTTTTTAATCTCAAAACCAAGATATTGAATTGTATCAGATAAGAAAAAACATTTACTAGGTTTTAACTTTAACTTATGTTGGCGAAGTCTACTGAACACTAAATTTAATTTTTCAAGGTGGGACTCTACATCTTTCGAAGCAATCACAATATCGTCGATATAAACTAGGATACCTAAATTTCCTAAGTCACCAAAAATAGCATTCATTAATCTTTGAAAAGAATTGCCAGATGTCGATAATCCGAAGCAATTCCTGGCCCACTCAAAGAGTCCTTTATGGGTGATTATTGCTGTTTTGTGTCTATCCTCAGGACGCACAACTTGCTGGAAAAAACCACACGTTAAATCAAGGGTTGAAAAAAAATTTGACCCAGAAAGTGCATCAACCGAATCTGTTATATTCGGGATGGGATAAGCATCCTTAACTAAGTTTTTATTAAGGGCTCTGAAATCGACCGCCAATCTATAAGAACCATCCGCTTTCTTAACTAAAAGTACAGGGGAGGCGAATTCAGACATAGAGGGGGCTATAATTTCAGCTTTTAAAAGGATATCAAGTTGACTTTCTAACTCTTCTCTAAGCTTATGTGGGACTCTATATGCTTTACATTTTACGGGTTTATCTGAGGTTAAATTAATTACATGGGGGATAGTGTCACAGCCTGGTAAGTCTAAAACTGAAGCTGCAAACACATCTTTATTCTTATCTAAAAATTCTTGCATCTTAAGTTTGAGGGGGGATTCTAAATGATCAAGATTGATATCTGTGCTCCATGTCAGGTCAGCATGGTCAAAATCATCACCTGGGGCGGGTGTATTTACATTAAAAGCAAAATTACATTTATCATAGTCACAATCAGAATCATCGATACACTTTCGAACTTTGGCAACCCTCATTCCCTTTTTAAAAGTTACACTATCATCCGAAAAATTTGCAAAAGATATGTACAGCCCATGTTCCTGAGAACAGACACTTCTAGACGATAATACACTATTACAGACTTTCTGTACCAGAGGTTCCAAAATCACATTATCTTTACTTTGAATAAAATTATCTCTTGAACATTTAACTTTTGCTATAACTTTAGAATGGGGAGGTATAGTTATTACACTGGTGAGTACCGCAAAACTAATCTCATGATTTTTTGAATTTTTGTCCTCATTACATGTATCGGTACTTGTTTCACTCAAATGTGCAACTTCACTATTAGTTACATTGACCTGGCAGACAGGATAAACACTTTGCATTTCCCTATTTTTACTTTTTTCCTCCTCCTCATGCATTATATCTGAGCTTACGTTAGTATTTACATTATGAATATTTACATTAACACTTATCTCATTTTCATTCGAATTGTTGCAACCTATATTACTATTTACATCATTACTGTTACTAATACTACTTATACACCCTACATACAGTTTATTATTATTTACATTATCCCCTACATTAAAAATCTCATTCATATTTAGGGAATTTTCTACATTTGAATTTATCTCTGAGAGATCCTGAACAACAGAGCATTCATCTTTATTTACATTGCTTTGACAATTATCACCAATTACAGCTTTACTCATTTCATTAATGTTTTTCTCCCTAACCTGTACTTTCCTATCTTCCTTATCTGCTTTTAATTCTAGTTCATCTTTATGATTATACTCCATGTTGTTCAGAGTTTCCCCAGAAGCTTTATGTTTAAAAAAATTCTCCTTTGGGAAATTTGTTTGACATGCTACAGATTCAGTTTTGTAAAAATTGACATTGTTTATTTTACTATATTCACATTTTCTGTCAACCAGTGGAGAAGGGAGGGAGTTTTGCACACTATTTTTACACAAAGTCTGCTCGTTTACATTCAAGATAATGGATTTTTGTTGACAATTAATAATGGCACTATATTTACTTAAAAAGGGCATACCCAAAATGGCAACAAATTCATTAGCTAATTTTCCTGGTACCACGAAAAATTCTGCCTGACAGTTTACATCATTGAACTTAAAGTTTAAATCTATTTTTTCTGTAAGTGGAACCTTTTCACCTGTTACCGTTAAAATCGGGGTATTGCATGGAGTGGTATTTGCAAATGGAATAAGATTAAGGCCTTGCCTGGATATCAGATTAATTCCTGAGCCAGTATCACATAACACATTTAAAAAAATATTATTTATAAAAATTTTCATTGTAGGCAAATTGTAAACAGACAGGGAAAAAACATTATATACAGAGGGAGGAATGTCGTTAGGCCTATCATGAGTCAGTCCGACTGATTCTGACTCAGCCCCTACTCGTTTAAACCTTTATTTTCCTGAGTTACATTATTTTGGCCCGTTTCCTGTTGTGGGACATTGTTGTCGCCACCTCTACCTCTTGTATATTGCCCTCTACCTCTATAATTATTCCCTCTTTGAGAGTTATCATACCTTCTACCTCTTTGAGGCTGTTGGTATCCAGACATACCCCTACGACCCTGATAACTCCTATTGTTACCTCTCCAAAACTGGTTTCTGGGGTTTTGGGAGCAATCTCGAGCAAAATGGTTGAGACCCCCACACGTATAGCAAGAAAAATTTGAAAAATTTGTTTGTTCTGGGTTCCACAACCTTCTGTCATTATCTGTTTTCTCCACTAAACTATCAATTTTCGCAGTTAACAATTGTAATTGTTGTCTTAGCTCCTCAATTTCCTGCTTCTGATTGTTTACATTCGGTTTTTTAGCTTGAGTAGCCGCGCAAGCTATATTGATAGGTTGCGGTTGAGTTGTCTGTGCCAAATCGTGGGAGTATAAGGGGTTAACACTCCTACAAGCTTTTTCCTCTAATCGGGCATAAGCTAAAATTTCAGCAGGTGTTTTTGGGTCTTTTGAAATTACCCCCTTCCTGATTTCTGGCAATAAATTTCCCAGCAGCATGGAGTGTAGCATTGCATCTCTACTTTGCTGCGCTATTGTTGATGATACCCCATCCATAACAAGAGCCCTCAGGGAAAGATCAGAAGCCCTGTCAAAAAATTCTTGAACAGACATAGCAGGTGTTTGCTTAAAATTTAAAAATTTAGCTAAAGCTACATCTGGGGTTTCCTGATGAATGTACCTCTCTTTAATAATTTTAACCAGTTCTGCACTATCCTTACCCTTATGCAGTTTCAATAGTTTAGCAGCTGTTCCCGAAACTCTGCTTAATAAAGCAAACTTTTTCTCCCCCTCATCCCAGCCGAAAAAATCTGCTAATTCCTCCCACTTTTCAAGAAAGTCAGAACATGAAACTGTTGATTCACCATTAAAAGGGGGGATGCTTGAAAGGTTGTCGACTAAGGCCGTTTTCTTTTGTACAAGTGCAAGTTCTTTTGTAGCTTCATCTGCCATAATTAAATCTTTATATATAATCTTAACGTTAGACAGAAATAAAAGTTAAACTGTAAACTAAAATTACGTCCCTATGCAGATTTAAGAATTATACCCGGTACACAAGGGCACATTACAATTAAAACACTTACACAAAAATAAAATTATGTAAAGTATGACAGAAAAATTAGTATTTGAGAAAAGAAAAACTTCTTAGGGGGGGGGGGGCATATACTTAGAAACCTCACACCTTGGAGCATACACTTATACATATATATTATAATACACAACATATGAAAAAACACACACATATATATATATACCTATTGTCCAGCTTGCCCCTAAATTTTTGGTAAATGAATGACTGAATTATCACTCGCATGAACTCTGTACAAAATGTGTATACTAACTGAATGGCAATTACCAATAAAAATGAACTACCTAAACTTTTAAATCACACCCGCACAAGAAAAAAGGACAATTCTGGAATTTTGCGAGAGGAAAACATTGAAAATTTGTAAAGTATAGAGTTCTAAATTCAGTCAAACAGTTAATTCCCAACCAAATACTGTAATATATAAAATCACACATAAATTCAATACAATAACCAGGCCTTTAATAACATGGCACCATTCTTATTATGGGTTTTTTTTCTCTGAGCAGTTAAATTTCCACCTAGATTGAATCCTGTATATAAAATTATAACAATAACTTCTAGCTGAATTACAGAATTACTGTAAAAGAAAACTTTAACACTAAGATATCAATGCCACACTTAAAGAATTTTAAAACTGCAACAAAATACTAAAGCAAATACAGGGTTCTCAATTTATCTGCTCCGATCAACCCCAACAATTGTCATAGAGTCAGAATATTCATGCATGACCAGAGAAAATCACTTAAAAAGAGATGAATATAATTAATTAAATGAAATTTAAACATACCGCAAGACAAATCACTTAAAGGAATATGAATGAACTGAAAAGGTAGATTAATTTGAGAATTTTGAATAAGTTCACAGTCAAGAGCTGAGATATGAAAACAAGCTTCAAAGTCATACATAAAAAGAATCTAACTCTATGGGCTGTGATCGTAATGTGGCTAAATCCATTAAATTGTAAAGGTGTGTAAAATTGAAAATTTTAGTTAACTTAAGCTGTTTACCTTCATTACAACAAAAAACTAGAAGAAACACTGTTCATATTCTCTATATTCTTCAATTTATTAATGATTACTTTTAAATCTTTATTTTTTTTTTAATATATAATTAACTTTAGAGAAACAGACCATTTCTACTTCTTCTTGGGTTAATTTGAACTGAAACATTTATTCTCATTATTGCTGTTTTTTAAAGTATATTTACTTATTTAAACCTAGTGAAGTTACTTTATTGAAGAATACTTTTAGCAGTGCGAAAATAGATACAAGTCAAGAGAATAAGATTAAAATTAAATTTAATTCTTCATAGGGAGTTTAAACTCTTATACATACAGGTGTTTCAAAACTTATTTCTCAAGTTAACACAATTAACAAATGATATTGTAAATATTCTAACATTAATAGGACAGATTTTTATCATGTTGACATTTTCTGGCTTCGATTATATAGATTGCAACTTTTAAAACAAAGATAATCAATCATTACGTTATAATGGAACAAGTGAAAAAAAAACTTAACATACCCAATGTAATCCATAGTAGGTTTCCGACATGGAACACCACAAATTATTCTATTTTCTTTTAACATAGTAATCTTAAACACCATTTTTTAGATGACTTTTCTTTGACGACCATATCTTAACTGGCAGTGTTTTTTTTTTTGTTTTCTGTAGTAGAAAAAACTCCTTATCTTGAAAATAGTTTCAGGGGGTGGGCTACACCCCACACACTTCCTTCGGTACACAGCTTTACCCGATGAGTTAGGAAATCGTTTTGGAATTTGAAGTCAGGAGCCAATCTCGCTCTCCGTGGAAGTAGCTGGAGTTGTTTTGCTTCAACTTTAAACTAGCCGGCATCCTCCGTGATATATTTCTAGGATAAATCAATGTTTAGTAAATAAGGGAGCGGAACGCTAACGTCTTGCTTCGCATGCTCACGATTTATCTTGGATCTCTATTTCACAGAATCTGATATCAGGGCATTTTTTTACTTATCCGTTGCTCGGTCAGCAGCTAGGTATATCCAGCTTACCAGTACAGTCGAAAGATGCACCTTCTAAAGCCGCGCTCGCTTACCGTTCATTTTTAAAAAAGCGAAAAGCACTTACAATTCAATTCATACTCTTTACTCGCAAGAGCTGACCTCTGTCTTCGGTCTCAAAAGCGAATCCTTAATAAAAATTGTTTCATGCCTCGACAAAAAAAAAGGGGGGGGTTTCCCGGGCCCCTTTGGCCCCTCAAAATTTTATGTTGTTTCACATCTTACTGCACTCAGGACCCCTCTAAAAAAAACGCTACACGTCCAACAAACCACGCGCTCGCTTCTCGCGTCCCCTCAATTCTTCCCGCGTTACTTCCCAGGAAGCAATAAAGGGTGGAGGCGAAAACTGTTTTCATTGGTCAATTTCCCTACCTAATGCCAAGAACATCTCGTTGCTATGTCCCTCTAACCACGGGGAGATCACGTGAACTCAAATCTCAGAAGCCCAGGCAATACTTGCACCTGCTTAAAAAATTGTTTTTCATAAACAAAGTCATAAAACTGCATTGTAAAAGGGGCTGGTATGCTATGAGAAAAATAGCATTCCCACACAATAATCCTGTGTTTAAAATGTAAACGTGTGTGGTCCCAATTATTTCTGAACACAGCTGACCATTTACCCCACGTTTGCTAGTAAAAGAGAGAAAAGGGAGATTTTTTTTTTTTGTGAGAGAGTATCCCAAAAGAAAAGGTTTTATTTACAGAAAAATAGAGGAATGTTTTTGAATAACAACATTTACATGTTGTAACATAATTTAAGTACGAGAAATTAATAAAAAGAAAGGGTGCTTAATTTATTAAATTACTTTTATTTATTTATTTATTTTTATTAATTTTAGAAAACACAACTGACTTTAAACTGAACTCTTAAAAATAAAGAAAGTGCACAATGAAAAATTTTGACTAGAACTAAGCTATTAATGATATACAAAAAAATGGGGGGAGGGGGCGCGTGCTGTGTACAAATAACATATTTTAAAATGAAAATTTCTTAAAAATAAGTAAATTACGCCTAACAGGGGATCTCTATTTCACAGAATCTGATATCAGGGCATTTTTTTATTTATCCGTTGCTCGGTCAGCAGCTAGGTATATCCAGCTTACCAGTACAGTCGAAAGATGCACCTTCTAAAGCCGCGCTCGCTTACCGTTCATTTTTAAAAAAGCGAAAAGCACTTACAATTCAATTCATACTCTTTACTCGCAAGAGCTGACCTCTGTCTTCGGTCTCAAAAGCGAATCCTTAATAAAAATTGTTTCATGCCTCGACAAAAAAAAAGGGGGGGGTTTCCCGGGCCCCTTTGGCCCCTCAAAATTTTATGTTGTTTCACATCTTACTGCACTCAGGACCCCTCTAAAAAAACGCTACACGTCCAACAAACCACGCGCTCGCTTCTCGCGTCCCCTCAATTCTTCCCGCGTTACTTCCCAGGAAGCAATAAAGGGTGGAGGCGAAAACTGTTTTCATTGGTCAATTTCCCTACCTAATGCCAAGAACATCTCGTTGCTATGTCCCTCTAACCACGGGGAGATCACGTGAACTCAAATCTCAGAAGCCCAGGCAATACTTGCACCTGCTTAAAAAATTGTTTTTCATAAACAAAGTCATAAAACTGCATTGTAAAAGGGGCTGGTATGCTATGAGAAAAATAGCATTCCCACACAATAATCCTGTGTTTAAAATGTAAACGTGTGTGGTCCCAATTATTTCTGAACACAGCTGACCATTTACCCCACGTTTGCTAGTAAAAGAGAGAAAAGGGAGATTTTTTTTTTTGTGAGAGAGTATCCCAAAAGAAAAGGTTTTATTTACAGAAAAATAGAGGAATGTTTTTGAATAACAACATTTACATGTTGTAACATAATTTAAGTACGAGAAATTAATAAAAAGAAAGGGTGCTTAATTTATTAAATTACTTTTATTTATTTATTTATTTTTATTAATTTTAGAAAACACAACTGACTTTAAACTGAACTCTTAAAAATAAAGAAAGTGCACAATGAAAAATTTTGACTAGAACTAAGCTATTAATGATATACAAAAAAATGGGGGGAGGGGGCGCGTGCTGTGTACAAATAACATATTTTAAAATGAAAATTTCTTAAAAATAAGTAAATTACGCCTAACAAAAAATAACAGGGAAACAGAAAAGGAATACCAGGGAAATCATTACTTCACTACATTTTAGTAATTACATTTTAAAGCAGATGAAAACGATGGATAACTATACAGACGAAATGTAAACAGGAAGTTTTTCTCCAACACCCAATATACTGACGGTACTTATAAGTACCACCGAGTCATTCAACTGTTAAATCAAATATATACACCGTTCACCTAAAATAGCAAGTCAAACTGTATTCTAAGGTCATAATGAACACATAAAAAAAAATCAAACACTTATCTTATATATTTTACTGTGTTTGCAGCAATAAAAAGACGAGCGTGACAATCTCTACAAAATGTCCGCACAAAACCCATCGTCTGTGTCAAAGATAGCCTCCTTCCTCGCTAAAATAACAAACCTAGAACTACTGCTGCATGTATCCAGATAAAGCGGAGTTAAAAGAGTGTTTTTGCAAAGTACCATTAGAATATTAGTAATATTCACTATGGGATAAAAGTTTAAAGTGAGTGATACTTATACACTCCTCAGCAAAAGTTTAGACACTGGTGATTTTTAACCTTTAAATAAAAAATACGAACACTTGGGTTATACAAATGACTGTACTTATTTTTAAATATATTTTAAACGTTTTAGGACAGAAATAACGGTTTTAATGTAGGATATTATTTCATTTAACTGAAAAAAGTGAAATTTGCATATTGCAAAAGTTTAGACACTTTTGTGATTTTTTGGATATTGTTCACTGAAAACCGCATATTTCAAACTTATGACGTCACATGCATGAAGTATTTAAGTGCACCTCGCGATAGCATCGGTTAGTGACGATGCGCGAGCAAGAAATTTTCAGTCAGATGAAATAATTAAAGCACGGAAGCTGAAATCGAAAGGGAAGACTGTTGCGGAAATTTCAGCTACTTTCAATCGACCAAAGAAGTCTGTGTATTAAGTACTGTCTAAGGGTGGCTCTTTCAAAGCAAAACATAGATCTGGAAGGACTCGTGTGGCCAGAAAACGAGATTATAGAAGGATCCATAAACTGGCATCTAGACAAATGATGACTGCTAATCGCATTAAAAGTGAGTTAGAGCTTTCTGTGCCAACGGATAATTTTGTAGATGCATTAAAGAAAGATGTAAATTAGTTTACATGAAAATGATAAAACCACCAGCCTTGAAATCTCACAACAAATTGACCCCTTTCCTGTCGCGGAGTAATTCTTTTTTTAAACGGATGAGATAATGGACTGATATAAGAATTTATAAACGAAGTTATTAAAAAATATGAAATTGCTTATTTTCACGTATATTATAAAAGGAAAATTTTAATTAAATATTCTTGCCATTTTTGGAATTAAAATTATGTGTCCTTTGCCCTCGAAAGGGTTGATGACTTGGGCCTCACTTTGTTTTAATTCTCAAGTATCTCTGGAGTTTCTCAGTGGTCGCCAAGCTGCATAAGACTACATACATACATTGGAAATCTATTTACAGCCATTTGGTGAACTTTTATCTCTTCCAAAGTATGTATTTGAGCAAGATAATGCGTCTATTCATGTTGCATGCAAATCAAAAAATTGGTTTAACTCTCAAAATATTAGTGTTTTCGACTGGCCCGCGTGTAGCCCTGATCTGAACCCAATCGAAAACTTTTGTGGCATCATATCTCATACGGTTTATGCAACTTTTTAACAATACTCCTCTGTAAATGAACTTCGATCAGATGTTGAACGTGTTTGGCACGAAATAGACCCCCAAGTGATGCAGGATTTAGTTTCTTCGATGGAAAGTCACATTTTTGCATTAATAGCAGACAATGTAGGTGCAGTTCGATTTTAATTTATGGATATTTTTCTGTTGACAGATTGTCTATACTTTTGCAACAATGTTAAATTCGTTTTTTTTTTGTCATTATATATTATGTAAAGTGTATAAATTAAAATTTATTGTTTGTGTATGAAAGATAAGTCCCCAGTAATGGCAGTTGAATTACAACAATTCGTTACATACTTCTCAGCACAGAAGCACAATAGATCATTGTCTAAACTTTTGCTGAGCACTGTAAGTACCGTCAGTAAATAAAGGGTTAAGGTTCTCAGAATCAGTGATTATTCTCACCAGTTAATTTTTATTGTAAATTTTGCCTTATTTAATCCGAGCATTTTCCCGATTCAATTAGGCAAAAATTTCTGTTTTGAAAAACCGGTGATAAAAGATAAAATTCTGTAAAAGGGTCCCGTCCCGAAGGGGTTAATGGCATCTGCCGTGCCCAGATATCTGGGTGCTGCAGCTTTTAGAATTTTTCGTCTGGGTAGCATTATTTGGCTGGGACTTTGATGTCGACACTTGAATGCGGTTCTCCGGGCATCTGGTCTGCGGTGATATCTGGCCTCCACGTATATATATCTACCCTATATATATAAATTCCTAATGAAACGAATTTATGAAACGGATATATGAAACGACTGAAAAATAAACAAATTTATGAAACGACTGAAAAAAAAAAACAAATTTATGAAACGACTGAATAAACAACTGATTATGTTTCACGGCAATTTCTCCTAAAATATGGAATATTTTGCGATCTAATTAACACCAAAAATCCGTATTGATCCGCAGATCTCAAAACTGGTATTAGAATTTTTAAATTCTAATTAATTTTCGAAATATTAATTTTTTTCTAATTTTAAATACTTTCTCTAATGATGGCAACTCAAATTTTAATCATATAACAAATATTTTATTTTCATATTTTAGAAAAGGTTATTATTTTAAACTAATTTGGCGACTTAGTTTGGCCTCCCTTAAATGTATGTAAGAAATGTATCATGTTTTTTTATTCATAATCGAATTTGCATTTCATTATCATTTTATTTAATGCAAAACTCATTTAAAACTGAAACAATTAAAATAAATAAATGGCTTTCACTTCTTTCTTTTTTTAAAACGAAACGAAAAGAAAAATATTAGGCTCAGATGTCATATACGCAACGGGCAATGGCGCAACCAGGGTGGGGGTTTTGAGGTACTGGCTAGCGGTCTATGTCATTTAGCAGACAACCAAATAGCCGACAAGACATTTAGCAGACAGCAATTAGACGACAGGACGTTTAGCCGACAAGTACATTTAGTCGACACGTACATTTAGTCGACAGGACAATTAGCCGACAGCGACAGTTAGCCGACAAGACAGATAGCCGACAGAGACAATTAGCCGACAGGACAATTAGCCGATAGGACAGTTAGTCGACATGGACAATTAGCCGACAAGACGTTTAGCAGACAGGATGATTAGCCGACAAGACAATTAGCCGACAGGACAATTAGCCGACAGGACATTTAGCCGACAAGACAATTAGTCGATAAGACAATTAGCCGACAAGACATTTAGCCGACAGGACAATTAGCCGACAGGACATTTAGCCGACAGGACGATTAGCCCAGTTAGGTTTTGGTTTGGATACTGTTAGGTTTCGGATAGGTTACAGTTAGAATACAGTTAGGTTATAATTAGTTTACGGTTACGTTAAACTTAGGTTACGGTTAGGTTACAGTTAGATTACGGTTACGTCACAGTTAGATTAAATTTAGGTAACAATTAGGTTACATTTAAGGTACAAATAGGTTAAGGTTAGTTACGGATAGGTTACAGTTAGATTAGGGTTAAGTTACGGATAGGTTACAGTTAGGTTACGGATGGATTACGTTAGATTACGTTTATGCTACGATTAGGTGACAGATAGGATACAGTTACGTTACAGTTTGGTTACAATTAAGATTACGGATAGGTAACAGTTAGATTACGGTTAGGTTACGGATAGGTTACAGTACGTTACGGATAGGTTCCAATTAGGTTACGGTTAGGTTACCGCCAGGCTACAGTTAGGTTATGGTTAGGTTACAGTTAGATTACGGTTACGTCACAGTTAGATTAAATTTAGGTAACAATTAGGTTACATTTAAGTTACAAATAGGTTAAGGTTAGTTACGGATAGGTTACAGTTAGATTAGGGTTAAGTTACGGATAGGTTACAGTTAGGTTACGGATGGGTTACGTTAGATTACGTTTATGCTACGATTAGGTCACAGATAGGATACAGTTACGTTACAGTTTGGTTACAATTAAGATTACGGATAGGTTACAGTTAGATTACGGTTAGGTTACGGACAATGGCGGATCTAAGGGGGGGCGAGGGGGCGATCGCCCCCCCCCCCTTGAGCAAATAAAGGGTTTGCGAAACGGCATTATGCATTATTATTGGAAATGACTTGGGGCGGAGCTCGGCGCGACCCGGCCGGGCCGCGCCAGTTTAAGTCCACGAGACTTGGCCTGGGTAAGATCTTCTTTCTTTTAGAGTCTGGCCGTGCTCTGATCTTAAATTTTTTTTACAAATTTGGGTCGGGCCAGACTTCTTTTTCTTCCAAGTCGAGCCTGGCCTGGACTTCATTCATCCTAGAAGTCTGCACTGGCCAAAGTTTCCAGGGCGGGGCTCGGCCCGGAATAAAAGCTAAACGTTCGGTCCGTGTTAGCCCGTATGATATACAGTATTGGCCCAACCGTGAGCCGTACACCTATCTAAATTCTTCTCCCTGAGCCCAAGTTGGTCTGGCAGTTTACTTATTTGTTATTTGTAAAAATTATATTTATGTTGTACATTTGTTTAGCGAAATTTTTAAAAGTTTAATTTGATTTGATAAGTTACAGAGATGCATTTTTAAAAATCTACTTTTTTTTTCTTTGTAGAGCTTTAAAATTGTGATTTTCTTTTATCATTCATTTCTTTCATTCTAAACTCATATTCTTACTGGATTTTCATTTGAATGTATTTGTCTAAGTAATGATTTTTACGTTGGGTTTATGCACATAATTCCTTTAATAGTAATTAATATTAATGTTTTTCAGTATTCATGAATTTCGAACATAAACTAAAATAAAATACACTGGCCTCCAAAAGTTAAGGTACACGGACTAAATGCGTTCGATTGCACACGTTTTGTCGAATATCTACAAAACTTATTGGCGAATTGTTCTTGAACTTCTGGGATGAAAAGAACATGTTTCATTTCATATTTCTCGGCGAAGATTTAGTCGGGGGTAAAATTAGGGGACTAATAATAAATTTAATAATAAAATAATATTTGCGATCACCTATGTAACAGGAAAGGCTGGAAATGGTTTGTCACTGTGGTAAATGACTATTTGGGTCCTGTTCAACATTTGTATGCATTTGTGTAAGCATAGCACTCATATTCGTGAAGATGTTAACGTTTTTGTGAAAAACTCAAACTTTTTTTTTATAGCATACAGAGTTTTCAACCAAATTTAACGCAACTTTCCAAAAACCTGACAAAGAACAGTAGAAACAGTATACTGCAATTAAAACATGAATATATTGAAAATTTGATAAGATATGGGCATTTTTATGAGATAATTTTTAACTGCGCATGCGTGGAAGATTTCAAAATTTTTATTTCATAATTTGGTACTCAGTATTTTGGGGCAACTTCTATAAAAAGTCCAGTCAAATGTTGTGAAAACTTAGGAAGTTGTAGTGAGCTGATTGAAAAGTTGTGTAAAACCCCTTATAATAAAGATATTTTTAGGAAGCAACTCGCTATATCGACCCCATCTTTGTGAATTTTCGCGATATTTGACTAGACTTTTTATATAAGTTGCCCTAAATAGCTGACTACCAAATTCTGAAATAAAAATTTTGAAATCTGTCGCGCATGCGCAGTTAAAAATTATCTCATAAAAATGCCCATATCTCTTCAAATATTCAATATATTCATGTTTTAATTGCAGTATACTGTTTCTACTGTTCTTTGTCAGGTTTTTGGAAAGTTGTGTTAAATTTGGTTGAAAACTCTGTATGCTTTAAAAAAAAAAGTTTGAGTTTTTCACAAAAACGTTAACATCTTCACGAATATGAGTGCTATGCTTACACAAATGCATACAAATGTTGAACGAACAGGACCCAAATAGTCATTTACCACAGTGACAAACCATTTCCAGCCTTTCCTGTTACATAGGTGATCGCAAATATTATTTTATTGTTGAATTTATTATTAGTCCCCTAATTGTACCCCCGACTAAATCTTCACCGAGAAATATGAAACGAAACATGTTCTTTTCATCCCAGAAGTTCAAGAACAATTCGCCTATAAGTTTTGTAGATATTCGACAAAACGTGTGCAATCGAACGCATTTAGTCCGTGTACCTTAACTTTTGGAGGCCAGTGTATGAGCATAAGTGTGCTTTATGAATAATTTTAAATTGCGAAATGCAGGCTGGGCTGGAGTCGATTTTTTAGCTTTTATACAGTGCCGGGCCAATAATTTTTTTGTGTGTGAGTGGTTTGGGCCTGGGCTTGGACCTGGAAATTTCAGTCCTGGTAAACCTCCAACTGACCTATTGAGGCCAGCTTTAATTTTTTTTAAATGCCTCTTTCAGCAATCATCCCATAGCTGTGTCCTAAAGTGGACCGATTGATTTACAATTCAGCAACTTGCAAATGGCGACAGCTGGAGCAGGGGTATTCCTGTTCCGAATTTTCCGAAAATTGAACCCTCTCGCTGCGCACCCGCGATTTCCACGGCGAACGTAAAGGTTGCAAAATTTGCGCAACCCGCAATTTCCGCAACTAATCTTTTTTTTATGATCTAATTCTATTTAAAAAAGAAACTCTTTCACAAAGATTCTGGACATATTTAAATTCGAAAATATATACAAATTTGAAATATGTAATAAAATAAATGCGCAATTTTTGAACCTATTTTCATAATGTATATATATATATATATATATATATACATATATATATATATATATATATATATATATATATATATATACTAGGGGGCTCGGCCCCCTACGAGCTACGCTCGCCAACCCCCGTTCAGACACCGCAGTCTCTAAAAGCACGATAATCTAAGAATTTTAAGGAAAAATCAGCTGCTGTTAAAAGATACAATGGCTGTTTTCGTCTTTAATTAAATAAAATCAGTTAAACATTTCAAAATAAGCTAATATAATAAGCAAATCTACATACTAGGGGGCTCGGCCCCCTACGAGCTACGCTCGCCAACCCCCGTTCAGACACCGCAGTCTCTAAAAGCACGCTAATCTGAGAATTTTAAGGAAAAATCAGCTGCTGTTAAAAGATACAATGGCTGTTTTCGTCTTTAATTAAATAAAATCAGTTAAACATTTCAAAATAAGCTAATATAATAAGCAAATCTACATCAAAATGCAAATATATTTCACAAATACCAATGCCTTCTTTTGACGGAAACGACACAGAAGGTTAACGAATTTTAACTAAACCATTTAAGCAATTTCTTTATTTTCTGTTTCACAGATTTTTCTCTTTCAAATCATATTTTTTGTCGATGACACTTCATTTTCAGCTTGTAATCTTTTTTATTTTTATTAAACTAGTAAATCTGCAGATCAGGAGCCTCAACGTCAGCTCTGCAAGTCCTTGTTTTTAGACACACTTTGGTAATATTCAGTTTCCTGCAAACCGCAATTTAAAGTTTCCAAATTATGTAATTATTTATAAGAATAAAAAATACGAAGCTTTCAGACATTAGAAGCATTAAATTAAAAACGTTATGGAAGGATATTTCAAAATTTTCATGAGCTGTTAATTCTGGTATATTTTTTAAATAACAAAGTAGATTTCTTCAGGGGGGCGGTGCCCCCCTGAACCCCCCGTGGTCTTATTAATTTACATACGTAACTTTTTATTGATTGCGCTAATGGTTAGCGCAAATCTTAGATTTCTTTTTACACTTCCGAGCCTTATTTTTCAATACTGGTAACACAGAAAATGATTTACATTGACTCAATTATATTAAACGTTTACGTTTTATGTATGAAAATGTAATTTTCTTTAAAAATAAAATAATTTTCATTCATATTTTATGAAATGAGGCGGCATTAAGAAGTAACACCCGTCAAAAAAACATTTTTTCAGGCAATCTAGTTAAAGCTTGGTTTTTTAGGATGGAAATATTTATTTCCCGATACAATGACGTCATTTTCGACAGCGATAATTTTGCGGTGCATAATTTTGATATTTACTATATATTTGCTTTTCAAAAGTTTTTTTTTTTTCTCATTGGAATTTTCGATTAAGAATTCTGTGTGCAGACGATAAACCATGAGATATTAGTAACATTTTTATTAATAATAATAATTAATATCATAACACGAGCCCCTTTTATTTCAACCTCAAAGCGTATTCGTTTTATTTTTGATATATGAGATCAAATTCACCTTCTTTTCGTATTTTCACTTTATTTCTAATATGAAGGCGTATTCATGTCTATTTTTTATTTCATTTTCCTCTCGCACATAAAAATCTTTCAAATCAAAATTAACTGTTTAGGATAAATTTTTATTCCGGGATTGAATTTTCGTGGCAGCGGCAAAAAAAAAAAGAAAATGATTGTTAAATTTCATAGCAAAAATGTCGATTTATTCCTTATGAAAATAATGAACTTTTTAATTTAAAAGAAAAACATTTTAACAAAATAAATAGAACATAGTCTTTCTTTATTTCTGTGGTAAATTCCATCTATATGTAAAGACATAAAGGCATTAATTCGTCCCTTTTGACTTTGATTTAACTTCAAACAATTACACATAGTTTCACATTTACGATATTTTTAGGTGTAGTTCGCTGCTAGGTAACAGTTAAAACATAATAAAAACAATTAAATATGTGCTTAAAAAGAAAATTTATATAAAAAAAAATATTTTATATTATTGAAACACATATATAAAATCCCTCCATAAAAGTTATACACCGAATTAAAAAACTCTGACAAATGTATACACAAAATTTCAAAGTAAAATGAATAATGTATGGTTCTAATTAGGAAATTTCATCATCCTTAATTTAGCATTTAAATCCTTCAATCATATGAGCCATTTCTTTTCAACAAATAAAAATGGAAAAATCGTCTGAATTGCTATAGGAAAGCATTAAGTCGCAAAATAAAATGTTCTATATATTCCGAACGAATGAACCAAATTTAACCAAAAACTATACAGCTAAATCCGGGGATTTCACCAACATGCATCCTTAATTTTAAGATAATCGGATGCTTTTTACGGCAGTTATCGCGGAACAGACAGACAGACTAACAGAAACCAAAACTTTTCGTGTCTCCATAGTAAGCCTTCACTGACGTTTCGGCAATTAATATTCAATTCTTCGAGCTTTTAATTACTAGTAAATCTGCAGATCAAGAGCCTCAACGTCATCTCTGCAACTCATT
This sequence comes from Maratus speciosus, assembly GCA_963932465.1. NCBI lineage: Eukaryota > Metazoa > Arthropoda > Arachnida > Araneae > Salticidae > Maratus > Maratus speciosus. Next base: position 229,792,486 of record OZ010798.1, on the reverse strand, counting down.
GTTTTTATCAAACTTTGCGTAATATTAATCTTTCTACAAAAACAAAATTTAAACTATTTAAATTACACAAACATTTATAAAAGGAAAAAAATATTTCGATGGTTTCAGACATTAAAAGCGTTAAATTAAACACGTTGTTATGTAAGGATATTCTGAAATTCTCACGAGCTACTTATTCTAGTAATTTTTATATAATAAAGCAAATTTCTTCAGGGGGCGCCCCCCTGAACCCCCCGTTGTGTAATTTATTTTGCATTTGTAATTTTCTACTGATTGAGTTAATGATTACCCTATATCTTAGATTTCTTTTTACACTGCGATTTATAAGGATAAGCAATAATTCGGTCAAGCATTTTACATTATCCTAATATCCATACAGCAGTATTTACTTGCCTGCTAACCACAAATACCTGTATCTAATGGATAAAGAACTTATGGAAATGTAAACTGAAACATCTGATTTAGAAATCTAATACCTTTATAAATTTTGTTTATAAAAAAATAATTTTGATTACCATTCTGCAATATTTATATCTAAGATCTAATCTAAATATCAAAAAATGTACTCGATAGCATTAACTTACTAAAATCACCCTAAAGTAGGGGGGCTTCTAAACCTAACAGTTAATAATTCATCATCGTTAAATAGATAAACATGATTTGGCGCCTTTAAGTATTTTTTGTGATTTTCTTTTAATAGTATCTACATTTAATTTAAAATCTTGATGTTACAAATACCGTTGAAATTTGACGCAAACCTATGTTCAGGTCAAATTACGAAAGGTTAACTAACATTTCATTTCCCTTAGCCGGACTTTCTGTTTCAATTTTCGTAATAAGGATTATTTTAATAATTTAATTTATTTTACACTCTACAAGCTGTTACACGGACGTTGTTCACGTAGCATTAGAATAGAGAT